>OY728163.1:1719909989-1721159989 GCA_963277665.1 Viscum album
TATTTTTAAATTTAGAATTTGTCGCTTTGGGGGCTACTATTTTTTGACTCCTAAATCCATTTTTTTGGTCAAGTTATGGTATGTTTTTTCATTTGGAATGCATGGTTACCATTTATCATTAAAATGGATTACCGAGGATTAAAAAATATGAATTTGGATCACTATCATTTCTTGGAGATCTATTGATTAATTTTAAACATGAGTTTTGATAAAGATATGTTATGTGATTAAAGAGATGTTTTTAGTGGACATGTTGGTAGAGGATTAAGATAAACTAGATATCCCACTTATCTGGGATGGTTGGATTGTTGTGCATCATCTGATCAATCATAAAAATATTTGGTTTTAAACAACTAATGATGGATTTTGGGAAATATCATTGAATTTGATGTGATCATTTATATGCTTAAATGTTGGAGTCATTATAAAATATAGTTATTGCAGGAATTTTTCCAAGATATTTGGATCTGGGAAAATTGCGTACTATCCTATTCCCCTAGTTTCTATGGATAATTACTTTAGCACCCCATTCAGGAATAGAAAACTCATGGATATTATCTAATTAGTTAATAGAAATTTCATCCAATAATTGATTGACACTAACAGAAATGAAGAGAAATTATACATTTGATGGGAGGTACTATTTGGTGGGGTGGTTTCCATCTTTTTATTAATAAAGGAATGATTTATAAGATGTTATGGACCATATCATAAATCAATAAGGTATTTTTCCTATATTTTACATGTTCTACAGTTGTTATAATATCATTTTTAAGGAAATATCTTGGAAGACACTGATTTTGATTGTTTTGGTCAAACTATTGAAAAACTAATCGGTGGCACTGTTAGGTGCCTTAGTTGTACCCTACGGATAATATGAGTTCAACTGATTGGATTTCTGATCATCTATATATTGAATATATATGCACATTTACATGTAACTTCTTTCAATATGGATTATTCCTCCATATTGGTGGAAAATATTACCCTTTTTCTAATGGATTTCTATATTTCAAAAATTCATAATGTAACATATTCTAAAGAATTTCATTAAAAATAAATCACTTCTACATGGTGTAACCCACTATTCAGTTAATTGGGAAATAATTTAATTGATCATTGGGACCATCCATATTAGGAATTACTGTATCTTCTTACCTTAACATGTTATTTTATATTAAAATAATGTTTATCCACGATCATGATAGTCCAAAAAGGAAAAAGGTTTATTCTTTATATCCTCATGAAATGGATTTTCTTTTTATTTTCTCACATAATAATTGGTATTATTTTCATTGAGGCGGTGGTTCCAAGTAATATTGTGTGGCGTTAGGACATGGATTCTATATAAGAGCTAGATTTAGTGTGATAGTTATAATTTTATCTTTATCTGTTCACATCCCTTAATCTATTAACATTGGTTCAGACTTGGATTTGGATCGATAAATGAAATCCTAATATATTTTTTCAACTATAAAATTTTCAAAAACTCCACTCGGATATTTCACTAAAATTAGTTGTGTTTGCTAAAAATCATGGATTTTGTCTTTATAATAACCATATAACCATTCCTAAAGATGCTTGAGGTTGAGAGAGTTGGTTGAAACCATCCCCAAGTAATGAAATCTTAGACTCTTTCATTCTCACTCTACATTGAAAGTGATAGTTCATCAATGTTTTTCATTCACATCATAGAGAAGACTTGATAAATAAATTTTTGATTGATTTCATCCCAACCTATGATAGACTTGCCTTGTAAACTGGTATAAAAAATTCTATTCTATCCAATGTATGTATGAATAATCACAGCTTAAATACTTCTAACTACTCAAGATTTCTCATTGTGGGACCACAATGAGACATAAAATTCATGACGTTCTATTAAAGAACCCAAATGCTATTGAATTTTGGGAATGTTGGATTCCCGAATTTTACTAGGGGAAGAGTTTTTAAATACTTACATAGGGTATGTATTTATATCCGGTCACACATTTTCATGACTCTAATTCATAGATTCTAGAAGGGGATATCAATAACCAAATGTTTTTCTTAAACTCTGATGGGATATCTAGTCAGTAAGAAGTTAAATTATTGTAGTGAAACATGGATCTTGAAAATATGGTCTAGTCTATAGCTTTGGATGATAATTGGTAAGGAATATCCTAGGGTAGTTTTGTAGATATAATATAGGAACCGATCCTAAAGGGGGTAATTCCATAAATCCATCATAAATTGAATCAAAATAAATAGGCTATCCACGTCAAATATTATAGAGATGAACAAAATATACTTACATTGGTATGAATTTATATTATTTTTGGGGTGATCTAACTGAAAGTGTAATGTGATGATCTTCTTGGAGAACATTCCAATGAGCATTATTTCCTCTAATTATTTCATAATTTAGTCTTCCCATGTATTTCATTTAAACCTCTTATTAAGAAGACCATTCACCAACCATGGGGGGTTCAACTTCTATATGTAATGGGTGGGATGTAAAAAACCCTTCCCTTTTCCTATTTTTGAATCCAATTAAAGTGTTGGTAGATGAATGTTAATGCAAGTCTGTGAATTTTTATGATTCCTTTAATTTATGGTATGCACACCATCTTCAGTCATTTTTTGTGAACTATGTTTTGAACACCAATATCCCCATATTGTTCCCTTATACTGGATTCATGTTATGTGGCATCATTACAGTCAACAAATAATATATTCCAATGAATAGTGAATTTCTAGTATCACATCACCACTAGAATTATAGAAGGACTGGTTTGCCTTGTGGTATTTGTTGATAAAAAAACTCATATCCTCATGAACTATTTACATCTCAAGGGGTCACTTTTTCGTGAGACCAATATGAGGCTTCCACACTTCCTCAAAGGGTTCTCTCATTGATGTTTTTGGAGGGTAAAAAATATTGTGTATCTATAAAATAATGTTTTTTGGGTTCCCTTGAGGAAGTATAGATCATAAGGGAAACAAAAAGAAGAGACTCATTCTATGATAGATCTCACAAAAGGAAAAAGAAAAAATTTCATAGGGGAAGAGGAAAAGGAAAAAATTTCTTGATCCATATGGGACATGGATACCTCTACTCCATTTACAAAAACATTTGGACCCTATTTGAATACCATAACGAAGGAATCACCAGTAAAGGTTCCCCAATCCATGTTATCATGGGAATTACTTATATTGATGCTATTAGAGTTATATCTGCTTACCTATTGATCATGTGGATAATTGTTTTCAGTGCGTGCTTGGTTATATGAATTTTATCAAGGTGAGTTACTTCCTTCTAAGTGAAATTTCATCACTGGAGGTTTGGTTTTCCTAAAATTAAAAATATATTTCAATATTTTCTAATTTTGTATATAGGATCCTTTTGGTGTTTTTTAACACCTCGAGTTTTTTTGGAAAATTTATTTTGAAATTAATTTAATCATTTTGGTATATATAACTTCACACATCATTAAAAATTGTTTTCTTTGTACTATGTTTGGATTAAATTTTAAAAAACTTGAAACTATCCTTAACTACACGCAACATAATTTTTATCATTATATGTATAGAAAATTGAGGTTATCAAGCATTACACGAATGATTGACTTTCCTTGATGGCTTGTGTAACATGCAAGACTAAGTGTTGCAAAACTATAATATATTATTAAAAATATTATAATTTAATATAATAATTTGTAATAAAAACATTAAGTTGAAATTTAAGAATAAAATTAAATAATTTATGAAAAATAATGTTTTAATTAATTAGTAATAAATTAATTTGAAAGGGATATAAGAACTAAGTGAATATAAATGGAATATTTTTATAGAAATCTACTTTAATGACCAGAAAGATATTTTATCCCAAAAAATTAAATTAATTATAATTACTGAGTGATATTAATATAATATATATATATATATATATTATATCCAATAATATATTTCTTATATTCATCCAATAGATTTGAATACATAATATAGGAACAAAACCAATTACACACATAAAAACTAATATTTTTATTAAATCTCTTTTACCACCTTTTAAAAGAGAATAAATTTTAAATCCATTCATGTACATTTTAAAAAGCCATAGATGTTATAAAAAACTTATTATTTGAATTAAGATCATAAAAATTAGGTTAGGGTGTTTTTTTATTTTTCTATGAAGTTTCATAATTTAATGAGTAGTGAAAAATACTGAATTTTATTTCAAAAATAATTTTTCATCGAATTTATTTATATGGTTAAATTATATTTATAATTTTTCATAATTTAAAATTAGATAGTTTTTTATAAAAATAATCCAATTTAGTTAATTGGAATCAATTCATCATTTAAATTGAATATGAAAAACATATCATACTTTTGAATGTTTTTCTTTTAAAACTCGCATTGCCATCCCATTTATGGGATTAAATTTTAATTAATTTCATCAACTTCTGTGATTGGATTTTGAAAAAAATTATTGAATTTTTTCAATTATAATAATAATTAATAATGTCAAATATGTTTAACTTAGTATTTTAACAAAAATATAAGTGAATGTAATTAAAAATAATTACCACGATTAATGTAAAAATAAGCTTAAATAAGGAAAAAACCATAAACATAAGTGTATAAATAGCCATGAAACATGTAAAAAATCAATTTATTGCTACATATAAACCATATAATCACATTTATTGATTTTTTTCCTTTATTGGCTTCACTTTGGGGAAAATCTCAGTGGAATTCCTTTTCACAAAATTTAAAAGAGTGCCACTCCTCCACTATAAAAAGGCCTCCACCCCTCCCATTCCTTGAAACTATCATGAAACTTTGGATCAAAAAAGATAATCCAAAATATCTCCTCAATATACCTCCCTTCTTCCTTGAGATTAAATATTAGATAAAGGTAATCCAAGTAACCCCTTTTGTGAAAACCAAAAGGTGGTAGCCAAAGAAGAGGTAACATCCTCCTTGAATCTCATTTAGCTTGTTTTCATTCACCACCCACTCCAATATTCTTATTACATGATTATAAAAAAATACCAGTATCATAAATAGAATTATTGTTTTTAATTATATGGTTTTACCTATACTTACACAAACTTACATATAATGGGTAACAAACATATTTTTTACGTGTATGGTGAACTATCGCCTCATGAAATGACGATGGTTTTCTTTTCCATTATCACCACTGATGGTGGTAATTATGATTGTAATTTATATATATATATATTATTATATTTATAATGTATTTATCCTTATTTAATTATTTTACAACACATAAATTTATACATTCAATTTTGTGTAAATATGATTATTTCGTTTGAAGAAGTGTGGACTACTACACCCTAAAAATGATATGAGTCATTCATACACAACTTGTAAATTATTAAGGATGAGATTTGTAAAATTATATGTTATATATGATAAAATCATGATACTATAATTAATATATATATACTTATATTTCATTTTATCTACATATTTCATTATGAAAATATAACAGAAACATCGTTAATGCGTACGTACGACCTACTGTCTACATGAATAGTGTTTTTAATTTGATAAGTATTTATCATATTGATTATTATAATTCAAATATAAACAATAGCAATAATATAAATGATATAAATGATATTTATATCATGTTTTTAATTATTTAAATCATTTTATAACTATATGGACCAAATATATAAAAAATTAACACACATGCGAAGAGAAAAATGGATATTACCTAATGGGAAACATTTCCATAGAATTGTTTACAAGTGGAAAGTATAATGTCATAGTAAAAATATATATGGTATTAGATAATAGAATATTATTATTGAAAATATTTTTAATAAACTATAATTGTACATGATTCTTGTATGAGTAAAAATATATTTAAGACACAACGTAATGGAATTTCATATCACTTTTTATTTCCATGAGATATATGCTTTACACATCACCCATTCCATTTTTTGTGGTGTGTATACTACCCATCGATGAATTATATGATTATTATAAATAAATTTATTGTTATTTACAGATCCCTTTTATGATATTTATTTAATGGGGTTAATGTTTCAAAATCTACAAAATCAGGAAGACAAGTTTGTCTCAATTTTCCTTCAATGAGTGACATGTTTTTCTATACACTAACATTTGTTTCATGGTGTATTCAAATCCATTTGAAATGTTTTATAATGAATCTACTTATATTCAAGATATGTTATGCTTCAGGTAATTCCCATTTCTTACATGGAGAGTAAGATCCCACGTTATCATGTTATAATAGTTTATTGAAACAATCTATTTTCTTTTCTAGTTTTTTTGTTTATACTTCATTTGATGAATTATTATAATCCATCTCTTAATAAATCACATGAATTTTATATTCCACTATTTATTAATGATATCATCATATACTATTACCATTTTTACAAAATTTGGTATATAATATAGTTCAGATATTATTATTAGTAAATCTCAACATTAACACTCTCTTCATTTGAAAATAATTTTTATTTCAAAAACCAATGTTTTCAAAAATGATTTAGAAAATGTTTTCAAATGATATTTTTAGATAATTTTCATGTAAAATGGACTTTAAAATTCATTATGGTTTTCAATGATTTTTTTATTATAATATTTATAAATAATATGGTTTTTAAAAATTTAATATGTTTTTAAAAAAAAAATTCTTGTAGAAAATGAAATTTTCAAAATGTATGTATTAAAAATATAGTTCAAATTATTTACCATCTAATATTACACATTTCATTGTTACTCATGCATTTCTAGGGAAGCTATTCAATGTTTCCATTCATATCCATTCTATTAATGTATAATGATTTGATGGAATGATGTTTGTGAAACCTGTATCTCTTTCATAGGTAATATTCCTTTGAGCCATACCTCTTTTATGAATTTTTATTGGATAAAATGGTTATGAAGCCAATATCTTTTTTTTATAGGACATGATATGATTAAATTTTTTATGATACCCATTTTACTTCATGTCTTATAATATTATTGTTTATGATATAATTTTCACATGTATATATGATTTCATTATAATATGGGCGTGTAGTTGGGTTTTGGATTAGTTGTAAAAACCCGTTAATTCTACATGCAAAATGGGGGTTGAAAACCCATTGGGCGCATGGTACTGTAGCAGCACTATAGCAGCGGTGGTTACTATAACAACGGAAGGTTACTGTATCGGTGGTAGGGAACTGTAGCAGTGTGGGTACTGTAGAGTTACTATTCACAGAATGGGCCTAGGGCCAAAAAATGGGCCTAAGAGCCATGTAATGGGATAAATTCCCACTGTACCTTCTGGCTATGTAATGGGTCTCCCTCTACCTAGTTAAAGTTGTCCTTGCTTTGATTTAATAATAAATTAGGCTTCGACCCCAATCTTTAATATATATATATATATATATATATATTAATATGGGAGAGGCCTATATCTCCTTCTAATGCATTGGGTTATGATTTATATCTCATGAGATAGATTAAGATTTTATTTTGAGTGAACTTTAACAACTATGATGTTAATGGGAGTTAAATATTATTTCCAAGATAGTATGGAGAGTGAAATCGTGCTACTAAGACAGTTATGGGAGTGAACCCCAACTACTGATATGGTATAAGGATTGATCCCATACTAACAATATTTCCTTTTTAGTGATTCATTGACTCTTTTGGAAGTCATTATTATATGATTATGTTTTTTCCACACTTCCATGTTCTATTACTATGTCTTTCAATGAATTATGTTATTTATTTAGGTATGATTCTTGTCTTTTGAAATTCTAATGTTTATTCCAGGATTCGTGTTTTTGATATTTGATATTCTGGAATAATCTTCTATTTTCATGGTCACATTGGCATACCCTTATTCTCATTTTTTTGCTCAAATTTCTCTAATTTTTACCCTTATTCGGAATCTATGATCACCACATTTGATGAATCCTTCCACATGTTATGATGATAAATTTCATGTATGATGGGATTCTAGTCATCGAGAACCTAGTGGGAGATAATGTAGCATGCTTATATACTAGTTTTTATGTTTCCATGTTTCCAAAGGTACTAAACTAATACAGTCTTTGGCATCCGTTTGAATAATTTTTTATGTATTATGTAAATGTTATGTAATTTTAATGTACATTAAAAATGGTTAATTATAGTTTGTACTAGGGAAATGTTTTAGTCATCCACTAGAAACTAGGATGAGAAAACATTAGTGAGTTCCCTAGGTATATTTCTAAGGATACGTCTATTAATGTTTCTATAGATAGGTATAAGGATGAGTTATCATTTAGGAAAATAGACATCAATTTTGGTAAGAATATATTGAGTGTATTCCTAGAAATACTTCCATTTATGGATTCTACATGTGTAAATGGTTTTGTTATATATGTACCCAGGAATAAAAACTATGACAAGGTGTGTTAGGCCTAACTCGACGTAACCTAGTACATGTCAATAGTCCTTACTACGCACCTAGTTTGACACACTCAGGGGATATTTATTGGTAATTCATTAACTCTTCATGAACCATTAGGAAATATTTAAATGTAAATTGTCTATGAATAACATAGGATATACTTGTTATGTCACATATTAGAAAATGTGTCAAAATCTGGACATAATATAATTGGTTTTCATGATTATGTGATTCATCTCTATGATAATAATTTCTCACCCAATTATTCATGGTTTTTTTCATTGTGGGTAACCAGAATGAATTGGATTAACACTTCATATGATAGAAAATCTATTGATGAGATGGTAGTTTGGACGATCATTGGAGTGAAGGATGTTATGATCATGCCTAATAGGTTTTCGAGTAACATGATCAACAACATGTACGTTAACCAACTCTCAGACTCACCATTTTAGAAAAGGAAACAATTGTTTTTGAGTTTGAGAAATGGAGACCATAGAGGAATGAATATTTGGTTTATTTTTTGTCATGAATGTGGAAATAATCACTTAAGATATTGTATTAGTGAAACCAGAAGATGTTTTGAATGTGGAAAAAATAAATACACAATGAAAGTATTTGAGAATAAAAAAAGAAGCGTTTGACTAATGAAATGTATGGGAATATTTTCATCCCTAATACATCATCAATGGTCAAATAAATAAAGTTCTGAATGAATGTTCACCATGAAAATAGATATACAAAGGGAAAATCTCCCGAAGAGAATCAGTATGGTGGTAAAAGAAATGGTTATATTGATGATGATGATGATGAAACTGTAGATGAAATGTAAAAGGAAAGATGTTTTAAATATTAGTATGGGGTAAATTTCTTATGGATTATGGATGAAGTGGAATAATATATGTTTTTATGTATTTTGATTTAAAAATTTTGATATATAAATGATGAAATATTCAAGGATTGTTCAATTTTTATTTTTTTCTCAGTATTTACAAGTTTATGATCAATGATTCTTGATGGAATGATAAAGAAGTTTAATGAAAAAGTGATATTTTGACTAAGGAAAGATAACCCTTAATATGTTTTTTATGTTAAGATATTGTTTTTTGGATAAATATGTGTGGGATATGAATAAGTAAATTGGATGGTAATAATTACATTAGAATCGAGTAAAGACATGTTTATAGGTTTTTAATGCTATCATTAACGAAGTTTATAATATTTATGAATTTATGGAATATATCTGATATAATTTGGAATATGGAATCACACACATTTTCAATAAATATTTAGGGTAATTTATGTCATTAACATGTTTCAAGAGTATACATGATGATGATATTCACATGTTTGGAATATATAAACCCATACCAACTTTTTGATATATGTGGGATCTATGTTAAGTTTATTTCACAACCTAATATCTTCTATTTTGGATTTTTATCTTTTTGATGGTTTACAATAATATCCTTTCATGAAAAGTTTTAGTTATACTTTGGAGGAAGTATTTATGTATTGAATTTTTATCGAAAGCCTTAGTTAAGGGCTATTGAGTTATTAAATTTATTTCAAGGATATCCATCATATTTATTTTTGGAAAATATATTATTGTGGTTTTAGAAAATAAAATCATGTATTTCGTGTGGCAACCAATCATGTTTTGAAATTACTTGGGTTACAAAACTGTGGCTGAAGTATGATAAATATTTCACACCTACCACTAGTCTACGTGATTTTCTAGTTAATGTGTAATTATTTTTGATAAATTCATATTAATGATGAACTTACATAATTAATTTTTAGGTTTAGAGATAAATTTACAAACCATATTGTTTTTATGAATTTTTAGAGTTAAATAGTTATACATTTAATTCTTTTATCGGCCTTATGATCATCTAAAAGTGTATATTAGTACATCATGAAATGAAGGTAAATACTAAAAATTAATTTATTGAATTAATGGATGAATTAATAATTAATAAAACAAAAACAAAAGAATGAAATTTTGTTTATAAGAATATATCAATTAATTATACTTCATTAAATCCATGGTCAATAAATCAATTTCTTAGCATAGGAAAATGATCAAAACAATGTTGTCCTAATACATTAAATTTGGATGAAATATTGGGAAATAAATAATCTTCGATTTATGAATTAGAGTCCATAAAATTTTAATTGATCAATATATTGTTTGTAATTGATTACCTCAATCACTCACTATGAATATTTACAATTTCCCTCCATGTCAATGTTTCCACTTGCCACATATGTTCTCCTATATTGAACCATATTTATATGTCACTTTTGGTAACCATTATTTTTCCAACATTCCATTTTTAAAAGAAGTTTTTGGATTCATTTTTATGATGTGGGTTTCAATGAATGTAACAATATAGTATTAAACCTTTAGTAAACTACAATAATTTCAAGGGTGAAATTAAATTTTTAAGGGGATAGAATGTTACACCCAGAGAATTTGTGAAATATTTTTTTCAAATTAATATATTCTTTTTGATATTTTTCATTGTTTCCAACACTGGTTTTTTTAGTCGTATGATTAGATTGAGTTATAGGAAACATGAATTTATCATGAAATACGTGAAACATAATGTTTATCATGATCTACATGGAACACTGAGGTTAGAACACATTTCACACAAAATTAAATTTCGTCCATGGAATGTGTAACACACAAGACCGAGAGTAACCAAAGGATAGTATATTATTAAAAATATTAAAATTTAATATAATAAGATATAAGTTAAATATTATTGTGAAGATTATGAATATTATTAACTAACTTATGATATTAAATGGTGGAATTAATCAGATAAAAATAATTAGAAATTATTATAAGAACCAATTTAATATAAACAGAATTTTTTTAGAAAAGTATTTTTATTCTTAGAAAGCTATTTTATCATAATATATTAATTTAATTAAACATAGTTATTAATATTATAGTAATATGTATATGATAATTAATATATTTTTTATATTCATCCAATATATTTTATAAACAAATGATATGAATAGACCCAATTTCACAGATAAAACCCAATATTTTCATTAAAGAGGCTCTACAACCTTTTAATGGATACCATAATTTAAATAAAACTTTTTCACTATTTTAAAAATATTATAATTTGTAGTAAAATTATTATATTAAACTAAAATAAATGAATTATTTTAGGGTGAATTTTTTGTATTTTTTTGTGAAGTTTAATATTTGGATGAGTAGTGAATAATATTAAATTTTAATTAAAGAATTCTTTTTCATCTAATTTATTTATATGGTTAGATAATATTTTTAATTTATTTCAGTTTTTAATTAGATTATGTTTTTATTATATAATTCATTTTTGGTAATTTTAATCAATTTCATATTGAAATTAAAAAAAACTTAAGAGAATTTTAAACATTTTGACTTTAAAAACCAGAACTGTCGTCCCTTCTAAAGGGTTAAATTTAATTTAATTTCTACAACATTTTTTAAATTTTGAAAAATGGATTCAATATTTAGAATTTGAAAATTTTATTTTTTATTATAATTTAAATATTTTATTTACCAAAAATATTAGTGAAATTAATTAAAAATAATTACACTGATTAAGTTAAAATTTAGCTAAATAGAGGACTAAAATTTAATATTAAGGGCCTCAAGGAGCTAGGAACATTTTTGAAAACCATTTTATTGAAATATTTGACATTATAATCACTTTTATTGACTATGGACCATTATTTTATCCACTTTCAATGGGACAAAGGTGGGAGGAATACCATTTTCAAAACATAACAATAGTGCCACTCCACCTCCACTATAAAAAGGCCTCATCACCGCCCACTTACTCACACAATCAAGAAACTTTGGCTCAGACAATATCCTCCAAAATAGTTCTTCATGGGCCCTATATTTCTCCTTGAATACTGTATTTTTAAATATTGAAATCCATGTAATCCCTATCATGAAAATTGGAAGGAGTCACCCATAGAAGAGGTAAAATTCCTTTCTAAAGCTACTTTACTTATTTTCATTCTACACCCCATGCATCACCTTATTCGTTTATTATACAAACAAATATACTAAATATACGAATATTTTTTTATTATATGTTTTTTACCTATAATTACACACACTTTATCCAAATGGGAAACAAACATATTGTTTATGTGTATACAGAACTACCGCCTCATGAAATGATGATTGTTTGTTTTTCTTTTACCACATATCATGGTGGAAATTATGATGGTATATATATTATATATGATATTTATAATTTATTTAATCTTATTTAATTATTTTACAACATATATATTAAGATATTAAATTTTTTCTAAATATGATAACTATTTTGGGGAAGTGTGGACTACCACATCCTCAAAGCGATGTGATTCATTCACACAATACATGGAATGCAATAAGTATGAGTTTAGTAAAATTATATGATATATACGGTGAAATAATTATACTATAATAATTATATATTTGAACACACATATATTTATATTTAATTTACTCTCTTTTTTCAATATGATAATAAAATTGAAACAACTTTCATGCAAACACACAGCTTACTATCTCTATTAACAGTGTATTACATTTCAAACTTATATATACAATAGATTATTACGATACCAATATAATGAATATTAATGATATTTATACCATTTTTGAAATTCATGAAATAATGATATAATTATAAGGACAGATGATATAACAAATTAAGACACATGCGAAGAACAAACCAGATATTACCTGAAGTGAATCCTTGACAAAGAATTGATATAAAGTAAGTAATATAATGTCAATATAAAATCATATAAGGTAGTATATATAAAATTATTCTTCTTTAAAAATAGTCATAATACACATAAATATATTATACATGAATCTTTTATGATTACAAAGACAGTAAATACACAAAATAAAGGAATTTCATTTACTTTTTATTCCTGTGAGGTACGTTCTTTTTTTCACCACCCATTCCGTTTGTGTGTTGTTTTTATATCCCATGGATGTATTCTATAATTATTATAAAATGTTTTGTGGGTATTTAAATATCATTTTTATGATCTTTATTTCATGTGGTTTATTTAACAAAATCTAATAGATCGACAAGACAATTTTGTCTCAATTTTCCTTCATTGAGACACATGTTTTTTATGAACCTACATTTTTTTGAGGTGTATATACATAAATTTTACTTGTTAAATAATAAATATAAATATTTTCATGATATATTAATCTTCATTTAATTCCATTTTATTATATGGTGACTTCGATCCCAAGTTACCAATTGATAAGAGTTTGTTTAAAAAAATCTCATCACGTTTCAAAATTGTTTATGTTTATGCTCCTTTGAGGAAATATTATGATTCATATCTTAATAACCTTCATTAAATTTACTATATTATCTATATTCATGATATAAAAATATATTAGTACCACTTTTCAAATACTTGTAAAAAAATACAGTTGAGAAAGTGTTTTTAAAATGTTCGACAATACTTCTCTCTTCGGTCATATATGTTTTCTTTCAAAACCCATGTTTTCAAAAAAAAAATGTTTTCAAGTGATCATTGAAGATAATTTTTAAAAAATTGTATTTATAAAATTATTCATTTTTCCAAAACTTATTTTATAAATATTTTTTCAAAGATAGTATTTTTTAAAAAAATATATATTTTTGAAAAGCGTTTTTCAATACTAAAAGTATATTTTCCACAAGAAATGTATTTAAAATATATTTCAAATTATTTACCATATATTATGAAATCTGAAGGTGTTGTTGGTAACTATATGGGGAAAATATTCAATGTTTCTAATCAAATAATTTTTTAAGGGATTAATTTTTTAGGGAATGATATTTATGAATCTTGTTTTACTTTATTGAGTTATATGTCGTTGAAACCTGATTATTTTCATGGGTTTTGATTTTGATAAAATGATTACGAAACTATATCTGTTCAAATTGATATGATATGATTTCATGTTTATCATACTCATTTCATTTAATGGGTTATTAAATGATTGGTTATGATTTTTATTCACAAGTATCTATGATTTCCTTATGTGATGGGTGATACTTATATCTCTCATGAATTCATTTTTTAAAGATTTGTATCTCATGATATAGACTAAGATGGTCATAGGAGGGAACATTTACTACTGTGATGGCCATGGTAGTGATCCCTGACTACCAAGATGGCAAGATGAGTGAACTCATGCTTCCAAGAGGGCCATGGGAGTGAACCCTGACTACTAAGACAATGTGGGGAGTGAACCCATACTACTAATACTATATTGGAAGTGATACCTTGAAAATATGGAAATAATTATTATATTCTTATGTGTTTGAAAATATTCCATGTTCCATTAAGATTATATGATTTTATGACTTCTATTATTCATTTATTTATGATTCATATATTATGAACTGACAATACTTATGAAGTGATTCATGTTTATGATATCAAGTATGCATGGTATGATCTTATATTATAATGATTCTATTCTCATACACCTATGATAATGCTTATTCATACATGAATCCATTTTTTAAACTTACTGACCATCAGATATCAAACATTTTTACATTTCCATTTCTAGGTTATAAAGATATATTTATTCTATGATATGTCTAATAGGGTTACTAGTCTTTTATGACCTAGTGGGAGATAATTTACCTCACTCGTGGAATAGTGTTTACGTTTCCATATTTAAAAATGCACTAAACTAATATAGTATTTGGGTGTCTATTTGTATTTTTTTATTTTGAAAAAGTTATGTAATTTTAATGTATGTTATGATTGGGTCATTATTGTTTTCCCTCGAAAGATTAGATACTTCTAATATTTGGTTAGATTTAATCCCTATACTGTATACTATCTATGGTGTGTAGGGTCAGATTTTGAGATTCGACTGAATGGGATAAAATTTAATGATGTCACTTGTGGTAGAATTTCTAGTTAGGGAGAAGAGTAAAACTAAATACTCCATGTTAACCTCATCCTCATATTTATACATGTGATAAGGTAACAATTGTAATATGATTTATATTAATCAATAAATTATAGAATAAATTATTAAGGTTCTCACACTACATTCCCAATTTTAGCAATCATTCAATTTAAAGGGATATAAATAAAATATGTTAGTGAATTTCCTTTATCACCTTTATGTGATTTTCATTAACATAATGAGGTAGTTATTTCATTTTAAAATTGAAAAAGTAAATCCACATTTATAGGTAAAAATGTTTTTTGTATTGATATGCTAATTTATTTGTAAGGCTACAATCAGGGGTTGAAAGGGAATATAACATAACATGTTTAATGACTGCGGCGAATTGTTTTTTCAATGACTAGGAAGAAAGCACTAATAGTAATAATACTTAAAATGTTAGAAGGTATTATAGGAACAAAGGTTCAGGAAAAAATAAAAAAGGGAGTTCTAACTCCAAATTTAGGTTTAAATGAGGATTCTCTTTTGGAATTGATTGAGTATTTCCAACCCTGACATGTTCACTATTCTAAAAATAATTGTTAACACTCATCATACTATATAATTCTATTTATGATCCAAAAATAACATTTTATTATAAATAATATCATTTATTATAGCATAATTATGTTTTTACCAGTTTAATAAAACAAACCTCCAATGTTGAATCTCTATGGATTTTCTCTCACACTTTTGTTAAAATGTTTGTATTTACAATGACTCTAACCATATTTTTACTTGAAACATGAATACTATTGGAACACACCATTTCGGATCTTTTTTTTATGCTACTAATAGATACCATGAAAGGATATCATTATGCATGAACTTTTATCTCTAGGCACTAATATTAATGCTCCATGGTTTCTTACTGGACACTTTAATTCCATTCTCAACTCAAGTGAGAAAATTGGACCATCTCCTGATTCAATGTCAATGATAGAATTTAAAGATTCGATTGAATCCAATAATGTTATTCAAATTAATCCCACTGGTGTGAAATAAACTTTCTATAGAAGACATCACGATAGAGTGGTTACTTCCAAGCTTGGTAGAGACTTCCTGAATGTCTATACTTTGGATGAATGAGACACTATCTCCATAAGCACTCTAAACAGGCTGAACTCTAACTATCACACCATCCTAGTCAATTTCTACACCAAATACATGAAACCATGGTTTCCTATTAGATTTTATAATTTTTGGTTCTCTAATGTCAGTTTCACTAAAATCATTCAAACCTATTGGTATTCAATGTCAAAAAAAAATGATTCATGTTCCTATAATGTCAAATTATAACATCTCAAACAGACTATAAAAATATTGTGTAGCTCCAAATCCAATCAAATTAACAATGGAATTCCTCTTCTAGAGGAAGAACTCAATGATCTTCAAAACTAGAACACCAGCTCTGATATCAAAACTAATCCAACTCAAAAAATATTCCTTGCAATTAAACTCAACTCTTTGATAACATTTAATTAAAATATGAGTAAATAAGTATTTATGTTAAATGGTTATCCGATGGTGACAAAATTATTATGTTCTATAATTCTATTCAAAAAAATTAGGAAGGCTTGTAGGATGATAACCTTTCTAAAAGACGGGGACAAAATTATTGAAAATGAAGATGAAATTTCTCATCCTATAGTCTCATAGTATGAATCCATCTTCAATGGTCTGTATATCAATAATGACCTCCTTCCTGAATTCATTCCGATAGTGATCAATAAGGAGGAAAAACATTCCTTCTCAACACTCCATTGGATAATGTTATCAAAAAATTATCGTTAGTCTGAATCTAAATAGTTCTCTTGGTCCTAATGGTTTCAATAATGATTTCTCCTAACAATATTAGGATGTGATTCATGCTGATGTTTGTAAACTTGTCAAATCGTTTTTCCCAATGTTGTGCTTACTCATGCTCTTAATACCCAATTTCTCACCTTGATCCCAAAAGTGGAAAATGCCTATGAGATTCACCTGTTGAGATCCATATCTTTTTTTAACACTCTATATAAAATCATCACTAAAATAAATGAAAATCAAATTTCAACTATCATAGAAAAAATTGTCTCCTAGAAACAATTTGGTTTTATTAAAGATAGATCCATTCAACAGTACATATATGTTTCATATGAGTGTGTCAATAACTTAAATAAAGCTAACAAATGACAAAATATTACTAATAAAAATGAAATCTTAAATGCTTTTCACACCCTGGAGAGGAGATTTATATTCATGGGTTTTCAAGGATTTCGTTTTAATACCTCTTTTATCACTATAATCAGAAATCTGTTCACCTTGGTGTCTGTCTATATTTTGATAAATGGCTCTCCAAAGGGATCGTTTAATTTCACAGAAGGTGTTAGGAAAGGTGAATTCTTCTCTGCCATTCTCTTCTTGTTTTCTGAATACAGTGTTAGTCATGTGATCACCCATCTGGTGCACCAGAATGAGCTAAAACCCATCCATGTCACTAAGAATGTTAATGGTCCTACACACCTCTTTTGCAGTAATGACATAATCATTTTTCTTCAAGGTGATAAAATAAAAATTATTAACCTTAAAACAGTTCTCTCACACTATGAGGAGGTTACTGGTCAAACCATTAGTTGGAGAAAATCTTAAATCTTCTTTGGGAGGAACATTCCTACCAAAAGAAAATGTAACATTGTTAGTGACTTAGTTCTGAAAGAAGGTACACTCCCTTTCACTAATTTAGCTTTTCCCATATTCTAGGAAAGGCCCAACTATTTCCACTTTGTGACTATAGTTTACCATGTACTAATCCAACCTTCATCTTGGAATGGTTGTTCTCTCTCTATGGATGGTAATAATTTCCTTATAAATTTCACTATTGTTTCAAAGATGGTTAATCCATTATTTTATATAAATGGAATGTTGTTCTGATCAAAAATATAAATACCACTACATAGAATTTCATATGGACTGGTAGTACTCTGGAAAGGAAACTGGTGACTATCCCCGGGTAAACTTATTGCAAGCCCATTGAGAGAGGTGTAATTGGAAGTTAAAATATTATGTACTTTAATTAATCACTTCAAGAAAGACATACTTGGAACTTTTTTCTCAATTCTTATGATGATATTACCTTCCTCAAAAATAGATTTCATGAAAAACATAATATGGGAAAATATAAATTCATTAACTCTTCCATATGTCCATCCACTAAAAAATTTGTCGAGAAAACTCATGTACCACCCCAATATTTCATAGTAAGTTATATTCTTTAAAGTAATTCAATAGCTTGCGGTACACGTAACACCAATTTCGAGCACACCACTACTTACCAAACTAGCTGTTCAAAAAGAGGTTATGAATAGTATTAACTGAATTTTTAATTTTATATACTCCATATAATTTTAGAATCCATATTATTTTTTTATTAGACATAATATAAGAACAAATACAATTTTTCATATAACACAAGTATTTTTCAAAAAAATGCAAATTTACCACCTTTTAATGGATAGCCCTTTATAAAAAAAGTATTGGAAACTTTTATATATTCAATTTAATGAAATTAAATTCATCTTTATAATCGGTACATAAAACTTTATTTTTGATAATGTTTTGGTAATTTTTAGATAACTTTCATATTTTGATGAACACTGAAAATACTAAATTTTAATTGAAAAAATCATTTTTAATCAAAATATTTAGAAGTGTTAAATTATGAATTTTAATTTTTTGATTTATAATTAGATTATATTTTTATCATTTATTACAATGTATTTAATTTTATGTAATTTCACATTTAAACTAGATATAAACAATTGTCAATCTTTAGATAATTATTATTTCATAAAAATACGCCTTTTGTTTTTACAATAGAGAATTAATCTTAAATTAGTTTCTACCACTAATAGGTTTTGAAATTGAAAAAAATGGATTCCATATTTGGAATCAGGAGGTTCAAATTGTGTAAATAGGTAACTTTTATTTTTAGACATTATTAATAATTATTTCGGTAAATATTTTATTTACCACGGTTAAAGGGTAAATCCGGTAAATAAGGGTAAAAAGTAATATTATAATAATATTAGATTACCCTAACATATGTCCTATTCCTATTGGTTGATACATGTATTACTATGGGAATCATTGGGCCAATTTTGGGATCTCATGGAGCCACATTAGAGTGATAATGACACTTTATATTAATTAATTTAAAGTAAAGACAAAAATGACATAAACATATATCTTTTAGCAAAACATTTTTTACATGGGGTAATATAAGTTATATTTACAACTATAAATATCTATTAGAAATATAATATTATTTCCTAAATAATGGTATTTTATTTATAATTTTTATACATTAAATAATTATATTTATTTATGACACAATGATGATGCAGTAATTACCTTCTTAATGAAATATTAAAATAGTTTATATGATAAATAATAAAATAAATATAATTTAAAAGTTTTGATGAAATCCAAGAATTTTTTAGGTTAATATATCATGTTAGGGGTGATTAGATAAATTATTTTCGAAGTGATATGGTTGTTATTACTTTCACGAAAACAAAATACCAAATAGTGTGAAAATTGACATAAATTAGTTTTTAAAACAAATACTTTATTATAGGTTGATATAATATTCCTATAATTCTAAGGCTTGGAAAAAGGGATTAAATAATATTATATATGTCATTAATTAACCACTTTTGGTTTTCTTGGAATTTTATTGTATTTTTATTAACCACATAGTGTAAGAATACAAAAAGACACAGTAAAAGTAAAACTATTTAATTGAATGTTAAATCTAAAAGACAAGGTTAAAATGGTAACATAAACTTGTCTAAAACCTATTGGTTGAAGTTATTGCGGCCCATACCCACCTTATATTCTAAATAAAAAATTCTTAAGCCTTTATAAATTGAAAATAATTTTATTATAAATTAATATTTCAATCTTTTCCTAAAGTGACCCTCACGTCTCTTATGAAAGGGCACTTCCCATTCTTTTAATTTAACACCTCCAAAGACATTTGGATCAGTCAAACCCTACCCAAATATCTTCCCAAATTCCCTCAATTAATCAAATAGACCTTAATTTTATCATAACATAAACCTAACGAGCCCTTTTGATCAACTCAAAAAGAAACACCCGGAGAAGAGGTAATAATTTTACCACCCTCTTTCATGTTCTTTTCTTCTTCCAGTTCCTCTTTCTTTTTTGTTTCCATACCAAAATAATAAATACCATACCTTATACATACTTTTATTTTATTATATATATGTTACATCCATAATTATTATTCTATCCATTCCATAAATGACAAAGTCACCATACGTGCGTACGTACGACTTACCTTCTCCACGCCGTGGTGTAGTTTGTTATTCAAACACATAATTATTTGGATGGGTATAATAATGATAATAAATGATGTAAATAATAAATATAACATGTTAATTATTCTTTATATATGGTATACCATCCAATTACATATGATTTCTCTATTAATATAATGATATTGTTGCTCATGCGTACGTACAGCTTATCGTCTCCATGAACGCGATGAGATTCATTCCCCATCATAATCATTACAAAATTATTTTTATTTTTATTAAAAATAATGTTTAATAAATTAATACAATTCTGGACAAAAATCAAATAAATCCTATAAATAACAAACATGACTTACATAATAAAACATATAAAGTAAAACGAATTAGTTAACAACAAAAATAATGATACTTCTGAAATATCATTAACAAAGAAATATTAGAAGATCACATATGATATCATATTTATGTATTTGGTTCTTTTATAATTTAATAACAATTATTTCACCATTATATAAGAGTTTAACTTATCCTATACTGAGGAAAAGTACAAGGTTAGGGGTTTTCATCTTACTTTTATTCCCGTGAGATTCATGCTATATTTGCCACTATTTCTTTTTATTTGGTGTATGTACTGACCATGATTGTATTGTTACGTAATATAATTTAATTTATGGGTATTAATATCATCATTTTATGATCCTTATTTCATAGGGTGTATGTTTCGAAAGTTACCAAATCAGTAAGGGAATTTCAAATTTCAATTTCCACGCATTTGGTTTTATACAAACTTCATTGATTACATTACTCGAAAATTATGTGTGAAAACACTATTTATTTCGTATGTTGTAATTTAAACTCGAATTTGTGTGGATATAATTTTTATACACATAATCACTCCATTGATAAATTCTCAAGTCATCGATATAATCTTGATAAGGGTAATTTTAACTCAATTTCTATTCATTGATTTAAACATCCAAGTCATTGGTGTTGTTTTTACAAGAATATGTGTGAATGAACTCTGATTAATTTACAATGAATATCCAATAATATTTAGTGTATTTTTATTTTTCACACATAATTATGTCATTGATTTATGCTTAACCTAAGGATACATTCTTTATAAAGGAATTTACCTTAACTTACATTCCATTCAGACTTCTTTGTAGTTATGCACCAATTTACTTTTATTTGGTGTATATATTGTACATTGAAATATTATATCACGAATCCATTTAATCTCATGATATTATAAATTTTTTATAAACTCAATTATTTGTATTCAAACATCTCTAATTTTGTTAGGAACTCTAACTAAAATATCATTTTAAATGTCTTGAAAATTTATTCTTCTAAATCTTTCACATTAATGTCCATGTTATAAAAATGGGTTTAATTTTTTATTTAAATGGAAATTAAAATTTTAAAATTTAAATTACTTTAAAAAGATTAAAATTGTTATGGGACACTTTGATTCAATAATCTATTTTAAACAACTCCTTTTCAAATAGTGAGACTTTTAAATGTTTTCATTAGAAACAGATATTTTTCTCAAAAACATTTACTAATAATTTTCAACTATGTAAACATCCTTTATGTGAAATTATTCTTGATTGAGGTTGAATTATTATGATACAAATATTTAATACTGTATTGAAGGTTTTGTGATATGTTTGACTGTGGATGTGTTATTTTTATACCATTCATGGTTTATGGATAATGTATTGAAATTTCATATGCTAGTTTTAATAAAAATGTTTCTGCTATGTCTAATCCTTTTTCATATGAGGAATGAATTGGACTTAGTAAGTGATGGGTGGAACCCTCTACAGCTCCTCGATGCATCGTTAGGTCTCATGAGACAAACTAGTGTCTTGGCATAAGGCCTTGACAAAATATAATTTGTAGTCCTGACATAAGGCCTTGACTATGTGGCTATAAAGTATGGTATTATGCATTCTATCTTTAAAAAATTGGAATAAGATATTACATGTGAATATTAGACTAAAAGAATATACATGTGAATAATTAAATGGAATTATTTGATTTATCTTTTCCATATTGTGCTAAAGTTTAAGTTTAAAAAGGCTTGTGTTCTAGTATTATACATTTCCTTAAATGATTATGATTATTTATAATAGTTTTCGCTATATTTTTATCCTTACTTAGGATCTGATCTCACCCCTTTCTTATGTTTTATTTTTCCAAGGATGAAAATAAGTGTATTATGATTAACTTGCATGAATAGGCTAAGGGATATAAGAGTGTTCAAAAGGGACACGATGTTGTTTTTTATTTCATGATGTAATTTAAAACTTTTGTATGTAGCTTGTACTTCCAAGGCTACTAAATTGATCGGTCTTTCGGGACATGATTCCTTGTATCATGACAATGTTATGTAACAATACACCAATTCTGGGTAACTAGGGTAAGGGCGTTACATCTCAACTAAATAAATGTGCAGAAATGGAAGGCTATCAACAAATCAAAAACATTTTCCTATCTGCAGTTGCTGAGATACACCATGTGATATGGTATAATCAGAATGCTATTATTAATAATGATAACTCACTCAATAAAAATAATGGTCAAATACGGATCCTTATTTCCATAAATGAAACTAGTTTGATTCAAAAAAGGAAATTTCCACAATATTGTCCATGAATTTGGAATCCAGAGAAGTCTGCAGATTAATGAACATTTCCGTCTACCTTGTCACACTCTAGAGGTGTTCTAGAGATCTCCTCTTGCTGGTTGGATCAAAATTAATATTTACGGAGCCTCCAAAGGAAATCCAGGACCTGTGGGGTGTGTTTCTATCTTCAAGAGTCACCTCAGTCAGATCCATGTCTGTTTCATGGGTAGTTGTTGCCTGAAAACATCCCTCGAAGCTGAGATGATGATATTATTACATGATATTTTCTTCTCCAATCACTTTGTTTAGAAAAACATCTGGATTGAAAAGTGACTCTACAACCACCGGGAATGCAATATAGAATGATGTGTCACGTCTTACATGGCTAATTCATACCCGTTCATTGGAATGAACTCATTCTCTTATCGAATTTAAATATATCATCACGCTTGTTTATCAAGAAGAAAACACAGTAGAAGATGTCCTGGACAACATTACAGTAAATCAAGGCATAACCTAGTCCGAAGACCTCCCCGCTGATCTTATTTCCTTACATGATAAAGATTTTAATATGATATCATATTTTAGACTATTGAAAACATTTTTTTAATAATAATTGTGGTTTGTTTATTTTGAGCCAAGAATAATATTTTTTTTAAAAAAAATTAGACATTGTGAAGGGAATTATATGTACCCTCTATTACTTATAGGATTTACCAATAGTCATTTGAAACTGTAACAGGAATGTGTGCCCATTCCATCATTGGATTTGGATGTGTCCCTACTCCTTTCATATAATTTACATTTGAATATTCCCATGGGTTTCATGTGGGGGAAGAAATGTGTTCATGACCTTGTTTTTTATCACTATCTTCTAATATGATTCTTCATGTGTTTCTTGGATGTGATGTAATTCTTTTGGGGCGAGTGAATGAATGTGTGCCAATATGTAGGTTACAACCATAGTATATTAGTTGGATTATTTAATGGAAATGGTAATATTGGCATTTCCCTTGTGGTTGGTGGTATGTCTCCCTTGATGCTCTATCTTGGTTTCTATAATCTAGGTGACTAATTAATGAAATCATGGGGTAATTCCCACATTGGGATTAGTGTTAGGTGTCACACGATGTTGGATTTTGTGATCATTGGAAGGATCCATCTGAGATAATTCATGTTCTATTATCAGGTCGGTATCATCAAATTGGTCCACCCGATAGTTATAAGGGAAATAATTATCATTGAATTCTAGATAGAGGCAAAAAATATTGTTTAAAATGGAAATGGATTCAATTTTTTTAAACAACCAATCGTTGTTGGGTAGAAAATTTGTGGGGCTTCATTTCCTTGAGGTCTTCCCATGAACAAACAATGTCATGATAGTACCCTTCAGATACTACACTTGTTATAGTATGTTTTCGTCCTAGAATTTAAGGATTGGGATATTGATGGTGTCTTATGGTTAAACAAGGATGCATCTAATACAACTATAAACACATAAGTACTTCATTATTGGTAGTATTCCATTTTGATTGAGGAGGGTTTTAGTTGATTTACTATTGAGAAACAAAAAACAAACAAACAAGGAAACCATTCAATGCATCATCAAATGTAATCAAACATATAAATAATATATTTCATTAAAGTAAGCTCATTGGGCCTATTCTTGTTTAATAAAATTATATAATAAAAAATAATCTAATATGTGGTAGACTCGGTTATTACGGTTTATGAAATAATGTTGTTAGGATCATCATTTTTTAACCTAACGTATAGTAGTTATTCATGATTACAGGACTAATCAAAAATTATATGGTTTCCAATTGGTTTTATTCATAGAACTAGAGACACATAATTTTTTATATATCTGTAACAAAATTATGGTCTTCCTTCGAAGAAAAACAATTCAACGGGGTTACCTAACAATTATGAATGTGAAAACACATTAGTTAAGAGGATGGGATGTCAAATTCATCACACTACAATGAAGGGAATTATTTTCTACCCCATGACTCTTATATATAATGTAGAAATTTTCATTAATCCTTTATAAATCCCTACATGTGACTAGTCACCCATAATTTTTAATTAGTTTTAAACATGTACGAATGTGAACATATGTATGAAGTATAGGTTATCCATTTATTGAACTATATTTATATATCATTTTATCCCCACAAATTGTTCTATATGTATGCATCAATGGTTTTCCATCTTATTTTTTATTTAATGGTGCATGTTTTATAACATGTTTTAAGGAACTCTGGAGTTTATTATCAACTAAGGAGAAAATTTTGATTTCAACATTGGCCACTTATGAGGATTTCTATGCATCTTACTAAGTGGAATAATATCCCACATAAGTTTTCCCCACATAAAAGTAAAATAGTATAATTAATCCACATGAAAAGGAATATAAAAAGAAGATTAATATCAAAAATCAAAGGAATCTATGTTTTAATAGGTGTGGTGATAGATGATTGAGATCAGATTCATTGGGATTGAAACCACTTGATGTAATTATCTCATAGGGAATGTGGCCACATGATAATTTTAGTTCATTAAGGCTAATACCTTATAAGGTGGCCCAATAAGAGGAATATTGATTATACAAGTTCCATGTACAAATGGAGTATCATATCAAACATGAGGCATGATCAGTGGGAGAAACATGGAATACTATAAAATTAGTCATGTTGTGTAAATTCATGACTATGTTTGAAAATGGACTAAATATTGAAGCAACCCACTGAGACAGTATTCCACATTTTCTATTGAATGAAGGAAGATATATCTATCGAATGAGAGACGTAACAACATTTAAAAAATAATAGGTGTTTTCTCCGTATGATACATCCTTCATAACAATTTCTAAACCATGGTATTGGCGATTTTGCATCTATTTAATCAAAAATTAATGGTTCTTATTATTACCAACTCAGTTATCCTTTTAGTCATCATGAAAGAGGCTAGTGAATCATTCTTAACTATGAATAATCCTCCCTTGATATTCCCATGGTCAAGGACCTCATAACCAATAATATTTATTATTTTAAAACCAAGAGGATACCAATAGTTAGGGTGGAAAATCATGAGACCACTATTACCATGGGATTTCATCATCAAAAGTGGAATTATGATTTTCCTGATACTCATATCATAGAGGACCAGTGGCCTCAGGGGAGTTCTTAGTTTGGTCTTCGAACATTTGAGGAATTTTTGTGAGATAACCATTTGGATATAATATATTCTACACAAAATATTGTCTTGAGAGAAGGAATAAAAATATCATATGGATACCCTATTTAAAATGTTGGTGTTGATATAGAAGATGAAGGATATTGTCAAGAGGTCCTCCACAAAGTATGTTCTTTAAAAAAAGAGTATCTATTTTTCTAACAACATAGTGATCTAAACCTTTCTTGAAGGATGTCCATTATAAAAAAGTCGTTTTTTAAATTTTTTTCATTTGTGGGATGTTTTTTATTCCTTTGTGTTGTGTTTCATAACTTTCATAAATAGTTTTATAAACATCTTGATCTTCCTCAAAAATGGAAATTTCATGATTTTATGCTCGATCTTCCTCTTTTGTATCAGTCTCTCAGTTATCAAAATCCAACAATATTGGTGAAAAATTGGATATATATATGTGTTGTAAGGAGAATAAATTTCCAAAAAGTCTATATACGCAGTATATCAAACACTATACAGATGGTGTTTTTCATTTTTGGGGTGCGTATAGGCCCCAACATTATTTTTAAATAAATTTCATTAATAGGGGAAGTAAATATACAACCTTTATCTACAAAAAAATTCATTTATGCATGGAATAGAAGAAACACCACCATCTAAAAAATCATTAGATGGGGGGTCTATAGGAACCATATTTCTGGGAAAATGAATTTATTTCACTTGCAGAATAGATTTGTTTCCTTGATCAATACAAAATTCATACGATGGGGGTGTATATGATCTTCTTTTTTCTATAAATGAATTTTTTTATTGGGGGAGGTGTTATGTTACTTCATGGGATCCACATTGAATCTTGATATTCTATGTGAAATATTAAAATTTATATGTTGTTTTATGATTATTTTCAAATCAATATTAATTTTTATTGGATGATCATGTTGCTGGCTCGAAAAATAATAATTTCTTTTCATAGGTAATTGAAAACTATTAGGCCGAAAAAATGATCCATTGTTTGTATTGAATTTAAATTGGTATTTCAAAAAATTCATAACAATTCAAGAAAATTTATTTTTAAAGGTGTCTCACATATTATCATTTTTATTAAAAGGTGATAATTTTTATAAAATATATTTTCATGATTTTAATTCTATATTCCTATTTATCTCCAAAATATAAAAAACATATGGGGAATTTTTTTTATAAATAAAATATTAAATTCCATTATCCAATACTCGATTTTGGTGATTTATTTTCTGCTATCAACTGTATTACCATTGATATTAAAATATCTGATTCCATTTTGAGATGATATGAAACCCATTTTCATTCCTTAGGTTCTCATTACATGATGGATTACTATTATTTTATAATATATATATATATATATATATATGTATATATTTGTGTATGGTCCTCTATATCCCTCTAATGAATTGGTTAAGGATTTCCATACCATGGGATAGTTTATTCTTACATGAGTATAATTTTTATTTTTCATTCTCATAAAGAATTTATGTGAGGGTAATAAAGGTTATCTATATTCCAAAATATTTTATATGGGGTATTTGATGTTATATATATGATCAAAGATTGATCATTATAGTATTTGTGATTATCAATGCTATAAAATACTACGAATAAATATAATTGTGGTCATATTTTTTTAACAATGATTATGTGTGGGTGTAAGTTAGGTTAGATATTATCAAAATGACTATATTTAATTTTATGTGTTCATATGTATACTCAAAAAGACTATTTGTGATTGTATTTTTGAGTAGATATGTCCATTGTAGTATGATTTCCTATATATATTCTTATGTCACAAAACTATGTTATATGGTAATATTGTGGAACATGGATCCTATTTGTCGTCTCATGATTCCCCACTTCCATGCGAGTGATTTTTTTGATCATTTGAGATTACATAGCTTATTTATTGTTCCTTCTGGACAACTATAGTAGTTTTATGTTGTTTTAAATGTGATATTATTCTAAATATTATGTTTTCTCACATTAAAATGAGATAATCCAAGTGGACATGTTTATATATTACCTCAAAATGACTATTTGTGACTACACATTTCTTATGTTTTCATTAAGAAAATATGTAAAAACAATAATATTTATTCAAGGGAGTCTATTATCTTAAAATTATTGATAATTTTTATGAATAAGATTTTTATGCTAATCCCCAAACACAATAAATAATTTGTGGTTGTGATTGGGAGATTAATAATTTCCTCCAAATATTTTCTTATGAAACTCATTTAAATTAAATATATCATTAAATAGTATAGCCTTAATAAAATTGGAGATATAGGAAGTGGATAGTAAAAAAATATTTTGTTTGTAGAATTTTTTCCAATAATATTTGAGAAATATATCTAAAACACCATATGTATGTTCCCAATCACCAATTTATTTCAAATAAATAGGGGAAATCATCAAAAAATTATTTTGATGTGTCCGAAAAATATAAATGAAACTACAACATAGTCCCATTCAAATATTTTTGATAAAATTGATAATTTTTTATAGGTTTTTGGATATTTCATCCGGGTTTAATCCATTTTTTTAAAATATGAGATTTAAAATTAAATATTGATATATCTATTAAATGAATTTGTATATAAAAATTAGTTATATATAACACATAATTCTTCATATAATCAAAATATGATCATGTAACAAATCAACATTGATGACAAAATTTATATTTCATATCATTTATCCTTAAATAAAAAAACATATTTATTATATAATCTCAAATTTAAGAAGTATTGAATCATGTTTAGTTAGTTCTTCCCCACAAAATTCGTCCAGAGGGCCACTGAAATTTTTAATTGTTATATTAATTACAATATGTTAATAAAAAATATGAAAGATATCATCCTAGGTGAAAAATATGTGTTTTAGAGAAATTGATCCTTCTGACTTAATTAGATATTATAAACCCACTAGATATGACTAAAATAAGGAATTTATGTATTAATTATAAAATTCTGATTTATATGATAAAATTTTGTGACATTAGCCATGAAAGAAAAGAAATTATCGAATCTGTCATCATCATCTTTATTGTTTTTAATATTTTGGAAAGGGAAAAAAACCAAGAAAAAGTAGTTATGGAGGCCTAAAATAGTGAAGCCAAATGGAATCCACTCTAAATATATCATCTTCTTTAGGTTCAAAGGAACCCAAGATAGGAAAACAAGAAAGGTGCCCGTCTTGAGAGGGTTTAGAAGCAAGGAATACATCAACTTTTTCTCCCTCAAGATAGGGGTGAAGCACGTCCGTGCAGTAATAGATGTACCTTATTCACTTGAAGATAAGGTATTCAATTGACCAAAGAGTGGGGAGGAAGCCACAAAAAGATTTATAAATGATTTTGGTGCTTCTTTTCACCACATAAATGTCAATTTTGATATTCCTACAAAGGGTAAGACCTACTAGCACTGCTCGGGCCTCCTACTGGAGAGAGTCACCACTCCCAAAGAAGGTTGTGAATGCAAAGACAACACCACCCCTGGTATCCTGAAAAAAACCAGCCTCGTACATAATACAAGAATAGTAGGAGACATCAGTCTTTAATTTGAGTCCCATACTAGACAAGAGCCATCGAGTCCACCTGCCTTGGGGATTAGTGGTGCAAGAAAGAGGAAAGGATATGTTTTCTAGTGTGGGACTGAATTAAGGTGTGTCACACCATACCTTACACTAATGAGAAATATCAGTCAATAAATTTCTTGTTAGGATCTCAAGATCCATCTTCGGACTAGTGAATCCCTCTTGCCTCTATTTGTTCCTAGTAATCCCAATCATCCAGTAGCCCACTAACAAGATCATCGCCCGCGTCGTCCACTCATTGCTATTGTTGTCTCCAATGTGAAACCAGAGGTTGAGAAAATAATATATCACAACCAACTGAGAGTGAATAGAGGTAAATTTCCCAATGTCATCACAAGGAATTCTAGCACATTACCCTTCAAAAAATAAATGTGTCATGGATTCTTCCCATAAATCGGTGCAGCAAAAACACTTGGAAGCCAACTGAATACATGTGATCTTGAATAGATCATCCATGGGAATGGATTTGTTTTGTATGCACCATAATAGTAAGTTGTATTTAGGGGAAACATCCTTACACCATAGCAGATCCCCCAAGGTTCGATCACATTTGAGGAGGACACCATCTTCTGATAATCATTTCCAAAAAAAAACACGATTTCAAACCTGTAAAAAAATGTCGACTGAGACAAGTTGACAGATCAATGAGCATAAAAATTCCATGATGTTCCTCGTCCAGGACTACATGAGTAAAGTGTGGATGATATTTAGTAGTAATAAAGATCATGTTGGGAACTGATCATCCTAGGAAGCCAAGAGTTACACCATCCCAGTTTTCATTACAAAAATTTATATTTCTTTTACCAAATATCCTCCAAGTTTGATTGTGGAGAGTCATTATGTGTAGGTTGATGAGGTTTAATAAAACATAAGAGTTCCTCCTAGTATCTTGCAATGATTTCCCATATTTTTACACCATGAAGTAGACCACATGGTTAATACCTATAAAAAATCCCTTGCCAATTTTTCATGGGCACCCTTCATCTCACTGGAAACACTTCTGATATTAATACCACCCTCCATTGACGGTTTATCCTACTTACCCCATAACACCCAATGGTGCTTTCTATCTGAATGATAATCCCATATGAATGATACCAGAATCATTTTTATAACTTTAAACACCACTTTTGGAACCTTGATGGCTGATAGTATGTTCAATGAAATAGAGGTGAGTACACAATTGACCAAGGCGATTCTGCAACCAAGTATAGAAAAAGATTCTTCTGATTATTTATCTGCCTAGTGACCTTGTCGAAAACCTTTTCAAAATGGTGAATGAGTTTCCTACTTGGGGTGATTGGGGTACTTAGATATTCTAAAGGAATACATCAACTTTGAATTCCCAACTCCTTCTCTAAAATATTGGTACACACAACCGTACAACATTTTGAAAGGTACAAACTACTTTTCTCACAATTCACCACATGACTGATCTAGTTATTATATTCCTCAAGAATTTTGTTGATTCCATGTATTGATTTTTTACTCCCATTGAGAAAAAAGATAGTCTCATCCACAAAAATAAGGTAGTAGATAGTCCTTCACCGGTTACTGCATCGGTAGGGAAAAATTTTACTTTCCAAAAAACGTTTTTTGATTAGACAATGTAGGGTATCTTACATGATAATAAATAGAATGGGGGACAATGAGTCACCTTGAAAGATACATCATACTGATTTAAAGAAGCCACAGTTCTTCCATTTGAATGATATGGAGATCCAAGGAGAGCGTAAACAACTGTACAAAATACCATAGGACCTTGTTGAGAAACCCATCGGAGGCACCATTAGTTTGGCATAGGAAATGAATAGAGAGGTGAACCTAAAATCCGTTTAATGTAATGTAGTAATTAAATGGAATCCACATTTTTGAAGATATAGGTCATTACAAAAGGGACCAATTTATGTGGGAATATTTAACTAAAACCTTTGTATAAGCGATCTCCTTTATGAATTAACTGTATGATTTTAACATTATAATTAACCATTTTTAACATATCAATGAATTATTTACACTAATTTACAATATTTAACTTTTTCTTAATGAGGGATACCTCAATTACCATGTTCTACTCATATATTATCTATATATATATATCATTTGGTAAATTTAATCTAATTTTTTTTTCTCAAGGCGAATCATTTAGGCCCCATGTTATGTCATATATATAAAGATTACATACATTTATTCCCCTTATAATGTAATATACCCATATGATTTTACATATAAAAAATCTTTGTAGAAGGAAAAAATAGACCTTTTTTGTTGGAGGAGACTCATCTTACTGGGAATGAACATCCCATATATGTATATAATGCCCTCTTGACTTTTGGGATATGGTTATAATACCGAAGTTGATAGTGGAATCCAAACCGATGATTCCTTATTACAATTTGATAGACGATAAACCACATTATCAAATTTGACTATATCATCTCTAATTACTTATTGAATTGACTACCATTACATATCATTTTATAATATTATGATTAATGGAAATATCATTGTAAAATATAAACTATTTATGGTTTATTTATACATGAAAATATATTTTTAATATTGGATATTTCAATGGAGAAAAAATTAGTTAAATTGTATAGATTATAAGGAATCATGATTTTTGGACAGCATTATCTAATCCTAAATCACTCTGTTGTGATAAAATTTGAAAAAAAATAAAATTTTTGATGAATTTATAAACATAAAAATAAATATTTATAAGACAAATGGAAGGTACCATATTCCCGATGCCATTCACATTCCAATTATTGGGTGTTGGAAGCACTCAGAGAGAGTAACAATGTGATTTGAAGAAATAGGGGGTTAGAATACATAAAATGGAATTGGTGATGCATGGAGGCGTGCACCAAACCATTTTTATAGTGTTTGTGTCATTGTGTATCTTGAAACAGTGTTGTGGGATTGGAGGATCTACTGCCTTTTGGGTCCTGGTTACACTATAGTGGTTAGCTACATCATAGACTGAGTTGTCTATGGATGTAGGATTTCAGATGGTTCTTATGTAGTGAGGATTATATAACTTAGGTGATTTAGGTGGTACAATAATAGAAGTGGGAAGTTGCATTGTGGTGGTAGGGATGTATCCAAGCCTCCATGTTGGAGAAGGGGTCCTAAGTAATGGTTCTTAGGGATGAACCATATCCCCCCAAATTCATTTTTATAAGATCATTCCATTGAACATAGACATTAATTTGACCAATGGTGGTTGTGGAATTAAACATCCTATAGTTTATTATAATTCACCATGTTTATAACTTATGAATCATGTTCTATAGCTATATTCCCTAGAGCCTTATTTTAGAGTGGGATTATAAATACCCCAAGCCCCCCAAACCCATATCTTATCCCAATTCTTTTTATATACTCATATGATCCCTAGACTATTATATAAATTCTTTGAATCCCCTTATACGAGGATCAATCCCTAAAATCTTGTGATTGATCTATTGGGATCTAAGGTATGTTCCATTTCACATTTCCTATGGTTTCTTCACCTCTGACCTTTTCTCCATCCCATTTCTTATTAAAATGTTGTTTTATTTGATCTCTATCACTATAAAAAAGTATTTTTGTTATTTTTGTATGTGTTTGTGGAATTAATTATTTGGGATATCAATGCTTCCTCGTGGGAGAGGTGATTAGTGATCCAAGATGTATGTTTGTTATCATGTGATGAATGTTGATGATTTTAAGCTATGGGAATCATCTCATCTCATAAATTTATTTCAAATCACAAATTTACCGTGGTTTATTCCTTTATATGGAAGTGAAATTAACTTCTAAATATTAAACTATATTAAATAATTAAATTGGTTTATGTTTTTAGTGATCATATGTTTTTTCTTTTGACTATGATAATAGTTTTCCTCATTATTTACAGTTAGGGAGATATCTATACTATTCTTGTTATCATGTTTGATTATGATTGTGTTAGTGTGTAACATTTTATGGAACATGGTGAAAAAATAAATATGGAATAATTTTGTTGGCTAAGGAACATAAGCAGGTAAGTTTAATAAATCTAATGTATCATGTATTATTATGGTAATAAAATTGGTTCTATATTCCTTTTTAATTGAATATGTTATTCCATGCATCAATGGTATTATATAAGAACATGAAGAAAAAATGAAATTCATGGATAATATAAATAACAGAATGTTATTGAAAATAATTCTTCTCATTCTTTTCTTAAACTCAAATAAATACTTTGTAGCTTATAAAATGAATCATATTTTTTTAATGATGATGAATTATGTTTCCCAAAGATTTATACCATTAATTATAAATTTGATAATTCATGATGTAATAAGAACCATTTTTTTACAAGATAATTTATTGGGATAGAGAGTACATCTATGTTTCTAATGGGAAGATGCCATCTATTGGGTGGGGGATGTTAGAGCTTGTTTCACCTGAAAGATGAATGCCTTGTTTTAAGGTCTAGATTATCTAGATTACTATGATTGATTATTTCCTTCCATTTATGTGCTCGATATATGATCCTTGGGATTTGATATGATACTAGTATGGTGGAGCTATGGATTAATGATCATGGTATGACATATTATATGAGTATGTAGAGGCGTGAGGTTGTGGTAGTAGTCGGAAAATATGATGGAGCGATGAATGCGGATATACATGATGGTGTCAGGGATGGATTCACAATGATAGAAAATAAATAAAGTAAAACTAAGGGTTGATTTTTTTAGGTATATGATTCTTGATATCAACGAATATTTTTAATAAATAGATGGATGAGATTATTATCTAATATGAATTCCTTTGTCCACTCCTCAAGGTATCTAGATGTTATTGGTTTCATCTCTTTTGGGGCATCATAGGATTTTTTCACGAGATTTCATAGAATTTTTATGGTGATAATTTTTATTATTTTATTTAACCCATTAGTATGGATATGGATGGAATGTGGAAAGGTTTTTGGTCTTTGGAAACCATGGATATTGTTAAATTATGGTAGGAGGTAAATGAATTCACATTGATGGTGAATGAAATGTATTTAGAATAATAAAAATTACCATTTTAGGAATTAATTAACCAAAAGTTAAACATAAAAATAAAATAATGAAATTAAAATAGATCCTTAAATGATCTTATGATTATTGGATATCTATTCCCTAGTAGTAGAAGCTAGGTGTCTGAGTGATGATACATGTAGTGGTTCATAGGACAAGTTTATGCTATATAGTGGTTGTGAGTTATATTATATCATGTAATTTTTTTTACATGTTACCCCCACATGTCAATTATGTAGATGGAATCATAGTGGACTCTTGGAAGTAGTGTTCCATAACATCTGGGTTTTCAAGGATGGATGGATGATTGGACCACTTTCCTCACTCCCTTCTCTAGGTATAATTATATGATGGTATGAATGTTTTTTTGTTTTAAATATATGTGTGTAGAGGGATGTAATGAATTTTCATTATTCAACACACATGTATCAATAGATATATTATTAAATTATTGTTATAGGTATGATGTGCATAACATTGATGGCTTGAGGTACCTTACATTGTGTATGAACTGTGATGGCCTGAGGTATTATGCAACATGTATGATACATGTTATATGAGTTTGATTGCTCCCAAAACTACTTGTTCACTTTATTGAGATGTAATATAGGATTATGAGATGATGTGATGAATGAGGATCATGTTGTGATAATTATCCCAATTTTTTTTATATTCTTGTTTTGGAGAGAAATGGATCAAGACATGCATCTCATGGGTACAATGTCAAATTAATGGGGAAGTGGTAGAAAGTCACCCTTATTTATTTATTTTTATAATATATTATATCCCTTGTATTAGTTAATTGTTGAAAGGATTCCATGTTGTGGTTTGGAAATTATTATACCTATTTAGGCAATGAGTTAGTTTCAATTTTTTCACTAGGCATTATAATTATTTCTTTATATTTTTCATGAGAGGGTTATAGGAGAATCCTTTTGAATATAATGTTATTCTTCACCGATGTATATATAAATTATTCTCTAAGTAAGCTAGAGAAGGTTGGATACAGGGATGGATATTACTATCTCATAATTTATTATGATTGGTTTTGGGATTATAGTATTGGACAAGTCTACCTTTTGGTCCATGTAGTTTTCCATTTAGTTATTTTAGTACATTATGGAATTAAATATATGCACTTGGGATTCATTAATCTATTGATAAGGCGGTGATTGGGGTATATGTATTATCACATTTTTTGTATGTTTCTCATACTAGGTAATTCATATATATATATATATATATATATATATATGAAATATCATTAGTTCTAGTTACGAACCATGGTCCTACTAGTGGTGGGATTTAGGTTGTCACTATCCTCCATCACTCATTTCCATCCCTAGAGGGGTCCACATTGGGTTGAGGGGGTCATGATAGAGTGGTGTCAATTTATAAGGTTGAGTAAATTGATGGTGTTCGTAGTTAGGTAGAGGAGAGGACTTCATGTGTTGGTAGAGAAATGGTTTTAACAACGTTTATTAAGGTATGTAAACATGTGAGTCTGGTTGAGACATGGGTATTTAGGGCCCCTTATGATTTGATTCATGCCCCATTATGTTTATTTATCATAATGAATGAATCGATAATGTTTTTTCGGTAGAGAACAAAGAAATGATCATCCATCATTATTCTTTGTGCCTTTTGTTGATATTGGTACACCATATGATAGGATAAAACATTAAACCAGAGAAAATATTATTATTTAATTGATTTCCAATATTACATATTCTAGAGTTATGATATCTCAACATTTTTTCTTTTAATGGTTTTGGTCTAGGTCAATATCCATGTTACATTTAATCCAAATATGTTTAGGAGGATGTGGAAACAGATCACTGTAGATTAGAGGTTTATAATGAAAAACATAGAAGCGTAAACTCATAGAGATTCAGTATTAGAGTTTTTAAAATTACGAGGGATGTGTTTATTGTCATTGATAGAATACTAGTTTAAGGAACTTGATATAACATTGCATTAAATGCATTCTCCAAAAATGTATTGGGAATAATTATCTATGAAGATCCTATGTGGAGAAGTGAGACATTAGAGAATAATAATCCTTGGCATTAATACGAGTCAATAGTAATAAGGGAAAATTCCACAACCATTTTAGAGAAAATATTCTTTCATTATCTTAAAAGTTAGGCAATGTCTAGGAATTACTTATTCTTAATCATGGGAGTTCAAGTTTTTGGATTTTGGGTCCATTTTAATACACATTTCTAACCTAAATCATAATTTTTTAAGATGTATAGTCCAAGGAAACACATTTGAGGAGGATTTTTGTCCAGATATCATGATTTAGGCCACCCTGTATATGTTTTTGACATTTTTCAAGGTGTTTGAATGAGTATAGGTTATTGAGAGGATGATGGGGAAAACCGAATCATCATGACATGGGGGTCATAAGGATTCCTCACAAAGAAGAGTAGTAGTATAGTGTTCCTAGTTTCCACGATAGAAGAGCATTCATACTATCATGGTTATCCCCCCATTATTTCATTATCCTAGTATGGTATCTACTATACATTTTATAAGGGATGAGAGAAATGTTTTTGTTATCGATAAGGATCTCATTTATAGAGATTGTTCCCAAAAATTCAGAGAATTTAGCATGCACTGGGTGTTCCACATCATGTTCCTCTCTGAAGATAGTTTCATCCTTGATAGTATAAGAAAACTTCAGATTGTGATCAATGTAAACGAGATGAGGTAGGTAATGTACATCATTGAGATTCTCCTCATACAAATATAGTAGAGTTTGGTTTTGTAGGTGTTCATTATTATGGTCGGAGAGGCTATGGGTAAGGTCTTGAACATCATCATGCTCTTGAATTTCTTTTACTAGGAGATCTAGATGACATCTGGGGTACCCTATAGTTTTTTATATGGAAACATGATTTTTTTGTTTAGTATCTATTCAATCATTCATATCACCAAACATATTCACTGGTTTAATATATTATGTGGAGATACATCATGTATCCTTGGTATTGAATAATCCATTTAGAGATCAAGTTTACATAAATGATGTATCCAGAGACTGCTAGATTATGTTAGGGAGATACCTCTCTTTAGGATACATCCTATGTTCATAGATACATCCATATGACATGATACATAGTATGAAATGGTTGTATTAACTATAGTATATTGTTTTTTTTCATGCGGGAGGTTGTGTTATATGATGTCAATAGTTATCCTATAGTGTTAGTTGGTGAGAAAGACCCAAATATGGGTAATATGTATTATCTATCCTATTAATCCTTGATGAATGAGATAATTCTGAGTTTCTAAAATATTAAGATGATGGTGGTTCCCATAGTTTTTTAACAGTAACGTGATGTATTTGATAAGGATATTATGAAGTTACTCCCTTGAAGAGATACCGGATTTAGGATAGAGTTACCAAAAGGAAATTTTTATTTTCATGCCTCTATATAAGATGATACCTTCTATGTTTGGAGAGTTTTGAGTAAAACTCACTAATATGTTATAACTTGGTTTTGTTCAACTGATTGTTCTAACTTGAGGTGAAGTAGTTTTGTTCATTATGATGGAAAATAGATGTTTGTTTCTTTATCAATTATCATCACCTGAATGAGTTTAGAGTGAAAATACATAGTCCTTATCCATTGATTGATGATTTATATGATCAGATACAATGAGCATGTTTTTCCTAAAATAGTAATCATTCTATAGGATAACCTCACATGTGGGTAAAGGATATGGATATTGTAATAACATGGTACTTTTTGAGATATATATCTTGTGTTTTCCGACAATTTTTGGCTTAATTATTTAAAAAAGGATTAATGTGAGTGTCTGTTTAGGACATAGATGTATCAGGTGTGTCAGGGGATATTTCGGATCATGAAACTCAATTTTTGGTTTTATTATGCCAAGTTCACAATTAGTGAAAACAGTGTGAGGTAGGCCGCATGGTTTGACTAAACTATGAGAGGATTGATAGTGGGGGCCTACAGGCCGCACAATTTTATGAAACTATTCTAGAGGATCCTCACAACCAAAAATCCAGTTCTGCAATTATTTTAGTACATGACCTAGGCACTCCACATAGATATCGTGTAGTAAGTAGAACACACTAATTAACCATGTGAGTTCCCCTTACTCTTTCAATGACCATGCGAAATGGAACTCAGTTAGAAAAAATAGGCATCTAAACAATGTGAAACAATTTTTTTTGTTAAAATGATGATTTTTACCATAAAACATTCTTAACCTAAAAATATAATTCTTCTTTACATTTCATAACAAGGTAAATATGGTGGGGACCTCTTTGAATAATATTCATAAATTTTAGATCTCCACTTCATCTGAACTTCTATTCAAACATGTCTCATCTCCATGGATCTCCAATGATAAGGCCTCGATTCTTTTTTAAAATGTCTTGTTTTTATGGTTTTTGATTGATTTTTTTTGGATTTAGCCTCATAATCTATAATATCCCATTCTTCATTCGTTCATCAGATTTATTACAAACCAAATCAAATCAGAGCCTAATTCTAGGCGAGCTTTATAGCACGAGCCTATGGTTGGTTATCTCATGCCTTTCGCTAATTATCGAGCTGTTTATATATATTTTAGTGCTGCATTCCCATATTTGGGGTATCACCTTAATGTTTAAATCAACACCATTGTTACCTACCATGATTTAGTAATTTGAATATGTGTTTTGTATCATGTTATAGGTTGTATACTTGGAATAAACGCCACTCCATAGGTGAGTTTCCTTGAATGACCTTTTATGACTGTTTGACCATGAATTATTTGGAGGAATGCCTTCATTTCCCTTTCACAGGTAGTTTAAAATGATTTTTATTATTAATGTAATTTCAAAACTATTTGATTTAAATTTTATTGGTTAAAGGGTATATGATGGTTGACTTGTCCCATGACCTCGGTATTTCATTGTATTTTTAATCATGTTTTGAGTGAATTGTTCTATTTGTTGATCTTCCCACATTAGTTGGGTAATGTTAAATACATGTAAAATTTTAATTTATGCATTTTTATGGCTAAGAAAGGTATTTTGACCTGAGTATATGGAATGACAAGCCTTATGAGGATGGTCCTTTCATGATTTACCCTTGTGAGGTTATTTATATTAGATTCTCCTAGTTTTTACCGTGGTATTCCTAGTGAAATGTTTAAAATGATTTTATATGATGGAATGGAAAATATCCTTGAGGTAATCATTGATTTAGCCAAAAGATACATTGATGGTCTCATGTTACTGCTGTATTATTTTAGCTTCAGTGAACCATGGATTTAGCTTAGAATACGATGGATGGGCTCAAAGGGTTAAATATGTTTAAGCCATGAGTAAACCGTGGATCCATTGAGGGATTCCCTAGATGGGCACATAAAAGTTGAATTATATGCCAAGTGAAACATGGATCTATTGAGGGATTCCACATATGAGTTCAAGAGTAATTTGTCTATATTTTATGATTGATAAAAGGAGTTTATTTAAAGGATCTCCAAGGATATGATCAGTGACATGAACTTATACAACACCTAGAGTTATATCGAGTTACTAAGGGGTATTTTGGGATGGGATTATAGGGGGTTGGTGGAATTTTCACCTAGAGTGACACTTGAATTCCAGCCATGGAATTTCAAGGACAATCTTTGGTTGTAATTGAATTATAACGGAAATGAGTTATGATACGTCTTCTACTCCGAATCACAAGTATGGATTATATCATCAATTTTACTTTTTTAGATGACATTTTGATGCATCTATTGTTCATGAACTTATACAGGGATGTCAGGCTTCATCCAGATCTAAATACATACAAATTCATTGAAATTTAATTGTTAAATGGATATAGAAATGAAAATAAATGGAAACTAGTCTTTTTATGTTGTTTACTTTTGATTACTTCCTGTATTACTTCTTTCATTGTTTTACACATCCAATTATATATATTCACTAACAGATTGGAATAGACCTCAGGTAGTTTCCTAATGGGATTTAGTCTCACAACCTATTTGGGTTATGTTTTAGACTGAAACAAATTATATGATTGCATGTGTTGATAAGGGAAATCAGCCATATTTAGGTACTTTATATGTTGCTTAGGATTAGGAGAGCATAATACCTACCTGAGGATTGCGATGCTATTGGGATTATTTTGATATTATTATAATTTTGTTATATGGATTGTGCATCTACAATGTTGTCTTTATTGATCTATTTTATTATAAACATGTGACAAGTATTATCATCTTGTGTAGGATATGACTTTGAGTTATTTATACGACCATTATTCGACAATTTACTTCTCTTTTATGGTATTTCATACTTACATGATTGAATTGTTATTGTATTCTTCTATGTTACACTATTCTAATTATGGAATAGTCTCCCCACTATCACACTCCAGCCCACACTACTAATTAGAAGCCTATGACATTTGGGGAGATGCGATTGACACCATGTGGCCAACGGAGCTTGGAAGACTACTGAGTGGAATCCATGTTTGGGATGTTACAAGGTGGTATTAGAGGTTTTATTTTCCTAGATTTCATTACCATTTGGAAATAATAAAAAGATACTATAAGGAATATGAATTTAGTAATAAGATGTTCTTGGGAGTAGCTAACCCATATATTGAAAAATCTAAATTTCCATGATTTTTATTATTGATTTTTTTATTTTGATATATTATAGTTGATGTCGTTTTACAACTAGGTGATTAACTTTTGTTGCGTTGTAATTATTTATATTATTTAAGGACATATTGATTTAAAACCTAATTAGATGAGGGTATTAAATCTCATTAATTTTGTATTAACTTATTAGAATTATAATTCCATAGATAATATCCATGCCATTTAAAGAGAATTACTAATAATAAGGTTATTGTGAAAGATGTCATGATAGATATTCCTACTATTATGATAGTTATATTGGTATACATATTATGGATTGTAATGGATGGATTCTAAGAATTTATTCCTAAGTTGTATGAGCCCTCTTGGAATAGAACATGGTGGATCATGTTCAATTCTGAAGGATAATTGTGTTAGGATGTGATATAGTTGGATTCCAAGCCTAGATTAGTGGAGAGTATAGCCCCCCATGGATCATAATTTTGTAAAATTTTGTCTTCACCTCTAAAAATGGGATGTGATAAAGATTTAATGAATATGGAAATGATGTTGAACCTGATTGAATTTTTGTAAATAACAAGACCAGACATGACCTTAGAAGTGGGATTTTGTTAGTCTATCTCTTTTGTTTGACACCCAGACCAGACCCATGGGGTGGGAAGAGGGGTGAGTTCCTATAAAAGAAGGTTTTGACATATCCTATATTCTATAAGTGCTTTTGAGTTTTTAACATTGATAATGATCATGAACGGAGGTATGTGTTTGGATTTGTTGAGTCACTCCACCTAGAAGACCTCCAATTGTATGCTAGGAGATTGGAAATGATCATACCATGGAGGTGGAAGGCCATGTGTTTCCAGTGGACCCTCTAGTTGTTCAATTTGTCACACCAATATTTATACCAGACATAGGTACAGATGAAAAATTCCATGAATGATTTATTAGGTTTATAAAAACCTTTCACAAAGCACCATAGCCTTCCACATCTATGGATAAGCTGACAGGAGTGTTCCAGTAGTATAATCAGCCCACATTTTCAGGGGATGACATACCATAGGCTACATATTCATGTTTGGAGTCCATGATTTGTATCTTCATTAACAGAGTCATGCCTCCTGAGATAAGGGTAAATCTCTTAATGTATATGATATGTGATTCCACCAAGAGATGGTGGGATGTTACCACTCAGATAGAGCATCTTCGGGAAAAGTAATTGGGACATTTTCATATAGTCTTCTATGGTTACAAACATATTGAGATTCTAAGGGCTGATAGATTATATGAGTCTATGTATCTATAGTATGATTCATTCTCAGTTTTCATCTTCTTGTACCATTTTACTTACCTCCATCTCTTGACACATATTTTTATGGTTGACAATGATTCAATGACTAGGTGATTTGAGCACGATATCATTTATTACATCTGACTACTGGTTAATGTCTTGAGGTTGACTACTCTATTTTCAATAATGAATCTGGTAATTATCATAGAGAATAACCTGGGGAAGTATGGAGGTGAAATACATGGAAGTTCGACACAAAGATCTCATACTGTCTTGACCAGTAGTAGAATTCATCATCTGGAGCTTCCACCCGGTGATATTAGCAATCATAATGTATCTTCATGTATCCACATTAGGTGATACTAGTCTGGAAGGCTGGGGAATATGAGGACACAGTATTCACTGGACCCAATTGAGTACTGATCCTATGGCAAGATAGGCCATCAAAAATTATTTTGTAGAATGATTCTTTCAACATCCCATGAGAGAGGGTTTTCACCAACTTCAAATTTAGGATAGGTGACTGTTGCTTCTCACAAGTCAAAGATCTAGAGTGCGTCATGACATTTAGACTGAGGTGTGGTCATGGCCATGGTAGCCAGAACCTAGGTTCAATGCAATAGAATGGTGGATCATATTAATGTATCCATTCAGTATCCTAGGCTAGCAGCACATGTTAATCATATATAGTGAAACATACCTGGTTATAGAATGTTCTTAGAATGTATACTATTAAAGATACTATTTTAGTTACCTTCTTTTTAGATTCTGGACATTTTTATACATGGGATTCACATAGCCTAATATCTGTTCCTTTTGTGGAGATCCTTAGGCTCTATGTTTACAGTACTGATGGTGAGATGATGCTAGAATCACCATTAGGAATTAGGACAGAAAGTGTGAGTTAGTGCAGGGAGTTCCATTGATATTGGGGGTGTCACATCATTTGAAACCCCTACATATTATAGATGACAAGATTTGATATCATTATTAGGGTGGATTGGTTATTTCCCTTTTAAGCCTTTTTTGATAACTATCATTGTTGGGTGAGTTTCACATCACCATTGGGTAGTGAGCTTCTTCAAATATTTGAATGGGATGTGCATGTGAGCCAAGATGGACACATACATCATGGGTTGGGAGGAATGAAAACCCAGATTGTATGTTTATATCTGGATGATGAGAGAGAACATTAGTATAATTACCCACTATTAGTTGATTGTTCCAGGGATATCTTCTTAGATGACTTCATTAATCCCTTCTATGAGAGGTGTAGTGTTCTATATCAATCCAGTTCTAGGAACTTCAATGGTATCCATTCCACCTTATAGGATGGCTACAATAGAGTTTTAAGAGCTCAAAAGGAATCTAAATGACAAATAGGGAAATAGTTTTATTAAGAGAAGTACTTCTCTGTTGTGTTATCCGATCCTTTTTCCAAAAAATGGGGATGTACCCTTATTCTATATGTGGATTATCAAGAGTTAAACTAGTTGACAGTTAAGAGACAATATACTATCTGGTGGGTATATGATTTTTTCTATTAGTTCTATAGAGTGAGGGTATTCTCAAAGATTTTTTTGAGATCTAGTTATAATCAGGTTCATGTTAGATAATTAAACATACCTCACACAACCATTCAGAAAATGTATGGTCTTTATGAGTATTTGATTATGCCCTTCGGTCTCAAAAATGCACTGGAGGTCTTCTTGGCACTGATGACCAAGTCTTCCAACCTTATCTTGACTTGTTCCTTGTGGTTTTTGTGGTTGATATCATGGTGTATTCTCATAATCAACATGAACCTGAAACAAATATCATGATTATTTTTAATACACCGAGAGAGCATTAATTATATGCTATACTCACAACGTGCCACTTCTGGATGGATCATATTCCCATCCAGGGTCACATAATCTCTGAGATAGGAGTATCAATGGACCTATAATAGGTAATACTAGTAGTTTCCTATGACCATCCCAAGATCTTATTTTAGTTGAGGATTTTCTTAGAGCTGGTTGGTTCCTACTAATGTTTCATACATGAATTCTCATGATTAGTAGTGTCGTATTTGGGATTTTGTTTGATGGGTGTGAAGTATAAATGGATAGATTCCTATGAAAAGTCCTTTCAAGAGTTGAAGGAAATATTGACATTGGATTTGATATTTAATTTCCCAAAGCCAGGAAGAAGTTAAATAGTGTACTACGACACATCAGGTATCCGACTTGGAGAAGTTCTTATGTTGGGGGAATGAGTCATTGCATACGGGTGTCCACAGTTGAGGTAAGATGAGTGGAATTACCCAATACATGATCTCAATTTGGCTTCTGTTGTTCACTTGTTGCGCTGTTGTGGGCATTACTTACTCGGAGAGCATTTTGTGTTCAACATTGACTAAAAATCCTAATTTTCATATTTACATAGCGTGATCTGAATCTGAGATAATAAAGGTTGGTCGATCACTTTCAGTATTTATATTTCAAACTTTCCTAAATACATAGAAAAGGAAATGCAGTAGCAGATATACAAAGAAGGATGACTCAAATAAAGGTATTACATCATTCCAGTAATGAGTGTCAGCTGATGGTGATGTTCTCTAAGATGCACATGCAGGTGAATGATAGTCAGGGGAATACATTTCCTTAATCCCAATCTATTACATCAACCCTACTAAACAATGTATGTATGGGGCATCTATCAGATTCAAAATTCATAGTTATATGGGAGTTTTTTGCAGGCGAGGAAACTCCTCCTGGTTGGACAGTAAATGAGAATGAATTTCTATATTTACATGGTCATGTTTCTGATATGTGTGAGGAACTATAGTAAGACATTCATTCCCCTACATGGGAGGTTATTCCTGGTTTCAAACATATGTATCAGTATTTACATCATCATTATTGGTGGCTAGGTATGAAAAGATATGTTTCAAGGATTTTCATGACATTTTCCACCTACGAGTAGGTGAAGTATGAACACTAGTGACTAGATAAACTTTTATAGAAGCTACCAAATCATTTGTGGAAATGGAATGATGTTATGATGGATTTATTGCTCGATTTAGTGAGGTATAATTGAGGTAATTATGTCATTTGGGTTTTTATTGAAATTCAAACAAAGGATTCACATTTCGCAACAATCATGGAAACCTTCACTGTTAATGAGCATGGAAGGGTGTACATTTGTGAGATTGTATGACAACATGGGGTCTAGCATTCTATCCTTTCAGATAGGGATACCCGATTTACTTCTCACTTAGGAATTATTTATAGAGGGAACTGGGTACATAGGTGCTTCTAATCATAGGTTACCACCCCCAGAATGATGGTTTGTCAGAGCACACGATTCAGGTGCTTAAGGACATGTTTCAGGAATGCATCATAGTGTTTTGAGGCTCTTGGGAGAGGAATATACCCATGGTTGATTTCACCTATAATAATGTATTTTAAGATACTATTCAGATAGTTAGTTGTAAGGATTTATACAGTAGGCCATTATGATTACCCTTGTGCTGGATAGAGGCTGGAGAGGCAGATATAGTGGGACCTACTCTTTTCTACGAGACCACTGGGAAGGTGGACTTGATTCAAAAGAAGATGGATACCACACAGCCTCATCAAAAATACTATCTCGATTGCCACATATGACCGCTAGATTTCAAGGTTAGGGATCATATTCTCTTATGCATTTCAATAAGGTTGGTAAAGAAGGTGACCTGAAGATAGGGAAAGCTTTCTCCAATATACGTTGGACCGTTTTAGATTCTAGAGAGAGTTAGGATAATTGTCAGTCGGTTGTAGTTACCTTAGAGGTACATTCCTATCCATGACATCTTCCAGGTTTCTCAGCTATGAAAATACTATTTAGACCCATCTCACACTTTTTAGTTTGAGGAGGTTGAGTAACACGTAGATGAATCCTTTTAGGAGCATCCTACATGAATTTTGGATCTTAGCACGAAGGTTCTCTGAGGATGGTCTATTCCATTAGTATGGGTGCAATGGAAGAATTTCCAAGTGAAAGATGAGGTTGGGGAGAGGGAAGCCGGCATACGATAGCATTGCCCAGAGTTTTTCCTAGATATTTCCTCACCACCCTTTGAAGGTCAATTTGGGGAAGACATTCATTAAGGGAGATGTTTGTAAGAAATAAATTCTTATTTGAGAAATGGATCATGTGTTTTCGATTAATTATTAGTAAAATTCATTAAATATGTCCCAATGTGAGTTCCCATTGAATTCACAATGGTCTCAAGGGTCTCTGGGGTTTTTGGGGCTATTTAAGATCCCAAAATACAATTTTGGATGTTTTATGCCTGGCGCATGATATGTTCAAACCATGAATGGAAGACCGCATAGTTTGAGTAAACCATGCGAGGTAAAAAAAGTGGGGGCCTACAAGCTGCATGCTTTTATGAAACTGTGTCGGAGGATCTATTTGGCTCTTTATCCAGTTTTGTAGTATTTTCATAAAATAAATTAGGCTATGTGCATGTTTACCACATTTTTGGTAAAACGTGTGGGATAACTGTGCATGTTCCCCATTCCTCTTACACTGATCATGTGAACTGGCGCACGGTTAGAAACATCATGCAACTAAAATGTGTAAACTAATTTTTTTGGTAAAATGATGATATTTCAATTAAAATGTTTTTAAACTACAAATCTATTATTTTTCTCATGTTTCATAGTAATGGAACTGTGGTAGAGCCCTATTTGAAGTCTATTATTCAATTTCAAATACATTACCCATATGACTTCTGATTCAAACACAGTTTAACACCTTTAATATTCAATGTTAAGGCCTCAATTCCTTATCATCCTTTATCAATTCTTCTATTTATCGATAGAGATATTTGGATTAAGGCACATATGACTTAATATCGCATTCTTCATCCATAATTTATATTTAATTCAAAAAATAATGAATCAGAGCCTAATACAGGATAACCTATTTTGAATGAGCCCATGGTAGGTGGTATCATGCCTTTATCTAATTTTCAAGCTATTTATACATGTCAGAGTGTCGCACACCCATATTTAGGGCATCACCATAAATTGAAAATAATCCATGCTATTATATATCTTGGTCTAATTAACTAAAGAGGATCTTTGATTCATTTTGTAGGTTGTATACCTAGAGTAAAGTCCACCTGATGGGTGAGTTCCCATGAATAACCATTTATAGTAATCTGGACTAGGATTCTTATGAGGCATGAATTTGTTTCCATTTCAGGGGGTTTTAAAATGATTTTGATTATTAATGGATTTTAAATGTTGTTATATTTAAATTGAATTGATTAAAGGTTATGGGATGGTTGACTTCCCCATGAACCGGGTATGCCATTCCTTGTTTAAGAATATTTGGAGTGAACTTATGTATATGTTAACTTTCCCACAAGAGTTGAATGATGATAAATAAACATAATAGTTTAATTTATATTTGTTTACTTTTATGATAAATATAGCTATGTGAGTAAATGGAAGGCCTTGTAGTTTGAGGATTGTCCTTTCTTGAGTCACCCTTGTGAGGTGAGTTATATTAGATGCTATTGGTTTTGTCCTTGGCATGCCTAATGAAATGTTTTAAATGATTTAAAATGACTGAATGGTAAATATCCTTGATTGAATCATTCATTCATCCTAGAACTCAATGGATGGGATAAAGTGACTATTGTGCATTTTTACCTTGAGTGAACCATGGATTTAGTTTAGGATGCCATGGATGGGCTCATAAAGGATGTACTTATATTCCGATTGAATATGGGTTCCATTGAGGTATTCCATGGATGGTCCCCAAATGAATTTTACTGTATTTCATGAGTGATACCTTGGGATTCCTTATAAGACTGTTAGGGATGGGTAAGTAACATGAACTTATACCACACCTTGAGTTATACTCAGTTCCTAAGAGGTTTATCAGGATGGGGTTATTTGGTGTTGGTAGAATTTTAACCTGGAGTGATACTTGAATTCCTGCATAGTAATTTTGAGTATGGGCTCATGTAACAACTGAATTATAAATTCAATTAATTATGATGAATCTACCACGGAAAAGCCTATTCATGGATTCCGTATTCAAATTTACTTGTTTAGATGTCCTTTTGAGGCATTTGTTATGCATACAAATTTATGGGAGATGTTGGAATTGAACTAGATCACGAGATTTAAATATTCATTGTAATTTAATTATAAAATTAAAAATAATGTGTATATAAATGGAAAATAGTGCACGTATATTTTTTTCTTTTGATTACTAATTAGATTATTATTTTCATTATTTTACACTACCTATTATATATATTCACTGACTGATTGGTATAGACCTCCGGTGGTTGCCTGATGGGATTTAATATCACAACCTATTTGGGTCTAATTTTGGACCCAAAAATATTATATGATTACAAGTGTCTATAAGATAAAGTGCCATACTTTGTGTACTTGAAATGATGCCTTAAAGAATGGGAGAATGGGACCAAGACCAGGCTTGCAATGCCACTGGTATTTTTTTAGTATTTCTATACATTTTTTATAAGGATTGTGCACATTCTATGTGTTCCAGATATGGATGTTTTATTGGAAACATTTGACATGTATTATTATCTTCTATATGACAAGAATTATGTTTATTTATACTCTCCGTCTTCCACTGATTACATCTATTGTATGTTATTTACTTCTTACTGAATTGAACTGTTACTGTATTCCACTATCTAATGCTCTTATAATGATGGAATAGTCTCCCCATGATCACACATAGGCCCTCACTTCTAGTCGAATGAATTTGGAGTTTAGGGAGATGTTCTTGAGGCCATCTGGCCCATCGAGCTCAGAGCAATGTGGAGAGGCATCCATGTTTGGGACATTTCAGATATTCCAAAGGCTTGTTATTTGATATCTTTATAGGTATTATGAGTTCATTGTGATGTAATTTAGGTTGAATAATGTTCAAGATGATTTTATGGGATTAATGACCATAGTGTTCAATGAGTTCATGGATTTCGTCGTGGCGGTTTTTGTTGAAAAAACCATTTTATAAATTAAGGAATAAAAAGATCATGTCGAAAAACATCATGCCTTTTGGGTTATCAATTTTTTCAGTATCTATTCATAATGTATTTTATGTTTGATTAATGGTATCATAAATTTCATTTCATAGGGATTGAACTATCCCATGATAGAGTAAATGAGGATCCTTCGATGATAGAGGATGCTTTATATTAGGTGGCCCTCATGATAGTTGTTTAAGAGTGGAGCTTCCTTGGTGCTATGGGATATTATAGGAAATTCAAAAATGATTTATCCCATGTTTTGAATCCTCTAATAGTCCTCTCCAGAATGAATAAGGTGTTTCTACGGACTGAACAGTGTTGTGAAGCTTTCGAGTACCTAAAGGAAATATCAGACAGTCCTTAATTCAATTTTTTTTCCATTTTAGGGTGTTCAGTTTATGGTTTTCTATAATGATTAATGTCATGGGATCAGATGTTTTTTGATATAACAGAGATTTGGTATTTCGTATGTTTATTGAAACTTTTTTCCCATTGAGAATAAGTATGACACCCGTGATCTTGAGATGGAGGTAGATATTTTTTCAATGAGGTTCTAGTGAAATTTACCTATTATCACGTGTTTCATGGTTTTTATCAATCATAGAAGCCTATCATATGTCTTCCTCTGGTATGAATTAAGTATTCAATAGTGGTAGTTGATAGAATAATTACAGGATTACAATTTTTGGATTTTTTATACACTGATAAAGTGAAATATTTTGTATGATGTGTTGGTTATCATGTCACTTAGTTATTCCATGAGTAAATCTAGATATTCCTTAGGAGTTAGGTAAATATAATCAATAATTAATCATGATAAAAGGGTGGTTGAAGGAAGATGGTAATTTTTTAGATGAATTTACGGTCATCCTTTTTTTTATTGTTGAGGAATCCCAACTGGTGGATACAGAGGCAAAGGTTTAGAGAGATTGGTTTTTCTTTAGGGATTATCCAAAAGGATAGTTTAGGGATGAGTAGAACTCAATTTTTTCTATGGAATTTATTTTAACCCTATAGTGATGCGTGAGATTAAACTACAAGACTTATATAGTCAAACATAGGTGGAACATCCCAATGTAACAAATATGTACTGAGTGCTGGGAGGTCAATTTTGGTGGACTTGGGTAAAGTTAATAATTTCAATGTTTCTGTCTTTATGGTTGGTCTACCATAAGGTGAATGATAATGAGTAGGTTTCTAATGGTTTTCTCCAATCATTATATGTTTCTCAATGTATGTGGGAGTACATATCGATATAATTCATTACCACCTTACCCTAATCTCATGCTGGATTTGATTCGATATTGTTGATAGTGGACTGTTTGATGAAGTTATCACACTTTATAGTTGTTAAGAATTCAATATCTATGGATGTTACTTTTCAATAAAATATATTGAGGTGGTGGTGAGACTTTAAAGAGTCTTTAGGTAGATCATCTCTCATCATGATGCTTATTTTTCATCTATGTTTTGATGAGTTCTCTATTTTATTTAGAATTATAATTATTCCTTCCCACTTCTTTTCAATAGTAAAACAATTTTCAAACATTTCAGACAATATATATATATGCATGATGACATGTTTAATTATTATATAGTATATTATAGGAGTTTTTTAGATGAGGCACCTTCCTTTGGTTGAGTTTTCATACAGGAAAAGTTTTAAATCCACTATTAGTATGGTTCCTTTTGATGTTTTGTCAATCTGAAAGTGGAGTTCTCTATTTTGTTGTAATTAGGAAATAGAGTTGACAATTACCAAGATGGAGTATGTGAATGAAATAAAAAACAGGGTTTAGGAAAATAGTGAATGTGTTAAAGAATCACATGTTCATCATAATTTTGTTTCCAATCACAAGAGTATAGCTATAGGATTTAACGATGGAGATCATGTGTATTTGAAGATGACTCATCTATCTAGGAAGATGATGTTTTTCCTTGGAAGTATAATTTTTACACATTTTTTGGAATTTCTAGAGGTGTTCTCTCATGTTGGAGTCATTGAGTGTCAGATAGCACATCCCCTACAGAGGAATCAGATGCATGACATTTTTCACATGTCACATCTCTATTGCTATCTTTATGAAAACTATCTTGTCATCAATTGGGAAAAGATCAATGTTTATGATGATGAGACCTTTGAGAGGAATCATATGAATTACCTAGACCAACATGGGAAGGTGATTTATGAGTTTTATATTACCTTGTTTTGTCTGTTATGGAGACATAGTATCAAGTAGAGTGTACATGGAAATGTTTTTTGTAGAAAAATGATAAGTACCCGAATGTGTTTAATGTTAAGATATTACCCCATAACATTACTTATCTTATGGATAATGATTTTTTTGTTTATGATATGGGTTCTCTCTTGTCTTCCATTGATTCCTTACTCTCATTTGATTATATATCACCACTGGGAGTGTTATGCCATTTGATGAGGTTGTTGCATAGTTTTTCACCTTGTTCCTCTAAGAAAGGTGGTTGGTCTCTTATAATGATGAGACATTTGAGTGGGATCTCATAGGGGGTGGAAAACCATTGTACATATTTTCCCTCCATGTTTGGTTTTGAATTCTTGATTATGTAAATGGTTTGATAGGTAAATGATTGACGTGAAAAAAATATCGATTGCCATTCCCTCTACAATTACAAGGTGTCGGAGGCTCTTGAATGGAGTTCCAAAGTGTTATAAGAAAAAGGTGAGGTGAACATATAAATTATATAATGGTTGTGGGATGTAATAATGTGTTATTCCAGGGTTTATGTGGCTATAATATAGTGTATCCAAATGCGGTGTAGGTGAGCAGAATTAGCTATAGTCTTTTCCGTGCTGGCTAGGTGTTTGAATGTGGTATTGGACGATTTGTCTATGAGCCTAGGAAATTTGTTTGTTGTGGTGTAGTGGGGTGGATATAGCATAATTTTTTGACATGGTTCTGCCTTGGATTGGGAAACTATGCCATAGTGGTTGGGCTACAACATAGCCTCCCTATTAGTGAAGGGGTCCTATAGCATGCTCCCTAGGTATACACTATAGCACCCAAATCCACTTTTATAGAATTTTCACATGGATCATGGAAAAAAAATTACCATATATGGATATAGTGTGGTCATTCTTAATCCAATATTGAAATCCACATGTCATCATGTTCTATGGAGTGGTCTGTAGTATTGTGTGGATCCCTGTATTTCAATGGGACAATAAATAACCCAAAACCCAATATGCTAATTTTTCTCCCAATTATTTCACTCTATACCTAGGATCCATATAGTTTTCAATGATGGATTTAAATACCCTTTCAATTGGGATCAATACATGGAATCCCATGATTGGTCCATTGGGATCCAATGTGTTTTCTACCACCCATTTGTTCAGTTTAGTATCCATTTATCTTATTTTTCTCCCATTGTATCTTTATTTTTTGTAAAATTTTATCTCCATAATTATAATAGAGTTTTATTATAATTCTATGATGTGTTCATGGTATGATGTCTTTGTGATATCACAATTTTTTCCTGGGATATTTGATCGAACATCTACAACATTGGTTCATTATCATGTGAATAACATTAATGGTTCTAAAGATATGGATTCATTTTTCCATTTTTATTTACCAAAATAATAAAATTATAACTATTTATACATTTGGATGTATGTTAAACTAACATAATAAATAATTAATGGTATTTAATAATGAAATAGTTTTATGGTTACAATGATCACATGATGTTTCTTTCAGCTATGATAGTGGTTTTCCTCATGATTCTCTAGATAGTGTACTTTCAATACTATTCAGGTAGCATGATTTACTATGAGTGGGCTTGTATGTGGTTTTCAATGGAATATTTTGTGGAATTAAAAATTGAAATTAATTGTACAAATAAATAAATTAATGATACATGTTAAATAAGTTCTGTGTGTCTTGTGATTTTCTAATAATCTAATTGATTCCAATTCCATGTTTAATTGAATATATGATTCAAAAAATTACTGATATTATATAATACCTAAAATTTTAAATTCATGATATAGATATTATAATTAAATTAATTATAAAGAGAATAGTTCTAATAATTTTTATTAAAGCTACAATAAATATATGAAATCAGGTTAAACAAATGTTAGTTTATTATAGTTGATGCCTTAGGTTTCCTGTGGTTTGAAACTATTAATAATGAATTTTTTAATTCAACATAAAATTGGAATCAATTATTTGATGAATATAAATCATTATGGCTATGTGGTCCTTGTTTTAATGAAGTATGGATTCCTTATGTTGGGGGATATGAGATATTGTTTGAACAAGAAGGATTAATTTATTGTCTTTACAGACTAGATTTCCTTATTGACTATAATAATTTGTTTTAATAATTTTGTGTGCTCTTGATAAAATCATCATGATATGTTATGAACTAGGTATGCAAGAGACTATGATGTATGATTATATATGAGAAGGGAGGCATGATTTTATTCTAGTAGTTGACACATGTGATGAGGGGTCATATGGGGATATACATGATGATGCCTAGGATAACACAAGGATGTTGGAATTGGTTGATGATGTTCTTACCTATTTATGTGTTTATAACATGGATACATTCAATTAATAAAACTGTTTCATGTCTAAATAGATGGGTTTCTTGGTTTTTCTGCATTTCTTCCCCACTACTCAAGGCATCAATATGTGTTTGGATACATCTCTCTTTTTTTATCATTTGATATTCTTTATAGAGAACCAATATTATGGAATGTTAGTAACTTTTAAAAAAATTATATCCCAAGTCATTATCTATAGATATAATGATGAAAAGATGTTGATCGTTATAAAATATTGACTCAGGTGGATTATTAATATAGTGGATGATTAATTAAATTTAATAAAAAATAATGACAATTAAAGGTCAATTCGTTAATTAACGGTATTGAAAATGTAAAAATAATAGAATGAACATAATGCACCTCTTTAAAGGTTTTTATTTTTATAGTATATCTCATCTCTATAACTGGTATCCAGGTTTTTGACAGAAAATAGCTATAGTTGAGCCTTGGACAAGGTTATTCACATAGTGTGGTTGTGATCTATATGATATCATATATGTTTTTTAGATTAATTTCCTACACGACACATGTAGTCTAATGTAACCAAAATCGAGTGGACAATAGGAGGGTGTGATCCATAATATCTTGGTTAGGGATAATTGATTACTGACCACTATCTCTTTTCATGGTCTCCTCTCATGGTAGTGTTTTGTGTAGGTATGCAAGGTGGTTAGTTTCCTATATACACATATCGAGGGATGTAATGGCCTGTGGTTTTTTCACACACTTTTATCTCTAGATATAATCTCCAAATTATTGTTATAACTATGAACTACATAGGTTTTGATTTCTTGAGGTACCCTACTCAATGTATAGGCTATGATGGCTTAAGGTATAAGACTAAATGTTTGATACACATCATTCAAGTTGCAGTAGATCATGTAAAATAAATGTTCACTATATGAATATGTGATTTGGGACTATAATATAATGTGAGGCATGAGGTACATATTGTTATTAAAAGACCATATTTTTTCATGCTCTCTTCTTGTGCAGAGGTATGGATCATGATATTTGACATTAGATTAAGGTGGAAATCCATTGGGGAAGTTGAATATGTATACCCTTTTTATTTTATTACAATAATATATGATCTATCTAGTATTCATAAAATTTTGAGAGATAGGTATAGTGAGGTGGGGAACATGGTATTCCTTTTAAGGTGATGAGTTAGTTTTTCTTATTATTTACTGGGATTTAGTATCATTTCATTTTTCTTTTAAACTAGAGAATATTGGGAGTAAGCTTCTAATAATGATGTTATACATAGACAAAAAATATATAAACTATTTTCCATGTTAGTAGGAGTATTTTTTTTATTGGTATATATATTTCTAGTTTTCTATTTAGAAGAACATATTTGTGATTTGTGGTCTCTACATAGTTTACCATTTTGGTACTTGTAGTTTTCTTTTATGATTTTTTAATACTACATGACATTATGTGTGTGCACTTGGGATTACTTTTATTTATAAGATCTGATGTTAGTTGATGTATCTTTCTTATATCTCACTTCAAAAAAAATTTATTTTATGGTAATTCCTCAAATTTGTATATAATATGCACCCTTGGTGGTAGTCGCTAACCTAGGGCCTTCTAGAGGCTTGACATGGGAATCACTATCCTATTTCTCTCATTGTTATCCTAGGAGGGGTAATATTTGGGGTAAGCTGTCATAAAGGTAATGGAAACAGAAGAATGAATATTATTTTAGTAGAATATTAAAACTTATTATTTTATACCCATTCAATTAATTTAATTATATACACCATTATTCTTTCATTATATTTCTTTAACTCAAGATGTAAGGATAATGCATAAATTAATTCTAGGGGGGATTCCTTCAAATAATCACTAGAAAATTGTTTGGAATCACTGTCATTAAATTACATAATTAATTAGGGTTATCAATTTGGCTTAAAATTTGTTTTATAATTATTATAATAATATAGATTTGGAAATTCATGATTTTTTGGTAAAAAAAAATTAATTTATTAAGGAATCAATTATTATTTTGAGATATCTTTATGAGGGTTCATATTTACTGATTGAAAGAATTTTTAAAATTTATTTTAACACTATGAAATCTTTTTCATAGTAATTGATACATTTTTTTAATTTATCATTATTCCTATGTGTATTAGGATTTATTGTTGTGTTATTAAAAAAATATATAATAAAGGATAATATAATTATATAGTTATTTATTGAAATTACATAAATGCATCCAAAACTATTTTCCCAATTTTTCATAGAATATTTTAGAAATATAATATAAAAACACTATTTTTATTAATTATATTTGATTTATTAATAATTAAATGGTATCTATATAAATTAGTGGATATTTTATATAACATTCACTAATGATATTACAAAATCCATGACTCATGCATTCATGACTTGACTCCCTGAGGTTCCTACTATCCTTTCATCCATCTCCTCTACCACTGTGACTCCCTTGGAGTTGATGTCACACCATTGGTTATTACAACCTTTGTAACTCCCATAACCCATCACAAAAATAAGTTCTAGAACACCTTTATTTAACATTTTTATAATATTGAAAACCTACAGTAGGCCAAATCTCATTTACATTCTTCGATTATATTCAAATATGTTATTAAAATATATTTTATTATGATATAAATATTATTTATTGGGGTAATAAAGATTTATATTTTATGGTTCATAATTTTATTCACTGAAACATTCAATATTTATATATATATTATTGGTTAGGTTTTTATGTATAAGTATCAACATATAGATTTTAAGGTATTTAATGATTTAAAATGAAGACTAATGTTTTCTAACAATAATTTTTCATTGGAGGAATATTAATATTAAAGGTATTTAGTATTTGGATCTTTTATTGTGATGTATTACATTGGTTCAATAGATATGTTATCATTAATTTTAGTTGGCCATTTATCTAATTTATAAGAACTTGATATGATCATTTAATTGAGAATTATTAAACCTAAAAATTAAATTTTTACTGATTTTTGTTAATTATGTGGTTATGTATTGCTGAAAAATATTAGATGACTCCTTGATTATTTTTTTATGTATGGATATATTTATATTATAATTGAAATTTTAATTTGTTTTTATATAATAATATCTTATTCCAATATTATGATATTTTGAAAATATATGAATATATTGAAAACATAATGAAATAATAAATTATGTTCATATTTTTAAAGTTTAATAAAGGAAGAAAAAAAACAAGGGTAATTATATGTAATAACATAAAAATAATATTGATTTCCATTACAATAATATGTTTTTATTTATTAAAATATAATCTCATGTTTTATATATAAAAAAAGTTATATAAATACATTGGTTGAATATAATTGATAATAATGTTAAAAAAAGTGGAAATGAACATTATTTTACTGGTGGTTGTGAAATAATTGAAGGAGATATTTTATAATACACATATTTGTATGAATTAATTACTTATTTCAATTATCTATTAATTTTTATTATAATTTTAAATTTCAATAGGATACTTACTAAAAGTAACAATGACCAATTTTTTTACTTCAAATTAAGGAATCTTGTATGAAAAATATTTTTACTATTTCCTAAATTATGAAATTAGTCTACTTGAGCCATCCAAAAGATTCTGTGATAAAAGAGAACCCATTAAAATCAGTGAGATTAAATAATGAAAAATATTGGTTAGGAATGGATTTGACATAAATTTATGATTTAAATTATATAATTTCTATGACATTAGAGAATTATATTTTTACTTTTAAATTAAATGAAATACGCTGTGTATAGATAAAATTTATATTATACAACCACAAGTCACTCCTCATTAAATTTGGAGATGTTTCAATATATTTAAATTTCAGATAAATTTGAGGATATGTAAATTTAATGAATATTAACTCATTAAAAATATATATAATTGTTAAAAAACATGATATTTATGGGACCATGACACAGAAACCATTACATGTTTAATATGTCCTATAGAATTATAGTAAATACTTAAACATTTTAAAAGGTTCATAATGATCCTTAGAATAAATAAGTAACTTCCCTAATAGTATATATAGAAATTTTAAATGTGATTAAAGATTTTTTCTATTGAATGAAAACAATATAATGAATACAATCTATTAATTTATCCTCATTTTGATGTTTAAAATATTAAAAACATAAATAATTTTTTTATATCATAAATAAGTAAAGATGATAATCATTCTATATCAGTGGTTTCTATTTTTGATATTGTGGGAATTAATAAAATATTGTACATGACTGTGGAAACATGTTTTTAATGAATTTTTTCTTACGAGAATGAAGTAATTTCATAAAAAATGTTAAAATGTTAAAAATTATATTCTTTATTAATGTTATACAATATCAAGTGACATTGTCAAATTATAAATAATGTAGTGGCTGTGTTATTGGAATTATTACATTAATCATTAGTTTAATTGATCATCCATGAATTATTTTATGAGATTTGGAATGTTATCAATATGATTTAAGAATAATTTATAACTATATATACTTGTCCTAATGATTATATATAGTTCATAGGGGAATATACAAATAAATAAGAGTGAAATAGATATCATACATGTTTGTAGAAATTAATGAATAATAAATAAATTAAATATCGATATGTTACTATAAAGAACAAAATAAATAAATCTACTGTCAAGATTTAACCTTAAATTTCATTTAATCTATGGTTTGAATTGATATTTATGTAATATTAACCAATAATGTATATAATGTTCCACACATTGGGTAATAAAAAATAGGTTCATATAACATTCAAATTATTTTAAATCATTGATTTCCTTTGATTCAATACATCTATATTTAACTTTTGATCAAAGGAATACACAATTTTAACAAAATATTATTGGATTCATCCATTTTTAAAATTTTAACTATAATTATTGAATTTGAATGAGTATTTTAATCTATTACAATATTACTCAATGGATGTGTTTATATCAATCTTCATTAATAAAATCTATGATTATTTCAAAAAATAAAATACATGGAAATTATTATGATGGTCACCTTCATTATAATAACTATGAATTTCATGGTTTAGGAAAAAATGGTGTAAAAACACATGATGCATCAAAAATCACATATTTAAAATTTATGTTTCTTTAATATAGATCATTAACAACACTATTAAACTGGTAAATTTTTCTGGTTATAGTATTCATAATAGTTTGTAATTTCCAATATCTAACATTGATTTTAACTCACAATATACAACATAGAGAAGAGAATGGTTTTTAATATGAAATATTCTTTTCCTTGATACAATATATATATTTAGTTTTAACATGTGACAATTTTGAAGGATTTGTTTTTTCAAGAATGTTTTATATTTGGTTCACATGTGTGGAAATCATTATTATATGTTATTGTATAATTAGTAGAATCCCATTATTTGAATAAAGATTAGGACATATTTATTACCTTGTTAACGTTAATTGGTAAAAATAATAGAAAATAATAAGTATATTATTCAAATTACAATATTTGTAATTGATTTTTTATAATAATCACAATTTTATATACAATGAGAATAATGTATATGGTAAACTTCATTTTTATATCGCTTATTGTGACAAGGAAATAAAATGAATTCTTTCATTATAAAAAAACAAAAAATCAGTAAATATAAAAAGTAATCCAAAATAATGAGTTAGTGGGAAGTATAGACTATTTCTTTTTTTGAAAAATAATAATGAAAAAAGTGCCTTTGTTTAATGTTTGACAAAATTTAAAGGAACCAATTGATATTAAGTGTCACAAACCAGCTTGGGTACCCTGGTAACATGATAACCTTGCCAACCGTAACATAGCCCAAAGGGCATTCTCGATCCCCATAAATCAGTGACTAGCACCTAGTATCACAAAACCTGCAAGTGGGAATGATTTTTCCACAAAAAATGTGGAAGAAAAGAAACAAGACAATATGGACAACAAAAAGGAACTCCACTAGGAGTAATCAAGTAGATGTCAGCAAGGCATAAAACTCCCAATGAAATACAACCAAGGTAACAAAACAAGGAAAAGAGACCAAGGTCCCGAGGAACACGAGTCACCAAGCCCAATGATCAACAGCTGGATCCACCTCCAAGAGATCCTTTCCCCTTTCTCATAATAGGAAGGAGAAATTCTACAAACACTCAAAGGAAAAAGTAGGGTGTGATCTAAAAATCCCAGTAGGGTCTCACCACGAATTCCATAACAGATTCCAATAATTGATTAACAAATATAATTCTTTCAATATTAAAGTTAAATAGGTTTGAAATTTTAAATCATAATTAAACGAATCATGTTATAAAGTTCAAAAGATAGATAAATACTTTATTTAAGGACTTTACAAATCGATGGAATATTTCTATAATAATGGATTAAATAAAACAGTTACATAAAATAGTTTAAGTAAAAACCACATGCATGTAAAGAAGTTCAAAGGCATTGGCATATATTTATATCTCAAATATAAATAAACAAGAGAGAAACATGTTCATCTTCCAAAAGGTATGATAGTATTAACAAACTATAGGATTCCACACTCTATATGTAAACTCAGTAAAATCTATATACACACATCCCTATTACCCTGGCCAAAGGAGACTCATCACCAACCTTTCGGGGATGTGACCCACTGTAAGTATGTTTTAGAACATTATCGCTGCATAGAGTGTATCCAAATAACTCACTAACTACCTATGGCTAGAATGATCTCTTACATGATGGGTGATCTATTTTAATACTGGTAAAAAATATGTTCAATCCCATTTATCCATTAAAAAACCAATTTATTTCAATTTAAAACCAAAATATGTTTTATTCAAAAACATGCCATTTTCACAAGATAAAAGCAATGGGGTTCTATAAAGTCATTTTAATCCATTTTCCATAGATGGAAGTCAATTCAAAACCAATTATATCATTTCAAAATTCATTTTCACCATTAAATTAAAAAATTTAGTTGAAAACTTTTCTATCGAAATCACAATTAAAATTCAATAATTTAAATCTGCCAATTTCCAAAAACACGCCCCAATACAATGGAATTGGGGGGTTTCAAAATATCATAAAAAACCAATTTCAAATATATTAATTTACCGGAATTAGATTTTATTTCATAAATTGAATGTTAGTTTAAGAAACTGAATTTAAATCCACTATTGAAAGATGTCAATAAATTCAAGGTTAATCAATTTGGATAATTGGGATAGAACAACCAACCTCAAGGTCGTTACTGTCTGCAACAATGAGAAACCACATAGTGTGTTTCAATACAATTATGCATGAACCTATTATCATAATAATCAACACACCAATGTTCAATGTTCTTCATGGGTTACTACAACAAAAAATATCAATTTTATTTCACAAGGAAATAAAATTTTTCATGTGATAACATTTTATTTCTCTTGGATAACTGTAAAATTATCAATTAAAATATTACATGTAAAAATATTTTATAAATTCTTTTGAACTACTTTACATGCCTACTATTTTTACTTAAACTTTTTATGTAATTATTTTATTTAATACATTTTTTATAAATATTCAATCATTTTTAATGACTTTGCTTAAAGTATTTTTCCATAATTTTAACCGTATAACATGATTTGTTTAATTATTATTTTTAATGTAAAAGCTATTTATCATTAATATTGAAATCATTATTTTGGTTAATAAAATTTTGGAATCTAATATGGAAGATGTGGTGAGAACCTACAAGGATTTTTAACTCACACCTTACTTTTGTCTTCGTGTGTTTGTAGACTTTGTCCTTCCAGGTCCAAGAAAGGGGAAATGATCTCTTGGAGGTGGATCCAGCTATTGAGCGTTGGGTAAAGAGAGTCGTGTTCTTCAAGACCATGGGAGGTTTTCCATATTTGATACTTTGGTTATAGTTCTTCGGGCTGTTTTATGCCTTGTTGACTTCTAGTACAATACTCCAAGTGGAGTTCATTTTGTTATGCATACTGTATTTTTTTTTTCTTCCAAATTGTTGGTGGAAAAATTATTCCTTCTTACATGATGTGTGATGTCAGGTTCTAGTCACTGACCCGTGGGGATCGATAATGCCCTTCGGGCTATTTTAGGGCCGGCTTGATTATCGAGTTACCCAGGTACCTGAGCTGGTTCATGACAAAATGGTATCAACGGGAGGTTGATCTTTTGTCATGAAGTTAGTATTTATTTTTAAAATCTTTTTATGACATATGAGGTATTTTATATTGAGTTCCTAACCAACTTTCACCCCAATAAACCTTAAGTTGACAGTGGTGGTTAGGGAAAGGGGTCTTGTGGATTAGTTCTAGTCTTTCCCTATTTTTATTTCGATTGACTGAAATTAAAACCATGTATGTTCTACTGGCCAACAACATGTTTCGCTCATTTCTATGTAAGAACATTATATAATGTCTTCTTTATTTTCTACTTATGTTTTGTATCATCATGCCTCCAAGAAGACGTGTGAATCAGATCTCGGAAGGGGCTACTATTGAACCTTAATGAGAAAATCCTCCATTGGACCCAAGCCAAGTTGAGGTGATTGTGTGCACTATCCATGATCTGGGATAGTCACCACCTATAGTACATATTTATTCTCAAGTTATGGAACCCGGAGGGTGCTATTTTAAATTGTTCTCAAGAGTTATTTTACCAGAAACCACCAGTTTTTATAGGAATCACTGATCCTCATCATGATGAGTAATGGTTGGGTAGGATTGAATGTATGTTTGTGTTCTTGGAGACACCAGACGAGATCATGGTGAAGTGTTCCATCTTCATGCTATAGGGACCAAGCAGGAGATAGTGGGATACAATATTGATGGAAAACAAACATGGGGGATTAGAGTGGAAGGAATTCAAGGTTATTTTCACTGACCCCTTCAATCCTAGTGTCAATGGTGTTAGAGAAGGATGTGGAGTTTTTTTTCAAGCTTGAGTAGGATGACAGAACTATGGCTCTTGCAGATGTTCAGGGAACTTTAAAATTTTCTACCATAACTTTTCAACTCCACATAACAGCACGAGATCATAAAAATATTAAAACATGGTTGGTAAATAAAATTCTTCATGTACAAAGTGTTCTAGCCACATGAATCCAAAATGGAGCTTCTTCACGTAGTGGAAGAGACTTTAGAGGAAGCTGATAGAGGTTCAGAAATCGTAAAAGGAATCATTACTATAGCTTCGTCATTAGTGACTTCTCTATTTGATATCGTTGAATCTATCTCATTTTTTTTTCAACCAATACCATTAATCTTCTTAATATTCATATGGGGATTTTATCTTGAAGAATGGATATTACTACACCCCTTTCCGTGATGAGAGAGTAGAGTCTCTGTAATTCTGCTTGTGTATTCTCCCTATCTGATGTTGAACTGGCTTGGAGTTTTTTGGTACTCGACATAAAATTTCTTGAAGTCATATTCGGGATGGATTGGATCATTTCCAATAAAGACCAGATTTATTATTATCTTCAATGGGTCTACCTTACCACACCTTGTGGTGTGTCTCTTATCATTCAAGGAGAATGGACACTAGGTCGAGCAGGGATAAACCTTTTTACCTGAACTTGGGGATAGAAATATTAGTGTTTTTTTTCTGATATAGAGCAGTGGTCTCCCTCTAGTTATCGTTTAGATTCCAATCTATTTTACTTTTAATTTTAATAGTTTACCACTTGTAAGAGAGGTTGAGTTTTCTATTTACTTTATTACCAATAATCAACCAGTTTATTTTCCCTCTTACTGAATTGATCCAACCAAAATGAAAGAACTAATGTACCAGTTAGAGAATCTTCTTGGGAAAGCCTTTATTCACCCAAGTATGTCACATTGGGCAGTGACGGTTTTCTTCGACATGAAAGATAATGGTTCTCTAACATCTTCTCTTCCCAAGATGATTCTTTCGGAACATAATCTTGTTGACAAATTTTGTACGCTTTAGAGACACTCTTTATGGTAGGAAGAAAGATCCCCAATGGTTGTTCTCTAAAGAGGGGTTTTTTTGTTATCGAAAATGTTATGTTTCACCATTAGTGACAGGGAAGGCTAAAATGGGGGATTTACATAATTTCCAATGAGTTGTACACCTAGGAAGAACTAAGATTCTCTACGACTTGAAGTAGTAATTTTGGTGACCATGTATTCTTGAAGGCTTCACCCTGGTTGGTTCATCAATGACTTGGGAGGAAAGGGAACATTGATCCATGTTTTTTGGTATCTTTTGATGTCTTGGATTAGGTGGGGAAGGTTTTTTACAATTTAGAATTAGCACTTAAATAGAAGTCGACACATAATATGTTTTATGTATCTCAGCATCAAAAGCATTTATCTGGCCCATCTCATGTTCCAAGTTGGTGTGATCTTGAAGTGGAACATGTTTTATCTGTTACTGAATGACCAATCATGGTTTTTGATTATGAGACAAAAGTACATTTTGGGAGCACGATACATATGGTATACATGATAAGGAAGCATGGTTCTATTTATCTTAAGACGTGAGAGAGGGAGGCAATGACGAGAGAACATGGGCCTTGTCATTTTTACATGGTGCCTTATTCGTAGGTTTTATGGGGGCAGAAAGCTCCTATGGTGGTGATCTTGTAAAATCACGTTACTGTCTCATGTATTCCTAAACCCTCTTTTATTAAATTATTACTGTCATAAAGGGAAAAAACGGTTTATCAGTGAAAATTTGTGTTTTTCTTAACATGTTGTGGAATGTTAAAACACCAATTTATTACTCTGAAATATTCAATTAAATATTTTCTGAGTTAAACACTAAATGAGTATGAGTTTCTATAGCCCGAAAATTCCCAGAGAAGATGGTATAAAATCATTAAACATAATATATAAAGCACACCCTATTTATTCAAAATAATTGAATAAATCCAAAATGGTATGTCGTTTGAGAAATCTAAGACCACTGTTATGTCTGAAAAATGGTGTTTACCCTAGGACGGGTATAAAATTTGAAGTTTATGGACATTTGGATGCCTCACTCGCGAGTTAATGTTATTAAATAATATATAATATATTATTTATTAAAAATAATTACATATCTCCAAAATAATGTCTCGTATAGGATTTCCATGACTACAAATGGGTCTTGAATGAGGGGATTACCCAAGAAAAGGTATAATGTTTATAAGAATCGGCATTTGGACATGTCACTCAAAAAAATAATCCTTTTTATTTTATTTAATTTTTTATTCCGGTTTTTAATTAATAAATCATTAATATCTCTGAAATGGTTTCTCATTTGAGAAATCTGATACCACCGTTGTGTCGGGAATGAGATGTTTATCCTAGACAGTGTATAAAATTTATACACAAAGAGAATTCGGTCAGGTCGTTAATTATTTTATTCATAAATATTTATTTTAAATGATGAATTATATTAATTTAATTTGATTATTAAGTATAAATAGATTTCATTGTTTATCTTCCCAAAACCATGTTGGAAGTCCATTTTTAACACCATAAGTTTTCAACACCTTCCATTCCGACCTGTTTTAAACAATTTCAATCACCAACGCACTATTATGTTGATTTAAAACCTTACATCATCAAGATTTAGTTAAAACAATCGATTAAATTCGAATATTAATTTTTGGGTGAATGAATCGTAACCCAATTGGGGTAATACATACTGTAACCCTTTATGTTGTGGTTATTGGTTAATTAGGTTGAATAAAAGGACCATGTTTTCTTTATGCATGACAGCGGTGATCCAACTTCTGCAGTTTTCTCCTCCTGTAGCCGGCAATGGAAACTCCTCCCAGGTGCTGGTCGTATGAGTAGCACCAATGATTTTGTGATTATTTTATTTATTTTCATCTTTTGTTTAATTATTTGATTATATTTCTTAATTGAACAAAATTATGGAAAAATAAATCAAATAATTAGTAGAACCTATTTTATTTAAGTGTAATTTATGAAATTAATGGAGGATAATTACATGGAATTATCATAATATAATTATGCATATTTATGAGAGGATAATTTATATTTTTCTAAAGGATAATTATAAAAATTATCAAAAGGTTAATTTCATGATATTATCAAAGATAATTATAAGAAATATTCAAGTGACAATTTATTGATTTTGAGGAATAATAATTTTATAAAATTAACAATGAACAATAACACGATTTAGATTATTAGTTGATAAATATATATATATAAGATTATTCAGTGGATGATTATTTTTTAAAGGAAATGGTAGAATATAATTATACCAATATTAAAAAGGATAAATATAATGTAATTATCACATGACAAGATTATCAAACTTTTCGTAGGATAATAACATGTTTTGTCAAAATATAACTATAATAATTTCACATAATAATATCATAGAATTATCAGTGATAATCCCATGGGATTATCAAATGAATTTTCAAATAAAATTATCAAATGTTGTTTATCAGATTATAATATCTAATATCTTAAATGATAAGAATTGCGAATTTATCAAAAGATAATTGTTAAGATTTATCTAAGGATAATTGCAACAAATTATAAATAGTTAATTTTGATGGAAATATCAACGATAATATTAACATATATTATCAAAGTATAATTAATATAATTATGGAATGGTAATTTCGACATTATCAAAGGTTAATTATTATTATTATTAAAATGATAATTGTGACACTATCAATGATAATTTTTCTGATGGATAATCACGAGCGCTTGTGTTGACCTAACGATAAACTAAAAATTTCCATGAAAGATAAATATTATCGCATGTAATATTTTAATCGATAATTTTAAATTATCCATTAGAGATAAAATATTATCGCATGTAATATTTTAATTGATAACATGAAATTATCAATGAGAGATAAAATATTATCACATCTAATTGTTTAATAAATAATTTTAAAATTATCGAGGAGATATAAATTGTTATCACATGTAATATTATATTTCCATGGAGAATAAAATAGATATTTTTGGTTCTAGGAACCCTTGATGAACATCGACCATATGTCTATTGACGATTATGATAATAGGGCTATATAGAGGTTTATTGAACCACACTGGTTGGTTTATCATTGTCGCAGACATCGACGACCTTGAGGTAGGTGGCTCCATCATATTTAGCCAATTTTATTAATAATGAATTGCTTGATTTATTTAAATATTTGATTTAAATTTAGTTTCTTACACTTGATTTCAATTGATGTAATAAAATATTTTTCTAGTGAATGGATCGATTTGAAATGGTTTTGGCATGGGATTCGGATAACCTCAAATTCAATAGAATTGGGGTGTGTTTATGGAAATTGACCGATTTAAATTGTTAAATTTAAATCATGAATTTGATGGAAAAGTTTTCAATTAAATTGTGGACGTTAATTGTGAAAATTAATTTTGAAATGATGGAATTCATTTTGAATGGACTTCAAACAATGGAAAATGGTTTAAAATGATTTGATGGAAACCCATTGGTGTTATATGGTGAAAACCCCATTTTTTAAATAAAACTATTTTGGTTTTAAATGGAAAGAAATTGGAACTTTTTAAATGAATGAATGGGATTGATTGTATTTTCAAAGGTCCCTAAAATAGTTCACCCATCACGTAAGAGTGCATGCAAGCCTTATGTAGTTAGTGACTTATTTGGATACACTCTATGCTATGAAAACATTCTAAAGCATACTTGTGGTGGGTCACATCCCTGTTGGGTTGGTGATGAGTCTCCTTTGTCTAGTTTCATTGGGATGTGTGTATTCACATTTTTTTGAGTTCACATATAGAGTGTAGAATACTATAGCTGGTTAATTCTATCATACCTTTTGGAAGATGACTATGTTTCTCGCTTTTTTATTTATATTTGATATATAAATTTATTCCAATGATTTTGAATATCATTACATGCCTATTATTTTTACATAACCCATTTTATGTAACTATTTTATTTAACCCATTATTTTATAAATATTCCATCATTTTGTAAAATCATTGCTTAAAGTATATTTCCATCATTTGAACTGTATAACATGATTTTTTTTAATTGTGATTAAAAATTTCAAACCTAGTTATCTTTAATATTGAAAGCATTATTTTGGTTAATCAATTGTTGTCATCTGTTATGGAATCTATGGTTAGACCCTAATGGTATTTTTATCTCACACCCCACTTTTGCCTTTGGACGTTTTTAGACATTCTCCTTCTAGGTCCAAGCAAGGGGATATGATCTCTTAGAGGTGGATACAGCTATTGAGCCTTGGGATTGGCGAGTCTTATTTCTCAAGACCTTGTTCTATTTTCCCTGTCTTGATACTTTGGTTGTAGTTATTTGTGTAGTTTTATGTCTTGTGGGATTTTGGTAGATTGCTCCTAGTGGATTTTCTTTTGTTGTGAATATTGTCTTGTTTGTTTAAATCCACATTGTTGGTGGATAAATAGTTCCCACATGCATGTTTATTGATGGTAGGTTCAAGTCACTGAACCATGGGCATCAGGAATTCCCTTTTGACTATGTCAGGTTCAACTCAGTTATCAGGTTACGAGGGTACCTAAACAGGTTCATGGCATTAAGGTATTAATTTAAGTATTTTTATGTAATGAATCATATCTATCCTATGTCACAAAACATATTGGTACACCATGTTCTTAACGCCTGAGTCAGAAAAAGGAAATTATTGAATGGTAATCCTAATATACTCAAGCTATAAATATGATATAGAGAATCAAATGATATCCTGAAATAATTATTTCACATGTTAAAATAGATGATCCACTATTAGATATCCACTAAATAAATATTATTTTCCTTTTCATGTATTGGATCATCTCATTACATGAAACTAAAAAATTATATATACAATGAGAATTATAATTATATAGATTATTCCACATAAAACTAACAAAAATACAAATGAAAACTTGTTATCCATTTATCATCTCTAAGTGTTAGAAATTCATTTTGAAAAGTCACCCAGATTAATCGAACTATATCACAAAGATAAAAAGATGCAACCAAAAGGGAAATAGATAAACCTACAATAATATACCAATATAAGACTTTAGAATAGGTAAAGTCTCCACAAATCATGTATAACCATTACAAATAAATCCACTTCATGCTATTCAGAAATAAATTAAATATGTAGGTTTTTATATTTCAATTATAATAAAATAGAAAATTTATATCCATTAAACACACTATTATTTTATGAATATATATTCTTATCATGAAACATCATAATATTTTTATTTAAAGTAATAAACATTTAATTATAACTGATTTTATGTTTTAAGAATAAATGTTATGAAAATATGATATAAGATTTTGAATTAAGATACCTGAAAAAATATCCCTTGAAAAAAACTATACATGTTTAATAAAATTTGATACATCATAAATGAACTATTGGGGTCCTAGAAATATCTAGAATAAATATAAGAAAATATAAATAAAAATTTCCAATGTGAGAAATAAAAAAAACATCGATAACAAAATTTATTTCATTAGCATTACAAAGGGGTGAATCCCAAAAGCATTGAGTTATCTAATCCTAAGAATATTAGCCATAGTGTGATATTGAACTAGTGTTTTAAGTGTTCGTATAATGTCCACCTATCAGCCCATGGTTTCCCAAGATATCAAAATGGATATTTTACAAAAACATTATCATGTACTATTAATATTATTAAAATTATATTAATTCATCAATTAACTCACCCTCACCTATGAACATCCATTATAAAAATAACTCATTCTCATCAAAATAATAATAATAAATAAATTCCATAAACTATAGAAAAGAACTTCCATAACTAATTTTATATCAATATTATACTACATGGATGAGCATGTTCCAATGGATTATCATTTCATTAATAATTATTTTTAATAAAATGAAAATGGGCCTTCGAACACTATTTTAAAAAAAATAATGTTGCAAACCAATTTGAAAACCAAATAAATATGTCACATAAATATTATTATATCCTTTTATAAGTCTCAATAAACCTTTATAAAATCCAACCACACTCTACTTTTTCAGAAAAATGAAAACATACCTTTAGAGGATATTAATATAATATAAGGTTGTAAATTAATTTAATGAATCCCCATAAATAGGTAATAAATTATTTTTACATACATTCAATGTGAAAAGGAACCAAAAATAGATTTACACTATGGAAAAATGAATAACCACTCCTATATCTATTATATTCCATGAATATAATATTTTTATGGAACATTTCCTTAAATATACCTTATAATATCTACATAATACATAAAATATCCATTAAAAGTTAAATATATATTATTCTTTATATTTAAAGGATATTAATTTTTTAACCTACTTTAAAACCTATTGATTTTGAAAACTAGGGTGTCAATTAACCTCAATATGACCAAAGAAGTTCTAGATGGAAAAAATATATCCTCAATGACAATAAAGCATCAAAAAATGTTATTTAAATCCTATAAAAAACATTAGCTGACGATGATCACACTAGGTGTAGAAAACTAAAGGAATGAATGAAAAATTTAAGAGGACAGGGATGAGATAAGTTTAAATAAGAAATTACCAAAAAACATACAAAATAAATTCCATGAAATCACAATTTTAGTGAGTGTAAATTAAAGGAAGGATTTGTTGGAGTTCTTTTAGAATAATTGGTATGAAATATATAGAATTTTGGTTAGAATTGATGGAGGAGATAATATTAGTCTGTTAGAGTTGATTCCCTTGGAAAATAAGATGATTAATTGATGATTACATGTATTCATTTTCTTCAATATTAATGATATTTGTTATCATTTAATTATTATTACTCTGTATGGAATAGTATATAATAATGGACAATAGGTATATATTAGATGTAAATTACACAAATTTTCTCTAATAAATAAAAATACTTTATATTCTATGATAGTATTACTTAAACTCAAAGATATAGTGCATTTCTTGATTGTACCATTCAATATTTGGAATCTACACCTCTTTATATTCAGAAAGATCCCTATAGGGTCACACACTAAGTGTTTCAAAAATCTATATTAAATTGGATATTGAATTTAATTGTTTTGGATAAATATTTTTACTTATCTATGTATTAATAATAAATATTTTTTAGTTGATTTACTTGATTTAATTATATTTTATTCAAAATAATAAGTGAGTAAAATAATAATGATATATATTTAATTAAAAGGATTTTATAATATAATATTTATTATGTTTTTCGATGAATAATGAGTTAATATTTATTTTTTAAAATTTATTTATTCATTGTTCTATAAATGTCAGGGAAGATAAGATGATCAAGATTAATTGTTTGAAAGGAAATAATATAAATGGTATTTATTTATTCTTCATCAATGAACATATCAAGTTAATTTTTTGTATATTTTTCTTAAGAAAAGTGTTTCTCTTAGACTTGAGTAATGGGGATTGAAATTGTGTGCATTTTTCTAACACTATACCTTACATAATAAATATATGATTATATCACATTCCATAAACACTCCTTTTGATCACAATAGATAGTGAGAAGAAATATCAATTCATAGAGAGTATTCTATATATCTAATGTTTTTTCTCTCCTCTCATTTCTTCAACCCATCAAGAGAACATCAATAATTCTCAATGATAGTTCAGTTTGGATCAATCATAAATTATCCACGTGATCAAAATCAATCAAACTAGAACCCATGAATTCTACTGTAATGTTTAGAGACTATGGTGAACATGTGGGTCAAAACAAGAGTAATTATTCAAATAGATTCTATAGTACAATTATTGTATGATGAGATGAGTAAATTGGATTTCCAATCTAGATCAAATTAGGTTTTCACATAATTATATATCTACATAATAATTAATTATATATTACAAGTTATGATCCTCCACTTATGGTCTGATGTTCTAGTCTGGTAATATATGAATTAAAAATGCTATACAGAATATTAATGGTTATGCACACGAATGATAATTCATAAAATAATACTTCATGATGAGTTGTACATTCCATAAAGGTGTTTCTACTATTCCCATAACATACAAGTAGAATTGGAGTAGTTACATATTTAATTAATAATTATTTAATAATCGTTCCTAGAATCAAACGTGTTTTCAATATATAATACATAAAATATATTAATTATTTAAATATAAATATCTGTTATCTTCCTTTTCATAATTTTTTCTCACATAGTTAATTAAATTTTTAATATAAATATAATATACATCTAAAAACTCTGTTGGGGGATAACAATGGATTTCTATGGGTTTCAAAATAGTAAAATAATTATAGAAAAAATATACACATCGTGTACCCCAATATAATCTATGTAGATCGTGATAATATAATATTTGACCAACGAAATCATATCAATAAACCAATAAAATATGAGTATGCCATTGATTTGGAAAATCCAGATTACTGTTCGAAGAAGTACACATTGTGTAAAATACATACAAGTCATGTCTCCCTTGTCCTTCTGTGATGGAGAACATAGAGTATCCAAGTAGTTCATATATTTTCTACACAACACAGGGCTAACATGTCATTAAATTTCATGTCCACACACTATGTTATGGATATATCACATCATGTACCTCGTACATGTCTATGATAGAATACACACGTAGTCCCAGGGCATGTGTCATTGAAATAGGTAGAAGATATCATAAAATTTTTAACAAAGTACATGTCATGTACACATTAATTGAGAGATCCCTTGATTTAAAATAGAGATAAGAAGAAATTATATATTTAAATCTATTAACATTTCCTTTTTGAGTCATATATTTGATGGAACACACTATTTAATAGCTTTATTAATTATATATTAATTTTATATTCTGTGTTAAATTAATGGTCTACTTTTTTTATATGGTCCTTTATTATAGTGCACTCCTCAAAAATCAATAACCTCAAATGGACTATAATTCACAAGTGTTACATGTATCATTATTTTGATTGTATATTCTAGTTAATTACCTATCATTAATGTTTGTTCGATTCCAAGGGAATAAACAAGCACAATGATCACGTTGGGTTAATTGGAAAAGTACACTACATTGCCTCTATGTACACTTTGGTAGTCAATTAATTTTAATTAATTTTAATTTATTTAAATTATGAAAAGTTATAAATGATGGAATATTAATTATTCTCATATAAAATTTACATGAATTGGATTAATTGGATTAATTTCTATTAATTTATCTTATGTAATGAATAAATTAATATAATAGATATAAAAAACAAAAATGAACGTTCATTCCATGTTATTTTGATGATTATGGGATAACCAGAAACCATTATATGTGATTGTTTTTCTTTTTAAATATAACATTATTAAATTAAAATTAAATACTTTAAGTCATTAAATCCTCACATTATATGGTCCAACATGTCAACTATTTCATTTATTTAATCACTCTTTCCCTAATATATTTGATCCCCTCACCTACATATGAGTAAGAGCTAATTTAATGATTGTGCTCCAAGTAAGAGGAGGTAGTATATTTCCTAAAGCTGAGGTGAACCCAATATATGTGATACATAGATATTTTTGTGGAACATCTTAACATGAAAAAAGTTATGGTTCAATTATTTTCAAATATTTTAGAGGGTTTTTTATTATCCTCTACTCAAACTAACCATTATGGTGCTTCATGATCATGAAACTTATACATTATTTATATCAGTCTCATGGTTGATTATCTATATTTTTTGACAATAGTCCTTAAACAAAGAAATTAAATAACAATCATGCAATATTGAGTAAAATAAAACTAAATAAAAGATATATTTTATCAAACATGGTCAATCAAATAAGTAAAAACCAGTAAATATTAACGAGGAATTTGATAAGATAATAAAGGGTTATTAAAAATTATGATAAAAATCCATCAATTAAAATATTAATACATTATTTCCTTATAAAACATAATTGAATATTCAATTCCTCAGTTAAGAGTTCTTGGTTGGCCCATGATTGCTTGTTTTCAATTATCTAAGGATATTTTAGCTAAAAGTTTTCGATTAAATTGTCATTTTTTACAACAGTTGACTTCCCAACCAATATATTGTGTGATTGAGAATAAACTAATAAGGATATGATTAAAAAGATTATATGGAATTAGGATTACACTCAATATTTTATGTAATGATTTAATGTTGTCGGTAATGTACACATATAGGAACCCTCCAACTAGAGATTGATAACCATTTATTTGGTTTGAAAATTTAATATTGTCCATTGAAAAAAAGATTCTTTGAAACATGAAATTCTAAAACTAATGGTGTGGGTTATATGTTTTTTAAAAAATATTTGTATATTATTAAAATTTAATAACAGATAAATTTACTATTCTAAATTTGTAATCAAGGAATGAACTAACTATCTTCTAATTTTTTTTGGAAATGGAAAACCGCTTAACTTTAACAATATAATTTCAATATATATTATATAATGATAACCTCTTAACCATCACAATCTTATTGAAATTTAATAGGAATTTATGTGTTAAACTTTTCCCTAAAACGAAATTATATGTGTTGGTTACCCAAATTTATGAGACTTTTGTGAAATAGAATAGTATCTAAATTGTATCTCTCAACCAGGAATGTGCGGATGATGAAATAATTGTGAAATGTTTAATTCTTTTGTCAATAAAAAGTGATATAATATATCAATATGAGTATATGGATGCATATAGAACAATTTCATTCTATCATGATCTCTGTAACATCCTGACTCAAGATACACTAAACGGTCCACCTCATATTCCAGATGATTTTAAATAGAAGTGAGGTTCTATGGGTTATCTTTTGGGAGGATATTACCTCAGGTAGAGAATAAAATTTTGATGATAAAAATATAAGTCAATAGGAGATGTAGTAAATCATATAGATAGAAGATACAATTCCAAGAAATAAATATATTAAAAAACTCAAAACTAGTCTCATTTACAACATTATATGTCATTTCATGTCTCTAAAAAGATGGGATAAAAATAAAAAGGTATCTATTATAATACATGTATCAAAATAACAACACATAGAACTATACCAGTTAGAATAATGATCCTAACTTGGTTCTGTACTCTCCTTATCCAAAAAAACTAGAAAATTAAGAATCATATAGTCCATGATTTCACTGGTCCCTACCTGCATCTATAAAGCGTCTTCAGGTACCAAACAGATTCTCAAACTAGCTATGAGATATCACTTAGTAGGATAGAACCTGTGGTGCCTATAACAAATCTATTATAAGTAATACAATCTAAAAATTATGTGTAACTAATATCAGTGTTATATCAGTACTGGAAGTAAATTGATGCAAGACAAGTGATATAATTATCCTACCAAGGATCCCTATAAATAATATACACAATACCATAATTAAGGGTAACTATATGGAAAATAATATCCAAGAAACACGGATAATTCTAACAACTGATATCTGATAGATGTACAAAGGCTATCTGTAATAATTGAAAAAATATCCACAACAACCTTTCCATGTGAAACATCTACCACAGACAAGTTGAATAATCCTGTATATAACATCCACCATGACTACATTGTATAAAAAAGTAAATTATAATGAATTAGCCGTGAAATAAAATGTTTCATACCATGAAGGTCCACATTCAAGTTATAGAAGACCAGTGCATCCACATAGAGTATTAGGATAATCATGATGGAAACTAAGTAAATAATTTTTAGGGGGTCCAAGGATTATGTCAATACACAATATCCACTATGAGCTCATAAAAACCAGACCTAGGGGTAGAAAGGCCCATGGAATCCTATAGAATGAATACCCAAGGAAGAAACTTTTCCTAGTCATCCACTACCATAATCAAGAACCTTGGTAGAAACATCCATGAATCCTAATTAAATTAGGATCCATGTAATGGAAACCAAGGTATAGACTACAATAATAATTCTTTATCTCGATCCATTCACATTCCATACACATTCCATGAGTTCACCCAACTTATATAACAATTCTATTTAAATGGTATTTTTTTCAAATTTTGTTAACATATGGAAAAGGACGAATAATATTCTCATAATAATTAATTTCTATTATATTTATTTATAAAGGATCCCTATAACCAAGAATGAACTCACACACCCAGCAGGGTAGTATAAATTACAGCAGATACAAATTCATACCTAATGGCTGGCCTAGGTTATGGAAATAACCTCCTACAATAATAATGGAACTAGTGGGAATCCCTAAAAGGTTCTAATTTATTCAATTCAAGCATTTAATTAATAAATGTAGCTCCTCCAGAAATTATAGCGCATGATACAATGAAAACTAAGCTTATAAAACCACAAATACTGTGGGAAAGGTATAAAACACCTACCGTAGGCTTATAGTAGAGCACTTGTATAGTATCTATATATAATTTGGTCAATATTTATAGAAAAATGAATAGTTGATGAAATGTTTTAAAATATGGAATCTTAGTTTGAACATAAATAACTCTGTCAAAACAGATTCAAACTAATAATGACACAATATGAAAGAATATCTCACTAGAAATTATACAACGATACATAAATGTTTGAATACATGTGTAGATGGTGAAACGAGATACATGAAATTGGATTGGTCTTCAACGGATCTCTCCAATATTTAGGGTTGTACACCAGAGGATAAATTGTAATAGGATTTTGGTTTTAACCGATTTTAAGGGTGAAATAGAAATTTATAACTTTTAACTGGGTTGCATTGTTTGGCCACATAGTTGACCAAATAATATACCCAGAACTACGTCAAAAAAACCTCAAACAGTTTCATGTACACAGTTCAAAAAACTATGTGAAAAACATTCCAAATTTCTCTACAAATAGTTGAAGGCATCTTTAAGTGGTCATGTGAACCTATTTAAAATGATTACATAAATTGTGAGGCCTCTTAGACCTCACATTCAATAATCATATGATGTGGGGTAACTGTGTACCCTATCAGTCCTTCCTAAAAAGTGGGGCCTTAGGAATCTAACAAGCAATGGACACCCCCAATATATATATATTTATATATATATTCAATCATAGGAATATACATTATTCTATAAACAAACATTTTAACAAAAATGGAAAAGATAAGATCCTCATAGAAATAATTGGGTTCTTACAATCTTCACCATTAATTCAATTTGTACTTGAATTTAACATCTAAGGGTGGTCAAGAATCATAAGAAAATAACTCTCCCCACTGAGAATGTATGTCATCCTCCCACTCCCAAGGCTTATCATGTAAATGGCCGTGATTTCATATAATCCGTACAATAGGAACTAAACAACCTCAAAGAACCATTGTTCTCATATCAACAACATGTATAGGGTTACCTCAAATGACACATATTTTGGTAACTCAGACTCAGCTAGATACAATGTGTTAGATGGGTATTAGTGATAATAGCATAGCTGAGATACCTTGAATATGTCGTTCATGGATAAATACCTCTGAGGTAACTACAACTAATAAGATACCAGCCTAAATATAGATAGAATATTTGACATCCTGATATATCCCGGTAAATTATTACCATGTCTCATAATTATTCACCATCCCAACCTTGATGATATACATAAAAATACTTAATTTCAAGCCTCAAACCCTAGAGGTCATCTACAATAATCATCATAATATTTCCCAATTGATTGTGTGGTATCCATCAATTTCTAAATCAAATGTACCTATTATAAATTATCTAGATCAAGATGAGGTCCCTAGAATGCTACATGTCCTTCCTCTAACAAGAATTGGGGTGATCTGTAAGGCCTAAAATAAAAATCCATATAAGGATCCATCTGTATATTCACCTAATAGCAGTTTTAGTAGGAAAATTAAACCAATGGTATATTCCTCTCCCAATATACACTAAAATATTTGAAACTTGCTCAAAGTATGCCCTTAAGTACCTGAATCATGTTCTATAACTGGAAATCAGTCTAAAGGTGGTATGATATTCCCAGTGGAACCAATATACCGAAAACATCTATAAACACTTCTAGAAATTTTATTTAAATTGGGGATCCCTATACTATAAAATGGTCTGAGGATCCCCATGAAGTCATACTAACTCCCATGTAAAGAGCCTCCCATGCTCACTACTGAGAAGTCATCCCTAGTTGGTAGTAGATTAGAAACCTTCGTGATCACATATGTGAAAACCCAAAAAGCATCCCTACCTCGAGGAGACCTCGACAAAATAGTCATGATTTCCTTCATAACATCATACAATTTCCACTTGGAAATAGATAACTAATGTAATTGAATTCCTGGTCATTAATGTTTCGCCTTCTCTAGATGATAGGTGGAACACCTCTGAAAAAAACTAGATACCCCATGTTTCATCCCTAGACACCGATACTGGTGACATAAATCAAGATCCATATTTGTAACATAATTATGTATTACATAGATTGAGGTTTGAAACTCATACATCAGTTTATCACTTCTATTTATTGGAACCCATTGATGACCATGAATACAAAGAATTTCACCCTCACCCACATACTAACTAGAAGCCAGGTCCTCAACATCCACACTCTCCCATAGGACTAGGCCCTCAGAATCTAATATTTTCCATATCCAAGATCTACTACGGAGAGTATAATTCATTGCTAAATAAAAAATAATGTCCTACCCATGATAATCATGAACCTACATATGCATCTCTCAAAAAAATCCATAATATTCCACTCTCCCCTGGCCTCCTGAAATTCATATATATGAGTCCTCCTACTCTGCGCATCAGCCTCTACATTTACCCATTATGTTGTTTAGGAAAGATCAAAGTCAAATGAATTTCGGTGATCAGCCTACATTCTCTACATCAAATTCAATTTAAGCTGTGAAAGTATTTACATGAATTTTTTTTGGTCCTTTACAACACAAAAAAAGTCTCCTAGTGTATAATTTATTCAATAGTACAAAGCATGAACAATTATAGCTAACTCAAGATCATGATTTGTGTAATTATTTTCATTGGCCTCAGCTAAAAATACCCATAGTCCTTCAATATACCCATACATCATAACATATTCTAGCATGATACCTGATGCATCACAATACAATGTGTAGATCCCACCCAGTCCTTACAGAATCATGATTAACATGGAATCTAGACTCATTTTATTCTCATGAATGGTTTTATTGAAAGTATGTGACCATGACATGTTCACACATTTATTATTTTCTCTCTTAATTGGTTTATCTTTTTATGATATGTACATTTGGAAATGACGGTAATATATTAATAGCCCCATGAATCTAGTAATATCAACGAAATTATTGTGATTCTCCCAATAAACTACAGATAACACATTCTCTTGGTCAATTGATACTCTTTTCCTTGAGATAATATAACCCAGTAAGTTAATATTATCCATGTAGAAGTGGAATTTTTTCATATTACCATATAAATGATTCTATCTTAGTGAATCCAAAATGATCTCAAGATGTTTGGCATGGTAATTTAAATTTTTATAATACACCCTTATATCATCCATAAATATCACCAAAATCTAATCCAAATATATATGGAAAACTTGGTTCTTATAGGCCATGAGAAATGAGGTAAAATTTGTATGACCGAACAACATAACCATATACTCATATAAAGAATACCAAATAAAAATAGTTGTATAAGGTATTCTAATATCTTGAACACATACCTTGTGATATCGCATCCTCAAATTAATTTTTGGGAAAACCTAATCCCCTCAAAGCTGTTAAAAATGGTCATCTATCAGCGGTAGAGGATACTTGTTTTAAACCCTCAAATAGTTCAATTTAAGATAATCCATAGATAACCTAAGGTTACCATCTACCTCTTTCCCAAAATAGATGGGTGTACCCAATTGATATGTATTGGGTCATATAAAATCATATGATTCCAATTAAACTAGTAGTCTCTTAAGCTCTTGAAACATTATAGTATCCATCCACTAAGGAGTAATGGATACTGGTGTATCTTTTGGGACTAATTTGATAGAGAAATCCACTTATATTGCAGTAGTTAAAACATAAATGTTTTCTAGTAAAACTTTAGATAAATGATCTTCCACTAGAGGGATTTTTACCAGATGAGATCCTTGATACTACATATATAATCTATATATCTATGCCTTCATCCCATTCATCCCATAATGATTTTTTCTATATCATCTTTCCTATAAATCACATTCACCTTTTTGAATAAAAACATATCCCACTATTGATGTGAAGCCCCCCCCTCTAGAGACAAAAATTAATATTGTCTTAATAAGAAACATTCCAATCCATCCAAACTATAACATCAAACCATGTTATCTTTAGGAAAATAATATTCATTACGATGTGAAACCCAAAAATCATAACGAGAAACTCCCTACTCTGGAAAAAACCCTCTCTTCTGATCCTTAAAGAAGTATCCAATGTTATAATGCCATCATAAAACCCAAAATATCCCATGTATTTCCACAATAGGCTTATATATGAAACCATAATAAGAATAGTTATCAAAAGAGTTGATAATAGAATATGGGATAATATTATCATACCCATCACTGTACATGGATTTACATTATGATCCTCATGTGTAGGATATATAGAATATATTTGGCCTAAACTACGAGCCTTTGAAACAATCTCACCATCCCGAGTAATCTCTCTCTACTATCAAGGTACAATTGCTGCCCGGTTTCCTCAACCATGAACACCACATCATCCTGATCGATGGACAATTCTTTAGATCCCATACTGGCGTGGAGCTATGAAACACTCTCTTGTAACTGGAGTCCGAGATTCCCCTTCCACTAACTATTCGAGGGAAGGCCCTATGAAATATCTTTACGTGACCCTTTATCCCATAATATCATCACTCAAATGGTTCTATATCAAATTTTATCCTCATATGCCCCTGTATACAATAATAATGATAGAAAATACAGCCACAAGCACTGACAACATAGCTGGTACTCCACTTTGGAGATTCCTCAAAATGGAATTTCAAGCCACTAGAAGCTAACCCACAAGGTCGATAGACTATACATCCATGATCTTCAACACCAAATTCTGACAGGTTCTTCTCTATAATTAGAGTTGTATTCGGTATATCAGTAATAATATTCAACATAAAAACATTGACCTATAATAGAACAACATTCAAAGACCTTCCTCAAAACATTTATCCCAAGATATCTCATCAACAAAATATGTCAGTTGAAATTGTTTTTGCACAATAGAGCATGCCGAATATTCCATAACAGTCATCAATCACTGCTTCAGTTGCATAAACTCACTATCCCACTCTACTATCAAAGTGTTGACGAAAAATTAATCATAAAACCTAGGTTAAAATCCCATCAAACAATATCTATGAATGTATCAACCCAGTTCAAAACATCATACCATCACTTATTTTCTCTTTGAATCATATATTTAGTGAGCTTAACACTCTTCTTAGGAGGTTTTATAAGATGATTTAAAATTAAAAAGTTATTCTCAAGCCATATCTCAATATCCTCTAGACTACCATCCCTTAAAAATGGGGTTGTATGCTTCTATTTGAGAACACATATTATCTCAACCATAGACGAGGATAGCTACAGTGCTCCTGGAAAAGTATATATATAGTGTAGAAAATTCTCATTGAAATTTTACTCAACAAATGTTTCTAGTAAAACAATTAGTGTCATAATTAGAACTATATGAGGATCTACTAGTATCCCATGGCCCACTACCTCAGGATCATTGTTGTCACCACCCTCCTAACATTGGACTGGAGGAATTCATGGTGGCGTGTGATGTGGCTCTATTTCTACATAGTTTTTCCACATCTTTAATTTAATTTTTATCTATTCAATTACATATTGTGACACTTTTTAATATATAAAGGTACTTTTTATTTTTTTTGCTACATCTCTTAACTAATCAATTTTTATAATTAAATTTGAGTTTTTAGTCTTTTAAATAGTTAGTTAGTCATTCAAATTATTTTAATTATATTAAATTAATTTTTATTTTAAAAATCGTATTCTAGTTTACTTATTAATAATTTTAAATATTTACTAATTATTTAGTTGTTAAATTTAATTTTTAATAATATAGTTTAGTTTTTATTTTAAAAAATTGCTATTTAAAACAGAATTATTAAATGAAATTCACTTTATTTATTTACTGAACTAGTTACTCTGTTTATTAAATAAGTTAAGAAATTAAGTTAATGATTAATAAAATAATGTGTTTTTAAATTTAAGTTTCATTTTGTCATTTAATTATTTAACTTTCTTATTTAATTTATTTTTTTAATTTTCATTATTTTATTTTCATGTTTGCAATTAATTATTTATAGGTTTTCTGCATGTATGTAGACATATACATAATTAATATTAACATTTATTTACTTAGTCAATAACTTAGTCATATTTTTAGTTTGTTAACTAATTTAGTTAGTTCATAGTTACAATTAATTATTTAATCTTAAACTATTTATTTAATCTCTATTTTTTGTTAACTAATTAATGGTTTATCATTTTATTATTTGATTTAAATTAATTTTTATTATTAACAGCTGATTTTGTTCTATCGGTGAGTCATCACACTGATGCTGCAATACACCGATCTTTCATCACACCGATGTTGCGCCACACCGATTCATTGTCTCACAAATTCTTTTGTCTCCCTGATCTCTTGTCAAAATGAAGATTTTTATAAATTTCGGTGGGTTGTGACACACCGATTACTTTGAAATATCATAGGACTCTCACTAGGCACTGATGTTGCAACGTGCCGATCTTTTGCAGTGGTTTCGGTCTATCATTTTAAACATTCGATGACTCATTTTATTATCGGAGAATCATTGACTCACCGTTTAATTTCTTTCATTGATAAGTTCTGATTTTGTTTCCAACTACCGGTGAGCCATCGACTCACTAATCCCCCAAAACTTCCATTGCTTTCATGTCATACTGATTACTCTATATTTTACCTATCGTTCTCTCATTTATTTTAACTATTGGTGAGTTGGAAAACTCACCAATTCTCCCCTGTTTTCCACTTTTCCACTCCCCGATTAATTATTTTTTATTTTATCTATCGGTGATTCATTGACCCACCAATCCTTTCCCTCTATCGTTCCCTCCTATAACATCACTCACACACGCCGATAATTTTTTTTACTATCGGTGTCTTGGTACTCACTGACGCATCTCATTTCACCGTACTTCCAAAGCTGTTTGAGCATCGGTCTCTCGTTTCTTCACCACTCACAGTAACTCGTGTTTATCAATCCTCTTCAAACCAAATTCCTCCTCTTAAATACTCATCCGCGACTCATCAATTTTTACTTCTCTTCGATTCTTATCACTGTCATTCTACCAAAATCTTCACAGTCTCCAACCAAATTCACATCACAATAAACTACCAGTCCAACAAGAACTCCAAACTTGAATTTATCTCAAAATACAGTTTCACCATGATTTTTTACATCAATTCACAACTCTAAGCAACAAAACCAACAGAATCAAACATAATCATATCACCTCTAATCTTGGGGAGAAATCAGATCCATTACTGGACGTCGCTCGAGCTAGTGTCATGCGAGGAGGAAGACTAGAGTTTTGCATTGTGCTGTAAAGAAGGGGAGCTGTAGTTCTTGTTGAAATTGAGACACCTACAAGTAGGGAGTCCTGATGCGCTGCGGTTGACGGTTTGGAGGTGGACTTCACCACTTAAAGACCTAGCTGAAGAGTTCGAGCTGAGATGCTTCCTAGGAGAAGATGCTGCTGAGCAGGGGCCACACCTTGTTGTTTGGAGGAAGAAGTTCACTGCTTCACATGTAAAGAGGTGCCGAAGACCCCTCCCCTTCTACTAAGGTGGTGGTGGATTTTTGGGGGGGAGAGATTAATCTTGAAGAAAAAAATATATAAAAATTAAATTATAATAAAAACTAAAATAAAAATAATTATATTAAAATTTTAAATGTTAATAATTGTAAATAAATAAAAAATCTAAGATTATTAATATTAATAAAACAGAATTGTTGAATAAATAAATTAAAGTGATTAATAATAATTTATAAATTGTTTTTAAAGAAATAAATTATAATAACTAAATATTTATATTTAATATAACACTTTTTATAATAAATTAAAATAATAATTTAAAAATAAATTATTAACTGTAATAATTTATGTTTTGAATAGGTTAATAATTATAATAAAACTTTTTAATGAAATTAATTATTAATGTAATAACTTAACAAATTATTATAATAACATAATATACTAATAATAAGTTATAAATTAAATTAAAAATAAACTAAACTAGTTAATTTAAAATGTTAATAATGTTAATTTTCAAAATAATAATAAACTTAATGTTTATAGATCACTTTAATATTATTAATTAATTAAAAATATTAATAACTTATAAAAAATTTAACATAAAAATAAATAATTACTAAAACTTTATTTTTTTTAATAATAAAAATAATAACTCATTTATTAACAAATTCGTTCAACATATAATACATAAATTCTCAGATTTATCTTTTATTTTAAAAATAAATATTATATTATTATAGTTAATTAAAATATAATTACAAATTATTAGTAATTCTAATAAAATAATTTATTTTAACAAATTATATGAAAGTTATTGATTATTTTAAAAGACTTTTTAATAATTTATTTTCTTAAACTATAATTTTTTATTTCCTTCTTGTTGTAACTGTGTTGTTTATTTTTCTTGTGCAAGTTCATTCAAGAGAAGAGAAAACGTTCAGGTACATTCAAAAAACTCACCGAAAGTTAGTTATGAGGGAAAAATAGCATGACTTTCCAGTCACAAAAAAACATATGTGTGCGATGCAATATTGAAAGATTAATTCAAGTCGGTGAAGTGTTCTGGTGACGAGCATCAGGAGACAGTATGATTTAAAAGAAGAGTAGGTAGTAGATGGTGGGGGATATATTTTCCGATTCCACGATGACATCCATTTGAGAGTAGATCCAGTGATGCTCATCCACATTCCACACTCACAATTTTTCAAGAGAAAACTTCCAGGAGCACCATAAGAGGAGGGCAGAAGATGAAGGAGCCGAGAAGTAGAGCAGTGCTAGGGGAGTTTTCCTTCCCTATTTCCAAAATTCTTGTACTCTGTTTTCGGTTGTTTTCACTACTTTAAACAATATGATCATAGGTTGAACTTTCTCAGCTCAGGAATTTTAAATCCTTCTGGTTATGATCTATAAAACTTCATTTTCTTATGTTTTTAATAAATCATAATCGGTTGGAAAGACTGACTCTGTATCTAATCTTTTGGTCGTTCACACTTCAATGTTTTCAATTTCAAACTTCATAATTGACTGGCGAGGTTGATTTTGATAGTATTTTTAAAATATTTTTCAACTTAACATTGGAAATTTAAGGTTAGTTATCTTAAAAGTGTTATCTTTTAAAACTTCATTGCAGTTTGATTATGTTTTGGTGTGGCGAACTCCAAGACTTAATCCTCTGCCTCTTGAGTTTCCTGGTGACAGAAATTCTTCAGTTTTTCTTTAGGTGAGTTTTGATTGAAAGTTGTGGATAGAAAATCCATTAATACCAGTATTTTAGAGTTCCTAAGTACTTTATTGATCTCACTTCTTATCTTTCTACTATTTATCATTTCACTATTTTCGTAAGTTCATCATTACGTAGATTATGATTTATTTTCTTAGTTTTCAATATTGTTTTAATCTCCACTATCTTTAAAACAAAATATTTAAAAAAAGTAAAAATCAAAAACTAAAAAAGCTATAAAGATATTTTCCTCATTGTTGACAATAGTGAAGAATTTAGTGTTAAAACATTAGTATTCACTCACCTGCCTTCTCTATCGATCAAACCTGCACCACTATGGTAGTGTAGGTTTATAAATGTAATTTTTAGGGACATGACGACCTTTGGCCTTGTTCAAAATTTGGATCTATTGCCAGGGAAGGCAGACACTAAGAATGTAGGGTTATAATAAAAAGTAAAAAAAACAATAAAAATAGAAAAATAACACAAAAAATAAAAAACAAATAAACATCTTCTTAAAATAACTGTGAGCTACATTTCTATTTTTGTTGAACATTAAAATTTTGTATCAACTGTGAAACTTTGTGTGTTTAATCTGACTTGTTTTTACTTTAAAAATGGAAAATTTTGAAGGCTTAAAATTTTTCACTGGTCCTTACTATGTTTTTTATGATAGTTATGGACACACTTACTGACAGTGTATTTATAACCATCCACAAAAGGATGTTTACATTGAATAAGATAAAAACATTGAATCTAATCCTAAATTCCTAGCTAAACATGAATTGATTGAAACCTAGTTGGATGATAGGGAGAATAATTGGAACACATGGTTAACAAAAACCCATGAAATTAAACTTATATATTCTGAAGAGAAAGATAAAAGAATGAAAAGACTAGAAAACATGCTCTTGGATTTACAACAAAGGGTTAAATAACAAAAATAATTTGAATAAAATGAATAAGAAAATTTTTATAAATGATTTGAAAATCAAATTGAAGAAGAGAGTGATAGTGAAACTGGACAAGAAACCATTTTCTCTAAAAAATATTATTCTGTTGAACTAAATCTAGAAATAACCAACTCACTGAGTCAAGATAATAACATTGAAAACTCTAAAAAAATATTAATGATGTTGAGTTGGAAAATTCAGAAGATGAATTGAAAAATATTGGAAAAGATTACACAATTCTTTTCATCAATCCTTCTTTTGAGAAAAATCACTCTTTTAGAAATTTTGAGAATGATGGGCCTTGGGTTGAAGAAAAATTAGAAGATGAAAACTGTATTGTTAATAATTCTTCACCCAAAATTTCTAGAATTCAAAAAAATGAGCATGAACATGATATTGCGTACACTTTGGAAGAGAACCTTGAGCTAGAAATCACAGAATCACAAATTTTTGAACCTAAACTGATAAACACTCTTCCATATTTTGAACATATAAACCCATTTATTTTTGAAATGTTTGTTGGATGTTGAGGATGAGGGAATGATGTTTGAAGAAAGACTAACTGATGAGTTTTCATTTCCCTATTCTCATAGTATTCACTTTTCTAAAACATTGTACAGTGAAATTGAAAATAGTGTTGATATACATGGGTGTAAATTTTTATATTTGATCAATCTTGAACATGACTTTATTGAAGATGAATTGAACATTTCACTCCCTAAACATTACATTCTATAACACACTATAGATATTGTTTTGGGATGTCATCCTTTTGAACTTGAACATGAAAAAGAGGTTGAGCACACACCAGATGATGGTTGTAGAATTGGTTTGTTAGAAGTAGTAAGTGTTGAATGTGGGTTAACTTATGAGAATATTTTGGAAGATATTTACAACATTGTTAAACCTGAATCAATTTGTGATAAAATAAATTATCTTCACTGTCTGTCACTTCTATCCCCAACTGTGAAGGGTGCTGAGCCTTCTCATGATACTGATAGTATTCTAGTGGGGGAATCATACTTGAGTTTCAATATTAATAATTGTATTTAGCATTCTATTGAATATCCTCTTGAACCTGCTAACCAGAATTTACCTATTTACACCCTTGAATGTTAATCTGTTAGTGATGAAGTTGAAGAATATAGCTTTGAGGAAATTTTCATACCATTTAAAGCACCTAATACATTGATTCCACTTCCTAAAAATGTTAATATTTTCAAATCTAAAATAATTATAGAATTTGAGAGCACCATGTCCATTACTACTAATGTGTGCAATTTTAGGAGTTTTATAAGCTTTGAGAGTTTTGTTGTGTTTAGCTTGGGAGCCCTCAATTTTCATTGTTTTGTTAAAAATATTTTGGACAAACATATGTGGTGGTTCCTATTAAAGAAACCACATCAACCTAGTGATTACTGTTAGTTGTTAGGTGAGTCCGGTTGGGGACTTTAAACCTACCAATGCAAGGGAGGAAACCCATTGTTTCTATTTAGTTTTCCATAAAACACAAAAAAAATGTAATTAAATAAAGTCTAACTGAAGACATTAAATTCATTGCTTCATGGGAGTCAACCGATGTTCTTTATTTTATACTTAATTAATTTTTTGTTATCGTTTAACATTGAATAAAGTCCTATTGTGCTACCTTCTGTATGCATTGTCTATGCTAGTTATTTTCCTGTGACTTACATGCACTATAATTTTCGGATGTTGTTGCTATAATTTAAGGAGTGAAATTCCCATGCCGAAGGAGTAATTGAAAATCTAGTCAGGTAAGTATCTTTCTGTTAATTTTAATTTCATTATTCTGCTCCTCAATTCTTTAGGAAAAACATATACTGCATGTCATTCATAAAAAAAATTATTCTATATATGTTGTGGCTTTAAAATAAATTCTTCTTACTTAAAAAATTCTTTTGCATGTTTTTTTCCACTACAAAAATCTATTTTTATTAAAAATAACTCTGCATGTGCCTGTTGTTGTGAACTGAAATTAATTGTTTAAAACCCATTCACTGCATGAAATTAACTGTGGGGGGGTACATGCTTGCTGTTAGTTGTGTTTTTTATTGGAACCGATTAGTCTATAGGGTGTTTAGCATGCATCTTTCTGCTATATTGAACATCCATTTGAATCATATTCAGTTAAAATTTCGTTCACCCCAATTAACTGTGCACCCACACCTTATATTCTACTTTTGAGCTATATTGAAAATATTTGTCACTATACATAAATGTTAATGCATATACATTTTAATGCACCTTCTATTAATTTATTCAGTATGGAAAACAAGATTTTTGAACCTTAATGTGACCTTCATATATATTATAAATCTACTTAATTGAAAATAAGTTTTGAGACTTAATTTATTAATTGTTCTTATTCATATTTAGAAGTCAACATTGGGGGAAAAGTTAGGTTTTGAGTGTGGGGGAGGGGGTCAATTCTTAACTATGCTAAAATATGATTTATTGAGGGATCATCAATTCCCACTCCAACAAAAAAATTTTTTGTTAAAAAATTTGTAATTTTTTTAAAACTTCTTGCACAATTGTAGGCTTTACATTGTTTTTTTTTCAAATGTTTTTTTCCTATGGACAATATTTCTTTGGTAGTTAAGTTGTGCACTGAGTTTGAAATTAATGATAATGGATGATTACTGGCTGATCATGCTATCAGTTTTATGGAAATTTGTTTTGGGTACTTTTTATGAAATTGATTTGGGTTACATGTGTGTGGAGTTATGATCATAGCCTTGGAACTGGATGTTTGATTCTGATTTTAGGGGACTCACTCATCCTTTAATTATAAAAAATAATCTTCTTAATGAGCCAATGTAAATAATTTTACATAGAAATCTTTTGAAATTGGAGTAATTTTAGCATCTGAAATCCCACAGTGAATATCTAAGACCCTATATGCTGGGTTCATTTCTGTTTACTATAAGCCCTCTGTAAACCTTGAATACGTTCATTGCACAGTTCTCAACACAATGAAACATGTCTTGGGAAAAATAAAATAAAGTATCTAGGGTCAAAAATGAGTCCATTGAGGTGAGGGGAATGATGAATGCCAAATGATGAAAGGGAAAATTGAATTATATGGAAATCATTTAGGTTTTATCATTAAGGTGATTCAAAAAAAATTATATTTATTTTTGGAACCTAGGTGAAAAATCAGATTACAAAGTTCCTCGGTTAAGGTCTTAATTCCATTGATATTTTACCACTTTTCATTTTTTGATTTAGATTCTGATCCTGGATTGATATAAATCATTATGTAGGTTCACATATGAGGTATGACATCTTCTTTGATGGATGGTGTTTTCATTCTTTATTACCTTTGAGTATTCGTTTTAGGCAAGACTTGATCTAAAAATTTATTTTCTTAAGACTAAATCAATTTTCAGTCATCTGATTTTAATTGGATGAACATGTTACAGTGTGATCATAATAATATACACTTTACAAATTTTCAAAGAAAATAATACAAGGGATTGTTTGAGGACAAACAATGCTTAAGAGTGGGGTAGTTTTTTGTGGCTCTATTTTTACATAGCTTTTCCACATCTTTTATTTAATTTTTATCAATTTAATTACTTATTTTGACACTTTTTAACAAATAATGGAACTTTTTTATTTTTATTACTATATCTCTTAATTAGTCATTATTTATAATTAAATTTTTGTTATTATTCATTTAAATAGTTAATTAGTCATTCTAATTATTTTAATTATATTAAATTAATTTTTATTTTAAAAATCATAATGTTGTTTACTTTTTTATAATTCTAAATGTTTATTAATTATTTATTTGTTCAATTTAATTCCCAATAATCTAGTTTACTTTTTATTTTAAAACATAACTATTTAAAATAGAAATATTAAAAGAAATTAACTTTATTTATTTACTGATCTAGTTACTCTGTTTATTAAATATGTTAAGACAATAAGTAAATGATTAATAAAAAATGTGTTTTGAATTTTATGTTTCATTTTGTCATTTAATTATTTTACATTTTTATTCAATTTCTTTAGTTAATTTTAATTTATTTATTTTCATGTTTGCAGTTAATTATTAGTAAGTGTTATGAATTTATTTAGAAATACAATTAATTAATCTTTATATTTTTTTTCTTAGTTAATAACTTAGTCATTTTTTAGTTTCTTAAATAATTTAGTTAGTTCTTAGTTATAGTGAATAATTTAATCTTAAACAATTTTGTTAATATCTTTTTTTTAATTAATTAATGTTTTATCATTTTATTATTTTCTTTAAATTAATTTTTATTGTTAACATCTCATTTTGTTCTATCGGTGAGTCGTCACACCGATGATGTGACACACCGATATTTCGTCACACCAATGTTGTGCCACACTGATTCATTGTCTCACTGATTATTTTGTCTCACCGATCTCTTGTCACACTGAAGATTTTTATAACAATCAGCGAGTCATGACACACCGATTACTTTGAAATGTCATCAGTCTCTCACCATGAAATGATGTTACAACGTGCCGATCCTTTGCCTCAGTTTTGTTCTCTGTTTTTAAACATTCGGTGACTCATTTTTTTATTATCAGCGAGTCATTGACTCACCGTTTAATTTCATTCATTGGTAAGTTCTGATTTTGTTTTCATCTACCGGTGGGTCATCGACTCACTGTTCCCCCAAAACTTCAATCGGTTTCACATCATACCAATTACTCTATATTTTAATTATCCGTCTCTTATTTAATTTAACTATTTGTGAGTCGTCCAACTCACCGATTCTCCCATGTTTTCAACTTTTCCACTCACCGATTAATTATTTTTTATTTTATCTACTGGTGAGTCATTGACTCACTGATCCTTTCCCTCAATAGGTCCCTCCTCCAGCATCACTCACACACGCCGAACATTTTTTTTCTACTATCGGTGTCATGGTACTCACTGACACATCTCAGTTCACCTTGCTTTCGAAGCTGTTTGAGCATCGGTCTCTCATTTCTTCACCACTCACGGAAACTCGTGTTTACCGATCCTCTTCAAATTGAATGCCTCCCCTACAATACCCATATGTGACTCAACAATTTTTACTTCTCTTCAATCCTTATCACAGTGATTCTACCGAAATCATCACTCTCTCCAACCAAATTCTCATCGCAATAAATGTCTAGTCCAAAAAGAACTCCAAAATAGAATTTAACACAAAATAATGTTTTAGCATGATTATGTACATCAATTCACAGCTCTGGGCATCAAAACCAATAGAATGAAACCTAATCATATCACCCCTCATCGTTGGGAGACATTAGAGACGTCGTTAGATGCCGCTCGAGCTAGTTTCTTGCGAGGAGGAAGACCAGAGTGCTGTATTGTGCTGTTAAGAAGGAGAGTTGTGATTCCTGTTGAAATCGGGGCACCTGCAAGCAGGGAATCCTGATATACCCTGATTGAGTGTTTGGAGGTGAAATTCACCACATAAAGACTTAGCTGATGAGGTCGAGCTGAGCTACTGCATAGGGGAAGACGCTGCTGAGCAGGGGCCGCACCATTTTGTTTGGAGGAAGAAGTTTGCTGCTTCACATGTGAAGTTGTGCTGAAGACCCCTTCCCTTCAGCTAGGGTTGCGCTAGATTTGGGGGGGAGATAGATTAATCATGAAGAAATATAAAAATAAATATTATATTATAATAAAAACTAAAATAAAAATAATTAAATTAAAATGTTAAATGTTAATAATTGTAAATAAATACGAAATATAAGATTCATAATATTAATAAAATAGAATTGTTAAATAAATTAATTAATGTAATTAATAATAATTTATAAATTAATTTAAAAAATAAATTTTAATAAAAAAATTATTATATTTAAAATAAACCTTTTTATAATAAATTAAAATAATAATTTGAAATGAAATTATTAACCGTAATAATTAATGTTTTGAATATGTTAATAATTATAAGACAACTTTTTAAGAAAATTAATTATTAACGTATAAATTTAAAAAAAATTTATAATAACCTGAAATACTAATAATAAGTTAAAATTAAATTACAAATAAACTAAACTAGTTAATTTAAAATGTTAATAATGTTATTTAAAAAAAACATAATGTTTGTATTTCAGTTTAATATTGTTTGTTAATTAGAGATAATAATTAATTATACACAATTTAACATCAAAATTAATAAATAATAAAACATTATTTTTTAATAATAATAATAACTCTTTTATTAACTAATTCATTCAACTTATAATATGTAAATTATAATGATTCATCTTTTATTTTAATAATAAACTTTATTTCATTATAGTTAATTAAAATATAATTACAAATTGTTAGTAATGATAATAAAATAATTTTTTTGAATACATTATTTAAAAGTTACTGATTATTTTAAAATACTTTTTAATAAGTTATTTTCTGAAACTATAAATGTTTATATCCTTCATGTTGTAACTGTGTTGTTTATTTTTCTTGAGTAGGTTCATTCAAGAGTTGGGAAAACGTCTAGGTGCATTTAACTAACTCATCGGAAGTTAGTTACGAGGAACAAACTAGCATGACATGCTAGTCGTAAAAAAACAAGTGTACGATGCAATAGTAAAAGATGAATTCAAGTCGGTGAAGAGTTCCAATGACGAGCAATCGGGGACATTAGGATTTAAAAGCAGAGCAAGAAGAAAATGGTGGGGGTACTATATTTTTTAATTCCACAATGACATCCATTTGAGAGAAGATCCAGGGACGCTCATCCACATTCAAAGCTCACACTTTTTCAAGATCGAAATTCCAGGAGTACCATATCAGCGTAGCAGGAGATGAAGAAGCCTAGAAGTAGAGTAGTGCTGGGGAAGTTTTCCTTCCCTCTATCCATACTTCTTGTACTCTGTTTTTGTTTTTTTCACTACATTAAACAATATGATCATTGGTTGAACTTTCTCTGTTTGGGAATTTTAAAACATTCTGGTTATGATCTATAAAACATAATTTTATTATATTTTTATGAAATTAGAATCATTTGACGAGACTGACTCTGTTTGTAATCATTTGATCGTTCACACTTCAATGTTTTCAATTTCAAACTTCAAAACTGACTGGCGAGGTTGATTTTGAATGAATTTTTCTAATCTTTTGCAACTTAACATTCAATATTTATGGCAAGTTATTTTCCAAATGTTATCGTTCAAAACTTCTTTGCAGTTTGATTATGTTTTTGTGTGGCGAACTCCAAGTCTTAATCCTATGCTTGTTGGGTTTCCGGACTAGGGAAATACTTTAGTCTTTATTGAGGTGTATTTTGATTGAAATTTGTGGAGAGAACATCAATTCATACCAAAAGTTGAGAGTTCCTGAGAACATAATTTGTCTCACTTCTTATCTTACTAATACGCATCATTTAACTATTTTCCTTAGTTCATCATTACGTAGTTTAAGATTTAGTTTCTTAGTTTTAAATATTTTTTTAATCTCTAGTGTCTTTAAAATAAAATATTTAAAAAAAGTAAAAATTGAAAATTAAAAAAACTATAAAGATGTTTACCTCATTGTTAAAATAGTTAAGACATTAGTTTTAAAACATTAGAATTCAATCACCCACATTCTCTGTTGATCGACCCTACACCACTATAATAGTGAAGTTTAATAAATGTAATTTTGATGGCCGTGACAACCTCCAGTCTTGTTCAGTGTGTCTCTAAAATGATAAAAAGACGCCTAGAAAATATCAATAATGAAATAATGTGGGTAAATCATAGGTCATTTCAATGCCTTACTAAATACAGATCACTACACCTTCCTACTCCTAAATCTCAGACTGAGTAAAAATTAAGAGTTCCTCCCATCACTAGAGACAATGCCTACTACCCACTCAAAAGATGAGTCTAGGATGATTTCTCTATTTCCACATATTTAATTCCAACAGTCTCACATTTATCATAATTATCTTCAATGTGGTTGAACCAAATAGGTCCCCAATTCTGATACATATGATCATATACACCTAATGAATCGAAATATGGCACCCACATAGCTCATACCATAACAAATTCCATTTCATGCGTCCAATGGTCGATTAATCAACATTCCATAGTTAACTGATTATGGTGTCTGGTGTATCCTATGAAGGAAAACACTATTTAGGTTATGGAAGGCACTCTACGTACCACCAATGTTAAATCAGATCACATATATTTTATGCAATCCACACATCACAATCATGAAACCACGCAATGTATCCTATATAGGCTGGGATAATGCAATGCATGTGGATCTTGTAAAGTACCTAAAATAATACCTGAAATACATAACCTCATCTCATTGGGAAATGGAAAAACAAATCCTCAACCATATCCATAACAACATCACAATTCATGTGAATCGCCCAATAGTAAAATCAAATCAATTTTAATATCAAAATTTAGAAGAAAAAGTGTTTACATTCATGTAAATTCTGATTTTTCCTAAACATTGGTTAGTTACTCCTAAACACAGATTATTATAAAATTCTAATACCATCCTAATCAATTTCCATTATCTCAAAATAGTAATACAACCACAAAATAACCTCTAATACCACTTTGTAATGTCCTTACACAGGAGACACTAAATGGTTCCCTGATCCAGTGATATGTCATGTCATGTCTCTAAAAATATGAAATATTGGTATACAAGAATCAAGTAAAATACATATATGAACAAACCAAAAATCGAAAAATAATTATTTCATCTAGCATCATGATGTGAGAATGGTCATGTTCTCTCCTACTCTAAAGATATAACAAAATGAAGCATCATATGGTGTTTCCTTACCCTAGTCCCAACCTATATCCATTAACTCTAACCGGGTACCCAATAGTGACATGAATAGGGTGTGAGATAAAACATTGTAGGCCACCCACAATGGTTCCTATAAAAAATATAGTTTGTGTCATATAATCTAAAAATAGTGAGAAATGTATATTACAGGTATACTAGTACTAAATGAAAATTGATAAAATCCTAATGGTATAATCATCCTACTATAGATCCCTATAAAATACCAATATAACTCACATGATAAAGGGAATATAAAAAGGAATAAATATATTTAAAACACTAAAAAGTATAACAACTGATATCTGATACCCATATCAGGGCTATCTTGAATCATAGAAAAAAATGTCCACAAAACTCTTATAGTGTAGAAAATCTTTGCATGCTAATCCATGTAATCTTGTATATGACATCCACCATGGACACATTTTATAAATAATACATCTAAAATATCCTTATCATCTAATCATAATTTTTTGACTGTGAGGGGATAGGTCCAAGGTATAGAATAACAAGATATCCTTGTTGAGTCCTAAGATAATCTCAATGGAATATCAATAAAGGTTTTGGTGGGGTCCAAAGATAATTATAATAGACTATATCCACTATGATCCCATGAAATCCAAATCTAGGAGTTGTAGGGTCCATGGAATTCTATGGAATCAATACCCAAGGAGGAAACATGTCCAATGTGTCCACTACCGTAATGACGACTCATGGTAGAAACGTCCATGGAATCTAATGAAATTGGGATCCAATATATAGAAACCATGGAATCCACCACCACATTCATCCATTACCTTAATCTATTAAAATTCCATTAACATTGGATAATTTCATCCTAATCATATAAATATTCTATTAAAACAAACAAAAAAATTTCACATCATGTTAATACATTGAAAAGATTTAATAACCATTTCCTAAATATTTAATTCAATTACATTCACTTATAAAGGCCCCCTTTATCAAGGAGATCACTCATACAACTAGAGGTTTGGTATAATGTAATACAGATACAAAGTCACACCCCATGCATGGCCTTGGATGGGAAAAAAACCTCCAACAATCATAGTGGAATTAGTGGGAATCCATAATAGGTTTAAATTTTTTCTAATAAAACATTTAATTAATTTATGGGGTGCATTCAGAATGTCCCGCATGTGTAATAATGAACACTAATATTATATAACACCAAAACTTGTGGGAATTGTATAACCAACCTACTATTGGTCTGTAATAGAGAACTCATCCCAAATCGATCTATGAATCTTCCCAGATTGAGAGAGAAAGGGTTGAATATATGAAAATATTGAAAATAGGGAATAATAGATTGCAACAAAATAAATCCTTTTATATGAAGTGAAATTATGAATGACAAAAGATGAATGAATAACTAACCGGTATGGAAGAAATGTGGCCGAAAATTTTTGAATCTGAGTTTGGATGGAGAAATATGTGCCAGTCCTATGGAATTGTCTTCAAATGAGCTCTTTAATGCAAAAGTATATCCACTATGGATGACATAAAAATGATTTATTTTTAACATATATTGAGGGAGAAATGGTAATTTCCATCCAATTAGATGGTCACATGGTTTGTCTGCACTTTCCACAAACCATTCACTCATCACAATCTCAATGGGAACATCACATGGTTTCATGTGCATGATTTTCAGAACCATGTGAAAACAGTGCTCCAAACCTCTTCGAAAAATTGACGGTTCTCCCATATGGGTGTTCGACCCAATCAACATGGTTTCATCAAACCATACAACCTCTTGAACCTCACAATAAATCCCCCACACTATTAGTGGTTAAAATATTTCTTGTCCTTCATGGTTTCTCATAACCATGTGATCTTTTTGTTTTCCAAAAAAATAAGGGATTCGAGCATCATACAAGCCTTATATAACCTTAATAAAACAATTATCTCATTTAAATCTTACATTATTCCATAAAAAAAATTAAGAAGGAAGGAAAATATTCGTACCTTATACAAAAACTCAGGATCTTATAATCTATATCATGAGATAGAGAGACAATATATGTATGATATCTCGGATGCAATGTTCAGTTAAAAGATTTAGGAGTCTATACTGACTATAACATATGTATTAAAGTTTTTTTCCTACATATAATCATTCTAAATCATTGGATTTAAGATCCTAGATGACCTTCACATAGATCTCATTATTTCCACATAATCTAGAAACATCTCTAGTGACATTGTGATTTATAATATCATAAATAGAAAGAATCCTTTTTTGAAAATATTACTCTAATTATCCAAAATGATAATGACATGGGGCATTAGAAACCTAGAATCTATATAGTGAAACAGTAATTTGAGAACCAAGAAATTTAACTAAACTCTCATTCCAAGACTATGTATTCAGAGCACCATCTTTCATAGAGGATGATGATTCTAATGCAATGAAAGGAACATAATGCTCTTTTTTTAGACAGCGACACTCAGTTCCACTAGAATATATGAATGTAATACATTTGTAGAGTCAAGTAAAAGCTTCATGTACTTTTATTATCATGTTTAACATTTATATATCATATGGTTAATTGTTAGATACTACATGTGGTGATATCATTTTTATCCAAATATAGTATCCAATTATATTTTGGAAGGATTCCATTGCACACAAGGATATGCGGTCTACCAATTTAGCTATACTAGATTCTATAGCCATTTGAGACTACCACATCACGTTTATAATAGTTTATATTTTAGTATTAATAATAAAATCATGTTCCAAGTGTTTCCAAGATAATTATTTATATTTCATGTTTATTCTTAGATGAATTTATTTTTAGTTTTGGAAATACGATATTATACTATTATAATGCTATCAGTTTTAATGGTATGGGTCATCTGAATTTCATAATTTATTTATTAAATTATGAAATAAAAAAATTGGATACTAATAATAAATCAAATACACATGGATCATTTAACACAAAATTATTCACATCAATTCCTTAGTCACAAAAATGAGATTCATAACATTGTTACTTAAAATATATTGAGATTAAAAAACATAAATGATTTCGTCTTTTATTATAAGGAAGGGTTAAAATACCACAATTTTTTTTTCATGTTTAATGGACTATATATATTCTAGAATTGTAACTCACTATAGTGTTTGGAACATTTGAATTAGTATATATATATGTGGGTTATAAATAATTCATGATTCCACCGATGACTTGATTAAGTACAATTATATCAACATGATGAGGTATATAACTGAATCCTTTTAGAATTTCAAGGAGTTCATGAATAATGTATAGGATCATCTTACAAATAAGATATATAATTATCAATAAGATCGAGTGGCCAATATCTTAGCCTATATTTTGCCGAAATTGTTTTGTGGTATGTAATTTTTTTGAACAAAGTTTTCCATATACACCACAATGGAATGGTGTTATTGAAATGTGTAATTTCATGTTAATATAAATATTATATTCAATGATGACTCAGCCATTCCATACAATATCCTTTTGGGGATATATATTAAAAATTGGAGTATGTATACTAATCAAAGTACCAAATATATTTTAAAACAATATTTAAATTTATTTACATAGTGAAATGAAGCCTATTTAATTCCATTTTTATGTATTTTGGTTTAAGGAATTTTTTAAGAATTTCTCAAGAAGAACACATTCACCCCGTGGAACAATTTGTGTTCTTATAGGTTACCAAAAGGTTACGAAGAAATACTATATATATGATCCTTTACATTAAAGTGCTATAAATTATATTATATATATATATATATATATATTAATAGGGAATACATTCTCATGGAAGATAGGGTAAATAATATTGACCCCGATGAAGTTAATTCTCAGGACACACAATATTTAGCACATCATAATATACCACAAGTTCCCATTGAATAATTTGTTCCTAAAACACATGTATTATGTAGAGGCAGAAGAGATGTGAGATTAATTAAAGGATATGATGATATAAGAAAAAAATATGGTGAATCATTATTAGTTAACAAAAATGATCCATACATAATAAATAGGATGTAGGGATCATATAAGCTGCAAAAATTAAACAAGTCATGAATTCTGTGATGGATTCCTTATGTCAAAATGAACTGTGGGTATTAATTGGTCAGCTATTATATGTAAATTTTTTCGGGTGAAAATGGGTACATAAGAGACAATTAGACAAGTAAGTTATGGATTGTACCTATAATACATGAAATGTGGAAAATGGGTTTAGAAAATGTCAAGGAATAGACTATGAAAACCCCAATTTTCATTCTTCTATAAAACATATATCATAGTTATAATTGTGATAGTAGCATTCCATGACTATGAGATTAAGAATATATATTTCATTACATATGTTATTAATAGTATTCTTCAGTTATATATCCATATGAAAAAACATTAAGGGCTTTTTACTCCAGTAATATCAAAAAAGGAGTGCATGATCTATAGATCGATTTATGGATTAAAGAAAGAAACATGATCGAGTTAAATTCTGTTTTATGAACCTATACAAGAATTTGGTATAATAAAAAATGTACATGATAAATGAATTTTTGTGAAATTTTGTTGGTGTATGATCATTTTTATAGTATTATATGTTGATAACATATTACTAATTTGATACAAGAAACAATCCTTATAAAAGATTAAAAAAATAGTAATGAATGTGATTATCCATAATGACATAGGTGAACCATAAAAAATCCTAGAGATCACGATCATGTTTGATAGGTAAATGAGGCTTCTTAGACTATATCGATGTACATAAATTGACTAGAATAAGATTATTTTTAATATTGAGCATTACAAGAGGGGATTGGTTTCAAATTAACATTTTATAAATAATTCCATGAATATATGTTATTAGGCACAAAATGAAAGAGAGAGAATGAGTATGATCTCATATAAATATATTATATGAGGCATCATTTATGAGATGTGGGGAGTGAGGCATGAAATTTCATTTTCTTTGATCATTGTTGGATGATTTTATGTTTGACTAAGTGAAAAGGGTTGTAGTATTTATCAGGATATCCTTATGTATATGATGAAAAGAAAGTTTATATTCGATGTTTTTTAGGAAATAAAGGGGATGTAATAATTGGTTTTATAGATATATAATTTTAGATAGATCATAATGATATAAAGTCACTGAAAATATGTCATTTTTTCTAAATGGAGGAGTTGTGAGTTGGAATATTTCAGATAATATAGTTGTCTATGAATCTATAGTGATTTGGTAATTTTTTGTGCATTGCGATGTAAGAATTGAAGAAGTTTGGATTTAAAACATTTTACAAGGTCTTGATGTGGTTCTTAGTTGTTAAAAACCCACCATAGTTTAACATAATTATACTGAAGCACTGGATCTATCCATAAGTATAAGGTCAAATTAATGGAAAAATCATACACATTATAATTTTCATCACTAGGTGTATTATTCTAAACAAACATAGTTTGTAGTGAGTAAAGTATTCATTGATTAATATGAGGAAGACCCCATGATATAAGATGTATCTCTATAACGGAATATCTAATATGTTATAGATAATGGATAGAAGGTTGTTATATATTTTCTCTAGTTCATGTGAGAATATATTTCAATATATTCCCTAGAATAAACTTATGAGTACTTGATGATTTCACGTATTCATTGTCTTCAATATTAATGAAAATTCAAATAACATAATTATTGTTCATCTCTTTGATGTATTATGTGATAATTTCTTATGGATACTTTCCAAATCAAAATTATATAAATGTTACCCTCTATTAAAGGATAATTTATATTTTGTGATATAATTCCATAAATTCATGTTCTATAACCTGAGGATATTGTTTTATGGGTCACATGCAATACATGCAATCATTAAATGTAAAATAATACATTGATACACCATTCAATGATGTTCTCCCATAGTGATCTTCATGTAGTAGGGTTATGAGAATTTACCTACTAGTATGAAATCCACATTTTATGTTTCATTTGATGTTCATATATTCTATATTTTTTATTGGCCGTTATATATTAAGATTATAATTATTGAATCTCATATTTTTCGTAGTTTGATGCATTGATGAATACTATGATGAAATACTCTCTTTGTTATGTAGTATATGTTTGGTGTATTTGGAGTTATATTTCATTAATGTATAACCATATAAATGATTTATCCATTAATTCAATTAATAAAGGATGATATATTAGACCCTTTCATGGGAATTGCAATACCTGGATAAATCAATGGCTGTGATGTTCATTTGGAAAGTTCATTTTCATAAATTCAATAAAAAAGACATCAATTATATAGGTTTTTGACAAAAATATAAAACTTTCTTAATTATAGATTTCATGATAAATGGATTATACCACATAATAACAATTTTATTGAAATTTAATGTCCATACAACTTTAAAATCATTTACTTTGGTTGTATTTCAATGTTGATATATTCCATCCTTTTACATTAGGTGTCTTTTCATATTTACACTGAGAATTATTCCAAGCGGGTCACACAATAAGTGTATATTAGATCATGATTAAATTCTATATTGATTTTAACATGTTAGAATGTATAATTATCCTTATTTGTGGTTTAATATTTCTTTATGTATAGGATGATTTTCAAGATGTAATCAAAATTTATTCTAAATAGTAGATATTAAAATAACAATGATTAAAATATATTTTCATGGTTTAGAAAATATAAAATTTCTTATATTAATCAATTGAATAATTCAAAAATATTTGTTGTAAAAAAATAGATATTATTCAATGATCATTAATTTCCATTGATTCTATTTGGATCGATCCTAATGGTCAATTGAAAATTTATATAAATGATATATATTTAATATTAGGTAAATAAAATGTAAGGGGAATAATAATTATATAATTATTTAAACATGCTGGTCACTAATAATTAATTAATTTTAATGGGGATTGTGTGAAATTTTCCAACCTTAAACATTCCACATTGTGTATTTGATTATATCACATCCCAAAAAATAGTTGTAGTCAATAGAATATGGATATAGGTTATCTCATGACCTATAGGGAGTCCTACAGATCTAATGCATGAACTCTCTTTCCCTCCAATATTTCTATAAAGAGAATATCATGAATTCTATAAGAGAGTATTATTTCGATGGTACATTAATGAATCAAGTGAACATGACCCTCAATGATATAACCCAACAATTCTATGAATTCATTCTAAGATTGTGGTGCAAGTGTAGATAACTACTATATAAATTTTACACTATGATTCAATAGTGAGACCATTGTACAATGTGGATGAGTATATCAGTTCATCAACCAATGATGAATTACAAATTCAGATTATTATAGATCTTCTTATAAATTAATTATAAAATATATCTGAATATAATACTCTTATGGTTCTAGAATTCAAGTATCTTATTCTGAAAATTAGTTCTATTGAAAATGAAATCAATAATTTTGTATATATAATATTAATCATAATATAAAAATAAATCTATTTTTTCCATGTGATACAAGTGATTATACTATTCTCAAAACATATAGAAAAAAGGAACTTTATAATTTTTAGTGTCCTAGATAGACAGTGTTGTTTGTACACATTGTTTTTAAAACCATGTTGAAACCCTGAGAGACTCACTATATTGACCTAGGAACAATTCATGAGAATTTAACATTGTTATAGGAACCATGAGACACTATTAAATTTATAACACATATACACTACAGGTCTCTCAAACGGTTTCAACAAGGTAAGTATTTTCAATGATCTAACATTAGGACACACACTGCACTATAAAATTCATCAATTTTTTAATGAAATTAATCCAAAATGGAAAGATAAAAAAATGTTTTTTTGAATAAATAAATTAACATTTTAATGTGAGATATTTGTGTAAAATTATCCAAACCATTAAACATTATTTATATAGAATGATCTAGAAAAACTGACTGGTTATGAATTGACTATATGTTTATCTCCCCTTAAAGGGATGACTCCTAAAACTAATAAAATAAAAAAACTAAGACAAAGAAAGTTAGAGGATATCACAAAAAATAAGATAATTAGTAACACCAAACTAACACAACATTTTGAGAAAAAAGAAATTAGTTGTTATCTCAAATTAGATCACCTATAAACAAAAAATCATAAGACCAACATTTACATAACTTTGGAGACCAATTATATAATATAAATTCCCAATAACTAAAGTATATGAATACCAAACACAAATAGGGAAGAAAAAAATAAATATGTCTTGTTAATAGTTATCAAAACCATTTCTATCCTAATTCACAATAAAGGGAAATAAAATTCATTTGGGAGGCTGGGTTAGGTAACATAATGGGATAGTGTGATAAATAGACACCCCAATTCTATTAATTAAGAAAATAAAGAATCACCATCTTACCAAAAGAGTATCCTCTATAGTGGTATGCTAACCATAAAAAGATCTCCTTTAAATTTTATCCTTTAAAACAAAAATTACTCCAAGAACATCAATGAGGATGGATGATTTTATAATGTAATAAATAATTCCAAAAAAATTTAAACACCATCATTAACATTTTTAACTAACTCTAATACCTTTATTAAACTACAAAAAATCTAATAATACAAAATATATTATTGTCTAGGAAACAATATAAAATGAATGATAAACAAGGGTTGAAAGAAATAAAGGAAGTCCCTATATGGTCACCACATTAACATTTTTTTCAAAAAGTTAAACATGAAGATATTTTGAAGCTGTAGGTCTTTCCATTCATTTATTATAAGGAAATCCGTTGCAAAAAAATGGAATGTGTCACATATAGACAAAACAACTTTTTTTATTGAGATTTCAAGACATTATATATATTTTTCTCAAATATAAAATATTGGTGACACATTATGGACAAATAGATGTGTCTGATAAGGAAATATAAAGTCATGTTTTGATACTACAATCCACTTGGTATGACATGGATATTTTCCCCTTTCTATGAAAACAAAACCCTTACTACCATTGTAAATAGGGTTAAAACAATCAAATCATACACACTATCCATAATATATTCTATTTTTACTCCCTCCCTAACAATATATTTTTAGTTTTTGAGGATGAGCATTGACATAACTAACAAGACATCTAGTAGAGGCCCTCTCCAAAAATATTGTCCCTGAAAAAAATTCTATAGTTATGTTTGGAAGATAGACACAATAACATTGTGTCATTGATTATACAACAATGAAAATGTTGCACTTTTATACTGACTATAAATTTCCATAGGTTATGGTATCTTCATTGAATGAGTGAATTAATGTTGAATGAAAAGCTCTTTGAAACCTTCTCAAGAGTGTTCGTTTTATATTCCCATTTTTATGTACTTGAACCACCAAAAACTCATAAATTCCATTATAAATGATTAAAAAATAATTTTATTGACTTGGGAATCTCATGAGGAAGGTGAATCACCTCCTTATCCTAAAAACAATATTCCACTCCATTATTTTTTTTGAGTAATTGATGAGGGTTATGAATCTAACAATATTAAATGAATATTTATGCAAAGGAAGATGAAAATAAACACAATGTTACATGATAGTATAAGATTAATGAATATACTAAGATGAAATATGATTAACCAAATAATCCACATGTTATGAACCTCCTACAACTATCTCTTCTGATTCTATCAAGACATAGTGAATGTGTTCTCTAATGTAGTATTGAACATGAAATATAAACATAGATCATAGTTTATATCCTAAAAAATTTAAATATTCATCAATAAATCATTAATAATATACCCAAAAGGATTCAATTTAAAACCAAATATATTATATAAATACTTCTATTAAGAAATTTAATAATAATTTTAAATCACACTCTTTAAAAAAATTTATAACACATGAAATATAATTTTTAAAATTCTATTATTTGAGAAATTCCCATTTCATAATATTTCAAAAAGTATTATGTAAAACATCATACCAACATAAAAAAATAATTTTTTTCAAATAAATATTATTATTAATTAAAATACTCATAAATATATTATGCATCATGATCTTATAATATGTTGAAAAATATTATACATTAATAAATTCTAAATCATTCTCATGAAAAAAAGTATTTAAAAAAATGAATAAATGAAATACCATCAATAACTCATAAGAAACATCACAATTAATCTTAAATTAAAAATGAAATGTATCCAAGAAAAACTAAAAATCAAAATGTACGAAAATAAAAAATTTAAAGGGAAATATCTATTATTTAGGGATTTTACACACATTAAATAGAACTATGACCCAACCATGTACGCATCACTAAAATCTTGGATAGATTAGTGTGCATGATTTTTGAATGATTTTCCAAATTTTTAACAGTAATTGTGTGCCCTTGGGTTGAGACAAAATTAATTAAAATATTAAAGACACAAAAAAATGCATAAACCACTAATAAAACTAGTAAAATCATATATAATTACCATATTATTTGAATAAATCCCTTATCTAAGTGTTAATTCATAACACAGAGATCCCAAACTACCCCATTAACTCATGTTTTTTCCAATAGATTCTTGATTAGGAAACTAATTATATCCTTCCACTTGAAATATTACTAGAATGTTCCCTATCAACCAAATATGTCTAAATTTTATGATGAACTATTTAATGTAGTCCCTTTTATTTACATAGTACCTGATACCATTTTTTAATATCCCCATATGGGAAACATTAATATTTTAACAAAAGTGGACCCATGGTCGGGCTTGACAAATATTATTGACACACCAATCTGGTAATAGGTTATAGGGTATTATATCATGATAGGGGAATGTTTTTTCCTGATAAAAAGTATATTTAAATTTTAGACTTCATCCTTGAAATTTTTATTGACTATTTCATATATTTAATGGATGTGGAACCAAATAAAATATTACTACGACATAAAAAAATGATGAAGATATAACAAAATTGAATCATATCATATAAATGTGTATGGATTATAAAACATCCCAATACATGTTGAAAAACAATGTAGAATTCTGTATGAATAATAATAATAGAGTGGTTGATACATCTAAGGTTCATAGTTATAAATGATGATGGAACCACAACTACAAAAATGTATGTGATAGTGAAGAATCTCAACTTGTCACCATTATCAACCGAACCAGAATGAAAACGAAAAAAAGATATATCTATGGTATAATTTTAAAAGTATATTATAATAAGAGTAATCGAAATTCCATTGATGGTGACCTACTCACACACCAAGGATCATAATTTAAACATTAATCCATTTCATGGTAAATAGAAACCCATATAATATTTTGGTTTTTATATTTCTATTTCAAACTAGTAAGAAAATTCCATCCTTTACAACCATATTTCTAATATGATATCACAGATTAATTTAATAAGAAATTGTTATGAATTCATCTCAATGAGGAAAAATGTTGTACAAAATGTTGAATTTATTGAAGAATATTTTTTTAAGGAAAATAAGATACTCAATTTAATAAAATTCTTGGTACAATATCAAGAGGAAAAAATATTACATATGTGATAAAATATCAATAATCATAATGGAATACTTGAATCCCAAGGAACATCTAGAAAGAATCTATCATAATAAAAATAAATAAATATAATTTCTAGATATATTTAAACCTTATCTGCAACCGTTATTTCCTTAATCAGCATAATATGGGAGACAATTCTATAAGATGAATATAATATAAAATCTTAGACATTAGTATAAGTGTGATATGAAACTGGTACACAAATATTGCATGATTTCCAACATCCACACACAAGGTTTACCATTATATTATAAAGTAGGGGAGCCTAAAAATTATCATTTAACAATAATAATCAATCCATCTTAAGAAAAAATGAATAAATTCTCCTTAAACTTTAAAATAACTCCATCAAAATAGACAATTTCTTCATGAGTGATTTTTTTTATAAATTTCCCAAAATTCATTAAACATCAACCACACATTATATTATATCAATTTCACACAAAATTAATGGGATTATTCCAAAAGATTATAATTTTTAAAATAATGCACTTTTATAATATTTCCTAATATTCCCTTGAATGATATGTTTAGAAATCCATTTCACAATACAGTATTAAAACCAAATATATATATTTTATTTAAATATTTTTATATAATATAGAGTCTCAAATTCTATTTTAAAAATATAGTAACACATGTAATTTTGCTGAAAATAAAAATTTCCTATTGAAAAATTATTGAAATAATGAAGTTGGTAATTTTAATTACAAAATACCCTTAAATATCCATTTATGAAATTATGAACACATTTATGTTAATGGGACCCATATATAGGTTTTCACATTGAAAAAGTAGAACAACCAATTAATTTTCCTTAAAATTAGAAAAAATTATATTATGTTCATAAGAATAATTAATTATATGTTATAATGATTATACAACACTTAATACATCTATTGAATCCGTGAAAACAAATATAGTTTGAGATTTAATTTCTTGGAATAGAGTATCCTTACTTCAACCATGCATAATTTATGTGTTATTATAACTCAATGAGACCGAAAAAGGTCTATAATGCTAAAATAAAATCTTAAGAAGACTAAAACAAAAAACCCCATAATTTCAAATAATGTAAAATTATACCCTATTTAAAAATAAACTCTATAGGAATGAATATTGTATGGAGGGATAAAAAAATAAGGGAATAAGGAACATATGATATTACCTTACGAAATCAAAAAAAATACTAATTAGAATAAGTGAAACCACATTAGGAAGTAATTAAAAAATGAGAGTAAATTTTTCATAGTTGTGTAATCCAAATATGGTTGAAAATCAGGGAATTTTGTTTTAAATCATCAATGGGATAAATTGGTAATTTCAAAAAACCATTAATGATTTGGAAAGTCTATATAGTTTGGATTCATCATTTGGAAAACCTTAAGAGCCTCAACGAATCAACCTATTCATTTCACATTTCAATTACACATGTTTGTACTAACTATGATCCGACCATGTAATTTGGAACTAACATAAACCAATAGAATTTCAAAAAACATCTATAAAAGTTATTACTAACCATGCTCTAGCCATTGAACATGATAAAAATCCTAAAAATCACCATATTCTGAGGAAATTTTCCAAATATTTTAAGGGAACTAATTGTGTCTCAGGAAGAAATAAAATATCTGAGTAAATTTTGGTTAAGGGTGAAATTTTTAAAAAACTTTATGATTGAAAAATTGTAAAGAGGTAATACCAAAATATCAAAATGCATAAATTATTATAAGAAAAAAAATACATTTTTAATTAGTTTTATAAAATTTATTTAAAAATATTTTTCAGAACGTCATAGACACATTACCACAAAACATGCTTTTATCTGTGCTAAACGGCCATTATCAGTGCTAAAAAAGTGCTGATAATAGAGCATCTATTAGGGGGGTTCCCCTTTATTAAATCTATTCGAAGAACTAATAATGTACCCATTTACTAGAACTTCAATTAGCACTAATAAAGTCCCCATTTATCAGCACTTCAATTAACGCTGATAACGGCTTCTCTACTTGGGAGTGTTGTTTATATAATAGTGCACCCAACCAACCCTAAAAAAAGAAACATCACCCAAACAAAAGACTAAAATAACCAAACAAGAAAAAATAACCTGCACAAACTAGCAAAAACCTACTAAAAAATATCCACCCCTAGTATATACAAAATAACCACATACACGATACAAATGATGAAAAAGGTCAGTGCACAAAACGGTTTGGAAAACAATGCTATATAAATATAATTTACATTAGGAATAAAAAAATTTACTCATGTTATATACCAAAAAGACATTAATATATATTTTGAACAATGTTTTCTAATATTACATTTACAATTATCCAACAAATAGATAAAAAAATTAATGTTTTCCCTTTTGATGTTTATGGTCCACTCTAAAAAATGTCATCTAATGATAATAGTCTCTGAAAAAATCATCCCAACTTGATAAAAAGGTTCCACCTGTATATGAAAAAATATTACTTTAGTAAATTTATAAATAAATAAATTAAACATTAATATGATAAATCCATTAAAAAATGTCAATCTTTAATAAAAATGACACATTTGGAATTATTATAGTGACATTGTGTGTCATATTGAGGTGGGTTCAAGATTCTTACATGTCACAATTGAATAAAAGACCGTTTTACTGAATTATCAATACAATCCAAATGTGTTTTCTAATTTTTAATAATGTCAGTAGTGTTTCTTTTACTAAAATGTCACTTCAAACTGAAAACAAGCAATTTGAGTCATACAGGTCACATCGTGAATCTGTTTGATGTGAGATTACTTCATACACATCAAAAATGACTAAATAATCACTATCCTTACCTTTCAATAAAATCAGAGTGTGTTTTATTGGTTCTCATAGAGTGACACATTTTGAGATAAAATGTCAATTTGAAACTAAGTAGAAACTTTTAGTCATACCAATCTAATAGTTCAACATATTAATGTGGGGTTGATTCCTACACATTATAATTGACTCATGGATCATTTTAAAAAAGTATCAAAACAATCCAAATGGGTTTTCTCGTTATTCAGTATGTCAGATGTGTTTTTTACATGAATTAATGTCAATTTTAAATTACAACACATTTGGATTCATTTCTGTGACATCGTGCATCTGATTGAGGTTTAATTTATTCCTAAACCTAACAAATTGCTGATAGATAAATTTTATAATGTATCAAAATAATCGTAACGTATTTCCCTAATTTTTAGTATGTCATTTCTGTTTTTTACCAAAATTTCATTTCTAACTGAAATCATTAAATTTGGGTCATTCCGATTGCATTGTACATCAGTTTAGCATGATATTTCACCATACATGTCACAAAGGATTGGAGAATCACTATCCTAAATTTTTAAGAAAATAAGAGTGCATTTTCGTGGTTTTCAGTGAATAAAACATTTTGAGCTAAATGTCAACTTTAAAATGATAGTGGAAACATTTAGTCATCCCAGCCTCACTATTCGTTAGACTGAGTGGGGTGGATTATTACCCATAAACACTAACTCATGGATCATTTTCCAAAAGTATAAACACAATATTAATGATTTTGATGGGTTTTTATTATGTCAGTTGTGTTTTGTTACTTGAATTAATGTCAATTTTAAATAACAAGACACATTTTGAGTCATACTGGTGACATTGTTGATCAGATTGAGGCGAGGTTGATTACTACATGTTAAAAAGTTATAGATAGATAAATGAACAAAATTATCAATCCTATCAAAATTTATTTCCTTGGTTTTTACTATGCCAGTTTTGTTTCTTTACAAATATGTCATTTTAATTCGAAAACATACAATTTGAGTCACAATAGTTGCATTTTGCATCGGATTTATGTGAGACTACTTTATACACATCACAAAAGGATTGAAAAATAACATTCCTAAATTATAAAGAAAAATAGAGTGTTTTTTCTTGGTTTTTAGTGAGTAACATGTTTTGGGCTAAAATTCCAATTTTAAAATGATATTTGACAGTTTTAGTAATACCGGTCACAATATTCATCAGATTGCAGCGGTGTTGATTCCTACACATCAAATCTAACTCATGGATCATTTTCCTAATGTATCAAAATAATATAAATGCGTTTTATTGGTTTTTAGTATGCCAGTTCTCTTTTTTTTCTTGAATTAATGAAAATTTTAAATAACAATAAACATTTGGAGTCATACCAGTGATATCTTGCATCAGATTGAGGTGAGTTTGATTCCTACATGTTAAAAAATGACTGATAGATCCTTGGTCAAAATTATCAAAACTACAGGAATTCATTTCCTTGGTTTTCGTTATGTCAGGTATGTTTTTTTTACAAAAATGACATTTCAAACTAAAAACATGAAATTTGGGTCATACTGGGTGCATCGTACATCATTTTGATGTAATATTGTTTCATACACATTATGAAGAAATGACAAATCACTAACCTTAATTTTGAAGACAATCAAATTGTGTTTCCTTGGTTTTCAATGAGTGACATGTTTTGGGATAAAATTTCATTTTTAAAATGACAGTGGACACTTTTAGACATACCGGTCACACGATTCGTTGGTCTGAGATGGTGTTGATTCATACACATCCCAAAAGACTCATGGATCATCTCCCTAATAGTTCAAAATATTTCTAATACATTTTTCAATTTATAGTATGTTATTTGTATATTTTTACTTGAATTAATGTAAATTTTAAATAACACAACATATATGGAGTCATACCAGTGACACCATGTGGATGATTCCTACACATCACGAATAATTAATAGATTTTTTTCCTAAAGTTTCAAAATAATTTGAATTCATTTACTTAGTTTCCAATACTCCCATAATTGTTTTTAATGAAATGTCATTTCAAACCGAAAACATGAAATTTGAGTCATACAGGTCACATCATGCATCAGTTTGATCATAGTATGGTTAACAAAGAATAACATTGTTCTTTTACAACATATATTTAGTCAAGATAGTGAAGAACAAACTCTCATATATTCAGGACCTATGAATGAATATATGATAGTTGGTTCTTCAATTTGATGACTAAATAGGTGTAGATTGAGTCAACTTTTTTTATAGAAAACCCCTTCTCATTGTTGAAGACATGAAGCGTGGAGTAAAGTCCTATGCCCAAAATCACTCAAGATGTGAGAAAAATATCAAGGGATGGGGAAACCCCTTTCAGATACTAGCTATCTTTTGTGGTCTACCAACAACACACACAACCTTTCAAAAAGGACCACTTATTTCTTTTAAAAAACCTATCAACGTGTCATTCATTTAGTGCACAAACAAGGACCACCAATGACCATGATTTTCAGCAGGGCATTTACCACGTACAAATCAAAACAGTACCATTAAACATAGATAAATATAAGGTAGAAAATATTATTAATGAGGAAATTATTTGATTAGTATACCATCTTCATTATAGATTTTTACATTCTTCTATCAGGTATTATGCCAGTCATTTCTAATAATATCTATATCGCCTTGTGAATATGATCATTTTTGGCAGTCATTGTAGTACTGAAAAAATATAAAAACTCAAAGTATTAATAAGTATTTTAAATGATATAGCAATTATCTTCAAAAATATCTCTTCAAGGATGCTGATTTGTTCATGGAATACAATATCTTCCATAAATTTAGAAACATAATTACCACAGTACTTATCGTTTGTTTGTTTCTGACACTGCATATTCATTGATAAAGATAAGTAATTCATTTATGGGTTTGGATAGTCATATGTTATTATATATACCTTGATGCTTATCTACTCTTATTACTTTTTCGATTTCTTGTCATTTTCCCCTGGCCAAATTCCGTGATGTAGATGATATTCATGCACATACTTGTCAAAATATAATCCTCATTACAATATAATATAAATTATATAACTGGATGTTTAGTTCTAAAATTTTGGATTTAGTGTATTAAAAAGTCCCAAACTCTATCATGTGTGGTCGGTTTGTCGGATATCCATGCATTGAATCCATAAAATAAATCTTTGGAGTATCGGAATTGACCGAAAGGAGCATCCAATGCTGTGTAAAAACAAAAAAAAAAGAATAAGTAACAAAAGAAATTAATATATATTTGATATGAATAAATTGTAAAGTTTTACCCTGCATCATTGGTATAATGAAGATTCTATCCTCTATAATTTTTCTGTTAAACAATATTTGCAGTCCTACCACTATTCGACCCTATTTCTTAGAAGTTATGTCTTCTTTTTTTAGAGGTTATGTGAGGACTGACAAGTGAAAATTTTTGTTCTTGGAGAAATCCCATAAATTGTTTTCATATATATGCCTATAAAAAATATGAATATTTTTTTATAATAAATAGAATAGTGTATCAAATTTTGGAAAATAAAATCCTAAAAGCATACCTCATGTATACATTTATTATTGATCCGCCTAACCAATCATAGTTGAGGATTCTAGTTTCACTCTCAAAACAAATGAAGACTGGATCTTCCCCTCCGTACATATTTTCTTCAAAATCAATTATGTGTGTACCACAATATATCAACATCATATCCACATGAGCCTTCAATGATAATAAATGTGGATATAGAATGGGGGTTAAGGTGCTTTTGGTAGATCGTTTTGATTGGTTGGTCAATCCCTAAATTGGTTTTGAACTGGTCTTTCATTTCACACCTTTCCTTTATCCATCTTTAATAACATGATTCAGTTTAGACCTTTTTTCATTAAATTTTTAAGGTTTAGCTTTAAAATTAAATTGTAAATGAATACCTCATTATCGACATTTTTTTACAATATGTGATGGAAATGCGATGAATGTTCCATGATCTTGTTCGAACGTATGAATATTTTCATCATCAATTGAAATAGGTAGCTCAATGCTCATCTCTATGGCTATAATAATTAACACTCTGACATGACCCTTCGAAAGCGTTCTTTGTGTAGAATGTCGTTCCAAATATTAAACATTGTATCCCTTGTTACAAGGCGATGGGAGGGCGTTGATAGATATAATTCACAGTCAGTTTCACCCAGTAGAATATCAATACAATAAAGGAATTAGTTTCAAGTTTCTATCTGATTCACATTTCATAGAAAACATTATTTGAAAATTTACTACATATGTTAAGAATTGTTTTTGAGGGGAATGGATCGCCTTAAAATTGGTGGGGGTGGGGTGGGATCTTTACAAATAGGTTGTTCTTGATTTGTTTCTTCTCTTTTTATCCTCCATCAAACAGGCTATAACCACTCTTTGGTATTTTAATTATTCTTCAAACATAGCTAATCATTATCTCATCCTTTTCATTTACTCAGTTTGATCCTCCGCTTGTTTCTTTTCATGAAAATATGTTTGAGGTGTCACCCGAAAACCCACACCTCTAACGTGCCCATACTTTTCTTGCTTCTTCAAGGCCATTGAAAGTATGTTTACATCTAGTGTGGGTGCTGATGATTCTTTTGACTATGTCAGATAGATAATATATGAATATAAGTAATATGTAATATGTAAAATCAATTTAAAGAAATTTTTTTATTATGTTATACTTACACATGTTTCCCACACTTTTTGTGTGTTTTCATCTATTATTTTATCATATTTAGTTACACGCACCTCCTTCCATAGAAAATGGAACAGGATGGAAGCGGCTTTGGATTTGGAATCTCTAAAATTCGTATAAAAAATAACATAGTTATTGGTTATTTTTATGTCACATATAAGTATTATGGTAGAGCCAAAATATGTACCAATATTTTTTTTCAATTGATTTGTACCCCATCCTTGTTTTATGGTAGCGGTATGCTGGTTTTGATTCCTATAGTATATTTTCAGCACTCATTTTTTGTTTCATAATTAAAATACTATCAATAAAAGTGATGAATACACATACCATCAAACAAGGTATTACCAGACAAAATGTACCTGAAAACACTGATTCAAACGATGACCAGTAAACACATCCCACGATGATCAGGTTATTAGGTGTGCCTAAATAAGAGGTTGGTGCAGTTTTATTTTCCCTTAAACATATTTAATATTGTATATAAATTATATTGTTTGAAAACCCCTTTGAATCCTCCCATAAACCCTTATTCCATAGTCACTATAGGATCCATCTGCAATAAATACACTCTACAAGAGATGGTTAAGTGTAATTCAATGTTTCCTTCATTATTTTTTAATAAATTATAAAAATGATATCATACTGTTACCATAAGTTCTCCCCACATCAGTGTTTTAATCTCATCCAAAACATATTACCAGGAAGTTACATCAATCGTCATGCTTTGCCGAGTGACAATTCTAATGTAACTAATGAACATGGAAATGTTGTGGTAAACAATTTGGCCCCACTTATTCCATCCAATCCCATATTTGATTCATTTCACTTTATCCTTAATGATTTTTTTAATACCATCAAACTATGGTTCCCCTATTTATTTTGTGATTATGGTGTTTTGTCACCATTCATTTCCTTGAATCCACCATCATCAACATGTTTCTCTAGCTCTAGAGGGATAACATCAGCATGTCCACACGGTGGTTGTACCTCTGCAATGGGAGAAGCAATAGGTTGAGAATCCATATTATTCGTATGCACTATGAGAAGTTGTAGGTTAAGAAAAAATTTGTTCCTAGGGATTGGGAGCATCATCAAATGCATATTTCATTTTCAGAAAAAGTGGTTTAACATTTAATTTAGATAACATAAAAGATGTAACGAATAGATATTAACATAAGGAAACAGTCTGAGAAACATGTTGTTCGTCTGCACTGCAAACCACAGTAGGTGGAGAAACCTATTATTCGTTGGTATTGGGAGAATCATCACATATAGAATTAGTTAACTGAAAAAGTGGTTTAACATTTAATTTAGATAACATAAAATCAGCAGTGAATTGATATTTACATAAATTAACATGATGTATATTAGGAAAAAATTACATGATTAATGAACTATCTTTTTTTTAATATTGAAGGGATTTGACCCCTCTATAGACTATCTAAATCCCTTCATTGTGGTCTCCTCTTACAATAAATAATGTTGTCTACATTGGGACCGCTTCGAAATGATTGTGATGTCCCAATGAAATGGTCATCCTCTGTTGAATTTTCATATAACTCTTTAGGGGTTTGGGACGATAACAGAACAATTGATGAGTTTTGGTTTTGGGATCTAGAATATAAAATATTTGTACTGCCTGTGATTCCATTATAAATTGTTCTTATTTGTACTCATCCTTAATGAAATCAACATTCAAAAATCCCATCTCATATATTTTAATTACACTTCTATTATCAACCAACTTGTATTGAAAAATCAGCACTTGGAATGTTGTATAACCCAAATCCCATATTTTCTGGATGATGCCAATGTATGACATATTTGTGTAAATTTGATATCATCCCTTAGGAAAAGAAACATGCATCGCTTCATCCATCAGTGTAACTACACTATTTTTTTGGTACTGTCTTCATCATGTTCAATAGTATAGAATTTATAATCATTAATTACATAATAATTGTAAGATAATACGTACAAACATGTTCCTCTGGCTAGCCATCGATGCTGTTCTGAAATTAAGTCTATATTTTTATCTGACTCCATAAAAATATGGTCTTATAACCATCATATAAAATATAGATTATGTTTATTTTATAACTATTTCACCACTTGATGGATTCAAATGCCTAATAATTTCTTTGGGGGTTTTAATATAGAGGTCAACGTCAAAACTATTATGAAAATTTAAAGGTGGGCCTGCTCTTTATATGTAAAATTGATAGTGAAAACCACCTTTCTATAAATTCATTCACCCTCAAGTCTCCCTGTGTGATGATATTTCGTTAGACCAATGATTTTCACACCAGACAGGTATTCTGTACAGAAATTAACGGCTTCCTCAACAATACATCTCTCTGCAATAGAACCCTCTGGACGACTTCTATTATTGACATACCCTTTCAAAATCATCATATATCATTCAATGGGGTAAATCTATCTATATTTCATTGGACCACATAACTGAATCTCTCTCACCAAGGGAACAGAAAAATGAACCATCATATCAATGAATTTCGAAAGGAAAAACATTTCCAATTCATATAATATGATGACAATTTCTCTTCCCATAGTCAGCAATTTCACTGGGTCTATAACTTTTATACATATAGATTCAAATAAGAAATAATTCTTCATTATTGTATGATGGAAATTCTTGGAAAAAATGATAGGTAAATATATAGTAATTAGATCATGCATCAAATCATGTAAGTTATGTGATTTGAAAACTTTTATGTTAAAATGTTCCATTGAAATGATTTTATTGATATTCTATGAATACCCATATAGAACATTTATGTCATTAAATAAGTTGAAAAACTGATATCTCTCCTACCCAGAATGAGTGTAAGTAGCAGTAGAATGAAATGTTCATTTTGCGACCTTCACTGGTGAAAACTCTTCAAGTTTTTCCACGTTAACCATGTCTAGACTAGCCTTAATGGCATCATTTGTTTATTTTCTGGTGCATTTAGCAATGCGTCGATTAAACTATCACATAAATTTTTTTCAACATGCATAACATCATCCAACTGTCTCATGTACTGAAAATTCCAGTATGGTAATTAAAAAACTAATTTCTTTTTCCAACTAGTTTTTGTAAGGTTTTTCAATAACTGTTTACCAAAAGCAATGTCCACATATTTTCCTTTCTCAAATAATTAATCACCTATTATTGGGGATGGTGACCTACATTATTCTGAACATCCTTCAAATGAAATTGCCTAACAATGGTACTTAGTTAATCCGAGGAGAAATCATTGATGTCTAAGAAATAGAATTTTCAATGAATGTTTCAACCTAATTGACTGTGTACCATATTCACAGAAGGGACACCCAAGAGTTCATTTAATTCTATATCCTAAAAAATTTACATAAACAAGAAATTTGTTTCTCATCCCATACAATATGTCTCTCAATGTGAAATCATAATTTCTATATTCACAATACATTGTAACACCGAAATCTCAGAATAATTTCAAACCCTCGATCAATGGAGCCAAATAAATATCAATATCATTATCCAGTTGTATTGGTCAGTATATAATCACAGGTAACATGATGGGTTTTTTTCATTCATAACCATGGTGGAAAGTAATTATTTACCAACATAAATATCCATGTACAATAAGTGCTTCTTTGAAACCCAAAAGGATTTACTTCATCTCAAGATAATGAAATTCTAAGGTTTCTCATCATTTTTCCCAAAGTCTGGATACTCATGATCAATTCTCTTCCACTGAGGAGAGTTTTTTGGGTGTCCTAGTTTTCCATATTTTTTCCTTATGTCTGTGTTCCATGCCAATTACCCTATAGTATTGTCACTTCTATATTGGTTCCCAAACCTTATATTGATTGGAATGTACCATTAAACTTTTGTAGGGATGGATTTATCATTCTTGTATAGAGAAGCACCACTCATTGGGAATTTTCTTAGTGATTTTTGGTCCTTGTGAAACAATATATAGTTATTTTGGATGGCATGTATTCCTTCATAGATCATACCCATTGAGCATAGAATTCATTTGACATCGTATTTTCGTCTTAGGTGATCATTATCTTCTTGAAGCATGTCATTCAAGAGAGCAATTAATTCCATAAAACTACTGTCACACCATCCATTGGATTCTTTCAAATTATACATCTTCAGAATGGTAGACAATGTTTTTTTAGTGTAACAATCATACTATGGAATCTTTTCACAATGCTTTAACTACTCAAACAATTTTGGGAAAACATGAAGTTCATCTTCATCATTTAATGTAATTTCCTTAATATGATCATCATTATCATGTGCATCTGTAATTACATCCTTGATATGGTCTCCCTTATTATCAAAACTTGTAATCATATCAAATGATCAAAAAACACAGTGTTATCACAATCACTATCTACATACTCTTTTCCCCCATGATTATTCCAATATTTATATCTTTGATCTATTTCATGATAGATAAAGTGTTCTTCCAACTCCTCTAGAATAAATTTTCTTAAATAACAACAAAATAAATAATGAAAAAGTATTTGAGAAGGATTATATGCACGATCATTATAAAACATGATGAACTCTTTCACATTATCTTCATACTCTTTTGTCAGACGATCGACATCCATCCATTATTTATTCATATACATGCTATTTTATTTGGTGATATTAATTTTTTCCAAAATAAATACACAAAAAATTGATATAAAAAATAACCAATGATAGATTAACACACTCTTTTTAAAACTATTTATAAAATAAAAAGAGATAATTTTGACAAACCATTTACTTAGTTGAAATCCCATCAAAAAAATTATTTCTAAAAAAGAAAAATCTTTTAAAATATTAGTAAACATTACATTTAAAACCCACAGTTGAAACCCAATTAAAATAAAACCTGATTACATGTATTCCTATTTTAAATAACATAGTGTTTTTAAAAATAAACCAATTAGTTCCTAACATCATTTATATAAAACGTAATTCTATTTTTAAACTATTTTAAAGCTAATTAAAACCAAAAAAGGGTTTGTTGAACACATATAATTTTTTAAGAAACATATTAAAACATATGATTCATTTTAAATGTCCACATCATTATTTTCACAAAGGCATAAGTCCTATTAGAACAACATGATACATTATGTTAAACTATACAAAATTTTGTTCTAACATCACAACCGTACATGATACATTATGTTAAATCCCCATTTATTGGGTTCCCTTCTTATGGTTAACATTGTCATAATGATCCTCTCTAAAGGTTTAAACCTAACTTATACTAACATGAACATGATGTTTCCAATTCACGGTGGTAGTATTTTTTGCACTCTGATTTATTTTACTAGAATTAAAATACCCTTGGCCTTACCACCTCAAGTAACTATACATACCAGTAAATAAATTCATTCATGTAGGGTCTTTCCCAAATAAACCTCTCAATTTTTTTTGATTCCTTCATTGGATAATATTTCATTCCAAAACCAACGCATTTTATCCTTTTGTGCAACCTTGTATAGCATAGGTAATTTTCATATACAACCTATTTCCCACACCGAGCATGGATAATGTGGGCTTAAATTTAATTACTGGATTATTTACCGACATAGTTGTGTAATTCCATATTTATGAGAGGTTTTCTTATACAACACCTTATAACCAATATGTAGACCCTAAATAATATTCACAACCTCTATATACAAACCCTCATGTAAAAGGAACCAAAGAACAACAAGGAAAACATTAAATAAAATTTACCTAAGAGCCTCAAGACATTCTAACTCTACAAGCACATATTATAAAATAAAAAACCACCCCATACCACTTTGGGTAAATAATGTCAAGGTATTCTATAAAATAACATAACCACTTCACAACATTTGGAGTACATTATCTTCATGCTGAATGTTTTTGATTTTTTTAGTCCAAAAAAACATTGGGGTGTTGACCATGATCAAGAGGGTCAAGGTTCCTTCATCTACAGAAACATAAAAATGATATAAATATCATTATTATATATTAAACATATTTTAAAAAAAAATCCATTTTATGTGGTGATGATAAATGAAATAAATAATTTCATGGGGGTGGTAGTCCACCCGTACACATGAGCGATGCTTTCAATTCCCATGGAGGAAGTAGTCCACTCGTATGCATGTACGACATTTCTGTATTCCAATTGATTATAGGGTAATAAAGTAGATAATATTATATATCTATAGAATAATAATTATATCACAAATATCATATATATTCATTAAATAAATTATTATAATATTCTATGTTATTCGGTATTGAAAAACTAAATACATCGCTTTGTGGACGAGGTAGTCTGTATGTATGCACGAGGGATTTTTTCAATTCCCATGGGATGAAAATGGTATAAAAAAGGTTGTATGATAAGCATAATAATATTTTAGTATAATAGTTATACATATGTCATAATATTAGTATGTTTATAATTGATTACTCTTAGGTAGAAGAAGAAATAAACTTGAAAGAATTCAGTTATAACTTAGCCTCTTCATTAGATTTACCCATTTGTATTGGGCTTATGGTACTTATAGGAGAGGTTTATTGCCGCACTAAGGGTTTAGGATTGTCTTTTGAGATGTTTGGAGATGGATTTGGAAATAATCATAAGAATATAATAAACTCATATATACATATAGAAATGTTATATTAATTCCCTATTTATAGGAAAAATAAATGGAGTTATCGCAAATATTAATTTATTAAGGGCCTTTGATGTGTCATTTATTTAATTCTTTTTTCAAATCTAATTTTTATTAATGTTTTCATTATTTAAATGTTTTTATTATGACAAATTCTACATTTATTTAATTATGATATTGAATATATAATTAAATGAATATTCTTCAAAATATTGTGTTCCATGTGTTTAAGTGATGAATTATCCTTGAATTTAATTTTTTTACATTTAAAAGAGCATAATTTTATTATTTTTAATTAAAATTTTTTTTATTGAAATTAATTATGGAATTAATTCTACCATAATTGTATGTTTTTATACTATTTTTTCATTTAGAATTTATTTTTTAATTTAATGATTTTATTCAATTCATAAAATTTAAAATGTAAGTTGACTGGATTATTTTACAATATTTGTAATTTTTTGATGATAATCAGGGAAATAGTCATGCAGAAAGTGTATTGAATATACACACTAATTTAGAAAAGGTATCAAACTATTTCTCGTTGAGTTTGAGATACTATGAAAAGTATTTTATAAAAATTTAGCAGTCTTTAATCCCCCACACAAACAAAAATTCATTGACTCATTTGAAAATATGGTACCCTCAATAGACCATGACTCTTTAAAATCTACGATAAGATAAAAAATAAATTCTTTTTCCTAAATAAAAAAGAGTTTTCAGAAATGTAAAAACTAGTAAAGGTAAGATACTGCAATAATTAAATACCATTGGGACGCATGTGTAAAAATAAAAAAGGAATCAAGGTGGCACATGAAATAGCTGGAGTGATCGATAGTCCAAAAAGAAAGCTACAACATGATGATGTTGGAGTAACTATAAGTGAAACAATCATTCTACTACAAGAAAGAATACATTGCTTTTATATATGAATTTTTTCATATGTTCCTAAATTTTTTTTTACAAAAATGACAACATACAAGTCCATTTATTCAATGAGGAATATTCCTATCATGCCTATAATTTTGATCAATTATGAATGATACTATAATTACTATATTGGTTATTCCATGTTGGTATCCCTAAAAACTATCATGTATTTAATTATCGATCATTTGTGATAAGCTATGGTTACTGAAGCTTACTGGAAAAAGTAGTGGTGGAAGAGACGATGGTGTTAGTGGTAGGGGAAGTGAAAATAGTAGTGGAGGAGGAGAAGAAGGAGGTGGTAGTGGCTATGGAGGAGGGGTATGAGGTGGGAACGCATTGGAGGAGCATGAGATTGCGTTTGAGTGGAGGAGAAGGAAGAGGAGTCTGCAAAAGAGGTGTGTGAGGAGTATGGGGAGGATAAGTTGACAGCTGCGATGGAAGAGGAGGAGGACGATTGGGTGGCACAACGTTAGGATTCTGCGAGAGCTTGAGGGGTGTGGAAGGAAGGGGACATAGTTAGGGTTCATTTATAAAGTCATGAGAAACATTTATTAGTTCTAGTAAAAAGCGCTGATAAATGTATGTTTTCTCAGTGCTAAATTTATAAGCGCTGATAAAACGTAAAATTTATTCCTAATTTTAAAATTACAACCAATATATTTATTACATGTAAAAATATATTAATATATATATTTAATATATTAATTATAATTTAATAATTTAAATTATAATTATATATATATATATTTTTGTGTCTATGTATAAATTATAAGTAAATATATATATCTATATATCTATAATTAAAATTATTATAATAAAAAAATAAATATATATATTGATATTTTAATTTTAATTTTAATTTCAAAAGTATTTAAATAAATATTTATATGTCTGTGTCTATGTATATATACATTAAAAACATATATTCGCAAATAAATATATTCAAAAGGTATTCATTAATATATATTTAGAATTTAAAATAATATTTTTAAATTTTATAATTATAAACAAATATTTATATTTAATTAGTTATATGTAATTATTATTATTATATAAAACTAAATATTTATATTTTTAAATATAATAAATACATTTATTGTTTATTTAAATATATTTATTCTGATTTTAATTATTTATGATAAGAAAATACTTTATATATATATTAAATGAATGAATAAAAAAAGTATAGTACTATAATTTAAATGGAAAACATTAGGGTAAACAATGAACATATTCATTAGAATATGAATGTATGCATCAATTGACACAATTATTTGGAAACATAAATTTATTTTAATATATATTTATATTTATAATAAGTATTTATATATATATATATATTAAAAATTATTTATATATAATATTATAAAAATATAGTATAATAAATATATAACTATAAGTAATAAACATAATAAACATAAATACTACATAAACATAATAAACATGAATTTTTTTATTTAATTTATTCATATAAACATTGTTTTTGAATATAATTAAAATATTCTTATATAAATTCAACATATTTTCTACGAAAAACATTTATTAGTGATATTATTAGCGTTGATAAATTCTTTTTTCTATCAGTTCATTTTGTTATCACTGATAAAGGGTAGATTTATCAGCTATTTTTCTTAGTGCTGATAAAGCCCCATTTTATCAACACATTATAATTAACACAAATAAAACCCAAGCGCTTCCATTTACCGCATTTGTGGTAGTGACACTATTCTAATTTATAATGTTCAGAAAAATATTTGATGACACCTTTTCATTAGGAGATTATATTCCACAATCATTTTTTTCTTGGGTAGTATATTTACTTCTCGCATTGGATGATGAAGACGATGTTGGTGGATCATTACATTGTAATTTTATGTATAATATAGAGGGTTACATTATTAAAATTTTATTCTTCTTAAAATTTGAATATGTTAAGACCCTTAAATTTCAAGGATATTTTTTTTGGAAATTCTTTGGGATTTTACGAGTTCGCAGTTTCTGACGGCACCTGATTCCGAGGCCCGGTGTGCCCGAAATCAATTTCTGAAGTTTAGCATGGGTACGTTCAGTGAACGAACTAGTGGGTTTTTCTATCTTTTGAACCGGTGCTCAGAATTGAAATCTGAGGGCACCGATGGAACCGCAGCGCTGGTAATTGCTTAATATGACCTTTACCGAAGATGCATATTCTTTGTAGGAGTTGTTAAAAAAGTGTACTAATTGAAAAGTAAAATAAAAGTGTGTTACAATTTTATTTTTTTTAAAGTGGTTTTAATCTACATGTTGAAGTTGTGGTGGGACCCACAAATTACTAAATACCCTTGAGAGGATAAAGGTGAGGTGGAGCCCACACGAGCCCCAACTCTTCAAATTCCCTAACATCCTAACTCCCCCCTTTATTTTGAGTAACTCCCCTCTCTCCCTCTTTAATAATGCCATCTGACATTAATTTAATTAATAGAACCTCTTCAATTAATTGGATTCTGTTTTGAATTTTGATTTTTTTGAAATGCATGGAAAGGTAAAATAAAATAAGGGAAATCTTATTTTATTTTGGGGTTAGATTATTGTGTTGGTAATTGGGGAGAGGGCTTTAGCATTTCTGGAAGAACTTCATCCTTCCATGAATAACTACACCCTTCGACGAAGAACTTCGTCACCACACAGAGAGACGACGTGCCATTCCTTCTTCTCTCCATAGCTAGTGTGAGACATTGTCCCCTCCTTGGACGCACGCCAACGCCGTCCTCAAAACCTCACCCCGTGACACCATCTTCCGTGTCGCTGGAAAATGACATCGTTTATCGAGGTAGGGGTTATCTTCGTTCAAGTATGATTTAACGTTCTCCATTGATTAATGTGGCCGCTTGTTATCGTCCTAACATGAGGAGATCGGAGCGCACAAACATGTCTGATCCTCCTCCCCTTTTATTGTTGATCCTCGTTGATCTTTACGGAAAAGGTGGTGCAGTGCTATTCCACCGCGTGGGAATGAAGAAGACTGTGGCCGGAGTGGGCTACGGCGGGGGTGCACGGCACCGTCACGCCGCACTGGTGAGGCCGAAGGAGGCTTCGGGGAGGTGCGAGCCGCAGTGGAGGGGCGAGGCGCCGTTGCGCCGCGCCGGTCGGACAGGAGCCATGGCCTAAGGCCAAGGATGTCTTCAACAGGGGTAGCTGGGCTCAGCCGGCCGCCAGTTTTCTAGGTGGCGGGACCCCCACGGGTCCTGTAGTGGCTCAACCGGTCGGCCATTATGGCCGGCCGTTTCTAAAGAAACCGAGGTGCGTAACCCCCCGGACGTGCCTAGGGCGGACACCACAGGGGGGGTATCCATTTCCAAAACAAAGAGTTCGCGCCCCCTTCACATCCCGCTTGGCCGTGAGCCAAGCTGCGGCCGGCTTCTGAGCCAGGCTGGGCTGGGCCGCGCCCAATCGGGATGACCCAAGCGGTATTGTGTCGGGTCGGACCAGGCCCGAACCCGCTATTTTCGGGCAGGTTCGTTCAAACGCCCATATCTTCGGCTATGGACCTCCGATCGACACACTGTCAGTTGCGTTGGTATCCTTGGATCATGAAGGTCATTTATTTATATTACACTCAAGGTTTCAGTGAACTTTGGGTATGTGCGGGTTGGTTCGAACATGAAACCAATCGTGCCCTTGGAGCAGAAATGCTTATAACTTAAGGATCGGACGTCCGATTGATGTGTCGTCAATTACATTGAATTCCTCTTAGCGAGAAGATTCTATTGGATTACTCCACTCAAGGTTTGGACATAGATGGAGTATGGTAGGGTTGGTTTTATCTTAAAAACCAACCGGGCCCCTAGGACGGAAAAGCCAATATCTCTCAGATCGAGCGTCTGATTGACGTGCCGTCTATCGCGTTGAGTTCCTATTGACGAGGCAGAACATGGTGATACATCAACTCTAGACTTCGTGACTGTTGATGTATCGGCCCTCTTGGCTCATGGGGCGGACCCTCCCGGAATCGAGCATGCTGTGTATGGGAACCCCAGAGCTAGCTGCGACTGCGACTACGATGACGACTGTACTTGGATCCTATGTGGGTTCGGTAGTGAGAACGACTGTACATGGATCCTACGTGGGTTCGACGGCGAGGATGACTGTATTTGGATCCTACGTGGGTTCGGCAGTGATGGTTACTATACTAGGATCCTACGTGGGTTCGGCAGTGACGACTTCTGTACTTGTAACCTACGTGGGTTCGGCAGGGGAGATGATTCAAAGGTTACATCTATCATCTCCACCCCTCTTCATGAGTTGTATACCTGTGTGAGATGAGTCTTCAATTTCAATCATTATCCTCGATATTATTTACTTTCTTTACTGTGTGGATTGGGTTGTGTTTTTCTGTGTGGACTGGGTTGTACTTGGGATCGCGAGTTTGAGAGGAACTGGAAATGATGACTTAGGTATATGTATGGGAATAAACCTAAGTAGAGATGGTTGATACTTCGGGTTTGTATCCTTACTTTGTGGTTTATCCTTTGAGGATTCTGGGAGACCTTCGAGGGTCTCCGGGTCCCTACTATGTATCATATACTCACCCCTACATGGGCCATGCCCGCACTACGTTGTGTTGGTTGCAGACGACGGACAACACTGATTGTGGTTGAGTCTTGTGGAGCGGGATGGTACCCGGAGGAGGAATATAAGGTGGGATGTACACGGAGTGGAAGGCCAGACCCGATGAGCTGAGGAGACCATATGTGCCCACCCATCAGGTGTGATAGCCAGAGGACAACTCGGTGGTTGCTGATTTACTTTAATACTATTTTTATTTCTTTTCATTTGTACTATTCTTTCAGTTGGGTTTGTATTCTGGCCCATTTAATTTTCAGCACTTACTTTTGTACTCAGTTTACTTAGTGTTTACTACATCTTGTGTACTCTTTTGTTTTTCATTACCTATATAAAGGCAATTCTTTTTCATTAATCATTTTTTACAACTTTGGTGCAAGTCGCCAGCCACTGGCCTATGGAAGGCGGGCTTGGGGTAGTCACGGCATGGGCCCCAAGGACGGGTTGTGACAAATTTGTATCAGAGGAGTCGGTTCTACCGCAGAATTCAGGACACTAATAATTTATTCTAAGTGAAGCAGTAGTGTTAAGGGTATTGAGTGTGGTTATCATTCCAGGGAGTCCAGTGTTGGTGCGGTGGCCAACGTATCCATACACCAAGACCCTGACTTTTGATTTCCAACTGAATGCACAAAAACATATATTGCATGTGTGTTTAAAAAGTTTTCTTTGTCATTACATTGTGTCAGCTCACCAGGTATACTGTATTAACTTTGGAATACATGTTTTTTCTAGGATGGCCCCACGACGGCAGCCAACTAGGGTTACGAGATTTGTGCGAGATGGCAGCCCACCGAGCGATGAGACCTCAGTGTAGGGCCCCATTACAGCGAGGGCACCGACGATACCTCTACCTGCCGAGCCACTGATGCCACCAGCCCCATCAGCTGAGAGTGCACATCACCTGAGTGCACTGCAGGGGTTTCAACATCAGAGACTGCCCAGGTTCCGTGGGGAGGCAGACCCTCATGCAGCCGAGGATTGGATGGAGGCTGTCGTCCGAGTCTTCAAATTTTTAGGGACACCAGCTGACCTCATGGTGATCCTTGCGGCGAGTGTCCTGCACGCATCAGCAGGATGATGGTGGATCCTGATGCTCCAGGTGCACGAAGAGGAATCTCTTCTTTGGACGGACTTCGAGAGCCTCTTTTTCTCGGAGATCGTTCCAGCCACCCTCTGGGCGGTGCGCATCCAGGGGTTACTCCAGCTGCGGCAGGGCAGCATGACAGTATCCTAGTACTCGACGAGATTTACTGTTCTCTCATGCTACTCCATGGACATGGTACGAGACCCATTCATCCGAGCCCGTACCTTCGGGCAGAGACTGAGGCATGAGATCAGGGCCCCGATGATCTCCCTCAGTATTCCGACGCAGGAAAGAGTACTAGAGCAATCCCTTCTTGTGGAGAGCTTTTTTCTTGCGCCTAAACCAGCAGTGAGGCCTACCGTCGGGCGACACATAGCGGAGACTTCTGTAGCTGGTAGTAGAAAGATGTCACGGAGGTCCAAGAGGACCAGACCATCAAGTGGATGACCTCAGGATACTGGTTCAGAGGTGTGGGGCACACGCAGCAGAGCCAGTCATACTAGAGGCAGACAATGCTATGCATGTGGTGGGTAGGGCCACATGGCTCGTGACTGCCTGACCCGCCATGCAGAGGAGCGGAAGATGGTTGAGGGACCACCCAGGCAGAGGTAGAGGTTCGACAGTGGCAGTCCTCATGGAGCAAGCGGAGGAGGTTGAGGAGCTGGCCGAGCAGTAGGCGGTGGTTGATGGTTCAGGGCTCTACCACCACCACCACCAATAGGTCCACCCCGACCACATGGAGCTGGCGGGTAGAGGCAGGCTCAGCTTCAAGAAGTTGAGGCCTACCACTAAGGCACACCTGAGATGATTCGAGTTATTAAATGTGTCTACTCCTCCCTTGCTGCATTTCTTATATACACAAGAGCGATTCATTCTTTCATTGTCGCTACCCTTGTTCGGAGCTTGGATATTCCAACGGAGCCATTGGCTCGATCCTTACGGTTAGAGACTCCTATGGGAGTAGACTCGATGATTACACACTGGAGCTGATAGTGTGCGCTTACTCTAGGAGGCGAGACCTTCGGCTGGGATGTTCTTGTAGCAGCATCGAGGACTTACGACGTCATCTTGGGCATGGATTGGTTATCTAAGGTCCATGCTCAGATCGACTATATTAGGCATAAGGTGCAGTGTGTCCCATCGATGGGAGCAGGTTCACCTTCACCGGTGAGAAGGGAGCCTTTCCAGCACAGGATGGACTCACACAGAGAAGAGGATAGTCGATCACCCATCAGTTGGCTAGTCTCGTAATAGGAGAAGTTGATGTGCAGAGTCCGAGTTTTCCTATTGTGGTAGATCCGTTTGAAGATGTTTTTCCTGAGGACATTCCAGGACTACCTCCTCGCAGAGAGGTAGACTTCTATATTGACATGTACCCCGATACAGCACTGATATCTACTCCATCATATCGGATGGCTCCTGGTAAGCTTCGTGAGTTGCGGGTACAACTAGAGGACTTGTAGGGAAAGGGATTTATCCAACTTAGTGTTTCACCCTGAGCTTCCCTGATTTTGTTTGCCAAGAAGGTGGATGGGATCTTGCGAATTTGTGTCAACTACCATCGCCTGAATCAAGTGACTGTGAAGAACAAGTATCCACTTCCGAGGATTGATGACCTCTTCGATCAACTCAAGGGATCACGATGGTTCTCAAATATAGACCTCAGGTTAGGCTATCATCAGCTCATAGTTCGAGACGAGGATGTGGAGAAGTGGGCCTTCAGGTGTCGGTATGGCCACTATGAGTTCTTGGTTATGCCTTTCGGCTTAACCAATGCTCCAAAAATGTTCATGAGTCTCATGAACAGGATATTCCGTCCATACCTTGATCATTTTTTCATAGTCTTCATCGATGACATATTGGTTTACTCGACTACTGAGGAGGAGAACGCCTACCACTTGTGGGTTGTACTGGATACACTCCGAGATCACTAGCTTTACGGTAAGCTCTTGAAGTGTTAGTTCTGGTTTCTAGAGTTCCACTTCTTAGGGCACGTCATCTCTAAGACAGGAGTATCGGTGGATCCTGCAAAGATCGAGGCAGTGCTAGCCTGGGAGCCACCTAGAAGCATGGCGGAGGTGCGGAGTTTCCTAGGTCTGGCCTGGTACTATCAGAGATTTTTTCCAGACATATCCAGAGTTTCAGCACCACTTTCATCTTTGAGGAAAAAGGGAAAACCAGTCGTGTGGTCAGATAGTTGTTAGTAGAGCTTCTAAGAGCTGAGGCAAAGATTGACCAGTGCATCCATCTTGAGGCTATCAGAGGAGGGTGTAGGGTACGTAGTTTACTAAGATGCATTAGGTACCAGACATGGGTGCTTCCTGATGTAAGAGCGGGCAGTGATCACATACAGTTCACTACAGTTGAGGCAGCATGAGCAGAACTACACTACCCATGACCTGGAGTTAGCAGCAGTGGTCTTCGCATTGAAGATGTGGCATCACTATTTGATGGGCGAGCGCTTTACAGTCTACTCTGACCACCAGAGTCTCAGGTAAATCTTCTCATAGAAGGTCCTGAACCTGAGATAGTGGGGATGGCTCGAGTTCCTCCAGGACTATGACTTTGATATTTTCTATACTCCTGGGATGGTGAATGTAGTATATGATGCTCTCAGTCGGAGTTCGGGAATTCAGCTACTTAGAGAGGAGAGGGAGAATGTAGCTTTGTTTCAGATATCCTTCGTGGATAGAGAAGGGGAACCCTTCCTACCATCCCTCACAGTCACTCCACCACTAATTCAGCGGGTCAGAGAGACACAGCATGGGGACGTTGACTGTGAGACGCGACATGCTCATATATCCACATGACATGCACCTGATGGATTTTCTGTATGAGTAGAGAACATAATATCTTTTAGAGGATTTAACATGGTACCAATTGCGTTATGGGAGGAGTTTCTTAGGGAGTTTCACACTTCCCCATTGGTGGTACATCCAGGAGTAGCAAAGATGTACCAGGATCTCATATGACAGCACTGGTGTCTAGGTATGAAGAAGGTTGTGGAAGAGTTCGTATCATAATTCCTCACCTTCCAGTAGGTGAAGGAGGAGCACCAGGTACCAGAAGGCTTGGTACAACCCTTAGAGGTCCGAGAGTGGAAGTGGGATGAGATATCTGTGGATTTCATGATAGGACTTCCATGTACTTCCAGAGGACACGACTCCATCTAGATGATTGTCGAACAACTCACCTAGTCGGCCCCCTTCTTACCTATCAAGGAGTAGGGCTCATTGGACATCATGAGACCCCTCTACATTTAGAAGATTTTATAACATCATGGTGTTCCATCATCTATCATATCGGATCGAGATGCTCGCTTTACTTCCCAGCTTTGGAAGGGGTTGTAGGAGGCATTTGGGACGCAGATATGACTAAGCACCACCTTTCACCCTCAAATGGATGGTCAAACAGAGAGGACCATTCAGACACTCAAGGACATACTTCGTGTATATGTCCTCGACTTTGGTCACAGCTGGGAGGATCGCCTACCTTTGCAGGAGTTTGTGAACAACAACAGCTACCACTCCACCATCGGGATGGCACCATACGAGGCTTTGTACAACCGACCTTGCAGATCACCTCTATGCTAGACAAACCCTGGGGAGCCAGCACTCGTAGGACCAGAGATGGTCTAGGCTACGACAGATAAGGTGTAGATCATCCAGGAGCAGATGAGAAATGCACAGAGCCGACAGAAGTCCTATGATGATAGGAGGCGGAGACCACTAGAGTTCAAGGATGGAAAACATGTTTATAACGGGTCTCACCTCGATGTGGACAATGGAGATTTGTACGGGGTGGCATGTTTTCTCTACACTTCATCAGACTGTTCCAGGTTCTCAACTAAGGAGATACGTGCATGACCTGATGCATATCATCGACCATGGGGAGCTGCACATCGATGAGGGGCGAAATTTTCGGAGGTCCCAATGGAGATAAAGGATCGACAAGAGCGGGTCCAACATGGATGTTCAATTCCTCTGGTATGAATTCGGTGGTAGCATGGGAACCTCCAGGAGAGCACATTGGAGCGGGAGGCTCATATGCATGCACAATACCCCCATTTGTTTTCTATGTTTATGATGTAGCTTTACAGGGAAGTAAATCCTTGAGGTGGGAGTAATGTAAATACCATTAAATTTCAGGGATATTTTTTTCTGAAATTCTTTGGGATTTTACGAGTATGCAGTTTCTGACGACACCTGATTACGAGGCCTGGTGTGCCCGGAATCAATTTCTGAAGTTTAGCTCGGGTTTGTTCAGTGAACGAACAAGCGGAGTTTTCTATCATTTGAACTGGTGCTCGGAATTGAAATCTGAGGGCACCAATGGAATCGTAGAGCTGGTAATTGCATAAGAGGACCTTTACCGAAGATGCGTCTACACGGGAGGAGTTGTTTAAAAAAGTGGATTAAATGAAAAGTAAAATAAAATTGTGTTACAATTTTATTTCTTTTTCAAAAGTGGTTTTAATCTACATGGGGAAGTTGGGGTGGGACCCACTTGATACTAACTACCCTTGAGAGGATGAAGGTGAGGTGGGGCCCACATGAGCCCCAATTCTTCACGTTCCCTAACTCCCTAACTCCCCCCTTTATTTTGAGTAACTCCCCTATCTCCCTCTTTAATAATTCTAACTCACATTAATTTAATTAATTGAACAACGTCAATTAATTGGATTAAGTTTTGAATTTTGAGTTTTTGAAATGCATGGCAAGGTAAATTAAAATAAGGGAAATATTATTTTATTTTGGGGTTAGCTTGTTGTGTTCGGAATTGGGGAGAGGGATTTAGCTTTGTTAGAAGAAGTTCATCCTTCCGCGAAGAAGGACACCCTTCGACAAAGAATACTGTCACCATAAGGAGAGATGATGTGGCATTCCTTCTTCTATTCGCAGATAGTGTGAGATGTCATCTCCTCCTTGGACGCACGCCAACGCCGTCCTCGAAACCTCACCATGCGACACCATCTCTGGCATTGCCAGAAAACGACATCGTTTATCAAGGTAGGGGTTATCTTCATTCAAGTTTGATTTAACGTTATTCGTTGATTATTTTGGCCGCTTGTTATCATCCTAACAGGAGGAGATCTTACTGCACAAACACTGCAAATCCTCCTCCCCTTTTCTTGTTGATCCTCATTGATCATTGCGGCGAAGGCAGCACGATGCCAATACACCGCGCGACAACGAAGAGGACCGCTGCCGGAGTGGGCCGCGAGGGTGGTGCGCGACGCCGTCGCGCCGCGCCGGTGAGGCCGAAGGTGGCCTCGTCCAGGAGCGCGCTACGGAGGAGGGGCATGGAGTAGTCACTCCACGCCGAAACATCTAGGGGGCCGCAGCCGGGGAAGGCCAGAATGGAGGGGCGTGGTTCCAGTCAGACAGAAGCTGCGGCCTAAGGCCGCAGCAGTCTTCAGCAGGGGCTGCCGAGCTCGGCCGGCGGTCAGCATTCCAGGAGGCCGGACCCCCACAGGTCCCATGGCGGCTCAACCGGCCAGCCATTATGGCTCTCCATTTCAAAAGAAACCAGGGGGCGTAACCCCCCGGAACAGCATAGGGCGGACCCCACCAGGGGGCCTCCATTTCCGAAACAAAGGGGGCCAAGCCCCCTTCGCACCCCGCCTGGATGTGAGCCGAGCCACAACCGACTTTTGAGTCAGGCCGCAGGCCACACCCAGCCGGTCCGGGCCGCACTAGCAAGGTCGGGCCGTGCCCAATCGGGGCAGACATGGACCCAGGTCGGGTTGACCCGGCGGGGGGGGGGGGGGGGGGGGTATTAAGCCAGGTCGAACTGGGCCCAAACCCCCTATTTTCGGATAGGTTCATTTAAATGCCAATATCATGGGCCAAGGACCTCCGATCGATGCACTGCCAGTTGTGTTGGGATCCCTGGATCGTGACGGTCGTTTCGGTAAATTACACTTAAGGTTTGAACAAACTTTGGGTATGGGCGGGCTGGTTCGAACACGAAATCAACCGGGCCCTCGGAGTGGAAACACTTATAACTTAAGGACCAGACGTCCGATTGACGTACCGTCAATTACGTTGAATTCATATTAGTGAGATGGTTTTATTTGGATTACTACAATGGAGATTTGGACATAGATGGAGTATGGTCGGGTTCGTTTTAGCTTAAAAACCAACCAGGCCCCTAGGACGGGAAAACCAATATCTCTCAGACTGGGCGTCCGATTGTTGTGACGTCTGTCTCGTTGAGTTCCTATTGACAAGACAGATCGTGGTGATACATAAACTCTAGACTTCGTGAATGTTGATGTATCTACCCTCTTGGATCAGGGAGTGGACCCTCCCGGAATCGAGCATGTTTTGTGCGAGAACCCTAGAGCTGGCTGCGACTGCGACGACGATGACGACTGTACATGGATCCTACATGGGTTCGGCTGTGAGGACGACTGTACTTGGATCCTATGTGGGTTCATCAGTGAGGAAGAAAATAATTGGATCCTACATGGGTTCATTAGCGATGGTTACTGTACTTGGATCCTACGTGGGTTCGACAGCGACGACTTCTGCACTTGGAACCTACGTGGGTTCGGTAGGGGAGATGATTCAAAGGATACATCTATCATCTCCACCACTCTTCATGAGTAGTATACCTGGGTGAGCTGAGTCTTGAATTTAAATCATTATCATCGATATGATTGACTTTATTTCCTGTGTGGATTGGGTTTTGTTTTCCTGTGTGGACTGGGTTGTACATGGGCTCGTGAGTTGGAGCCGAACTGGAAATGATGACTTAGGTATATGTATGGGAATATACCTAAGTAGAGTTGGTTCATACTTCATGTTTGTATCCTTCCTTTGTGGTTTATCCTTTTTGGATTCTGGGAGACCTTAGGGGGTCTCAGGGTCCATACTAAGTATCGTATACTCACCCCTACACGGGCCATGCCCGCACTACGTAGTATTGATTGCAGAAGATGGACAACGCTGATCGTGGTTGAGGCTTGTGGAGCTGGAAGGTACCCGGAGGTGGACTATCAGGAGGGACATACACGGAGCGGACGGCCAGACCCGAGGAGCTAAGGAGACCATCTGTACCCACCCTTCAGGAGGGATATCCGGAGGACAACTCGTTGGTTGTTGATTTACTATACTGGTGCGGTTATTTCTTTTTAGTTGTACTGTACTTGTAGTTGGGTTTGTATTCTGGCTCATTTACATTTCAGAACGTACATTTTTACTCAGTTTACTTAGTGTTTACTACATCTTCCATACTCTGTGGTGTTTGTTTACTTATATAAAAGTAATTCCTTTCCATTTATCGGGTTTTACGCCTTTGGTTCTAGTCGCCAGCCCCTAGCCTATGGAAGGCGGGCTTGGGGTAGTCACGACATGGGCCCCGAGGACGGGTTGTGACAGAATATTTTCAAATAATTTATATATAATGTTTGAGTTATTAATTTTTTATTTTTTGACTAGTTACATTGGAAATTTAATTCCTCAAATGAAAAATAATGTTCAACTCAAATAATTTATATCTGATGTTTATATATATATATATATTATTCATCCTTTTTCCAAGGTATGTATTTTTAATAGGGAAAGGATTAAATTTGGTTAGAGATATTGATTTTCTGATCATTAATTCTCAAGACAACAATATACTATTTATATTTCTAGCATTTGGTAAATGTATAAAAAATATAATTACATTTTTATGAATAGATTTAATGTTTTTATGATAATATATATATATATATATATTAGTTTTGAAATAATAATATTATTAAAAAAAATTTAAATAATTATGGTCAAAATCAATGATATGTCTATAGAATCAATATTCTTATGAGAAAGATATAGAAAATGATGTAAAAATGAAATTGTTGATTTTTTTCTTATCATGTATGATCATAATAATTTTCATTTTCTTATTTTAAATTTTTAATTTTATAATATTAATGAAAATAATTTATATATTTAGTAATTATTATTAACATTTATTTATGACATAAAATATCTTATTATATGATTTATATTTTTAGTTCTACTAATATACATTAATTTATTTGATATTTATAACATTTATGGAATCATATTTGAAAAAATATATCTTAATAATAGATTGAGAATATATAATAAAAATATAATTACAGTTTATTATTACTGATTCTATGAATTTTTTATTGATATTTTAAAGAAAAATTATCATGGAGAATTTTAAAATTTTTATCTATATTAATTACCTCTATATTCATAAGGGTGTAGTGAAATATTTTTTAAAATGTTAAACTATAAAAAAATTTTAGATGACTGATTGTGTTTAGAATAAGGAACATAGAATATGGAAACACAAACAAACACCCACACATAGATAGATATATGTATATATATTCACACACGCACACAAACATATTTAATAGATTCTTGAGAAACATGGTATATTATTTTAAGAATGGGTTTGATGATGGGAAGAGTGTTGTTTTCCACATGAATCTATTGGCCATATATGCTATATTTGGAAATGATCTTTAATATATGAATTGGGAACCCCATGAATAAAAATAAAATGAAATTTAATTACCAATATAAATTAAAACTATCAATCATGTAAAGGATATAAAAGAAAAAAAGTAATATTAAAAATGAAAAATGATAAAAACATAAACAATTAATAAGAAAAGTACTATATACATCAATATAAAATATTTTACAACCCCCTCACCCAAAAGGTTCCCAACATAGGTATGAAATGAGGGATGATAGATAATGACACCAAAGGCACAACTCTAATAGGCCATGGTCTGGTGAATTGCACTGATGTTGTATAATACATATGAATGGGATGAATTACACTACAAGAATAATAATAGGACTAAGTGATAATATGAGACCACCAACAAAATCATAGTCATAAATATTAAAATATCAAAATATATTCTTTTAATGTCAAAAAATTGAATAGCTATAAAATAATCTACATTTACCAAAATTAAATCCTTGGTAGTGACCTTGTAGTCCATACAGCTTATGAACATCTCCAAGAGCTTGTTATCTCCCACATGATTCCCAACCAACTCCTTGAAGCTCAGAAAACATTTAATATAGATATAGGATGATCTTAACAGTTATACTTATTAAGTCCCCTACCAATTCCTATCATTCAAAAGTAAATAATGTATATGAAATCCCAATAAATAAACATTAAAACTAAATCATCCACTAATCAGACATGCTAAAATTTATATCATCATCTTGGATCTCTAACAAAGTATCACCAGTAATAACATAATATACAACATTTTATAAAAGTTAAAGTACCCTACTTCTATGTGACTTCATGATTTCTTCTCACACACTAATATCACCCATCATGGGACATATTTATACCAATATGCCACATGATTCTAATGAAAATTTATAACAACCTTCATATCAATAATCACACAATCTCATCATAATTATAATCAATAGAGAGTATAAGATATGTTTCTAGGGGTAAAAATAGCATGAAAATTATGTATTATACCTCAAGACATCACAACTCATAAAAAATACCTATAATAATACTTAGGAAACAATATCTTAAGATGCATGTAAGTTAAATAACAACAATAGAGTATATCTTAAAACACCAATTTATGTGGGTAAATTAAAATCTCTACATACTAGAATATTATAAAACTCATATTAGAATTGAGTATGGGTGATGGGGTCATTATCTATACATAATAGCAAACATTGATTTTAGGGAAAACACCCATGAGTATATTGAGTTTCGATCTACAAACTTGAATGGGTGGTGTAGCATATATAATCAAAGAACATATAAAGTATATATATATATAAAGAACAATAAATATTAAAACAGTCTAGAAATAAACTAAACTATTGTAATCATCTTTCAAATACCCAGCTACCACCACCATGGACTATATACCAAATATGCACATACAAATTCAAAAGGGGAGTTCAATTACTTATTTTTTATTAATCATTTTAGAAACCAAAAGTACTAAAAAATTACACAATTTGACCATAAAACACCCAAAAACTATAGTTAAATCATTTAATATTCATCAATATTACCTAATTATATGTAATCTATGACATTCCTAAGCAACCATAAATAATTCATTAACCATACGCATCCAATATTGTCATGAATTAGGGAATATAAAAAAAACGAAACAAGAAAATCATACATATATATTCCTTAAAATATATTCATGAAAATTTATGAGTCATATAAGTCAATTTAAAGAATAGTGGAAAAGTCCATAATCAACTAGAACCATTAGTCCTGGTGAAATCCCAAACAACACTATTCACATCACCCTCTATCTTACATCCTCAAGCACCAACTACTACAAAAAACAATGGGACAAACAACCATTACATTACAAAACAATGAAACATAATAGGAACACATAGTGACACAAAGAATGTATCACATCCAATGAAACCATATAAGTAATAAAGGAAATAACAAATAGTTATCCTAAAATATGGGCTATTGAACCAATTCATCTATAATTCATAAGAAAACATGATAGATCTTCCTAACAAAATTCATTATATAAAGAGTTTGTTTCCATCATGATTTTTATAATTAATTTCACACATAATACAACCAAAAGATACCTACAGAATCAACAATAATATATATATTTTTTATTTAAAAAATTTCAAGCATCACTTCGATTTCATTCAAATACAACAACGAATGATGGAAATTATAAATTAATTTATTTTATTTAATAATAATGTATTACATTTTTTATTTTCTTTAGATAATTTAATAGAAAAAATAATACCAATCTATAACACAAAAATCATTACACACTACAAAAAGAAATTAAGAGGAAATCTACTAACAAGATGTAATAATGTGTAATTACTATAAAAAACACAATTTATAGTTTAACCTTGGTGTAATAATTATTATGTCTAGGTTTACAATTAACCAATTATATAATTCATGATTACATAAAAATTTAACATTAAAACAAGCGAATTAATGAATCCCCTATCTAAAGGCTTTCATCATTCATCGAAGTAGAATAAAAGAACAAGCATAGATCTTTGATTAGAAATATTATAATGAATTTGTGGTCTCTATTTATTGCACACCATGAAGGAACCAGAAAATAGTCAATTGAACTCTTTGTAAATTTTGGAGTTGGACCTTCACAGAATGGAATGATAAAAAAGTAAAAATAAAAAATGAAAAATAAACAATAAGGGGATGATAGAAAACTCAACTCGTATCACCACAGCTCAATCTCAATAATATAGGGAAAATTTGATAAAAGGGGATTTAAAGGCTCATTAAAAATATCTCCTTATATCCTGGGGTTTGAGGGAAATGTTGAATGAAAAAAATGTCCAATTAAGTTTTTAGAACATATAATAATACTAAAATTAGAATACATTAATCCGGTACGAAATACCATGAAATAAAATGATGAATTATAACAAAAAATTGTGTATATAAATAGAATATAACACCAAAATAATGGATAAATTAATATCATTGAATTATGGTGTTTTAAAATATAATGTATCCTATAAATTATAAGGAGGTACATGGGTAATGAACAACTATTCTATAGAATTATAATTTAGAATGAATAATCATATGTTGTAAGTCATCATTGCAATGTAGTAACATAAAAAAAATAAGAACCATCACACACCCCTATCATAACATTAATCCATATATTTTAATCAAAACAAAAACCTCTTATCCAAAATAAAATAAGTTTTTTAGCACAATAATCCATGTATTAAGATTATTGTAGTGGTGAAACAATAGTATGACTCTACTCATTATTCCTATGAGCCTCCCCTTATCATATCCAACACCTAAAATAGAGAAAGGATTTTGATACATGTATACCAACCCATAAATCAAATATCTTTCAAAAAATTATCTTCTATGAGAATTAAAACCACAAATAGAGTGAAGTGATGAATACGGGTTATCTGAACACACCCCACCCCCACCACTACATGATGCATCTCAAGCACATCAACATAATGGAATCACAACCATCTATCCATGAGGGAAAATTAATAATACTACACATCACTAACAACTACCTCTAAAATAATTTCAAATGGGAGAGAAATCACAAACATAGATATAAATAAGGAATCATGTATGAAAGAACTACCTCATATTTTAGATTATGTTCATTATAAACAAATCATATAAATAAAATAATGATTAAAAATCAAACAATATTGGATACTTCATGTGTATCTATGAATCACATTCCTAGGTTCCCTCCTCCATTCCATTATTTCACATAGGATATGAACTACGGTAATAAAATACTAGTGAAGCACCATTTTATCTTTTTATATCTCTATTGTTTTCTCATCAAAGGTTGCATTGCCATTAATGTCAATACCACCCCAATCTTTAATATGAGAATTTTCATGAATATAGAGGCGATGTTCTAACCCATGGAATACATCATGAATCTATATCATCTACAGATGTAACAACATTAATTTACCCTAATAACTATGATGTACCAACAAACAAGGGTGAAATATAACTACCATGACTTAACCATTACTACCCATGACATGAATTCACCTCTAAGAACATATGATCTCCAATGATAAACTCTATAGAAATATCCTATAGAAATTATAAGACTTTTTGAGAGTCTTATTCAACCATAATACACCCTCTCATCAACTATAAAACTTCTATCATTAATTGAATTTGTTCTATCAATAGGACTTCTAAATATATGATGATAGACCCCTAAAAATATAATTTAATGATCATTCATAAAATGCATCAAATAGTTTCATACCAATGATATAGTGAAAACTTATTTTGAAATAAATCACAACTAATGTAATTTAACTCACTCATAAGCCTCCAAAATCAAGGACACAATGACATATCACATCATCAAGAGTCTGGGTGGTCCACTCTATCTGAATATCAGCATGTGGATGAAAATTAGTGATAGGGAACAATTAAAAGAAAATATCATGTAGAAGACCTCTCTAGACACTATAGGTGAAATTATAATCATGGTTAGATATTTTCATCTTCAGCACTCTATGAAGCCTCACCACATGTTAATACCTTAGAAAAACCCATTATGGGGTTCGAATCCTTGATCACTTATAGGTGATATGGATTTTTGAAATGGTCCATAAGTTCTAACAAAACATCATAATCATTATCAAATCGAGTTAAATGACTGAAACATTCCATTTAAATGTTCTCTCAATTCCACTGAATAGAATCTAATTACATAATAAAACCACCGGGTACATGTTATTTAGCTTTCATCTTGATGCATATTACACATTTAGAAACAAACTCTCTAACTATATATATTAATCTAGACAAAAAATTAGACCACTCAGATCATAGTACATCTCTTCCACACCAATATGTACTACTATTTGTGGGATTAAATGACCTCATGAAATAATAAAAGAACAAAATCTTCCCAAAGAGCTACTATTCGTTTTGATCATCACCAAACCATCCATTAGAGGTATCACCTTAGACAACTCAATCTCTCTAAACATCTATATTGTAATCCTCATATAGGACTCCTCCACCTACTACACTATTTAAGACTATAGATTCATCTATAAAATGCATCCACTTCCACAATACTATATAATATCAAGATTCATCATGTGGAACCCTTATTTCACTCCCTATGAATATCTATACACACAATCGAATTCACTACCTAAATTCTTACATAGCACATCGACTAAAAATTACTCATTCATGGTGTATATGAAATCTCAAAGTAATTGTATTTTAAGAATTCCATCAACTATTTCTTTCAAAAGATTATGTAATACTTATAGAAGACATACCTCATCCTCATGTGATTAAAGAAAACCACAATAAATTTTCCAATGAGTTTATGTCACCATAAAAATAAAAAAAAATTAAAAAATACTAACATGATATTATTATTTGAATTCAAATATTCATGGAATCATAACTAATGATATTCATAAGAAACAATTACACATATTTGTATCATTACACATCCCAAAAAAATATTTATTTAATCTATGTAGACTATAAACTATAATTCCTCATCTAGAAAATAGAGAAATATGTTATTACTACTCTTTTATTTCTAGAAAAAAGAAATTGATCTAGTATTGTTCACTGAATAAGAATAACTGACCCATTTTTCACAATGTTATCATAGGAGTATCCATCTAAGAGACATTGGGTACAAATCTATTATGAAAAACATTAAGACACAGGAAAATCTGCACCATTTTATTATTCATAGGGGAAGCCTGTGAAACATAAACCATGATATTATAAGGATACACAACTAATTCGAGTTGGGACATGGAATTCCCAAGTTAACAATACAATCCCAGAATTGACGATTTTAAATCTTGATGAATGGATTCTACCCAAAATGATCTCCCGAAATAGATAGTATATTATCTTCATGTACTTACTCAGATGAAAAGGATACATGGATTTCATAAATAAATACCATCTATATATAGTATATAAATTCTTGAGACACTATATTAATTAGTCCCATGAAATAGGAATGAGTGTTGGACACAACAAATGAAATTACAATGACCTAATAGTGCCTATAAAAAATCAGAATGAAGTCTTTAGTATATCCTCTCCTCTTACTGGTAAATATTTCTATCCTGATTATATATTTATCATCCATAAGAAAATTTATTAATTTATTTAAATAATTAAATCATCTTCCCATGGAAGAGGTTATCATTCTTCATTATCCCAAGATTCAGGTGATGAGAACCGATAAAAAGTTCTAGAAATCCATTATAAATCTTTTAAAAAACACCATATCGTCCTATGGTGACATACTCCGTAGAAAAAAATTCATTGAAAGAGATAATCATATTTTCCTCGTATATCCTACAACTCAAGAGATTAAATATTATAAAAAGAAATAAAAATTAGAGAAAACCATAACATTAGCTCTATCCCAAAACAGATCTATCATTGAGGGGGTATTACCAGATCATAATTAAGAAATAAACTAGGATATTTTTCCCCATACATGGTAACCACTATTGAATAATCCTATGATATACATAAAAATGATGGAAGAAACTAAATGGGTCCACCTTTGACCTATTTGATGGTCTCACATTCCAATAAGCAGAGTAGAATCTCCATTAGCATCATAGAACATGGTAATAATCCTAAGGAAATAAACTAAACCATGAAACTAATATATCTATTCAATGGTAATGATGATTTTATATAGTTATATCTACAATAATAGGATGTCTCTCTATGTGTGATTCTACTCTATCTCAACCTCACAGTCTTTTCACAATTTCATCAAATTCAACCATCCTCCAACTGGCGTACTCAATGCAAATGGAACTGTAAAACTATCTATATAAATACCCAATGCACATAATATTTATGGTAATGAAATTTATATTGTAGATATTAAATCAAATAATTTGTGAACCGAAGTAAAAAACACGGAATGGTTACCTTGAATGATATCTGGATCATCTAGTGATGAAATAAATTGATCACACATTTGACCTTGACTTTCTCCACTACCGCTATAACATAGAAGAAAAAACCTCTAAATATTTTCCCTACAGAATAGTAATGACAAGTATCAAGGGGGTTTTTAAAATACCTACATCATCTCTCCTCTAATTATTATAGGTTAGGGCACCCTACTTCTGTTCCCTTGGTTGATACCGCTGCAATAGTATAAGATGCAGCATAAGACCACAAACATGTTGTCAGTTTAGAAAGGTTAAGCACCCATGACATTGATTAATATGTCCTACAAATGAAAAAAAAATTTGGATTACTTGGTAGAGACCTAAGATACACTACCAAAATTGAATCCAGAGGAATAGGGTTATGACATATCTCCTAATATATAAAAAATAATGATAAGAAAACTGGGACCCCCTTACTACAGCTCTACTACATGGAAAATCCTAGTGACTCTCATATTATGATGATCATTCCTTGACCAAAATATTCTAAAAAATATTCTATCACTATTAACTTAAGATATATCAAAAAAATAATTGGGGTGACCTGGTGTTGAAACATTGGATTAAAACCCTACATGGAATTTCTCACCATGTGCAGCTTATTTGGGAGAATGTATAAAGTTTATAGATGAAGGTTCCAAAATAAAATACCAAAATTATGCACACTATAAATAAATTATCATATAGTATATAGATTATAATTATTGTCTTCCATGTGGTGGAAGAAATAATCATGTCTCAGATACGATCTAGAAACTCTTCCAATGAAACAACCAACTCCTCTCTATCTTCAAAGAATATGAACCACACTTTCCTAGTTTTCCCATGTATAATATTAAATGCCAATAAATCCAAGTGATCATTCTGATAATATATTGAATTAATTGTTATCTCATTCTCCTAAAACTATTCAATTATCAATGAATCAAAAATGATGGCCTCATACATTTGTAGGCTCTATTTATAAAACTCTTAGATTGTTCTCCTCTATGTTTTGTTGTCATCAACCTCAAACCTATGGTCATCATCAGGAACATCCAGCATGAAATATTTATTACGAACCAAATGGGATCATTGATTTGGATACATACCTATAACAGAATAAAATGTTATGGAACACATAACATTTGAATATGGAATATAAACGATTATTTAAGTGTGGTTTATCCTATCCCAAAATTCTACTCATTTCAAACAGGAGCATAAAAAATAATGTTTAATTATTTTCCTTAGTCGAAACCCTTAAACCAGCATCATTTGTATTATTTGAAAATGTAAACACTATTCCCCTTTCATCATATCCTATGGGGCTCTATATACCTATGTCAAAATAAGTCTTCCTTTCTTACATTCCTAAGTAGGATCTAATGACACCATTTCAATACCAACACATGCAGTTGTCACTATAGAATACCTTGAAACTCCATACTATCCAAAAACATAATCATTGATACCTTTTCATGACTGCATTCACGAAATGGTATTCCTACTTGGCTAGTAACGAGGGTATATAGTTACATACACCCGAATCCCACATCTAAAAAGCCATAGGTCAGTGACTAAAATCACACGTATATCATAAACATTAATGGAAGGCTTCTTCCTCTTAGATGAACAAAGGGAATGAGAGATAAGTACTCATAATAAATAAAATATACCAATATATTCATTTAATTTCATATAAACTGAACAGTTTTTAAATAAAATAAAAAAAAATTAAATATCATGGAAAACAACATTGAATCCCAGACAACTCCTGAATAACTCCATGATCCTATAATGTCCAACCCAATAACCAAAAAAAATTGGAGGACCAAGAGACTAGTTTATATATAAACAAGGTAAGACAAATAGGTATATTCAGCAGGATCGGGCTTGAATCATCCCATGAATGTGTAATGAATGAAAACTAAAGTCCTATAAAAAAACATGAAAACAAACTCATCACCCATCTGGTATGCCAAAATTTATATCCCCACCATGGATACCTCACCAAGTATAACAAAAATGTAATTAAAAAATATCTGGTACAATATAAAAGTAAAGTTACCCCATTACTAAATAAAAAATGGGTTGTTTCTCTCACCCTGACATCACACATCTTGATCCATCTCTCTCTAAATAATCCACATTGTTTATAGGAATGTATATAACAATAAGGAACTCATGCACTATATAATATCAATATCAACAGAATCATATGAATTTAACCAGGTAGTTTCTTGGATCCACTATAGACTGTATGTTGTGAATTATTCCTCAATCCATTACAACCCATTAACAATATACCAATAATAGTCCCTAGGGTACTATATCTAGGTATGTACATCTGTGAAAGAACCACAATCCATTATAACCCTCTACACACATTTATGTGGAAAAAACATTTCTTCATAGCATCATGTAATACTAATTTAAAGATAAGATAGTGGGGGAGAGGGGTTAGTATACTATACATCATCACCATCAAATATGTTGGGGAAAACACCCCTAGAGACAATTCAGAGTCAGTCACAATACAAATATGGATGGGGTATCATATGAAATAATGTAACATATATAATATATTAACATCAAAACCACACTAAGGGAAACTAAATTTCCTTCACCAAAATGGTAGTTATCATCTCTCAGACCGAAGAATTCCACTACTATAGACTATATAACCTATTAGAACTATATTATTTCAATGCATATTTCAATTACTTTTTCTTATTAAGAATTTGATAAATCATATTTAACATCTAATTATACAATTAAACCATTAATCTCACACCAGAATGGTTTGAATCATTTTATATTCATTAACTCTCCACAAATTCAAGTAGCCTATGACTCATCTTAAACTACTCAAAATAATGTATAGACCATGAAATCTGGCTACATCAAGTAATTGGTTGAGTAAAAAGAATGAAATAAAAAACCCAACCATAAAATCATTAAAATATATTCATTCATAGAAAATCATCCCATAATTCATCCTCATAACATATGATCAATTTCACCTTAAATATGCACCATCAGTCTCCATGAAATCCCAAAAACCTTAATGCATATTTCCATCTGTCCCACCATCTGTTGGGTAAACAACTTCCCCCAACCCATGAATCCCTAACTAGTACATTACAAACTATCATTCATCCTATGCTAACATGATGTCTCAAATAATGGTTTGTAACTACAATAGTCACTCAAGGTAGTGATAAAACAAACAAACAAATAGTATAGTATTTAGGCCATAGAAACATGAAATCCATCCTTTGTATGAAAAAAGGCTATCTTAGCCCCAAATAATTACCTTTATAAATCATAAAATTAATTGCCTACTGGAATCAACTGATTCTTTTAACACAGGTCACAAAAATAGAAAACCTAAGTATTTAACTATAAAAAAAGTATTTAAAAATTCTTCAAGAATCACTTTTATATCCATCAAATATAACAATGAATGATAAAAATTAATATAATAATTTCTTATTTTGTCATCAAGAACTATGATATTTTTATTCTTTTTCAAATTTCTAAGCCTAAAAAACACGGTACAACATATCATATTAAAATATGTCAATCATTATAGAAGATCATTATATAATATTTTGACACATAAAATATTATGATTTCTATAAATAAAACCATTTATTTATTTATTTAAATTATGTGGATTTTTAAGATAATTCCGTCATTAACAAAAATATAAATCATGATAACATCACAATATCACTTCAAAACAATAGAATCAATGATTAACCTACCAAAAGTCATTAAGAATTCATTAAATGGGAATGAATGAATAAGATAAGATTATAAATCACCTATAGAGAAATTGTTTTCTCATTTTATGACCATGAAATATTTCACTATATTTTTTTGAATCCATACACTTATATGGGGTGAAATTCTAAGGCCTAGTGTATAGAGAAATATTTTTCTAAAAATATGAAAAAAATTATATTCTGTGTGGAAATATTCTAAAATAAAATGTCACAAAATTAAATTGTAATATTAGATAAAAAAACAGAGGCCATGGTTGAATTTTAAATTCTATGTTCACCCTTGGTACGACCTAAATTTGATCAGTATGGGACGTTCAGATAAAAGCAATTGTTGGAAGGTGCATCTAGATGAGTAGATAATTAATTTTCATTATTTAAATAAATGAACTTGAACTAATTTCATCATTAAATAGAATGATATGGTGGATCGACAATGTTATCCTTATAAGCCTAGGATTGTAGAATTTTTTTTTTCTTTCGCCTCTCACTGGAATATTGAAATTAGATGGCGACGAACCTCTGAATTAGTGGAAATCAAGGGTCATCTAACACATTGACTCTAATTATTCATTATTGAGTGTGTTATTCATCGATGAATGATCCATTTATTTGTAATAATCTTCAATATGTAGACTCTTTTCCTAATGATTAAAATATTTGAGCATGATCTATTCTAATTCGTTATTTTTATTAAATCAAGACTTTGTGTGCACTTATGCACCATTTTTTAATTGGATTAATATTTATTTTTTCACCCATAATATCATCTATTATATTGGTTAACCAAGAATGAATTCCCAATGACCATACTCATTTGGTATGGTTCTTTTATCTTAGTGATTTTTTTTTTATTTTAAGTTTCTGGCCAATAGGGTATTGGTTTGACATTATGGGGAAGAAATGAGACCGATTTTACCCCATGATTCATAGTTGATTTCCATCCAACAAATGGAACAACCAATCAGGGTTGGTTTCAGTTTATTTTAAGGATATGGGTGATTAAATGGTGGATTTGAATATCAGTGAGTCATTGCAAGAAATGGTATATGCATTTAGTTTGTGTAAGAGTTAAAAAAGCCAATTGTAATATGATTTTCAGTTGTTGGAGGGATAAAAAATATTAATGGGTGAATTTCCCATAGTTTTTGAGAGGACTGGAGGAAACACATGATAAGGTGAGGATAGATCTATAGTTATAGAATAAGATAGTAAATTATATAGAAAACATGACTACATGATGTGTACTATGATGAACTCAGGCCATATAGTTCCAAATTAGATTAGGTAATAAGGTTATGAAAAAGATAAGGATGTCATGTTCTTTGAATGTGTCACATGGTGTATATCCCTCCCCAAGTGGAAAAGTCATGTAGTGGAGCACATGATTATAACCCCATGATGGAGGAAACGGTTGGGAACACATTGTGTACTAATGTAAAAATACGCAGGTTGGGACACGGGAAGACCCTAGGTAGAAGGACACATTGGTTCTAAAGTACAAAGACATGGTCAAGCTTACATGTGTATGGACAAGATCATGGGTAGGATACCTTGTAGTTGAGGAACACTTTACATTCAACATTCAAATAATGTTGTTCTACTCAATTATTGGGTTTTGTGCCTATAATAACATGACCATTTAGTAGAGCGGTAACAGACACTCTGTGGGTCCCATTACACGTCATATACCCTTACGTTCCTTTTGAGTAAACAAATTCTTCTCTTATATCCTTTATATAAACTCGTATTTTGGACCAAGAGTAGTCCATCCTAAATTTTGTTCTCTATAGAACATGATGGTGGCCTCCGTTTTGGATTTTGGGATATGATGTGGGATTTTTTAAGTGTTATTATTCTTTATTATGCATTCAATGATTTTAGTGATCAGCATGGATCACTACATGTACAATATTGGAACCGACAAACTAGTATAGGGAAATGGTCATATGACTACCAATCAAGTATCACCCTCCTTCTGAAATAGTGCATGGGTCCTCTACCTATCCACACAGTGTCACCCTCCTATGGAGTTGTGGTGTGGCACCTCTATTTGCTATCTGAGTGGCACCATCAGGTTGTATGATAGAATCGGTCCTTGATTATTAGAGTGGTACCCTCTACATATGATTAGCATGGTTCCTATATCAAATATTAGAGTGGTACCCTCTATATGGGACTATAATGGGTCCTCTACCGATTACTTGAGAGGCACCCTCCTTCATGGTTGGACATGAGTCATCTATTAATTAGACAAGTGGAACCCTTCTACTGAAAATGGTGTGGGTCCTCTATCGAAAACTTGAGTGAAAACCTCATGTTGTACTAGAGAATGGTTCATCTGCCTAGAGATTATTCCCCATGAATTTATGACATAGTGGATAGGTGTGTCTTGACTTTTATGTCTCTTCAGATAGATATGCAAGACGTTAGGAATCAATGATGAAATTCTTGGAATTAATGGAACTTTAATCCTGGCTTGTAAGATGGACATCTTATTTCTATGATATTTGGGATTTAATTGTTTTAGAATATATATATACATATATATGTGTCATTGGATTTTGTATTCTCTTTAATTTGTTTTATTTTTCAATTTTTTATTCCAATTATGTCTCTTAATCCCCCCTTCAACATTTGGGGCATCCTATAATGTATGTATATAATCAAACCCAAATGGTCTTTTCCTACACTAATAATATCCTAAGTAAATGAATAACATGTTAGTAATGATTATATAACTGCATTGGGATGCAAGGTGAATTTCACAACATATCATTGTCGGAACTTGTTGATTCGAAATTGGACTTGGTCATTATTTAAATTTCAAGTTTTTTTAGGTTAGGGAATCTTTCTAGTTGGGTGCACATTTTCCCATTTACATTTCAATTTACACTATTTTACTATTATAAACAATGGAGGTTTTCACATTCATGGTAATTATCGTTATATTACATCTTTATATTTTTATTTTTCTGCACCTTTTCATTGAGATGTTTGTGTGTGTCTATACATGTACACTAGGAAAATAACTCCCCTGTTAGTCATGTATTTCACCTCTTGTCTCCACCTAAGTCCAATAGAGGTGGTATTGGGGATGTTACGACTCAAGAACCATTGGGTTGGGTTATGAAATATTAATATTAGTGAGTTTATTCCTAGGGATAGTGTTGGTGTAGTCATCTTTTGAGGATTTGGTTAGGATTTATGGAAACAATTTCAATGTGTTTTGAGTGTAGTTTTTAGGATAGGTAATATATTGTTAGTGTGAATACTACCATATCCATTCACTAGGACCTTGACTACCAATTTTTTTACTCGTTTTACAGAGAAATTGGTTATAGGGATCAATAGTACATGAATAAAATATGATTTATTTTTTAATGTACTTTTTGAGTCACATCTTTATTGTATATATAATCTCATATGAATGTGGTATGACTTGATTAAATTTTTAGGATTCCTCTATGATGAAAACCAAAATGCTACCAATTCTAGATATAGATGATGATATTATGAGTAATAAGGCCCTAGTTAAGGGCCCATCCTAAGATATAATTAATCTAGGTGGACAATTTGTATCAACACCACCTATCAAGTAGAAAATCATACTAGCATAGTTTTAAGATGATGTGTGCATGCTTAGCACACTCTACAAGTTCCAGTGCCAGAGGCCACTAAGGTTCCATGGTGAGATGGATACCTAGGAAGTAGATGACTGGATATAGTCTATGATTTATTTATTCAATATTATCAAGATTCAAATTGATCAAGATGTTTTGGTGGAATCAATCCTTTTTCATGGAGAATTTGGGCACTAGTGGAGTCTGGTTACATATATACATGAAGAATATATGCACTCATGACCTGAAATATAGTGGTTGTTCAAAGAGGAGTACTACTTATACTTCATGTGCTCATTTTTTATTCAGGATATTTTGGAGCTATGGTAGGGAGGGAGTATGTAACACCTTAATATTTTGTGAATTATTTTTTTGAATTAATTTAATCTTTGTGATATTTTTCATCGCACATAAAACTAAAAATTGTTTTTTTTATATCAAAGTACTATGTTTTTATTGCGTTATATAGAGAAACATGTTAATTGTGCACTATAGACAACACAAATTTACATCTACTCTACATAAAACAGTAATGTTATCTGTTCCTTGGCATACACGACACGTAAAAAAATGTAACATACATTAAATGAAACACTGATGTTTCTACAATACATCATTCTACTATTATTATTCTTTTAAGTGATAATATTATAATGTAGTTGTTATAATTTGTATTATGAATACTAATAACCACTTATAAAATATTTTATATAATATTTTTATAGAAATAAAACCCAATTATAATTAAAAATATAATTTTTGTAAAGACCTTATAGGTTTAAAAATAATATTTTCTAAAAATTTCTACATTTCATGTCCTTATATAAATAATAATAAAATTAATTTTAGACACCTCTAGAAATTTTATTTAATAAAATAAGAGTAATTCTTGAATTCAGAATGCCTAAATTATCTTATGGTGAATTATTGTTATTTTTATGAGAAACATCATTTTTTATGAATAGTGAAATTGATACTTTTTAATTAAAAACTACATTTTAATTTAAATAATTATTATTGTTAAACTATACATTAAATTTTGTTTTAAGGTCACATAAGATCATTTATATATATATATTAAAATAATTAAGGTCATTATAAACAACTTTACATTCAAATTTAATATAAAAAAGAATAAACTTTTGAACTTATTTCTACTTTAAAAACCAAAAGTTTCATCCCATCTGTGGGATTTTTATTAACCTTAATTTTGTTGTATTATGTTAATTGAGATTCTAAAATCTGAAATAAACCATTTTAATCAGTATAATATTTAAATTATATTTATTTATTTTTTATTTTTTACCAAATTTATTAGTAAAAGTGATAAATATTTATCAAGTCGATTGAGGTCGAATTAAGCCTAATTAGAGATGAAACCTTAATCTTAGAGGCCCAAATGGCCTAATAACATGTAAAAAACAATTTTATATCCATATTTTGGCCATAAACCATCCATAATTGATTTGTATTTGTTTTTATGATGTTTTTTTGGTAATAAAATTTGTACACCTAACTTGTTTTCAAAAATTCCATGTGATTCCTTTTCATTCCTTATAAAAGACCACCACCTCTCCCACAACATAAAATCTCTCAATACTATTAATATCTTCCAATATCTACCAAATAAAATTAAAAAAATTACCCATTTACTCATTTAGTACTCTATTTTTTCAAAAAGTCTTCCAAGGAATCCTTCTGGCAAACCAAAATTAGTTACCGGATTAAGAGGTAACGCCACCTCTTAAGCTCCTTTATTTTATTTTCCATCTCCACCCCTCCACATTATTTATTCCATTAGAGTGTAACAAAATAAGTATCCTAAATATACTATAATTTTTTTATGATAATTTTATACTTACACTTACACACACCACCATCTAATGGGTAATGAAGATACTATTTATGTGTCCAGAGAACTACCACCTCACCAAATGATGACTGTTCAATTTTTTTTATCGCCTCTCTTGGTTAAAATTATGATGTAAAAACTATTTATATATGTTATATATTATATATATAAATTTTCTATTCTTCCTTATTAATTTTATAATAGTTAACATTTTACTTTCCATTTAATTTTAATAAGATTAATTTGTGTGATGAAGTGTGGACTATCGCCCCCTCAAAGAAATATTATTAGATCACACAAAACATGGATTGTATTAAGGGTGGTCTTAGTAAATATATTAGATATATACAATATTAAAATTTTAAATTAATAATTATATATATATATATGTCTTTTACTTTATTTCATTCAACGTGACAATTAAATGGGAATAATGTACACGTGTACATAAAGCCCACCATCTCCATGAATGGTGTATTCCATTTCATAATTATATATCCTAAATATTATTATAATAAAAATATAATATATGTATATATATATTATTTTTATATCAAGTTTTCAATTTTATAAATCATGATATAAATTATAAATACCAAAGATATAACAAATATAAAATCATGCGAATAATAAATAGAATATTACACGAAGTGAAACATTAACATAGGATTGTTAACAAGATGGTAATATAAGGTTATAATCAAACCATATATTGTTATATATATAATAATAATTTTCATAAAAATATTTAAAATAAATTTTTATTTATTATATAGGTTTTTTGAATGAGTAAGATGAGATTCAAGACACAAGGTAAAGGGGCTTCCATCTCACTTTTTATTTCAGTGAGATACATGATTTATTAATCCCCCATTCCTTTTTTGTAGTGTTTATAATTTCAATTGATTAAATAAATTATTATTATAGTTAAATTTATGGGTATTTATATATCCATTTTAGGGCCTTTACTTCAAGGGGTTTAGGTTTCCAAAGCTATCTAATTGGTAAAATAATATTGTCTCAATTTTTTTTCTTTGGGACTCATATTTTGTTATGCCCATAAATTCATTTTTAGGTGTATATATGTCAAATTTACATGATATATCATGAATATCCATATTTTTATGAGATTATAAGCTTAATATAATTTTACATTCTTACATGTAGAATATGATCGTAAGTAACCTAGTGGTATAATTGTATTGAGAAAATCTCATTTCTTTTCAAAAAAATTAATTATTATGCTTATTTAATGAAATCTTGTTATCCATCTATCAAGAACACTCATTAGATTCCTTATCCTCTATTTATTAAATATATATCCATTTATTAGTACCACTTTTCATCTATATAGTATATAAGATAATATATAAAATGCTTTTCAGAAATTATTATTGTATTTATCACTTTGGTTGGAAATCGGTTTTATTAAAAAAACCATATCTTCAGAAAAAAAATTAAAAAATGTTTTCAACTGATCCTTGAAGATAAATTTCAATGAAAAGGGAATAATTTTTTTTTCAAATATTTTTTAAATGTTTTCAATGTTATTTTCAATGAAAAAGGTTTTTAAAATGTTTTCAAGATTCTTTTATAAGTTTGTAAGGAAAGTGGGTTTAAAAAGATTTTATATTTTAAAGATCCTTTTCTAAATAAAGAAAGGATAGTTACCTGAAGAAATATTTTTGAAATATCATTCCATGTTATTTTACATCTATGATATCATCATGGGATTTTACTCATTCCCATATAAGAAATGTGTCAATAGTTCCATTCATATTCATTCATAAAGAGATTAATGTTTTATAGAATGTTTCTTAAGACACCCATTTCACTTCCATAGGATTTATGATTTTAAAACCTGCATCCTTTTATGGGTTATGATTTCAAGAATTTTTTATGAAACCTATCTCATTTCACAGGTAATTATGGGTTGAAATGTAAATTATACCCATTTATTTCATGGATCATGTTTTGATGTTTATATAACCTATCACTTTTTATGGGTCTTGATATGATGAATGATTTATTTTCTTTGGAATATGTATGAAAGATTATATTATGAGATGGGTTAGACCTATATCTTCTTAAGATTAATTGGTTAAATATTTATATCTCATGAGATATATATGGATTGACCAATTAATGATCTCATGTCACTATTATAGGGATGGAAAGATAAATGAACTTGGTTTTGTATTACAGGGATGGAATTGGAAATGAACTTTTTTGTGTATTATATGAATATAATGGGGGTTTGATCCTAGTTAATTAATGGTCTTTTTACACTATGATGGACTCAGAATCAATGCCTTGACTACTTTGAAAGTCATTATATATGCTTTTGTGTATTAAAAAATTCCACATTTTATTCCAATGTTATGATTCTATACCATATGATCTTTATTTATTTACAATTAATGTCTAATAAACATCCATGATTTGTGCAATGATTCATGTATATGATATTTGATATGAAGGTTATGGTCTTCAAATGTTCGACTCACATTCCATACCCTTTTTTTAATTTAATGCTTACGCATTTCCTTTATTTACCATTACTGAGTATATTTACTCCCCCTTTATTATATTTTCATTACAAAATTTATAATGAAAGGTTTTAGGTAGAAATAATAAAGGTGGAGATCATTATGGGTTATGTTTAAGATCCTTCACAAGAATATAATATTTTATATCCATGTTTCCAAAGACTCTAAAGTATTACAGTTCCAAGGAATGTATTTTTGTAATGTGTAGAATATTAATCTAAAATGATGTAATATCCATATATGATATGTATGGGTCATTTTAGTTTGTACCAAAGTAAAGGATTAGTCATCCTTTGGAAACTAGTTTGATAAAACCGTAGTGTTATCTCTATGTATATTTGTATGGATATGTCATGGTAGGTCTCTAAGGATATATATATGGATGAGTTTACATTTAGGAAAATGTCCTATAATTTTTATAATGGATAGATTGAGTGGATTCTCAATAAAATATCCCTGTCTAGATACTACAAGTGGATGTGGTTTTGACATAGATGTACATAGAGGTAAAAACTTTTACAAGATATTTTGGGCCTAACATGGTGTAATCTGGTACACGACTGTGAGCCTTACTACCCACCTCGTTTAACACACATGTGGGATATGATTTGGGAATTCAAAAACTCTTCATGAACAATAAAAGAGGATTTAGATATAATTTATCTATGAAAAACCTATAATGAACCAAGGGTGTCTTACATTAAGGAATTGGTCACGATTTGGATATTCTATAAGTAAATATTTCCATGACTAAGCTATTCTATGCTATGATTTGTAATTATCACTATATGTTTATGGTTTCATTAAATGGATGGAACCAGAAGTAAATGGATTATTGTTTAATGTGATGGATGATTTGCTAATGGGAAGTTAAGTGGGATGATCACTGGAAGGAAATTTGTTCTGATCATTCCTAATCAGTTTTAAGAGAACATGATTAACAATGTGTACCTTTACCAACTCATGGAATCACCAAGGAAGATAAATAAGGATTTATGTAAGATTTAAGGTAATGGAGGCCATGTACGAGAGAATATTCCATTTATTTTGTGTCATTAATGTGGAAATATTCATCTATGTTAATTTCATATTGGAAAAATAAATTTTTTTGCCTATGGTGAATATGGACAAAAAGAAAGGGAATGAAATGGAATAATAATGAGTTCGGTTAACTAAACGGATGAGAATTTTGGACTCCCTATGAAATAATTGAAGGTTAAATATTTTATGTGTGGAGTAAATGGCCATTAAGAAACTCAATTTTCCAAGACAAATATCCCGACGAGAAACAACAAAGTGGTGTAAGTAATGGTTATAGTATTTTTGATGATGAGACTACCGATGAAATGTGAATGGGAAGAGGTATTGTTTAATTAGATATGTTATCCTTGTTAATGGAATAAGGATTTAGGGGAATAGTAAATTATTTTGTGTATTTTAGTTCAGTAATTATGTTATATGAAAGATAAAATATATAAGGGTTGTTCAATTTATGTTTTTCTCTATGGATTTACAAGAATACATTGAATGGTTATGATGGAGTATAAAAGTGGTATAATGTAAAGGTTATGTCCATGTAAGTAAGACTTTTAATGGAAAAATAACCCTTAATATGTTCTTTATGATAATATTTTACTATTTGGATAAATATATGTGGGATATGAATAAGTAAGTTGGATTGTATGGAATACCTTGGAACTATTTAAGGACATGTTGATAAGTAGTTCATGCTATAATGGATGAAATTTAAAACATTATTAGACTTGTAGAATATATCATGTAATTTATAGAATAAGGAATCATACAATGTTTATCAAAGGATTTATGTAAATTCATGATGTAACCATGTTCCAAGATAATTTACCACAATATTATTCAAATGTTTAGGATACAACAACAAATATCTACTTTGTGATGTATGGGGGATGAATGCTATGCTGATTTCATGAAATTATTCTAATGGATTTTTTATTTTAGTCTTTTAGAAGGGTTATAATAAAAACCATACATTAAAAGTTTATGTTAAACAACAGAGGACATATTTATGTTCTATGTTTGTATTGAAAACCTTGTATAAAATGATATTTAGTGATTAGGCTTGTTTTAAGTCTTTCAATCATATTTTTTAAATTATATTAGTGTGTTTTTAGAAAAGTAAATCATGTATGGAAGGTGAAAAATAATAATGTCTGGAGAGGCCATGGGTTTTGACCCCAAGACCGAAGGAAAATAAGGGTTTCAAGCCTATAACTGGAATATATGATGTCCTGGTTATTGTATATTTTTATTATAAATATTTAATAATATAGTAACTTTAGTGTTACTTTTTGTGTTTACAGATCAATAATATTTATTTTTAATAATATTAATAGATATATAGTTATAATAATCATTATTTTATGGGCCATAATATGAGATAATGGGGTATTTTAGTGCTTTGGACCCCAAAGATAATTTCCAGACATCCATTTCATCATGTAATAGATGAATTAGAAATTTTTAAAAGAACATCCAATGAATGAATTTTTTTATATATAAATATATCAATTATGTATATTTATTTATATTATTATTCAATAAAATAACTACCCAAAAATAGGATGATGATAAAATATGTTTTCATAATACCTCAGTTTTTGTTTAATAGTTGGGATTTTATATCATCAATGATTTATTACTTTGAGGAATTGAAAGATTAATTGACCTCTCAATTGTTTGTGATTGATGATATTAAAAACCCCATATAAATATTTATTCTTTTCCTCTAAGCCCAATATTCACTCACTACATATGTTCTCCTATGTGAAAACCATGTTATATGTTACTTTGGGAAATCGTTATGGTTCCAACATTCCATTTAAGGGATGTTTTAGTATTCATTATTAATATGTGGGTTTATATAAAAGAAACATTCATGTATTAAACCTCTGATAATCTTGATGAATTTTTAGTGGGATATTAATATTAAGGGGGTAGAATGTAACTCCTGGATATTTAGTGAATTATTTTCCAAATTAATTTACACTTGGAAATATTTTTCATTTCATGTAACAGTAAAAATAGTTTATTTTATAGTAAAGTACTATGTTTAGCTTGAATTATATGCAACAATAATTTAATTTTTCACTACAAACATAATAAATTTCATCTTTCTATGCATGTAACTCTCTGGTTAGATGTGCCTTGGCGTACGCGACATGCAATATCAACTTAGCATACATTACACACAACACTGAGGTTTCTATGAATCAACATTTTAATGTTTTAATTATATAAATGATATAAGTATAACATAAATGTATAAAATATTAATATGAATAGTAATAAATAATTATATATTTTTTACAATTGTTTTACTGAAATAAAAAATAATGATAATGAAATATATAATTTTTGGTACAGACCTTATATGTTTTAAAAAACTATTTTCTCAAATAAAATACATTTTCTGTACGTAAATTAATAATAATTAAATATATTTTAGATACATATAGATATTAAATTTGATAAAACAATATTAATTTTTTAATTTAAAATTACGAAATTTTCTTCTAATGAATTATCTGTATTTTTCTGAGAAACATCATTTTTTAATGAATAATGAAAAATGCTGTTTTTTAGTTAAAAACATCTATTTCATTTAAATATATATTGACATTAAAATATCCATAAAATTTATTTTCAGGACTCATTAGATCAATTATATGTCTGTTAATAAAAATTTATTTCATTCTAATAAATTTAAATTTGAAATTAAATATAAAAAAAATAAAATTTTAGACATCTTTATTCTTTAAAAACCCATAACTTTGTCTCGCCTGCGATAGTAGCATTAATATTAATTTTTCTGATTCAATGAATTGGATTTATAAAACCAACACATGAAATTGTAATAATAGTATATATATTATAATTATATCTTTTTTATTTTTTACCAAAATGACTATTAAAAGTGATTAAGGTGAAATTAACCGTAATTAAGGACTAAAACTTATTCTTAGGGGCCCAAATAAGATATCCACTTGTCCAAACCTCATTTCCTGGCCATATATCAGCCATAAACCATAAATTATTGATTTAGTTTGGTTTGTTACTACTTTTTTTTTGTATGAACATTTGTACACCTTTTTTTAATTCCAATTGATTCCTTTTCTTTCCTGATTAAAGGCCACCAACTGTCCCACTTATAAACACCTCTGAAACCACATAGGTTTGGAGGAAATATACCCAATATACTTCCAAAAATATCTAACATCCTCATAAAATCCTATATTTGGTATGAAATTCTGACAAGGAATCCTTTTGGAAAACCAAAAAGAGTTCCCCAATTAAGCGGTAACACATTATGTCAAGATCCATTCTTTTATTTTCCTTCTCTACCCCCTCTAATATCTGTATTCATTATTGTGTAACAAAACTAGTTTCATAAATATACAAGTATGTTTTTATGTTATGTAATATACTTAAAATTTTAAAATCCTCTATCAAATGGGTAACAAATATATAATTTATGTGTATGGTGAACTACAACCTCAATAAAATATGCTTGTTAAATATTCATTACTGCCTCTCATGGTGAAAATTATGATGGAAAATATGTTTAAAATGTTATATATTATATTTATTATTTATTTAATCTTTAATATTTCTTTTACAATGCCTATATTTTTTTACTTTTCATTTGTTGTGAATATTCTTATTTTGTTTGAGGAAGTGTGGACTATCGGCCCTTCAAAACGATATGATTTGTTCATACACTTCATAAATTATATTAAGGATGGTTTGAGTGAATATGTAAGATATATATGATATCATAAATATAATTTTATAAATATAAAGATATATACATATATATATAATTATTTTACTTACTTTCTATCAACATGATAATTAAAAAGAAATAGAATTCATACTTACGTATGACCTACCATCTCCTTGAATGAAATATTTTGTTTCATAATTATATATCCTTTATATTATTTAAAAAAAATATAATTTATATACCTGATATTAATATAATGGTTTCAATTATGGAATTCATGATATAATTTATAAATACCAATGATATAATAAATTACGACACATGTGAATATTAAAGCCACTATTACCCGAAGTGAAACCTTAACATAGGACTGTTAACGAGAGTGTAATATAATATTTCAGTAAAACCATATATGGTATTAGATATAAGAATATTGTTCTTTATAAGATTTATAATAAATTTATATATATTATACAAGTGGTTTGAATGAGTATGATGAGAGTCAGGACACATGGTAAAGAGATTTCATCTCACTTTTTGATTCCCTTAGATACATGCTTTATTCAAAACATATTCATTTTTCATGGTGTGTAAACTACGCATGGATGAAATGAATGATTAATATATTTATATTTATGGGTATTTTGATATCCATTCTATGAACTTTATTTCATGGGATATAGGTTTCAAAATTTATCAATGTAACGACCTAATGTTTTAACAATGTAAATTCACTTCTTATAATTATGTCAAATAATCACATGAAATCAAAAAAAAAATGGACTACTAAAAGCTATGTGATCTTCAAATATAATATTGTAACTTCTATGATTTGAATTCAAAAAATCTGATATACATGGTTGCGATTAGTAAGAAGTTTGGAATATGATAAGAAAAAACAGAATTTTTTGGTGAATAGTAACCCAACATTTTGAATACTAACATACCCTTATGAATAGTAATACGAACCTTATGAATATTACAAAATAAAAATGAATATTACCCTCACCCTTGATTGTATAAATAAAATTTAGACATCGTATAAGTGATAATACGGCCATAGTAAATGTATTAATATTTTTATAAGTCTTAAATAATTATTTATAAATAATTAAATAATTTAAATGAAATTTTATTTTTCTATATGGTGTTCATAAATTATAAATTTTATGTGTTATGGTTTTAGGATATTTTTATAAGACCATATTTAATTTTTTTAATCATTATAAAATCAGTTATTCTTTTAGAATCCTTATTTTTTGTGTAAATTAGGATTTTATTTAAAAATTATTTAAATCATATTTAGAAAATTATTTTTTAAAAGTGGATCTTATTTTTTGATTCTACACCTCATAAATATGGTTAGGGTAAATTTTTGAGATTTTTTCTAAAATACATGAATTTTTTATTAATAGTAAAATAAGATAATTCAGGATAAATGCTAAAACCAGAATTTCTGCATCATCCTTGAGTCATAGATGATGTAAATGGACATTTTTTCAAACAAAGATTCACATATTACAATTTTTGTTGATTTAATAATCAATATTTATTGTCTTGTGGAAAAATAATAAACTAATGATTAAAATATTAAGAATCCTCTCCTCCCCTCTTCTATAAAAACTACTGACACTCCCCTCTTCTATTCACTCCTATAAAGGCTTCTTCCATACTTAAAAGTTGCAAAACACTCTCCCCAAGTTCCTCCCCCACGTCTAGAATCTCCTGTTCTCCTCAAAAGGCCAAATCCTCTCACCTTAATAGGATCTCAAAGAAGATTAAATCAAGCCATAAATTCCCCATTTCTTTTGTTTCATTTCCATTTCATGTTCCTTTGTTATTTTTTCATTCCTAACCTCTCCTCGTCAATTGGTACGGAAAATCCAATAACATAAATGTATTGAAATTTTTTTATGCTAATGGGATAATTCATTATAATCTCTCCTTTCCCCATATTTTATACTAAATAAACAAAAACATCATCCGAGATGTGTTAATTTATCACATTCAAGGAGGATAGGTTATCAATTTCTATCACCATCTTTAATTCTGGTCGGGAAGCCATTTTTCAGTTTGAACCATACCATTAAATAATTATTTTATCTTATTTGATATTCTGGAATCCTTCTTCACACATGAAGTAAAATAATATTATAAAAACATTAATTATGAGAAAAAAAAGTAAATTAGTCCAAGCGTTTATCAGCAGTGTTTTATAGAATGATTCACATAAACTCAAAATGACCAAATGAATTTTATAACCATTTAATCTTCTGTATTTTCACTAATATTATAAATCATCAATTATGGACAACCATTCTCATCATACATGTCTATCATAACATGAATATAAGTTAACTGATCTTTAAAAACCAATGAAGCAAACCCTCTCAAACAATTAAATCGAACCTCATAACTCATCAAAAAATACAGGGATGAAATTAAAAAGGTGATAATAAATAATTAATATGTGGTGCAGGTTCTGGAATTATTAATTAATGAACATAAATTTATTATTTAGTTTGTTAAGATCAAAAGAGGAACACCATCTGACATAAGGCAAGGGATTATTTTTTCTCACACTTATTCAACAATCTCCTCTATGTTATATCCTTTTATGAGTGATTCCTAATGTTTGGGGTATGATTTAGAACATCCCCACATATATCCCTCAGTATTTATAATATAATATAAACCCATTTATCTCTCATTATTCCCTCTTATGTACACCTGATACCAAGCCAATTTTCCGTAAGGGATTCTACCCGAACCTCCAATATTCCTTCGGGTTATTATTAATCTCTTTTTACCCAATTGAAATCCTATACTATATTGATGTACATATTCAAATTTATATTTATATTTAAAAACTCATGCATTTATATCCATTAATCATTCTATTTTTTCTAGATACATTCTTTTATGTGATTCAATATTAAACACATCTCGATAAACAAACTCGTTTTAATGGAACATCCCAAATTCGTACCCAATTTCATGTGAACTCTACCATATGTTTTAAGAAACTATTTTTTTTATAAAACCATTTTTGTATTAAAACATTATTAGATAACTTTTTTTTACAAAATATTATTCCCTTTTTGATTTTAAATCCTTATTAGTGTTTTCCTTAAAACTGCATTAAAATGTTTTAATGCAAAAATTATTAAATATTATTTTTATATGTCTTCAATTGAATTTAAAATAACCTACCATGATATCTTCATATTCCACCTTATGGATGTCCATTTATTTTTTAATGACTTTATTTCATGGACACTTTTATGATATTTCCATTTATTATGCCTTATGACATGATTATGATACCAGTTTCTTTAGAATGGTGGAATTATGTTTACGATTGATTTTGAATGAATATTTTTGTGGAAATAATATTCATGAATAGGTTATGATGAGTGGACCCAAATAGAATTTCAATGCATCAGGTAATGTTGAGTCTCACTAGATGTTATGTGGAACAGTCTTGGCGGTTAGCCTTGGGTTGTGCTGCCATGTTCAACGGTCTTGGTGGTTAACCTTCACATGTGATACTCCATGTGAAAAAGGACTTGAATAATGATAACGTCATGATTGGTGTTTCTTACACATTTATATGATTAAATGTGTATATGATCCCATTTTTATATGTTCTTATTCTATATTCCATTTCATATCCTTATGTCATGATCTCTAACCCATGTTCTAAAGCATTATTCTTATGTTTATTTCCTTACTGGGATTTTAGCTCATCCCTTCATTCATGTGATCCCCATGGTACCCTATGTAGATGTAAGGGCTCAAAAGAAGCAAATAGCCCTTTAAAAATATTAAATAATGAAGTGGTTTTTAGTCCCATGTTTTTTGTTTTTTGTACATAGTCTTCAAAGACATTAGACTTCATGATCTTTGGATTGTTTTTTGATGTATAATTATTCTTAAAATCAAGTAATGTTATGTGTAAAAGTCTAGGGTCTATATAGTTGGTATCAGAGTATGGTCTAGTTATTTATAAGGATTATAAATAGGGTTGTTTAGTAAGACCTATAAGTATGTGACAAAGTATATGAAAACCCCTAAAATTTCGTTATGTATAGAATAAGTGATTTATCAAGAAAATACATCATTGTCTGGATAAAAAATGGTATAGGTGTCTTGGCACATATTTATCTAGATGTAAACTCTAAAAAACATCTTGAGATATACTCAAATGAGAACTAGTTCATGTAATAGGCCATACATAACTCATGGTTTGACACTCCAAGGGGATATGCATTGGTAAATTCATGACCCTAGTACAATCCATTGTTAAGGGAATAATGAAATCTCGTAAGAATATATGTTAAGAAATAGATCAAGGATTACTTAGATTTAAACATAGGGAATCACAAGTAAGGATATATTTCTCCTTTACATGTTTGTCTTATTATATTCATAATTTCCATTTTATGCTCAATGGTTAAGTATTCTATCCCTCTAGCTGTACTATATTTTTTTAGTTAATGTCATGAAATAGAAGAACACATGCCAGCAATCAATGTGATAGGGAATGTGAATATTTCCCTATTGATATGCCTGATATGATGGGAATGGGTGCTCAAAACATCATGATACTACATGCTCTTTTGGATCAAGTTATAAATTATAACCGGAATCATGTGGAACACCAACCTCTTACAAGGAAATAGAATGTTTCGATTAAATTATTAATGTGGAGACTTCCTCCCATGTTTATTTTATCTTATGATCCACTCCTCATAGAATAGTGGATTTACTCTATTGAAAAGATATTATCTATCCTCCAGTTATAAAAAGAATATAATGTGGTAATGGAGGTCTATCATTTTGATGGAGAAGATGATCAGTGGTGGAAAATGATCTCGAATATGATAACCCATGAGAAAATTGATTACATGGATTAGAAGGAATTCAAGAGATTTTTTTTTCAATAAATATTTTCCACGAACCCTCCATCTAAAGATAGAAAGAATGTTCATTATACTCATGAAGAAGTAAGATGTGTCAATCTGGGAATGTGAATCAAACATTACAATGCTCGCTAGGTATGCCTACGACATTGTCATGAAGACCAAAATCAACGTGGATCCCTTCTTTAGAATACTAAAGATGAGTCTATAAAAAGTGTTGTTGAATCAATACTTATAATTCTATGAGAAGATTGTTTTTGTGACATTAAGGCTGAAATGGAGATTAGAGACTCTTAGTGGTATAATGGGAATGACAAAAAAATGTTGAAAATGGAATCTAATGTGGGTGGTTTTGCAAATAAATTCCATGACGTAAAGAAGCCCAATCACCACATGTGTAAATATCATGGGGAGATGAATTTTGGGAACAATCTAAAGGGAACTAAGAAATAGTGTAAATATGGAATTTTGGGATATCTGGCTAAAAATTGATGAACTGATATGAAAAATCCAACTAATGTGGAAGAAGAAATGAAGATTCAGATCAACACTCATCATGTAGTACATTTTTACAACTACAAGGAGCATGGGAGTAATTTGAACAATTTCCATAAGATGAGGGTTGTTGGAGGCCATAAAAGAAACTTTAAGGAAACAAGGAAGGGCTTATGATATCACTATTTATGAGGTGGAGAAAAAAAACGATGTGGTGACAATTACGCTAGTTATTCATTCAATAATAGAGAATGTACTATTTAAATTTTTTTCTACACACTCATTCGCATATTGAATGTTTAGTAGAAAAATTGAAACAACACAATAAAATTTGGAGGATAAGTTATTTTTTAGAACATAAAATTTGGTAATTATTTCATATATGGTTTATAATCCCTCCTTGGTTAATATTTGTGGACTGAACCTCCCATAAAATCTCATCATACTACATTTAGTGAAGTTTTATTCTATATTTGGAATGAATTGTCTATGTTTATAAAAATGCAACATCAATTTTTGGGAAATGGATATTAATCATCACATCCCGAAGCATCCTCCAATTCTTTATAAGGGTATGGAGAAAGATGAATCTCCTTTAGAATCATTGTCTCTTGTGTCTATATTAATTTTTTATGAGCAAGAATGTCTAACTCAAATTATTGATTCCATGTATAGAATCATTCTATTCCCATCATGAGGGATTATACTGATGTATTACCTAAAGAGTTGTTTGGTATTCCTCCTAATCAATAGGATGATTTATTAATTGAACATATTCCTAGATCATTCCCTATATCAAATACAACTTAAAGAATGGCCACAGTAGAGCTATAGGAGCTGAAGAAGTAGTTATATGAGAATCTTGAGAATGGTTTTATATACACGAGTTCTTCACCATGTGGTGTGCCAGTCCTATTCATCAAGAAGAAGGATGGATAAATGATCCTCTACATTGATTATCATGAGATCAATAAAATCAAAATAAAGAACACGTATCCCCTTCCCCAGATAGATGAATTGTTTGATCAACTTCTTCAGGCCAGTTATTTCTCTAAGGCAGACCATCTATCGAGATATCATTAATTAAAGGTGAGGAAGGTATAAATTTACTAGAATAACATTTTAATGAGTTTTGGACACCATGAGATCATATTGATGCCTTTCAAAATAACTAATTCTCCAACAAATTTCATAGACTTAATGAATAGAGTCTTAAGATATTACCTAGACAAATTTGTGTTAGTATTTATCAACGATATTCTGATATACTATAAGATCAAGGAGGAACATGGAGAGTATTTCAATAATTTGTTAAAGACATTTAGATGGGAGAAGTTGTGTGAAATTTAGAGTAAATGTGACTTCTGGATGGAGGACGTATCCTTATTACATCATATTATCACTAGAAAAGGGATATATGTAGAGCCTTCAAAGACAAAGGCAATTGAACAATGGCCCAAGACGTCATTTGTAATCGAGATCCGTAGCATTCTAGGTCTAGCCAGGTATTATTGATGATTTGTGAAGAACTTTTCATATTTTTTAAAACCAATGACCATGATGAAATGGAAGATAGTAATGTTTTTCTAGACTCGGGAATGAAAATACTATTTTAAGGAGTTGAAAAAGAGGCTAATCACTATTCCAGTAATCACAGTCCCAACAAGTAGAGAACTCTTTGTGGTGTACAATGATTTTTCAAAGAAGGTATTATGTTGTGTGCTAATGTAAAATGATAATGTCATATCCTATGCAACAAGGAAGCTAAAAATACATGATAAAAACTATCCCATACATGATATGGAGTTGGTAGTTGTGATCATTTCATTAAAAATCTGGCGGCAATATATCAATGGGGAGAAGTGTGAGGTATATACTGATCAAAAGAGTCTAAAATATATATTCACAAAAGAATATCTTAATATGAGTCATCAGAAATGGATAGATCTCATCAGGAATTTTGACGTCTCAATCCACTACCATCTCTGTAAGGCAAACAAGGTGGAGGATACTCTAAGTAGAAAGTAGAAAGGATCCCAACACTGGTGTGTTAGGATGAGTTCGGTAAGAATAAGCTACTAGGACCTGAAATGGTTTACGAAATTGCAGATAAGGTAAAAAAACATTCCATAGCACATCAAGGGAAACAAAATTCAAAAATGTGTTATGTATATAATCGTCGATGGGACCATGAGTTCAATGTTGCAGATATGGTATTTCTATGCATATCTCAATGGAACAAGGTCGTGATGTTTGGGAAGAAGGGAAAGATAATCCTAGGTACATTTCCCCCTTCAATATTATATATCAGTCAGGGTTGTGGCCAATCGAATATCACTTCTATCTACCATGTCCAATGTATACTTTGTCTTTCATGTATCCCTCTTAAGGATGTACATACCAGAACCTTATTATGTACTCTCTTCAAAGGTTGTACAGTTGTAGAATGATCTTTATTACGTGGAGTAGCTAGTGATGATCTGGACTGTAGAGATAACGTTCTATGTAACATTTCTACTCACTTGGTAAATGTAATAAGGTGGAACCATATGTACAAAGAGGAAACATGGGAACTGGAGGAGGTAATGAAGGAAAACTACCCGCACCTATTTATTCCATATAATGTAAAAAGAAATTTTGAGGGGGAAATTTCATATGGGGGAATAATGTAATGACCCAATTTTTTATCAATGGAACTTGTATTCTTATAATTATGTCCTAAAATCACATTAAATCACAACATAATGAACTACTAATAACTATGTGACCTTTAAACCTAATATTGTCACATCTGTGATTAGAATTTCAAAAATCTGACATACATGGTTGCAATGAGTAAGATGTTTAGAGTCCGATAAGAAAATCCTAATTTTTTGGTGAATAGTTACATACCCTAATGAATACTAACATATGCTTATGAATAGTAATATGACCCTTATGAATAGTATAATATCAAAATGTAGAGTTACCTAACCCTTTATTGTATAAATAAAATTTAGGTATCTTATATGAGATAATATGACCGTAGTAAAAGTGTTGGTGTTTTTATAATTGATTGATAATTAATTTTAATTATTTAATTAATTTAAAAATATTAATTTACTAAAAGGTGTTTATAAATAAAAATATTTATGAATTATGTATTTAAGATAATTTTATAAGTCCATATATAATTTTTGAAAGCATTATTAAATTATTTATAGTTTTAAAATCTGTATTTTTCAAGTAAAGTATTATTTAAATATGAAATTAAATTAATCGTATTTAGAAAAGTGTTTTTAAAAAATAGATCTCATTTTTAGATTCTACACATTGAAAAAATGGTTAGGTTGAATTTTTTGTATTTTTCTAAAGTGCTTCAAATTTTGATGGCAGTATAATACGTTTATTCATGATAAATGATAAAACATAAATTTCTACATCATGCCTAATTCATGGATGATGTAAATGTCCATTGGTTCAAACTCACATGCACATATTACTATTTTGGTTCATGGAATCATCACTATTTCTTATCTTATGGAAAAATAATGATCCAATGACTAAAATATTATGAAAACCCTCCTCTCATCCACTATAAAATCCACCAACACTCCCCTCTTCTCGTCACTCCTCTCTAGCCTTGTGTCTTCCCTAAAATATTCCAAAATTTCTCCCCAAGATCACCCCTAACTTCCATCATCCCTTGGTATCCTTGAAATACAAAATCCTCCCCCCTTAAGAGGATCTCAAGGAAGATTAAATCAAGAAGTAAATTCCTCTTTTCTTTTCGTTCATTTTCTTTCCATATTACTTTGATTTATTTTTATTCTTAACCTGTCATCATGAAAATGGTAGGAAAAATCGAATACCATACATATACTGGAATGTTGTCATGATAATTGGATAATTCATTATCATCTCTCATTTCCCCTTATTTTATATGAAAAAAACAAAAATACCATCCTGAGATGTGTTGATTTATCATATTCAAGGACGGTGGGTTATCAATTTCTATTACCATATAAAATTCTAGTCATGAATCCATTCTTATGTTTAAACCAGAATATTAAATAAGTATTTTATCTTATGTGTTTATATGGATTACTTTTTCATCCATGATGTTATGTAATATTACAAAACATGTTAATTTTGATCAAAAATTCCAAATTTATCAAAGCGTTTATAATTAATGTTTTATATAATGATTCACCTTTAATATAAATAACCAAATTAATTTTATAACCATGAAATATTCTAAATGTTCACTAATTTTATATAACTATAATTCTGTACAACCATTATCATCATACATGTTTCTCAGAACATGAATATAAGTAAACCGATCATTAAAAACCAAGGAAGAAAGCAATCCTAAATAATGAAATTGACCCTTTTAACTCAACAAGAAGAACATGGATGGACTTAATATGGTTATAATAAGTCAATAACACGTATTCTAGGTTATTTAAATTTTAATTAATGAAACTTTTGTGTAATTAAGATCAAGCGAAGAACACCATTGGACTTAATGTAAGGGATCCTCTCTTTCTCACACTTATTCAAGAATCTCCTCTATGTTATGTAATTTTTTGGGTAATTTTAAATGTTGGGGTATAATTTCTCACCTCCCCCATAATACCCTCATGATTTATAAAATATGATAAAACCATTTAAATCTCATTAAGAACTGTTATGTACACCCGATACCATGCCTATTTTATGTAATGGATTCTACTTGAACCTCCAATATTCCTTTGGGATTTTGTTACTCTCTTTTTTAAAGAAATAAATCCAATATATTGTTGGTGTAAATCCTCCAATTTCTATTTATATGTACATAATCATCTATTATGACCTATTTATCATAAATTTTCAGTGATATACATTCTTTTATGTTATTTTCCACTTCAATACATCTCAATAAGCAAGGTCGTTTTAAGTTAACTTCCGGAATTCATAACCAATTTCAAGTGCACACAACAATATGTTTTAAGACACCATTGTTTTTTTATAAAACTTGTATTTTTAATATGAAAACCTTCTTGTATCACTTCTGGTTACAAAATGTTATTCACTTTTCTATTTTAAATTCTTAGTAGTATTTTCCTTAAAACCGCACTAAAATGTTTTAATGCTAAAAATTATTAAATACAATTTTTACATGTTGTCACTTTTATATAACATCACATCCCATGATATATTATTATTTAATGGAATGAATGTATGTTTATATTACAATTCCTTTCTTTCATGGACTCTTTTATGATATGACCATTCATTATGCTTTATGACATGAATATGCTACCCATTTCATTCCATGGGTTCCCTTATGTTTATGATTTATTTTGTATGATTCTTTTTGTGTCATGAATATTCATAAACATGTTAAGATGGGTATGCCTAGATAGCTCTCCAATGCACTGGGTAAAGTTGAGTCTTGTGGGACGTTATATGCAATGGTCTGGGCCGTTAGCCTTGGCTTGTGATACCATGTCGAATGGTCTTGGTGGTTAACTGTGACTTGTGAACATCTATGTGAAAAAATCCATGACTCATGCTAAAATATTTATTTATGTTTTTTCCACATTTCTCGGATTTAATGTTTATATAATCCCATGTTTTTATTTTATGATTTTATATTCCATTTTATATCATTATGTTATGATCTATGACCCATGTGATAATGCCTTATTCTTATGTTTATTCTCATTCTTGTCTTTTAGCTCATCCCTTCGTCAATGTGATCGCCAGGATACCCTTTGTATATGTAAGGGCTCAATAGAATATATGATCTCTTTATGAAGATTAAATAAAGATGTTTTTTTAGTATAATGTTTTATGATTTATGTTTTATGTACCTAGGCTTAAAAGACACTAGAATTCATGATCCAAGGTTTGTTTTAGGATGTATAATTATGCTTAAAATCATGTCATGTTATGTGTAAAAGGATAGTGTTTCTATAATAAAATCATTAAAATATATTTTTCTCAATTTTCCTTCTTTGAGAATCATGTTTTGTAGTGCCGCTAAATTCATTTTGAGGCTTATATACATCAATTTCAAATGATATATCATGAATCTCAAAATTTTAAATGATATTCTAAGATTAATTTAATTTCCATTTCTTACATGCGAAGTATAATCACTATTAACCAAGTGGTATGATTTTATTAAAACAATCTCATTACTTTTTGAGATTTTTAATTATTAAGATTCTTTGATGAATTATTATGATCTATATCTCAAGGAAACTCACAAATTTTTTTCTCTTATATTTATTCTAGATATATACATGTACTGAAACATTTTTTATATTATCTGTTATTTATTATTGATAAAAGTTTTTAAGAAATATGATTGTATTTCTCTTTTCGGTCGAAAATCATTTTTAAAAAAAAATGTTTCCAAAAAATGTTTCCAAATGATACATGAAGATCATTTTCCTGGAAAAAGGATTTTATTAAATTATTATTGTTTTCAAAGATTCTATTATATGTTTTTAAATATATTATCAATGAAAAAAGTTTTTAAAATATTTTCATCATTATTTTATATTTTTTAAGGAAAATGGGCTTCAAAAGGATTTATATTTTATACAAAATTTGTGATGAAGATATGATATTTACCTTAAGAAATGTTTTCAAAATATTCTTCAAATTTATTTTCCTTCTATAAGAACATATTTTGAAGTTATTAATTCCATTATATGGAATGATCCAAAGATTCCATTCATATTCATTCGTGAATGTCTTATGTTTTTCTGGAATGATTCTTATGACACCCATTTCACTTCCATAGGTTTTATGAATTTTAAACCTTATTCATTTCAGGAGATATGATTTCATGAATTTGTTAGGAAACATATCTCATTTCATAGGTTATGATGTTAGTAAATTTTAATGACACCAATTTCATTTCATGGGATGTGATTTAATGTTTATAAAACCTATATATATTTTTTGGGCCAGGATATGATGGATGTTTTTGAATCCTGAGTCGCATTTATGAATGATTAAATTATGATATGAGTGGGAAATGTATATCCCTCAAATGAAATGGTTAAGGATTTATCTCTCATGGGATAGATATAGCTTAAATGAGAAATGAACTCGGGTTATTATTACAGGGATGGAATAGGAAATAAACATGGTTTAATATTATATTGTTGGAATGAGAAATGAACTCGATCTAGTACTATAGGGTTGTAATGAAAAATCATCTTGGTTCAGTAATATAGGGCTGGAAGGGGGAGTGAACCTGATTGAGTAATGGACTTTTCCCCCTAATATGGTATTGGAAGCAAGTCCTTGACTACTATGTAAATCATTATATATGATTTTGTGTTTTCCAAAATTCCATGTTTTATTCCTATGTCATGATTTAATAGATTATGTTCTTTATTTCATTAAGATTCATGTCTTGTGAAATTATAGGATTTATTCAATCATTCATGTATATGATCTTTGATATGCATGGTATGATCTTAAAATGTTATGTTCATGTTCCATACCCGTTTTTCATTTAATATTTATGAATTTCCTTTATTTACCATTATAGGCCATATGACTAAAAATTAATTTTTTATTAACATTGAACCTATTTTATGGGATGAGGGGCAACCCATAATGGCATCAAATAATTAGACCAAAAGACTAGGCCCCAACAGTCCAAAAGACTAAGATCATAAACAATCCAAACTACATGCAAAAATCCCCTACCCATAGTAAATATTATTCATCCCAGCTTACACCTTCACAAAACATCAGGGATAGCTATCCACTGAAAAAGTGAATGGGGAAGGAACTGATGGAAATAGCCATACCCTCTTCAACATCCAATTCTGAATAGCAATGTTATAGTGAAAACTCCATTCCCTGAACCGCATCTGGAGCATATTCTTTTAGACGAATTGGTTGAAGATCCTTGAAAAATGTTCCATAGAGGTAAAAACCCAAACCACAACACCATGAAAACAAATCAAAACGAAAAAACACCAAATTCACATATTATTAGAAAATCCCAGAATGCCAGAACCATCACCTGAGGAAGCTGCACCGCACCTGCCCCTTGATCCACTTTTTATAGGGACCCAAAAAAACTAGGGAAGGGGCAAAAATATAGTCGACACCATGAGACATATGAGCCATCTAAAATAAAATACTCTAAAAATAAAAGTCAATAAACACAATCATAATATCAAAAAACAAAAACCATCACCAAAAAACAACCTCACAAATATTAGGGCTCGATGGAAGAAGATCCCACTGCAGGCATGACCCAAAGATTCCATCAGCGCCTTCAAAACCACACACAGAGACTAGATCCTCCCAACACACCCGTATCTATCTCAGAACATGGAAGAAACCCTAGACTATAGCATCAATAACCTGACTTCACAATGTTGCAATGAAATTCCTAGCCATCTTGATGGTCTGGGCATGAAGACTCGCCAAACATGATTAGATTCACCTTGTTGGATCGATTACACCACTGGAAGAAGATGCACAACACGAGATATTAAATTAGGATCACCAAGGAGCGGAGCTTCAACTAACCCAAGATATTTTAGAGGATGGTGGATGTAGGGGAAATCCTAGTGAAGCAGAGCCCCTTATGAGATAATATGCTTTATTGAGAATCTGAGAGCACCCCTTATTAATGATTCCTTTCTCTATGTTATGAAGAATACTTTTAGGTACATGTACTACTGGTGGAGATATCTATGGGAGATTTTTATGATCTTTCACCAGGATATACGATTTTGTTTCAATGTTTTCAAAAGACATAAAACAATTACAATCCTCAGGAATGTATTTTTTTTAATGTATAGAATATTCATATAAAATGATGTAATATAATTGTATGTTAAGCATGGGTCTCTATATATGATGATGTTGAGTATGTTTTGAGGTTTAAAAACCTTACATGGAACTCCCATGATAATATTTGGGATGGATACAACCAATAAAAAGTTTGAGTCGAGTCTCCATGGAGATACCCCTTCTGGTGTGTACCATTGTTCATTTGCATCTATTCCTAGGAGTTGGATCATGAAATAATGATGGTGAGACTATGGTTAGGGTTTTCAGCTGTTTGGGGATGGATGTGGTAATTTTATGGGTGTGTCATCTATAGAATCTCACATACGCTAGTATAAAAGATCTCAACGTAGGATATCTTCACAGGATCAGGCTCAGACACATAGTCAGGGTAATCAAAAATGACCAAGGTAGTATGGGGAAGGTAGTTTCTATGTATATGATGGAAGAAGGTCACATTTCATGTTATTTTATAATCTTATATTCTATGTAGGGAAAAAATATGGGAGATAGAACCCTATGATAGAGGCATAACTATGACCAAGTTTCTCTCATGTGAGGGTAAGGTGGCCATTAGGGGTGCATAGATGCTAAAGTAGTATGTGGTGCTCCTAGAGGTGAATCTAGGGGATTTGGATAGAATAATGAAATACCTCAACCAACACAACCAAGAGGCCCACATCTGGTTCATGGATTCAGTGGTTGGGGTCACTGACATCAGCATTCTATGGATCCATCTGACCAAACAACACATGAAATGATTAGTGGTATGATAAATATTTATTATATTATTTATCCAATATTAATAAAAATATATATGAGATATTAATTTATCTCGTTACTTCTTATATGGGATATGTGTCTCCCAATTTAGTTCTGTGCACATAATGTTTTTCCTGAGGTTCATACATGGAATTGGTCATCTATATTTTTTAATTAACATCATTTAGAGCTATCTCATTCTCGAGAGAGGTTTTTTCTTGACCTATTGGTAATCATGATGGAACCAAATTATTTAAAATTTGGAATGGATGAGTTTTACATGGTCTAAGTCTAGATTTAGTATAAACAAAGATAGTTTAGATGTCTTCACATGGAAGGGATGAGAATCTCATTTATGTATGTGAGATATCTCGTGGAAGGGTGAGTCTATTTTGTGAGTATGAGGTTCAATCCATTTACCAAACTTTTGGACACTTTATTCCTTGTTGAATCAGGCTCTTCATTCACATGTATTCCTTCATTCATATACTATGTTATGTTTGTCTTCCCCAAGGATTTTACTCAACTACCTCTGAGGTAGAAGATAGTGTTTTTTATTGACTTTAATCCCAGTACCACTACAATATCATCTATGGAATATTGTATGTCCCCAACCGAGATCCAAGATATATGGTTGTAGTTAGAGGACCATCGAGATATGGGTTTTATCGAACCCATTGTGTCCTACCTAGACATCTCTTGTGTTGTTCATGAAAAATGATGATGTGATACTATTGATATAATTGAACTATCATCACCTGAACAAGACCAAGATAAAGAAAAAGTACCTCTTGTTGAGGATTGGAAACCTCTTTCATAATTTTTGAGGAATTATTTGGCTCTCAATGATCAATCTTTGGACTGGATACCACCATTTTAGAGTTTTCAAGGCTGATATTTTGAATATGAAATTCTAATGTCATTCGGGACACTATGAGTTATTGTTTATGACCTTTAGTATGAAGAATTACTCTACCTTACTTATGTATTTGACGAAATGGATTTTCCATCCATAAGTGGACAATTTTTGGTTGTCTTCATTGATGACATACTGAAATAATTATCTTTAGATGAGGTTCATAAAGATCAATTATGGTTGGTCTTAGATTTTTTTCTGGATCACCTACTTTATATAGTTCTCTTGAAGTGCTAGTTCAACATTCATGAGATTTTTTTCTATGTAATGTAATTTCTGGTCATTGCTTAGATATGATCCCATTTAAGATGGATGATTTTCTATCCTGGGATAAACCTATGATCATGTTATAAGAATGGATATTTTAGTGTGTGGAATGGTACTGCCAGTGGTTTGTGGAAGGCATATCTAGTATATAATTCCCTTTGACTACCCTAACATAGAAAGATATGTCGTTCACCAAGAAATAGTAGTTACATAGGGCCTTTGAGGTCCTAAAGTTGAGGCTAATTAGTTCTTCTATTTTGAGACTACTAGAGGAGGGCATGGGGTACATAGTGTATTTATGATTCCGTAAGAACATGGATCTAATTAATTTTGATGTAGGTACATGTAGTTATCACATATTAAATGAATAATTCAAGACCACATGATTAGATCTACATGACTCATGAATATGATATCAAATTGATTGTTTTTTATTTGAGGATTTAGAGGCGTTATCTTTTGGGAGATATCTACGTTATTTAATCATACCATTAGAGTCTCAGATATTTCTTCTCACAGAGATAATTGAACCTATTATATAGGCAATAATTAGTGTTATTGTGAAACTATGACATAGATATAGTCTATAATCAGGGAAAGGAAAATGGTGGTATATTTCTATTACAAGTAAGTCTCATATTCATTTGGTGATACATGCATTTAAGATGTTGTATTTCTTATAGTTTACCCTGGATGAGAAGTAGGGTGTAAGTTTTTTTTTCAGTTGATGGTGTTGAATCCTATTCTACTCAATTTTTTTATATAGCCCCAATTTGTAGGAATTTATTATGAGGTATTGTGTGAATTGATATCCTAAATATTTTCACTTAAGGTAATTGTCAAAGTATAGAATCATGTCATCCTCTTCTATGGTTTGATGATGGTCCCAATAATGATGGTTGAGGAGGTAAAGTTAGTGTTTCAAAAATCTCCCTTGGCTATAAATCCTTGTGTGGGACAAAAGTATATAGATATTTAGTGATAGTTTTTGTGGGATGGAATGAGATGGAGCATGACTGAGTTTACCGCTTGGCACCTCACCTATCTGTAGGTGATGGTTGAGCACCAGGTTCTAGTTGGTTTGTTGAAACCCATTGAGATACTAGAGTCGAAATGGGATGAAATATACATGGACATCATGATATGTCTTGTGTTGACATAGAGAGTTCATAATACCATCTGAGTTGAAGATGATTGACTCATGATGTCAGCACACTTCTATTCAATCAGGGAGATATTTTTGTTCGAGGGTTTGGGGTAGTTTTACATACAATATATTGATCTCCATCATTGATATCCCTTGAATACTATATCTATCTAAGATGCATGGTTCAAATCAAAATTGTGTAGAGTCATTCACATTGCATTCGGGACCCATAAGAAAATGATAATACCCTTTCACCCCAAGATAGATGAAAATATTGAGTTCACTATCTAGTTGTTGGCGGATATGATGTGGGATCGTGTGTAAGACTTTGGTCAGAGCTAGGAAGATCACTTCATCATGGTAAAGTTTGCGTAAAATAATGGATACCACTCTAATAGTGTCCTAAAACCATTTGAGGCCCAATATGGGAGACCATTTGATTCACCCTTATATAAGATATATATTGGAGAGAAATCTCTTGTGGATCCATGGATGGTGTAGGCTATGTTAGAGATGGTTCAGGTCATCCATGATAGGATGTTGGTAGACCAAGTAGGAAGAAATATTAAAAAACCATGAAATCATTTTCTATTGATATTTTGATTAGGGAGACAATGTTTTCTTAAGCGAATCCCCACGATGATTATTGTAGTTATTTGTCTAGGGATACATGCAACCCCTAAGGTTTATTGGGTTGTTCGAGTTCTTGTTGAGGGTTGGAGAGGTTTCTTACCACCTTTCCCTACCCCTATTGTGGTAGATGGTACATTACATCATCCATGTGTCACAGCTGACATGATATGCACATGAACCAACACATATTATTGACTAGAGAATGATGGACATTGGGGATGGATCCAAATTTATTGACACTCAATTTTGATTGAAGGTCAATAGGATATGTCCCTACATGGATGGACCATCCATATGGTTAATGTTTTGTGGAGGTATGAGAGAATGAATAAGTCCTCATAGGATAAAGATATCAATATGAGAGCTCGGTATCCTAATATTTTTTGTATTTCTTCATTTCAGGTATGTAAATAATTAAGGATGGAATAATTTTGATACCCTTTTTTCTTATTAAGACTTTAATATATTTCTAGATACATTTTCAGAGAAATGCACTAAGATCTCATGAGATTTTGTGGCTCGGTGTTCCAAAAATTAATTGCATAAAAAATATTTTCTATTTCATGAACAATATTTATCAATAGTAATGGTAACAATATTTAATGGAAACGTCAATAGGAAATTAGAGACCATAATTGAATCTGAAATGGGAGGATTACCCTAGGCATGTCTTAAAATAGGTCTGTATGGGGAATTCAGATAAATGTGATCCTAGGTTGGTGAATTTTGATGAATGAATAATTAATATTATTTATTTAACTAATTAACCTATAACTACTTTTTCTTAATAAATATATTATTATGGTTGATCTATAGGTTTATATGAGTTATCCTGGGATTTTTGAGTGGTGTTTTTTCATAACTTATCATCAGTGGATCAGAATAAGACCTCATCAAACTTCTTAATTCAGGTAGATCATGGAATAGTGAATGTAATGAATCCAAATTATCAATTGATATCACATTACTCATCAACGAATGATCCAATTAAATGTAGAACACATCAAATTTTTGGATTCTTCCAATATTGATTAAAATGATTATGCATAATCAATTCCACTTCTAGATATGAATTAAATCATGCCTTTTAATATTTTTATGAACATGTTTTTAATTGGTTTGTATTTTTTCACCATGGATATCTCTAATTGTGTTTATTAACCAAGAATTCATGTCCAATGACTATACGCATTTGTTTTTCTACTTTTCCCTCAATGATTCTTCATGTTCTCCATTGATTGGCCATCAATGTATAGGTAAGACATTTCTAGGTGTGAACTATACCTATTAGTTCCCAAAATTCATTGAATATTTATGTTAACTGAATGAAAATATGAATCTTGTTTGGTTTCATATGATTTATGGGATATGTGTGATTTTACTGAGGATCAAAATAATGGTAAGTCATTGATGGAAATGGGAGAAGCTTGTAGTGAGTTCAAAATTTTAACACCCCTATTGGATGTTGATTACCATTCATGGTAGTTTCATAAATGTTGAATTGAATGATTTTACTCCTATTTTAGGAGGCATGGAGTTGAGATCTTTGTAGGTGAGGCCAGATCATGAATAACGAATACATATCAAACATTCAATGAAAAATCTGATAGCACTACATGTAATATGATTAAAAAATGTCATGTAGTGCCCCCTTGGTTGTACTTTTAGGGTTTTGAGAAAGTTAAGGATTAAATTCCATGTTTCTATGAATCATGTTGTGTATCCCCCCTCAGTAGAAAATCATTGTGGTAGAACACATGGGAAGGACTCCTTGCAGGAGGACACAACTATGCACATGCCTTGTTGTGATGTACATGAACATGGATAGGGACATGAGTTGATCCCCACATATAAGGAAAATTCAAGTACTTAAGTACATGAAAAATGGAAAGCTTGCGTGGACATATTCTATTGTACAAGCATGACCTTGTGTAGCCGATCCATGTTGTGTAGTCTACCTACACGTCATGTAGTGTTACGTGATCAGTGGGGCGCATACCATCTGTAGAACGTCTAGGAATCAATGTGGGACCACACATCACATGTTTCCCCTTACCAGTACTATGTACTTATACTTTCCTTTTATGTTAAATTTTACCTCTCATATATCCTTCATTTTAACATGCTTTTTTTCCATGCGATTAGCATATCCAGATTTTTTTCCCATATAGAATGTTATGGTTTTATCCCTAGTGGATTCTACAATAAGATATGATATTTTATAAATGAGCCTCTTGTTTATGTGATCATTGATGAAGGAATTGATCATGCATGAAAACAAGAGGTACTATTATGGAACCTCTTGCTGGGATAGGGAATGGTATCTTTACATATCGATAGAGTAGAACCCTATTATAGGGAATAGCATGGGTCCTCTATCAAATCATGGAGTGGAACCATCATTCTAGAAAATGGAATGGGTCCTCTACTTTTGAAATGAATGGAACCCACGTTCAGAGTCCGAGTTTGGTTTCTTGACTATGATAGTGGCACACTCATGTTGGGCAGTGTATGTCACCTTTATCTATATCAAAGTAGAGCCCCATTTGGTATCTGGGAATGATTCCATGACTATTAGAGGGGAACCCTCCAGCTATGTTGGGATGGTTCCTCTACCAACTATTAGAGTGGAAACCTATAGTTGGTCTATGCATGGGTCCTCTACTGATTTTTTTATTTGAACCCTCTTTCTAGGAAGGTAATGGTTCTTAAACTAATAAGTTGATTGGAACCCTCCATTTCGGTAGGTCTTGGGTCCTCTCTTGACATCTTGTGTGGAACCCTCCTGAAGTACTAGGGTATGGGTCTGCTATGTATAGATTATACCCCACGACCGTGTGGCACAATGGGGAGATGTGTCTTGACTTGGATTTCTCTTTAGAAATACATGGGAGATTCTAGTCATCGGTATTAGAATTATTGCAATTAATAGAACTCTAATCATTATATATGATAAATATGCCCAATTTCTCCCTTAATTGGGATTCATTAGTTTGATTATATATATATATATATTAATCCATGTTGTTGGAATTTGAACTATCTTGCTTCAGGTTGAGTTATCTACTATATATTCCTATCATTTCTCTTACTACTTCCTCTCCTACTTTTAGGAAAACATAATGGGTACGTATATACTCACCCCTATATATGCATTTACCTAAATGTTTCACTTCTTATATAGATAAAGAAAATATTGGTAGTTATTATAGAGGAACATATGGATACATTATGCATCTGACCATGTATTTTGGTTGAATATTGGAGATTCTGAGAAGGTATCTCTTAGAATTTACATTTCATGTTTTTTATTTTTGGGACATTTTTTCAGGATGGGCATGTATTTACACCCTCTAATTTTCATTTTACACATTCATAATTATGTACACCAATTTTTTTTTCACATACATGGTTATTCTAAAGATATTTCAATGTTTTATTATTATTACTCTATAATTTTTCATTGATATGGTTAGGTGTATTTCTATATGGTTACACTTGGGAATGGTAACCCATGTTGGTTATGCCTTTTAGCACTTTTTTCCACTATCTGGATAATGGAGGTGGTCTTTGGGTAGTGTTGTCTCAATCCTTGTTGGTTCTCATCCTGTCATCACCACTCTCACAAGGAATCAATTGTCCTATTGGATTCTCTTCCATGAACATTTCAACAAACATTAAAATAACTCTTTCAGAATGATGTAGATAAACATGAAATAGTTTTTTAATATAGAACAAAAGAAAAAATCTAAACATAGAAGAAATCGTAAGGGGAAGATGGAAAACTTACCTTAGATCACCAAATATCTATATCTAGAAAGAGATGGTTGAATTTGATCAAAGGGGTTTCAAATGAAATTGAAAATTAAATTCAAGGAAAAATGTTTTGAAGGAAGTAGCTGGGGTAAAGGGAAGTTTGTTGGATTTTTAGGATATCCAACTAGAAATTTAATGACAACAATTTATCACTCTACCCCAAAACACAAGGATATTGTCTTAGGAAAATGATAAAATTTATTGTACAATACCATAAAATAAGACACAACATAAAAGACTAATATGAGAATCATAGAGCTATTCTTACCACATATAATATTAATTAAGAAGAGGAATATAGTGAATAGGAACCACTACCCTATATAATTCTAATTTTAGAAGATGAAGGCTAATTTGCAACTCACCTATATGGTGTAGAAACCACATAAATTAAGAACTACTCAATCCATCCCTATTATTCTAGTATTCTATAACTCATAATCAATGAATTAGCTTGTATTTAATAATCATCCCTAAAGAGGTCCTTCTCTATATTTGAATCATTAGATTGACACCCCTCCATTTTCTTACAAGCCACCTCTCAGCACCTCCTACCCCTAAAACACAAAACATATCAGTATATAAGGTTCCATGATCTTATGAAATAACCACACAGTTATAGAAAATAATATTCAATATTTATTTTCTTATGTTATATTTTCGAAAAATTTTCTTCATAAATATAATATTGATGAAATGTGAGAAATTTTGTATATGTAAATGTGAACTTTATTTTTTTAAGTGTATTTGAATTTAATATTTATTATATTAAATTATAATCTATTACTTCTATGTATCTAGTCAAATAATTACAAAATAAAAAAAACATTAAATTATTTTTAATTATATTATATTCTATAATCTATTATTAATTTTTAATAGGAAATTTGGAGACATAAAATATATTTGATAATATAGATCAAATTTCCAAAAGAAATAATTTTTTAAACTGTTAAATTTACTATTCTTTTTTTAGTTTATTGAAATTTAGAAAATATATCAATATAATTATAGAATTATAATACTAGTTTCTATTTAATGAAATAATTATCTGTTTTTATTACTTATTATATTTACAAATCATAAATAATAATTTTAGTTTATATAACTTTTTAATGTTTTATTTCTTTAGTATATAAATTCCAAGGATGAATAGGTTAAGAGAACTAGTGTCTCTAAATAATAAATTATACTACAAGATAACTTTTCCCATATATCTTTTTTGTGCTCCATACTATATTATATACATAATTATATAGACGCTATGTTGGACCATATATTAAATATAATGATTTAAATATTATTTAATATATCAAACCTAACTATTTTTCTACTCTACCAAATACTTATACTAAACTCCATCCATCACCAATAATTTTTTCAGGTGTGGATGTTAGGATATCAATAAATCAATTAATATGATATTTATCTAGAATGTGGGTTGTGAATATATTACTATTAAAAGTAACATGGCATGTCAACATTACTAGATTTTATTTCATTTTGGTAAATTAATTAATAAAATATTTATATTAATTTCTTAAATACTTATTTAGGAAGATAAAAATAATAACAAATGAGGGAAATTTTTCCCAATAATAATATTCAAATATTTATATGTTAAATGATCGATGTTCCATTTTGAAAATAATATATACCCACTAAATATTTTATTCTAAATTTGATGAAATTTTTGTGGCACATGGAAAATGAAGTAGTTTACATAAAAATACATTACTATGATTTTATTTATGTTATGAATTATTATAAGAAAAAATTTTCATTAAAAAATTAACATAATATATTAATTATATATTCATAGGTGATCACTTTAAATACTAACACAAAAATATAAATTTTTTAAATAATTTTACATAGAATATTTTTAGTTGTTATTCTATTCATACATTCCAAACATGATTTCTTTCAATGGAAGATAGAAGATATATGGTGGGAATGAAATGACTATAAGTAGAGGCTTTTTCATTAACTTAGTAAAACAACATATAAAGAACCATAGGTGAATTTAAATTACCCTGATAGGGTCTCTATTTATAATTGAATGACATCGGTAGTCAATCGATATATTGTATCGCATAATGTAATATATGATATCATAGTAGTTACACATCAATAAAACATTATTTTTAATTATTTTTAATATATTTTTCAATGTCATTAACTAATGGAATTTATAGTTAAGAGTAAGAAATAATTTCATATACATATGAATTAAATTATTTTTAATGGATTATATTTATATTTAATATATATTATGACATATTTTACCTAATTATATAAATATATGTACTTTAGTTTTAATAAATTAAATTTATATACAAACTCAATTCCGTCTAATAAGTGAGATCATTCTTTTATAATTACACAGAAGTGAGTTAATATTTAATAGAATAATTATGGAACCTATTCGAATGAACATACAATAAAAAATATTGTGAATTCATTTATTTAAGAAAATAAATTTAAATTAATTTTTAGTTTTATATTACTTTATATGGTGTGAAAAAATAATTTGGAATTGGATTTCATCCCATATAAGTGAGTAGTAGTGCGATGGAATGATTTTATTGATGAAATTTTAAGGAAAGTGAATTTAGTTCATCTCAAGAGGGGGGTGGTACAGTGTAGCCTATCAACATTTTTTTCCATTAGTTGGTCACAAAAATCATTCCAAATGTAATTATTTATAGTGTAATATACAAATTTTTACAATCTAAAAAATACTAATACAAATTTATGAATTTATAAATTCAATTAAATATTATTATCACCAAGTAAAAACATAAAATAACTAAATCTAAATATTAGTGAATAAATTAATTTTAGTGTTTTAATAGAAAATATATAGTATATTATAGTATTTTGTGTAAATAATTTGGTATTCCAAACTAATAAAATTAATTTGTAAATTTATGTTTATGCCAAAAAAATATGGGGTTAATTTGGAACATTGTTCTTCTCTTCTTATCTACACTCAGGTAGTGATTTTTGTAGTTCTGGTCCCTCCATCACCATTGGAGGGTGGAATTATTCATTTACATTCTTCTAATTCATGACGACACTCCTTCATTAGGTTCTCTAAACTCTATTGCATCACACTATCCCCTGATATTTTTCTTATCATTAAACTACCAACTTAATTCGTTGGATTGCATCTTCTTATGATTTCCACAAAAGAGTTAATAAAATATTTGGGTATCCTATATCAGACCATTGTGGGTTGCTTGAAAATAATCATCCTTATATTGACTCCATTGATAGGTTTGTCTTTGGATTATGTGGAATATAAGAGTACACACATTTTTTTCTGGAAAAATGAAATATGATGATCCACTTTTTTGGAAGGAGGATTTAATTATCACCTTATATAGATCTCTTGCAACTAGAAATGGCTCCATTTAATCCTATTTTTTTGGTCTTGTGATTTTCACTTGAAACCAAATGTTCCTTACATGGTAGTGTTGGTATGATTTCTAGAACTTCTATTTCCTTTATGAAAACCATATGTTTTTAGTTTTCCTAGAAATACGACTGGAAGGTATTTTTGATCAGATAGTTTAATGGTTTCTATTTTTAACCTGATATACACCCATATTTTTATTGAGGTTTAAGTATCTATATTACTAGTGGATTGCGTTTGGAATTCAATAGGGGAATAATTTTTTTGCAAACAAATAATGCCCTTCCAGTCTTTGTTATATTATTTTTATCCCTCTAAATAGTTGGGTCTTATTGTTTCATTATGTAACCACAATCACATGGATCAGAAGGGTGTTCATGACTCGGTTCTTTGACTTCTATTTTGGACCAACGATCTTCTTGTCCCTATAGTGGACTATATAGATACAACACATGGTGATTCCATCCAGAATGAGCATAGATCCTTGAACTATGATTCGATGGTCATGGACATATGTAACTATTTAGGGTGGGAGGAGGATAACTATATGTTTATTGGATAGGGCATGTCTAGTTCCGAGTGTATTATGGGAAAACATATAGTTGCTTATTTTGAACAATGAACCAACATACCAAAACACTAATATTATAAAAAGTTAGTTAATATTGGAAATATAACCACACATGAGGAGGAAACAGGCTTCATGTAAAATGAGAATAATATACATGCATCATCATACTTACAAGTGGTTCGGTGAGTGAATTGAATATGTTTAGTCCAAGACGTAATATATGGACGTTTATCCTTAGTAATCATTTTGAAGGGTAGAAAATTAATGGCCAAAAGCAGGGAAAAAATACTTAGGTGGGGAAGTTGACTTCATTGAATGCCAAGTTCTATCTTGAAAATAATTAGGTGATGATCCCTCCAGTCACATTTCAATTGATAATGCATATGGAATGTAAAGTCTCTAATTTTCTATGTATTATTTTTTGATATTATATGAAATACTTTCGAGACCAGGTGCTTAGGCAGTGTGTGATTCTAAAGCTCGGTGTTCCAAAAATAAATGATTCAAATATATTTAATATATTAAATTGAACCTAAGAATAGTTTTCTTAAAAAAGTATAATAACATCTCAATAGGATGCTGGATCAGAAATTTGAAGGCACCATTTAGTTCGGAATGTGTTTCCTACCCTTTGTGTGACATAACATTAGTCAGTACAGGCTATTTGTGCAATCTTCATCATGATAATAGAAACGAATAAAATGATTTATTAAATAATTTTATTAAATTTTTGTTCATAGAGAAAAATTAAAAAATTAAAATATTTTTTTTTCATAATTATAGGGTTATCTGCATCACCATGGAACCTATATAGAACTGTCGGAGAGAGCTTTGATGATTCTCTCTTAAGAGAACGATGATGGAACATGAATCGATGATTGAAGAACATAGATTATGAAGGAGCTTTCCAAAAATCACTATGAGTCTTCATTATTCATCAAGGATATATCCAAAATATAGTTAGGGAATGTTTTATGTATTTTTTATTACCCATTATTGAATTCTATGATGAACATGAATTAATCAACAAATAGATTGATCTGCTATTTGATTGACTTGCGGGTGGGATAATTTTTAGGGGTTCACAGGGATATTGATTTTATTTATTTGATTGTTTAAACTATAATTATAACCAAGATGGATTGAGATAAACACAAACATCAATCATGGTTTATTTCTCCATTATTGTTTTTTGTGATTTTCTCCCCCGTTCATCCTTCAACGTAGACATTTTTTGTTTGGCCCATGGCTCAACAAATATCAATCAATTTATCATTACATATCTGATTATTGGAGAAACGATCCAAAGTCATAGATACTAGAATTTCATGACATGGTTTAGGTGTGACGATGGGCATGAAGAAATTCAGTTGATGATGGAGTTCCTATTTAATGTTCCTAATCATTATCATGAACAGAATCTGGTCTCCGCCAAAACCAGCACCAAACCCAGCCCGTGACATGACCCGAAGGGATTTCCTTATCCCCACGGGCTGTCACAAGTGCCCGGGTATCAAACAAATTTGGTTTGGGAATGATTTACCCAAGTATGAAATCGTAAATCATAAAAAAAAATCAAATAGTAGATTCTAAAATTTTCATGCTAAACAATTCTTAACAAAACCAGATCTGAATATATGTGTTTAAAGACACTAAAAGTGGTCTAAAAACAAATATTGGCCACATAATGACATCCCCATGGACTCCACATGACAAGGGGGTAATCACCCGCAAGCCTTCTCCGCAACTCCACCCCAACGATAAGGACTAACACCCTAAACTGCCATCACCCTTAGCCTTCCCTTTAACCGAGTCAAGCATAAAAGGTCTACTTAAACCCAAGGGGTGTAAGTAGGGTGTGAGCATAAGCCCAATAGGATACATCCAGATGATTCCAAAGAGCATGCAATATAATGTGAACAAAACAAGCAATTTTAATACACAACGTGAAACAGTGTTAAAATTCAAAGAAATGAAACTTTCAAATGAAAACAGTTTTCAATCCGAGAATTTCAGAATGTTAGAACATTAAATTGACATGTGAGCTACTATAAAGCGCTATCAAAAATACCCCACAATAGGGGTAAATACCACAAATCCAATGAGCATAAAAATCGGGAACACCCCTAAGAACTAAGTTTTCTCGGGCCCTATGTACCTCGTACCTCAGTGTAGAGTAACCATAGAAAAATCCATTCTCATGCACGAGCCACTAGTAGGGAATATACCCATAACCTAGTTGTCCCCAGCCATCATCCACATATTTTAGTTATAGTTGTCGTTATCCAAATGCTAAGTGGAACATGGACAAAACCCATCCGATCCACTAGTCGTATTAGTACAAATCTGCCCCACCTATGTACCTGGGATCCCCCTTTTGTGCTCAGAAAATTTCAGAAAACAACACACATCCTTTTGCATATAAACTATCACTACTGGTCACAAAAAAATATTACAGTACCTAAACATATTTTATACTATTTGAAACACACAATAAAATAATTTTATTTTCAATGAAACAACCTCTCAAAACATCACAATGTTTTTCACCCAAAGCTCTTTAAGATATCCACTTTGAAAACTATGTGAACACTTGTAAGTCATTAAAAAAAAATTTCAGTTCAATTACATTTAATGGAACCAAAAATTCAGTTATGGGGCAGACATATGTGAACCAAGAAGTTGTATCTTTTAAAACCCACCATTTTCACACAAACATGGCACTTAAAGCCCATTTTCTTCCCAAACACCATTTTAAAAAACATTCACAGAAACAACAAAAAAGGAATAAACATTAAAAATATGATTTTTAGTCCTAATACAGTTCAATAAAATCAAATAAGTAATTATAGGTCAACCCAAAATGAACCAATAAAATATTTGAATGAAAACCCCCCAATTTCACCAAAAATTGGAACTTAAAATTCATTTGCATTATAAATGAAACTAAAACCAATTTTTACAGAAACATTCAAGTGAAATAAAAATTATGCTACCATGAACACATAAAGATAATTCACATAAATTGCACACACAATGGAATAACCTACCAAAGTAACAAAAACCCTTGAATCTCCATGCGAAAATTAAATCGCACCCCTGCCGCACCAAGAGAGACCTAGATCAAACCTAAAACCACAAAAATTGGACAAGAAAGCCCAATGTTAAACCCTAGGTTCTAAAACCTAGTTTCTTTACATTATGAAAATCAATTATAACCAAAGAAACCCTAAGAAAAATTAATGGAACCCTAAGTAGTTTGGAAGAGGAAAGAAAAGGGATCATTTACATGAAGTATCTTGAAGTAATCACACCAAAAAACTAGTATATGAAATTTAAAAGAGCCAAAAATTAGGGTTCGTTCGAACATGATATATTAGGTCAATTAGGAACTAGAATGGAGGAAACATCTTGATAATTGAGAGAGTTATTAAAGAAAGACTTTACCTCTTCAAATCTTGGTGATTTGAGGAAGCCTATGAAGTTCGACACCAAATTGCGATTCACCATAGCTCCAAAGAGGGGGGAGAGAGTTCCGATGCATGGCTGGGTTAATTGGGCTTGGGTGAGACTTAGAATCACAGAATACTCCCAAAAATTGGATATGTTATAACATAACCAAAATTTATTTTTAAAATTGGAATCTGGCTTTCGGGCAGGCCCAAACCCTTAAAAAAACCCAAATAAACCCTGGTTATGGATTTCTAAACGCTCCAAATTACCTTTGTGGTGTTAATAGGTTAGGGGAGGTCAAGTATGAATTTGAATGGATGAAAAATGTTGAAAAATTAAAAAAAGTTATTAAAGATACAAAATTTATTTTTTAATCTGGAATTGGGCTCACGGTTTGGCCCAATTCATGAATACTCATCTATTCCTCCCTAAAACCCAGGGAAACCCCCAAAACAAAGCAAAGATGTCAATTAAATGAAAAATACATTTAAAATATGTCTTGTGTGTGACAATTCTCCCTACCACAAAACATTCCGCCCCTGGAATACCACAACAAGAGCAGATGCAAAAGCAAAGCCCAAATGATAGACCAAGACAGACTTCCTTGCCACGTTTTCACCCGCTTCAAAAAGGAAGAACATCTCTAGTTGATCAAAAAAAGGAAGATAATACTATAACAAACCAAAAATAACCCCACTTAATTAAAATTATTAAATTAATTCAAAACACATCCCAAAACAAAACACCTCAAACCCTACAAGACGACGCTCAAGCAATCCACTTGAAACGAACAACGAACTCAAATAACGCTACCACAACATTACGTAAACAAAACCATTGGGTGTTCTCCAACCCCAAATTTACCCAGGTAACAAATTTTTGGATAGATATATATGAACGATACTACCTCCTACATAGAATACACCAAGGAGAAAACTGAGTCACTAGTATGGGGTGACACAATCTGGACATCCCACCACTAGGGACAACTAAATTTCTAAGACAGAATAAGGATAACAATTAGGGAAGGAAAGAATGATCTCCCCATCATAAGGGTAAAACTAACACTATTAATTTTGCAATAGAAAATACATGATATCCATTATGGGTCTCCCCAACATAATAACAAACATAACTTTCCCTACGACAAAATTAAGACACTAACAGGGGGCCTTGAATGTACTTCCCCGCATTATGGGTAGATTAATATCATAATTCATCCAATGAAACATACCTGAGACCCATTGTTGGTACAACCAAAAGAAACCCAACCATATTAAATATCTATTATAGGATAACAACAACAAAAACAACAGAATTTTATGGAGCTGGCATGGTCACACTGTTGGTTCACACGTTTTGGGAAACTTTGAGTTAAATGTGCGGATCATTCTTTCCAAAGAGGAAACTTCACACAGTTTACTTGTCCAATGATCATGGACGTGTGGAGACAATGCGGTAGCTACTGTATCTTATCACACGATCCCCTGGGTTGGAACACGATTGCTGATAACCATGCACAAACTAGGCACTTCAACTTGCTTAACCCAAATTTTAAACTTTTCTCTAAAAACACAAGGGACCCCAAAGGGGAGAAAAATCAACTCAGGGTATGACATGGGAAGAAGGTACTCACAACTCTTTCCACCAAATGTGAGAAATTGGAACAAGACTATGAAACCAGTGTTTTAAACTATTCTTATATTTCATATTGAGGATATTACCTTGACCAAAAGTGTGAACGACTCTAGGATTTCCGCTAACTACGTTCCAGCTTCTCTTCGGGGCCCATGGCTGGAGCTCAATGGATTGAAGCATATTCGGCCTCGCAGTTAGGATTTGGAAACCCCAAAACTGATCATCTTCTTCCAGTGCCAAAAAGAAATATATTGTAATCTCATATGGTCTCATTGAGACATGACACACTTCAAACCCGCTTTTCCCCAACCCATCATTTTACCAAAACAAGAACTTAGAGGATGCACACACATCACCCCTTTTTTCTTCGGATGCTAAACAGCGGAATGAAAGAACATATAGAAACACATTCCTCTAGAACATAGGATTTATAATTTCCTATAGGGAGACACACAACCAAAAAAATAGTTACTCTCATAAGATTGCACAATCATCACCCATATAGTCAAATTAACACATGACATCGAATGGTGTCACCGAACATGACCATTGTAAATAAAAGAAAACACAAGTAGAGGGACCTTGTACTGAGTCCCAAACAGCACATGATTCCAGCATGTGTCCATAATAGCCACTCTTGGCCAGATCTTGCACACTGGTGGCCTAACATGGACTCTTGCTTCAATGAGACTAACAAAAGACCCATAGGCCCTTTAAGACATCATTCAACATTGACCACCCTGAACTTCATTGACCTTTGAAAACATAAAAAACAAAAAAAACTAAGGTCTATTTCACCTCCCACAAACACTCTCCCACTATAGGGGGATCCACATAATTGAAAAAGAAGAGGGGAAAACTCAATCTCCAAACCTCAAGAATAAAGTCATTATGTTGATCAACTAGAGGATCATCCAACGGTGAATCACAATAGGCCAAACATGAATCATACATTAACACTTTATGGGGGCGTACCCTAGCCTATAGGAAAACCCAAGGACCCAACCAATCTGGTCATTGGTCACAAAAGACCACAAACCTGAACCGAACACATGAGGGGAGCCACCACAATGTCCTCCCAAACTTTTCCTAAAAAGAGACCACTGACCCACATTTCATTCCAACTTATCAGTGAAACACAAACCAAAAAAATTGTTCAAAAAAGAGGGGTTATTGAACTCGAAACATCCCACAATAATAATCTCGAAAAATTATAATCCATACCTCCTAACCATACAATATCAAAACACAACACTTTCCTTCAAAAACATTATTTAAAAAAACAGTGTTGGTCGGTTGCGCATTTACTGATGGTATCTCATGAGCCTCACACATGCATGTTTACATGCCACACTAGGAACCCACCTCTTATCCATCCATATTATAAAATAAACCTATACATGCGGTCACCCTTGAGAATACCAAATACCAAAAATAAAACCTTTCATCTTTTTAAAATAAAACTTTTAACCACAATTTTCCATTCTCAAAAATGCAAACCATAATATCAAAACCCAATTTTTCATCTCACAAACCAATTTAGAAAATAATGCATAATTCAATAAAAGCACATATTCATTCCTTTCACAATTGTTTCAAAACATTTCAACCAATTTCAATACACTTCTAATTTCATGAAAACACCATTTCATAAATCCCCATTTAATTAAGAACTCAACTCTTCTCATTTCAAGACAAGGTTCTAAAAGTTCATAATTTTTTTTCAAAAGTTCAGTAGTCACCTAGCCCAAAATCCATCTTCAATCCACACACAAAAATTCTAGAACACTTAATTCAATCTAAAACACATTTCCACAGGTCAAAAAAATTCCACTAGAAAGATATTTTCAAAACCCCAATTAACATAGTTCATAATTTCAAAAGAGGTGTAAACACATAATTTACCCTTTTTAAATAATTCTTAAATTTAATTTATAGACATAAAAAAACCCATTTTCACATTACTAGAAAATAACATCACAAAAATTCACACTCCTTAAAGTGAATTCATTTTTTTCTTAAAAAAACCAAGTTTCCAAGATTCCAAAACAAAGAGACACAAGACAATGTGAGAGGAAACTTGTTTTGGTGGGTGACTTGGAAATATTGTTGGCAGACATATTCCAATCCCTTCACCATCATAGAGAGTATTCTAGGGAAATATCTATGGCTCCACATGGCTTTCCAGGCCCTGCGAGCTCACTGAGATTATTCTCCCAACTTTTTTTTCATTTCCCATAGTCATCATTAAACCAAGAAAACCAAAGGACTCAGATAAATTCATACTTCCCATGGTGAATTGAATCCCTTCATGGGGTGTGCTGTCCAGGCACACTACCCATGACTGAAATTTCATGTATCGAAGATCTTAGCTCCAGACAATGATGACTCTTCCACAAATAACATGACCCAAGGAGTGAACCTCCTCTAATACCATTTTTTCATGAACCGAATCTGGTCACCACGAAAACCGGCACCAAACCTATCCCGTGACATGACCCAAAAGGTGTTCCCTATCCCCACGGGCTGGCACAAGTGCCTGGGTATCAAACAAATCTGGTTTGGGAATGATTTACCCGAGTATGAAATCATAAATCATAAAAAACAATCAATTATTATAATCTGAAATTTTCATGCTAAACAATTATTAACATAACCATATCTGAATAAATGTGATTAAAGACACTAAAAGTGGTCTAAAAACAAATAATGACAACATAATGACATCCCCATAGACTCCACATGACAAGGGGGTCATCACCCGCAAGCCTTCTCCGCAACTCTGCCCCAACGATGGGGACTAACACCCTGAACCGCCATCACCCTTAGCCTTCCCTTTACCTGAGTCAAGCATAATCAAGTCTACTTACAACCAAGGGGTTTAAGTAGGGTGTGATCCTAATCTCAATAGGACACCACCAGATGATTCCAAAGAGCATGCAATATAATGTGAACAAAACAAGCAATTTTAATACACAACGTGAAACAATGTTAAAATTCAAAGAAATGAAACATTCAAATGAAAACAGTTTTCAATATGAGAATTTCAAGAATGTTAGAACATTAAATAGACATTTGAGATACTTTAAATCACTGTCAAAAACACCCCACAAAAAGGGTAAATACCACAAATCCAATGTGCATGAAAATCAGGAACACCCCTAAGCACTAGGTTGTCTCGGGCCCTATGTACCTCGTACCTCAGTGTAGAGTAACCATAGAAAAATCTATTCTCATGCATGATCCACTAGTAGGGAACATACCCATAACCTAGTGGTCCCCAACCATCATCCACATAGTTTTGTTATAGTTTTCGTTATCCAAATGCTAAGGGGAACATGGACAAAACCCATCTGATCCACTATCCATACTAGTACAAATCCGGCCCACCTAGGTACCCGGGCTTACCCTTTTCTGCTCAAACAATTTCAAAAAACAACACACATCCTTTTGCATATAAAATATCAATACTGGTCACAAAAAAATAGTACAGTAGCTACATACATTTTATAGCATTTAAAACACACAATAAAATAATTTTATTTTCAATAAAACGACCTCTCAAAACATCACATTGTTTTGCACCCAAATCTCTTTAAGATATTCACATTGCACACTATGTGAACACTTGTAAGTCATTAAAACAAAATTTCAGTTCAATAACCTTTAATTAAACCAAAAATTCAGTTATGGGGCATCCCAATGTGAACCAAGAAGTTTTATCTTTTAAAAACCACCATTTTCACACAATCATGGCACTTAAAGCCCATTTGCTTCCCAAACTCCATTTAAACAAAAATTCATAGCAACAAAAAAAGGAATAGACATTAAAAACATGATTTTTAGTCCTAATATAGTTCAATAAAATCAAATAAGTAATTATAGGTCAGCCCAAAATGAACCAATAAAATATTTGAATGAAAAACCCCCAATTTCACCAAAAATTGGAACTTAAAATTCATTTGCATTATAAATGAAACTAAAACCAATTTTTATAGAATCATTCAAGTGAAATAAAAATCAAGGTAACATGAACACAGCGATATAATTCACATAAATTTCACACACAATGGAACCACCAACCAAATTAACAAAAACACTTGAATCTACACGTGAAAATCTAATCGCATCCCCCGCTGCACCAAGAGAGACCTAGATCAAACCTAAAACCACAAAAATTGGAAAATAAAGCCCAATGTTAGACCCTATGTTCTAAAACATAGTTTCGGGACATTATGAAACTCAATGATAAGAAAAGAAACCCTAAGAATAATGAATGAATCCCAAAGTAGTTTGGAAGAGGAATGGAAAGTGCTCATTTACTTGAAATATCTTGATGTAATCACTCTAAAACACCAATATCTGAAATTTAAAAGATCCAGAATTTATTGTTTGGTCGAAAAAGATATATTAGGTCAATTAGGAACTGGAATGGAGGAGAATCTTGATAATTGAGAGAGTTATGAAATAAATACTTTACCTCTTCAAATATGGGAGATTTGAGGAAGCCTATAAGGTTCGGCACCAAATAGAAATTAACCATAGATCCAAAGAGGGGGGAGAGAGTTTATACGCATTCCTGGGTTACCTGGGCTTGGGTGAGACTTGGAATCACTGAAAAATCACAAAAATATAATAATATATAACACAATAAAAATTTATTTTTAAAACAGGATTTGGGATTTCGGGCAGGCCCAACCCCTTAAATAAAAAGGCAACTAAACCCTGGTTATGGATTTCTAAAAGAACCAAATTACCGTGGTGGTGTTAATAGGTTATGGGAGGACAAGTAGGAATTTTAATGGATGAAAAATTTTGAAAAATGAAAATGTTATAAAAGATACAAAATTTATTTTTTAATCTGGAATTGGGCTCACGGTTTGGCCCAATTCATGAATACTCATCTATTCCTCCCTAAAACCTAGGGAAGCACCCAAAACAAAGGAAGGATGTAAATTAAATGAAAAATACCTTTAAAATATGTCTTTTATGTGACAATAATTCTTTTTTGAATAACAAAGAAAGACATACTGATCCATTTTTCGAACAGATTAGAAACCAAACTATATTGTTCGAGTGACCGAAAGGCATGGATAGGATGATCCTAGATTACTGACATGATTGTATATGAGTTCAAATGTGATGAGGATGTGGGCATGAGAAGAGAATGAAGAATTGTTTCTGAAAAAACCTGATACACACAATGCATAATCGCTGGATATATAACGTGTATTACCCTTTGTATTACACATCATATACTTGGGGATGTACAAAGACACTGGTTGTAACACATGGGTTTCCTATATGGCTTGCACTCCCCCATATGACAAGGTCTGGACCATTTACATGGAAAACCCTATGTACTGGTACATGAGCAAGGATACAGGGTCTGATATTTTTTACTGGCACACATTTGGAGTACACAAGTGGGATATGGTATACATGGAAACATTGTGTTAACCCTCTCTACACCGTTTACTCATCTATATTACATGTAAAAGACTTTATGAAACAATCCATTTACATGAGGACCAGTGGTCAGGGGATACGGTGTGTGACCCCGGTTACACATCATATACTCATATCTATATATCTCAGATCTCTTGTCCTCTATATCTTAGAAAAGATGCATTAGGTTTTGTTCCCCTTATCCATTCCATAAAGGTTAGAACAGAGTCATTTCCTACTCCTAGTATTATGATCAATTCAGTAGTACTTCCTGGATATCATTTTTGGAATCCATTAGAGAGTTCTGGGGTGAGATCCTATATTTATATTCATGCCCTAGGTGGACTGAAAGGTATTTTCATGACCATCATTACCCGGTCAGATATCCTCTACATAGAAGGGGTAATCCAGATTGAATTTTTGTTATGACCCCTTCACCTTGGCAGTGGTCCTCATATATGTATCGTATTCTCTTTAGACTTTCAGCATGTTATTTATTATGAAGAGACCATATATGAATTACCTCTCTGATGAAAATAAAAGGTGATATTAGACTCATGAGAGTTTTCTCCTAAATAAGGAGGAGGTCAAGGTAGAGGAGGAGGGTGAGAAGAAGACCGAGTTGGATGAGGAGGGAGAGGAGGAGGCTAAGGTGGATTACGAGGGTGAGGATGAGGGTGTTGAGGAAGGAGGGGATTATATTGGGGAAAACCCTATGAATGAGGGTGAGACTGATGATGATGGTGATGATAGTTATGGTGATGAGGTATATATTGATCCGTTATAGTTTTGACTAATATTAATATATTTTTATGTTTGATGATTTGTTGTGGCTTACCTCTAGACTATGTGTCTATATTTAGTATATCTATATGTTTTTGTTATATGGGATGTAGACATATACATTTTTAGAGATAACTGTATTTTTTTTGTTGTATTTATCTCTTTTCGGGGAATCATTATGTTTATTGTTATACTCACCCCTACATGAGATTTTACCGCATGTGTTGTGTCATATGTTGATGATTGATCTTTTGACAAAGCCCTAGGTGGGCCAGGGTTAGGAGGTGCATAGTGAGAATGAAAAGACAGAGGTGTGTTCTTGTGGATTTTAGATAGAAATCATAGTATCTTTAGATTATGTTTTGACTTCTGTTACAAAATCTTTGTGCTGGGCTTGTATTTGGCACTTTTTACATTACATTACATCATTTTGTACACTAGTTATAGGATTTAGATGTATGCATACATGGTTGATCAATTGTTTTTTCATTTTAGAATTTTATAGGATTAGAGAAGTGTGTGTGTGTGTGTGAACATGTACATAGGATATGATCTACCATGTTAGTGACATGACATCTAGGTGATAGTCACCAGCCCGTAGAATATTGGAGGAAGGATTGGGGAGTAACGACATGGGCCCCTCTTGGATGAGTCATGATAGAGTGGTATCATAGTGTTTGTATCTACATTAGGACTGGGAGTCAGTGAAAAGGGATAGGGGGAACAATGATATGTGTTTTTTATTTAGAATTCAGGAAATGGACTCCAGTTTTGGTGTAGTGACCGACTTATCCATACACCATTTCTGATGCACTCCTGTCATAGGGCATGGAAAAATGATACTTTTTTTCCTACTGTAGCACAGTGGGTGACCGAGGTCATCTATTTTTAAGAGCCTTCTCTATTCAGTTCAACAACTTCTTATATATCACATAGACTATATCTTTTTAGTTTTTTTATTATCTAATTAAAATAATGAAAATGTTTTTTGGGTTTTTGATTTAAAAATATAAACAATCATGCAATGAAAATAGAACGAGTTAAGATGAAAGTACTTGGTTTTGGGGTTCAGCCTTGGATTCAATCATTATTTTCCTTTATGTTTTTTATTTTAGTTTGATAATCCAAACATGAAATCTCATGTTTGAATCACTATTATTTTCCAGAATATAAATAGTTACAGTTTCATGTCATTGGGGGTCATCACCACATTGGGGACATTCGCCTCACCAATGCATGATACTCTAATATACCAAAAACAACAAAAAAAACTTTAATGAAAATTCATGAACACCTTGACCTCCAAATGGTCCAAGACTCAGGGTTAGCCTCTCATTTTCATGAGTAATAGATTACTTGTTGGAGTAGATGGAAGGCAATAGAGAGTGCGAGAGAGAGATAAATAAAGAAAAGATGATATGCTGATGGAGAAACAAAATACATGGATTAATAAAACTAAACAAAATTATAATTGAATAATAAGACAAAAATAAAATGAAAGTAAAATAATAAAGAATAATTGAGGAGGAAATGAGGATATAAGATGTCACCCATGGCCTGGTGGGATCCCTCCTTGGTTGTGGGTGTTGATTTGATGATTTGGGAAGGAGCTGAGGGCCTCCTTTTATATGAAGAATTATATCCTCTGAATGTTTCCATGTTGTTGGACCATTAAATGGAATATTCATGCCTATAACCCTTAATAAATTTTGTTAAAAAATTGGTTTTTTATTCACCCACAAAATTCAGCTTATTTGGTCACTGGATTAATGAGTTATGAAATTTTCATTGGCGGTTTCGTTTTCTGGACGCAGGATCTAAGAAGCTTCCTTAAATCATATAACATCCAATGGCAACATTAATGACTTCAAAACTCCCCAAAATTTATGTAGATACTTCCCTATATGTACATGTTCTATCCCAGGATTAATAACATCAATTGAAAGTTTTTTTGGATAAGAAGTGTTTCCGATATAGTGGTAGGGTCCAGGATGTCCGCCCTGAAAAATATTTAAATTAATTGATTTTTAGGCACTTTAGATTGCTGAATCCACTCCAGCTCTAGAATACAAAGATTAAGGAAATAAAATAAGGATTCTAAATAAATAACATTCACTAAATTTGGAATTATATTTTAAAATCATTGACCAAAATACCCTATGGTAAAAATTGTTAAAAAATCCAAAATTAAGAACCTTTTAAATTTTTTCTCATTTTCATTATATAATCCAAATTGCACAATATTTTAAAAAGAAAATGAAATAGATGGGTTTTATCTTTGATAAAAATTAAAAAATACTCATTATTTTATCAAAAATATGCACATAAATTTTCTCTGTTAAATACCCCCACACTTAAACCATGCTCATCCTCAAACATAAAATCTCAACATGGAAATCAGAGGACAACAATGTTACCAATTTTAAACTTCCAAAGAAATATAATAAAAAACTATTAAATTAGAAATCAAACATTCAAAAATCTGTAAAAAAATAAATTTAATATCCCATTTTAAAAGAAAATTATAATTTACATATTTTACTTTTCCTCTCTGAAAATTGATGGAACTATCCTTTCATATATTCAAAATCCTTGATTAATTATTATTAAACATTCCCAGTCATGATTTAACTCCCTTTTGATTCTTTTATATCACCACACATGATACAAATATAGTTGAGTTATGATCATATCCTAATAACATGCTCTTTACCCCTATTCTTGTAAATGAAATACTTTCTCCACTTTGTAAAGACAAAAGACACATAAAATCTGAGGACTTAAAATAAAGGTTCAAATAAATATGAGGCTTAATGTTGGTATGATTTGATGATTTAAAAAGTAAGGCTCATGGTGGAGGTTTATCTCTTATGTACAAAGCATGATATCAAAAATTGTAATGAAATTATCCCCTTCAAAGCAGCAACATCCACTTCCCAAATACTCAAACTAATGGTTATGATCAAGTAAACATAATGAATGATTTGTGTACCCTCTTAAATATTTGTTTTTACTTTTATATTTGTTTTTCATTTTTCAAAATATTTTATTAGATAAAACCTCACATCCATTACATAACCACATACAATCCGAAGATCATCGGTCTAGAAAATGGTGATTTTTTTCTTCTCCCAAATCAAAACCCATTTTATCTTTTTTTGGATCATTTTTTCATTTATTTGTTTTTTTTAATTCAATAGGGAAAAAAATAAAGTATAATGAATGTTTATTCAAAATTTTACAATTACCAAAAAATAACCCCGCACTTTTTCCTTACAATGTATCTCATCCCATCCACCATGATTCCCTTTACCCCCACACATAAACATTAAAATAACATGTAAATACTTAGAGGTGGCTAAAAATGGATTAAAATGGCTTGAAACATGGCTCATTCCTATAATGTTCATTCATGTTCTCTATGGGATAAAATAATTATTGATTTAAAGGTGGTATTTTATGGAAATGTTTATTTTCAAAGGATCCCTCAATCATTTTAAATTATTTTTTGCATAGTCATAGCTTTGACAAGTTTCAATACAAGTTATGGTCGGTTACATGTCCCACAATCATTAAAGAAATATTATCAAGATTAAATAGGAATTAATTGGTCTAGAAATACTCCCTGGAATGGGAAATATAAAATTGGAAAATCACTCATGGAATGATTAACAATAACAAATCAATTCACATGAACTTCAAAAATTCAAATCATGAAAGATGGTAGGGAAATTTAATCTATATGAATCAATTAATTTCTTCAAATCTTGGGTCATCATTTATATATCTATGCTTCATTTTAAAAATATGATTCTCCATTTTACACATTCAATATTATTAACAATGAAATCTAAAACATGGCATCACTGGTTTCTTAAGAAACTCATGTCTCCTAGATACATTGAGTAAAACAAGTGTGGGCATAAAATTTTATGATTAAAGCTCAAAACATTTTTAGGAAAAAAATGTATTGAGTTTAAATGATAAAACACTAAAAGTGAACTACCTTTTTCCCTAAAACATAGTCCTTACCCTTCAATATCTAGGGCTTCCATCTACCGTTATGAACCTTTAAAATAAAGAAAATAAATTAAGAATATGGATCACTTCATTTAAGCTAAAAAAATGGAGGGAGTGGGATTCATGCTACACTAATTATTAGAAAACAAATTGACATCTAAATTATTATAAATAAAGTGAAGATAAATATTGGTATGAATCCCCAAGTGGGCCATGAATTTTGACTACCTCTAGAGGGCATTACCAGCTATTATCCAAAGTCATATAGAGGATGAAGCTTCTTTTAATTGAACCACCACATGTGGATTTTCTTAGCTTCGGCTTCATCATTTTAGGTGAGTAAAGATCAAGGGATAGGGTACATCATATACTATCCCTTCACAATGAGGTATAGATTGCATGATGGGGTAAGATAAAGTATCAATCATCCTATTTCTTGGTTGCTAATTGTGAAACCACTTCTTATCTGTCTAGTGGTTCCTCAAGGTATGATGCAACAAAATAATAGTTAATGGGATAGTCAGACTATAATTCTACTTGAATAAAATTAAATCATGAATTATCAAGATCAAATTAACCCCCATAAAAGTAAGAATATTTTGTCCTAGTTTCCTCTGGGAAATCCATGAGTATCTATTCATGAACATCCTTCATCAAATATTCAACGTGTTTAGGGATATCCTTATGTTCTCCAAAAGTGCACATATGGGTTTTTTTTTTCATCCTCCAAGGAATAGATAATATTGCCTTATTATGTATAATCAAATCCAAAAAAAGTTATGTAGAATTAAAATTCAATAAAATTAGAAGAGATGGAGTCAATGAAAAGTTCAAATCCCTGATTCAGTTCATCTTCAATCTATGCCTTAGTAGTAAGTTCCACTTGGAGTAGACTCTCTAAGGATGGAGGTAGGTAGTCAGGATCCTCTATTATGACTTCAAATTCTACAACATTAATGGTTTATTCTTTTAGTGGTGTTTTCTATTATTCTTTATATTTTATGGGGATATCAGGTAGTTCCTCCAATTTAATCAAAAATTCCTCCAATAATTGTTGATCTCCCACTTGTAGCTCAGTAGGTAAGTCTTCCTCAATTTCCACCACAGGTTCGTGAAACTGCTCAAGGATGGGTTGCCCCATTAATGTATGAACAGAGTCAAATTATATTTTAGTTTTTCTTATCATTTGTTCAATTTTTTATTTATGTTCATGCACCTGATCCCTTTTAAAATCCTCATTGTTTTGTTGTTTTTGATTCATGAGTGATTAATTTTTTAATGCATAATATTATGAATTTTAATACATAATGAATGTTTTGTTGTTTTTTTAAAGAAAGGAAATGTAAATAAGATTTGAAAATAGAAAAAAAGAACAATTTATTAGATCCCTGTCAATAGTGCCAGTTTTGATGCACGCCTATCATGGGGCGTGGAAAAAAGTGATTATATTTTTACTAGTTAAGCATAATGGCTGACTAGGATTGTCTCTCTTGGGGATACTTCTCAATGTAGTTGAACAACTTATTATTTATCACCTATAATATCTCTTTTTGGTGTTTTTATTATCTAATTAAAACAATCACAATGTTTTTTGGGTTTTTGATTTAAAAATATAAATAAAACTACAATGAAAACAGAATGAGTTAAGAAGAAAGTACTTGTTTTTGGGGTTCATTCATTGATTCAATAATTATTTTCCATTATGTGTTTGATTTGAGATTGATAATTAAAACATGAAAACTCGTGTGTGAATCACTATTCTTTTAAATAATAGAAATAGTTTGAGTTTCATGTCATTGGGGGTCGTCAAAATATTAGGGGCATTAGCCTCACCAATGCATGATACTCAAATCTACCACAAACAATAAAACAAAATTTAATGAAAATTCAGGAACACCTTGACCTCCCTCAGGGACAAGACTCAGGGTTAACCTCACATTTCAAAGAGTAATAGATTACTTGGTGGAGTGGATGGAAGAGGAGAGTGAGTGAGAGAGAGAGAGAAATAAAAGATGAAAAGTGGATGAAAAAACACAAATGCATGAATAAATAAAACTAAAAAAAATTACCATTGAAAACTAAGACAAAACTAAAATAAAAATTAAATAAAAAGAAGAAATAAGGGGAGAAAATAAGTGATCAGCAGCAGATCGTGCCTTAGTGGGATCTTTCCATGGCTATCGGTGTCAAGTTGAATATTTGGGAAGGATGTGAGGGCCTCCTTTTATAGGCAGAATTCGTTCCTATGAAAGTTTTCACGTTTTTGTCCCATTAAATGGTTGATAAATACATGTAGCCCTTCATAAAAGTTGTTCATAAATGTGTTGGACGTTCGCCTTCCAAATTTTAGATCATTTGAATACTGATTAATGATTTATAAAATTTTCATTGGTGATTTCCGTTTCTAGAACCAGGTTCCATGGAGCTTCCTTAAAAAATATAACATCCAATGACAACATTAATTACTTCAAAAGTTCTATAAATTTGATGTAGAGACGTCCCTATGATTCATCGTTTTATTCTAGATGGAATCACTTAAATTTAAGTTGTGTAGGCCTATATGTGGTTCTATTATAGTGGTGGGGTCCACGCTCTCCTCTTGGAAAAATAGTTAACTTAAATGATTTTAATCCATTTAGATGAACGAATCATCTCGTGGCACAAAAGGCATTGTTTAAGGACATAAAATAACAATTCCAAAAAAATAATATTCACTAAATTTTGATTTATATTTTAAGAATAATGAAAAAATACCCTTGTGGTAATTTTTTTTTCAAAAATCTAGAATTAAGCACTTTTTACAATTTTTCTCATTTTCATTCTATAATCCTAATTGACCAATATTTTAATTATACAATGAAATAAATGTGTTTTATCATTGAAAAAAATTAAAAAATACTCATTATTTGATAAAAAATATGCACATAAATTTGCTTTGTCAAACACCCCCACACTTAAAACATGATTTTGCTCAAGTAGAAAATCTAAACATGGAAACCAGAGGACACAAATGTTAACAATATTAAAATTCACATATAATAAAGTCAAAAAAATTTCAATGTGAAATCAATATTTCAAAAATCTCCATAAAATATCAATTTATTTCCCCATTTTCAAATAATAAAATAATTCACATATTTTACTTCTTCCCTTTGAAAATTGACGGAAATTATCATTTCATTCATTCATGATCCTTGATTAATTATTATTAAACATGCCTAGTCATGATTTACCACACTTTTGATTTTTTTCTCTAATCACTCATGATACAATTCTATTTGAGTTATTCTCATATCATGAGAACATGATCCTTATCCATAGGCTGGTAAATGAACTACCTTTTCCCCTTTGTAAAGAAAAAAGATGCATAAAATCATGAGGACTTGCAATAATGGTTCAAAAGACTCTGAGGCATAAGTTTGTTATGTTTTAATGATTTAAAAAGTAAGGATCAAGTAGAAGGTTTATCTCTTAAGTAAAATTCATGATATCAAAAAGTGTAATGAAATTATCCCCTTCAAAGTAGAAACATCCACTTCCCAAAAGCACAAAGTAAATCTTATGATCAAGTAAGAATAATGAATGATTTTTACACCCTCTTAAATTTTTTACATATATAATTATTTTCTTTTTCAAATTTTATGCTTAGATAAAACCTCACATCCATATCCTAAACACATTCGATCAAAAGATCATCGGTCTGGAAAATGCTGATTTTTTTGTTCTCCCAAATCACAAATCATTTTCCCATTTTTTGGACTTTTTTTCATTTTTGTCATTTTTTTAAGCCAAGTGAAGAAAATAATAGATTATAATGAATGATTATAAAAACAATTTACAATTCCCACAAAAATACACCCACACTTTTTCCTTAAAATGTATATCATCCCATCCACCGTGATTCCCTTTACCCAAACACTTCAATATTAGAATATCATTCAAATACATAGAGGTGGGTAGGAATTGATAAAAATTGCTTGAAACATTGCTCATTCCAATAAAGGTCATTCATGGTCTATATGGGCTAAAATAAGAATTGATTTAAAGGTGGTATTTTAAGCAATAATAGCTTTCAAAATGATTACTCAATCATTTTAAATGTGTTTTTTCCCAATCATAGCTTTGAAATGTTTCAATACACGTTCTAGTCAATTACATAATCCAAGATCACTAAAGAAATATGCTCAAGAATAAATAGGAAGTACTTGATTTATAAATACTCTAGATAATGGGAAATCTAACATTATACAATCACTCATGTCATGAATAATAATAACCAAAAAATTAAAATGAACTTCCAAAATTCAAAGCATGAATGATGGTAGGGAAATTTTATTTATATGAATCAATTAATTTTTTCAAATCACGGGTCATTATATCAATATCCATGATTCATTTTAAAATTTTGATTCTCCATTTTATTCATTAAATCTCATTAACATTAAAATCTAAAACATGGCATCACTAGGCTCTTAAGAAACTCATGACTCTTAGATAAGTTGAGTAAAACATGAACTCGAGTGTGGGGATGAAATTTAACCTTTAAAGCTCAAAACATGTTTTGGAAACAAATGTAGAGAGTTTAAAATATAAAACACTAAAAGTGACATCCCTTTTTCTATGAAACTCAGTCCTTCCCTTTTACTATATGGGTCTACGTTCTACCATTATGAACCCATAAAAGAAATAAACTCAATTATGCTTAAGGATCATGCCATTTAAGCTCAAAAAATATAGAGGGAGTGAGATGCATGTTACACTATTTCTAAAAAAAGGAAATTACATTTATATTTATAGAAATAAAGTAGAGATAAATATTGGTATAACCCCTCATGTGGGCCATGAATATTGACTACATTTAGAGGGCAGTACCAGCTGTTATCAAATGTCTGATGGAGGATGGAGCTTCTTTGATTTGAACCACCACATGTGGCTTTTCACAGCTTGGGCTTCATCCTAATGTGTGAGTAATAATCCATGGATAGATTAAACCTTATCCCCCCCTTCACAATGAGGAATATCCTGCATGATGGGGGTAGGATTAAGTATGAATCATCCTCTTTCTTGGTTGCTACTTGGGAAAACTATTCTTCTTTGTCTAGTGGTTCCTCAAGTTATGATACATCGAAATAATAGTTAAGGGGAATGTCAGAGTGTAATTGTATTTGAATAAAATTAAAACATGAAGTATCAAGATCAAATTATTCCCAATCAATGTAAGTAGATTTTATGATGGATTCCATTGGGAAATACTCTAGTATCTCTTCATGAAATTCCTTCAACCAATAGTAAATTTTTCCAGGGAGATCCATATGTTCCTCTGCTGGTGCAGATCTGGGTTCTTCTTCGTCCTCCAAGTAATAGTTGATATTGTCTGATTTTTTATAATAAAAACCACAAGGAGTGATGTAGAATTAAGATTCAATAAAATTAGAAGAGATGGAGTAAATGAACGGTTCAACTCCCAGAGTTGGTTCAGCTTCAATCTTTGCCTCAATGGTAAGTGCCCCTTGGAGTAGACTCTCTGATGATGGAGGCTGGTAGTCGGGCTTCTCCATCTTGAATATAAATTATAGAACATGGATGGTTTCTTCTTTCAGTGGTTCTGGATCTTATTATTTATATTGTATGGGGATATCTACATGTTCCTCACATTTAATCAATAATTCATTCAATCATTGTTTATCTCCCACTTGTAGCTCATTAGGTATGTCTTCCTCCTTTTCAACCTCAGGTTCTTGATACCGATCAGGGTTGGGTTGTTCCATTAATTCACAAAAATATTCAAATTCCCTTTTGGCTTTTCACATCAGTTGTTCAATGATTTCTCTATGTTCTTGCACCAGAGCCCTTTTAAATCCTCTTATTCTTCTTCATGTTGCTGCACCTATGAGTAATGTTTCCATGCATAATATTCTGAATTTGAATACATCATGAAATTATTTTAATAGATTTTTTTAAAATGAAATAAAACTAATATGTAAAAATATAAAGATTAAATGACCTATTTATTGGCTCCCCGAAAATGGTGCAAGTTTTGATGCATGCCTATCACGGGGCATGGACAAGAATGATTCTATTTTTTCCTAGTGCAGCACAGTGGATGACCAGGGTCATCTCTCGCGAGGAGCCTTGTCAATATAGTTCACCTACTTCTTATACATCACTATAATATCTCTTTTTTGTTTTTTATTATCTAATTAAAATAATAAAATTGTTTTTTCTATTTTTTATTTAAAAATAAAATAATCAGGCAGTGAAATCAGAATGAGTTAAAAATAATGTACATGGTTTTGGAGTTCATTCATGGATTCATTCATTATTTTCCATTATGTGTTTGATTTTAGTTTGATAATCCAAATATAAAATATCATGTTTGAATCCCTATTCCTTTCCAGAATAAAAATATTAGGTGTTTCATGTCTTTGGTGGCCATCACCACATCATAGACATTCGCCAAACCAATGCATGATACTCAAATCTACCTCAAATAATAAAAAAACGTTCATAAAAATTCATTAACACCTTGAACAAACCCCAGGACAAGACTTGGGGTTAGCGTCTCATTTCCAAGAGTAATAGATTGCTTGGTGGAGGGGATGGAGGAGGAGAGATAGTGATTGAGAGAGAGAAACAAAAGATGAAAATTGGATGGAGAAACACAAATGTAGGGATTAATAAAACTAAAAAAAGGAAATTACAATTGAAAACTAAGATAGAACTAAAAGGAAAATAAAATAAAAAGAATAAATGAAGTGGGAAAAGAGGTTATTAGCAGGTGCCTATACCTTGGTGGGATCCCTCCTTTGTTGTGGGTGTTGAGCTGTGGATTTGGGAAGGATGTGAGGACCTCCTTTTATAAGTAGAATTCTGTCCTCCAAATGATTTAACACTGTTGGACCATTAAATAGTCTATTCATACATGGAACCCTTCATAATAGTTTCTCATATATGTTTTGGACGTTCACAATACAAATTTCAGATCATTTGGACATCAAATGAATGGGTTATGAATTTTTCATTGATAGTTTCTTTTCCTGAACGCATGTTCCAAATAGTATCCTTCAACAATATGACATTCATTGGAAGCTTTAATGACTTCAAAACTCCCCCATATTAGATTTACATCCGGAAAAATGTGTCCTAATTCTATATTAGGTGGAATCACCTCAATTGAAGGTGTGTAGGCCGATATGTAGATCCATTATAGTGGCGGGGTCCACACTCTCTACCTGGAAAAACCTTTAACTTGATTTATTTTTATTCCATTTAGATGGAAGAATTATCTCCAAGTCCAGTAGACAATGTTTACTGAAATAATATTAGGATTCCAAAAAAATAATATTCACTAAATTTGGAATTACATTGTAAAATTAATGACCAGAATACCCGTGTGGTGTAAATCTCTCAAAAATACAGAATTATGTACTTTTTATAATTTCTCTCATTTTCATTATATAATCTAAATTGACCAATATTTTAATAAAATAATGAAATACATGGGTTTTATCATTGAAAAAAATTTAAAAAATACTCATTATTTGATCAACAAATATGCACATAAATTTGCTCTATCAATGACTCTAATCCCCCAAATTTCGACTTTGTACATGAGAAATCATGTTATATGGAAAACTATTATAAATGTATCATATAAGAATTGGATGAGGTTTCCATTTTCTTATAGATTCATCTCCCTAGATATATACATTGACTGTTGTATGTATTTTTTGTTTCAATATTCCTCTGTGATATATTCCATCTTGGATTCTTCTTGATAAAGAGGATGATCCCTTCATTGATGAGGTATCGATATAGGTACTAGTTCTTAGGATATTACCTCGAGGTGGAGTACCCTCCATACCACATCCTATAGATAAGCATGTGTTACCCATAGTATTTGTGGATTTAGTGTGTAGGTTGATGACACATAATGAGTTTCTGTGAAAGATACCCCTCAGGTTCAGAGGAAAGGTTGACCCGTAGGTGGTTGAGGACTAGATTTAGGCAGTGACCTATGTTTTTCATCTAGTAGATACACATGCAGATTAGATTGTGTTCCTAGTGGTGAGTATTCCAATGGATTAATGGGAAGATTGTGTGGATGGGTGACACAAAATTATAATGATGTGACTTATTCATGGAATGATTTAGAGTTTCTTTTCAGGGAGTATTTATCACCAACTATGATAAGTCCTATACATATCCAGTAGATTCTACAGCACCAAGAGGGAATCATGATAGTAAAAGAGTATTATTTGATGTTTTCCAACCCCTACAGGTATATGATAGATTTTTTTCGAGATTAGTTATACCAGAATTGGACCATCATGATATGCGTGTTTAGTGACATCTGATATTGTATTATCCCTCTATGCATTCCTACCTATGTTGGTGTGCTATACTAAGAAATGTGGGTCGAGAGTTTATTGACTTAGTAGATACAACTAGTGGTTTTCAGAAGTGGTAAAGAAAGAGGAGAGACATCAGTAGTAGAGAGTCGACATTAGTCTTAAGGACCTAGATAAACGAGACATTCCAGGAGGACGTACCAGGATAGAGGATCACTAGTATAGGGCTCACATAGTGGGTAAATTTATCCCACATATATGTGGAGATAATCATGTGATGGTCGGGGAAATATTAAACATGATTTTTTGAACCACCTTACAACTGATAGAGAGATAATGGATGTGACTTCTAAGAAGAGATGGTAGCATGAGAAGATAGGTTTTTATGGTTTCTGTCACTTCCAAGGAATTTGGATTGCATCATGAACTATTATTTGATTTATATTGAGTCCACCACCAACCCTAGGTGATCCACTCCAAGACTTGGGACCTGCCGCATAACGGTACGAACAACTATAGATGGTCGAAGATTATGACCCAGAGGCTCTAGGAATGATTCTAGGCATGATCTATTTCTTTTAAAATATAGATATAGTATTGATAAACATAGGTGTTACCCATTTATTTCTTTCCACAAACCTTTCATGAGACCAAGATATTCTAGTTAATTCATTTCTTTTATCCTTACTCTTGGAAACACATACTACTAATGTCTTAGTGATCACACACATGTGAATCCAGTGTGACCTGAAACTTAGAGGTGGGATTTTCTATTAGAATCTATTTGTAGAAGAATTTATGTCTTATGAATTCATTTTTATGGATTTATATTCTAATTTTTATGCCTAAATTGACTATTTTAAGTGAAGGGTGTGGTGTGTCTACAGTGACGGAAGTAGGTTCTCCTTTTTTGGTGAAAAGGAATCCATGGAAGTTCATGATGGACACATGCATAAGAGGGTGAAATTCATAAGTCATTAGTTGTACACATGAACCCTTGGTGAAGTGGATGTTGTGAGTTTCTAGTTTCCCAAAGTGGTGGTGGAGTATGATGAAATCATCCCTGAGAATGTTTTAGATTTAACTCACTATATATAGATAAAATTATATACTTATCTAAAACTCATGATGAAACTGATATTTGCACTAACATATCGGTTGTATCCCACAGAACTTCCCCAAATGATGGTGCAGTGCAAAGACTTGTATAGGAAGGGATTTGTTAGTCCTAGTGATTCACCCTGGGAAACACCATTATTTTTTCCAAGAAAAAAATATGAAATATTGGGGTTTTGTGTGGACAACCAATGCTTCAAGAAGGTGACATTTATGATAAAGTATCCAAAAATGTGGATCAATGGCCTATATGATCAGTTGAAAGGGTCATGATGGTTCTTGAATGATGACCTTACATATGGCTATCACTACTTGTGAGTACGGGATGAGGATATACTGAAGGCAACATTAATATGTGATTATGGTTACTATAAGTACATGGTGATTCCCTTTTTCTTGATGAAATCTGAAATAGTGTTCATGTAACTCATGAATTGGATCTTAAATCCTCACTTAGACCAGTACATAGTATTCTTCATCAATGATATCCTTTTTTACTCAATTTCTTAGGATGAACATGTGAGACACCCCAAGATAGTTCTGGACATAATCTAAGGGAATGGTCTTTTCAAAAATATCTTGAAGTTCTAGTTTTGGATTTAGGAAATCCACTATCTGGGAAATTCCATCTCAGTAGATAGAGTGGCAGTGGACCTGGACAAGGTTGAGGTAGTGTTATCATGGGAGCCACCTAAGTGTGTGATGGAGGTGTGGAGCTTCCTTGGGTTGGAAATATTTTAGAAATGATTAATTCTGGATTTTCTATAGAATATAACCATACCTGAAAGACATTACTCAAAAGGTTCATCCTTTCATGTAGACATAAAGTTACCCGCAATATTTTTAGTAGTTGAGGCAATGTTTGATGAGCGCTCCCATCATGAGATTTCTAGAGGAGAGTGTAAAGAATTTAGTGTTATGAAATTCATTGAGAAATGGGATTGGTTGTGTTCTAATATAGAGGAGAGAAAAGATTGAATATGGTTCATTCTAGTTGAGACCACACAAGAAGAACTATGTAACCCACACTCATAAGTTTCTGGTGGTAGACTTCTCTCAAAATATGAGGTGACACAACCTGTTGGGAGAGAAGTTTATAATCAACTATGATATCAAGATTATAAATTATATCTTATCTCAGAAAGATCTCAACATTATATAGAGTATATGGTTAGTGTTTTTATACGAATATGACTTTGAGATTTTCTATAATTCTAGGAATGGTAATGTGTTAGCAGATGCACTAAGAAGAAAATATTGATTTTAGTTTTTGAATGGGGTATATGTGTACTGGGTCATATTTTAGTTATCATTATGGATTTTGATGGAGATTCTTGCCTATAGTATATGGATATTACCCATCAATGATTGAAACATGTTACGGAGAAACAACACGGGGATACCAACTATGATAACCTACGTAGTTATAGATCCACTAGAAATGCTCAGGATGGATATTCTAATAGTGAGGTGAATTATTTTTCTTTTATGTGGATTCATGATGGTACCAATGGAATTGTGGGAGGTGTTTCATAGAGAGTTTCAAACAACTCCTTTTTTGGTACATCCAGGTGAGGAAAAGATATACCAGGATGTCACACCCAGTTTTTCAGGACTTTATTTTGATCCTATTCAATGGAAGTCCAAATCCATTTCCAGTGTATTGGGTGAAAGGATTGTTGATTTTGGATGTTTTATATTTTTTTAATCATCTTACCAAGAGAGCTCCAATGCTTTTTGGGGGCTTTTTGGGAAAAGGGTTGTTACTTCATGATTTGGGTCAAAATGTGAGCCCATTTCCAGATTTAAAATAAAAAACTAATAAATTTAAAAATATATTGTTTTTCAAAATGTTTCACTCATTAAAATTCCCACTTTTCCTTCAATGACCTATTATATCCACCATATCCTTTTGGACCCCTTAATAATTTATAATCATGTGGGATTTCAGTTATTTATTCAGGTATTAGGCTAGCTCGTGAGCCCATTTCTAGTTTTAATACAATATTTGGATTCCTTTATATCTTATTAATTTTTTAATATGATTTGGTGATTCCACCTCCCAATCAATCCAAATAACCCTAGGTTTACCCCCTTGTTCTATTTTGACTATTAAGACCTCATATTCATTGCGGATGAGTGGGAAATTTGTTAAGGTTTCTCAAATTGTTGAGATTTTAGAAGGTGATTTGATTCTTTCATAAATCTTTCATTTTACCCAAAATCATATTTTCGTATTTCATAAAAAACTAATTACCTGATTAATTTTCTTCTAAACAATTACCTCGAATCTAAAGGTGTGGATCTATGGGATGATGAAGAGTTATCTAGTTACCACAGTGACTTTCCTTCACCTTTCTCCTCTTTCCTACTCCTTCATCTTCCTCCTTCCATTATTTGTCGGTTATTTTTTATCCACTAGTCAGGAACATACTAGTGTTATATTTTTTACTCTCTTTTATGGGGTTTGGTTTGTTTAGAGATTTTAATCATAGATCAAGAATGTTCATAAACATGGTGGGTGATTCCAGGTGTGTGTTTCCATTCCGCCATGGAATTGAGGCAGGATATCCCTTTACCTTGAATTTATCATTTAAATTTCATCATTTTATTGATTTACTCACCTAATATATATGTTTATTATTGTTTTTCAACCTTTGTATAATTTTATTAGTGTGGAAAATGGATATTTAATCCTTGTTTTGTGAAATGTATTGTTTTTTCGTTATAAACATGTACACCTCTTGTTCACTTAAATGTTTCATTAACTAATGCACATGGTTTATGGTATTTTGAACATGGTACAATATCATTATTAAATTTGTTGAATTAAAATGGTATTTTATTCATTTTCAAGTGGTTAAAATAATTTGGTTTGTTAAAAATCATTTTCCATGTGTTCAATAAATTTCTCAGTTGGCTTTATGTTCCTAGTGGGGTTTTAAATTATTATTTTGGATTTATTAATAAATTTGAAGAATGAAAAATTGTATTTTGGGGTCTTTTTATGTCTGTACAATGTAGTTTAGATTTTATAAACTAATGGGTGTTTGGTTTTAAGCGTGTTTTTGCCCAATTTGCTGGAAAATGGCCTGTTTGGTATCCTTATAGGAGTGGTCGTGCTATGGATATGTAACCAGAATGTTTGAAGGAATTAATGAAAGTGTTTTTATTCTAGAAATGTTATTTATACACTTTTTTACTAAAAATTAACTTTCTAATTTTTTCAACCTTTAGTATTGAAAAACCCTTAATTTTCCATTTGGATACATTGTGAAAAGATGGTGAAATTGTTTAATTATGAAAACCTCTTGTGGATGTTCCTCATGCCATGCTTATATGTATAAAATTAATGGGATGTCCATATTGAGGAATCCTTGTGATCCATTATGAGAGTGTCATGGGATGGGGTCTTTATGTTCCTTTTGATTAAAGGTAAGAGATCGATCCTTTGAGTTACTCAGGGTGATCTCTAATGTGAATTATCATTATATTTATATAAGTTGTAATTGGATGCTCAGCTGGAATCAAATGGCTTACCCTCATTTATATACATGAGATATGGGAACCCCTGAAATTTAGAGAACATTATATGAACAATTTTTACACTGGTATTGGATGGAATTCCCAGTGTCCCATCGTAGGTGGATATATTTTGGGTTTATTACTGTGGGATTGGGTCCCTCAGTCTGTTCTGAGTTTGGGTGGTTGGTTTTTTGGGAGTTTTTACTTTCATCTTTCATGTCATTCCAACAAGTATGAATTCTCATGTATTAGTATGTTATGGTTTGTTCTTGATCTCCAAGGATTACCCATATCTATTGGATTTTAGTTGCCTGTAATGATGAATATGATGCTTGTATGTATATTTACATTTCCCTTATTGTGTGATTACTATTGTACCTTCATGGGTGTTTTTTAATGGAAATTGGTGGGTTGGGTTTGATAAGGTGTATGAAAATGGTTTTTCAAATGAAAGTGTATTATCCACTTTGTAAAAATCTAAAAATGTAGACATCAATTTCCCCTTGAATATTATATTGGAACACTAGTTTAGTGAACATAGTTTTGGAAACTAATATAGGAAATAGCGCTTACATTGTTTTTGAGTAATCTTGAATAAAAACATACTTTTATATATTGTATCTCAAACTTGAAAATTATGTTTCTTTAATTTTAAAGGATGTGCATTGGGAATAGATCATCGGGATAACCTAATAAGTTCTAAAACTCATGCCTATAGTTGTTCTGTGTTTTTAGCCCTTGTGCAAGTTTCAGCTTGAGTTCAATCACCTTGAGTGACATGTGATTGTTGTGTTGGAGAGTGACTAGTGGAGTCACATGGAGTAAGTTGGTCACCATGCCTGGTCAGTTTAGTTGTATCATTCAATTATACTTCCAGTTTTGTTGTATACATGATTATTAATTAATTTTTTTATAAATGTGTATTGGGATGTCCATTTAATTCGGCTATTTGTTTTATTGTGTATATTTGGGAAAAATCATTCCCCTGTCAACTCTAATGATGTCTTACACTAGTTTCCATCCCATAGGGATTGGGAATACCCTTCGATCCATGCCATAGATCGGTTCAGGTGCCCAGTTGGTGGTCGACCTGGGCTATTTCATGACACAGGATCTTCAATGTTAGTTTTGGTGGCCAATGAAGGAGAAATAATTTACAATGTTTTACTCAAGATACCTTAATTGTTAGCAAGTAATGGTTGAGTACCATGTTCCAGTGGGTTTGGATCAACCCCATTAGGTGTTAGAGTGGAAGTGGTGTGGGATATATATAGAATTCAAGAGGGGATTACAACAAACGTCCATGGGACATGATGCCATCTAGGTCATTATAGACTAGTTCACCAAGTCGTCCCACTTATTTTCTATATGAGAGAAGAGTTCAGTAGAGAGGTTGAGATGACTCTATATATAAGAGATATTCTGAATCCATGGAGTTCAGTAAATGATTTTTTCTAATCATCATGCTCGCTTAACATCCTAGTTTTGGAAGGGATCGCAAGATGCGTATGAAACTCAAATACTCTTGAGCATAATGTTTCACACATATATTTATATATAGATTGAGTATAACATTCAGGTTCTGGATTATATTCTATGAGGATTGATGTTAGAATTTTATTGAAATAGGGAGGATCACATACCACTAGTGGATTTTGTGTACAAAAAAACTATAATTCATCCACCAGTATGGAACCATTTGAGGATTTGTATGAGAGGCACTCTACATCCCAAAATTAATAGAATTACCCAAGAGAGTTAGTACTCATGGGACTAGAGTTGATGAAATCTACAAAAATATGGTTCAGATCATCCCTTAGTAGATAAATACTATAAATAGATAACAGATGTCTTATGATTATAGGTAGTGAATGCATTTTGAGTTCAAGGAAGGAGACAATATGTTATCATGGGATTCACCATGACGTGGATTATAGAGATTTTGATACGGCGAAAAGATATCTCAGTGGATCATTACCTCTTTCCACATACTACGTAGAGTTAGTGAGGTGGAATACTGCTTAGCTCTACCACTGTAGTTAGACCGAGTGCCCGAAGACATACATGTTTCGCCATTGAGGAGCTACATGAATGACCCATCACAGAATATCGACTAGGGTGAGCTAGAAACCAAATATGGGGCGACAATTGATGAGTACCGAATGGAGATTGATTATTGGTGATCTATAATATATATAGGGTGATCAATTACTTTAGTACATGTTTTTTGGAAACATGATAATATCTTGGAGAGAATACAGAAGTAGGAGGATTAGATTCATGATTAATAAAGTGGGGCATTTTCAACACTAAAAAATGGCTGGTAAAGTGTCACTTTTAAGATAATTATTTAGCACTGTTAAAATTGCCCTTTATCAGTGCTTTTTTAGCACTGAAAAAGACCCCCCTATCAATGGTTTTTTAAGCGCTGATAAACGGAAGTACTGCGGATACCAATTTTTGTGGTAGTGAATGACTATAAATTTATTTATATGATACCCCAACAATCTGAAGATTTTCTATGAAAAAAACATGATAAATACTAATTGAAAAACATGTTCAAGATTTGATGTTCCCTGAATCATTTTACAAATATATTTAAACATGTTCAAACATGGAGAGAATTTATTAGAACTTTATTCCAAATTCATATAAAATCAATTTTTTTCACACATTGGATAAGTAAAACACCTATCTAAATCACTCAGTTTGTATGAGAGTACCACAAGACATCATGTTTATCTCCTTGCATGAATGAGGCTTCTAACTATCATCGATGGATATAATAGTTCCATTGGTAAACAATAACCTAAATAGTGATATCAATTCACCATAATGAGAAGATAGTTTAAATAATCATTTATGAAAAACATTGAAAAAACTAGAAGGAAGTCATCATGTTAAAAAAAAATTGGAATCTATGTCATACAATAAAAAATAGTAGACCCCCATTGGGATTCATAAACCAATTTATGATAAAAAATAGAAAATAAACTAAATAACTATAGTAATATTCTAGAGTCTATTTCATCCTTGGATCCATATTCTATGATCCACTTGGTCAGCTCCCCTACCCATGGCCCTTGTCTATATCTAGACCCATAACTTTAAACTATAAATTCACATTGGGATTCCTTTGTATGGGATGAGTATAAAACTAGTAAGATGATATCAATGAATCTATTCCATATACTATTCGAGTATATAATAGTGTATATCATGAAGGAATGTATATTTACATGTATACGACAAATCATATGCTAGGAGACAATGTGCTAAATAGAATACCATAAGTCTTAGTAATACCTTCATCACTCCATGATTGATTGGATGTATTATATATGACCAGATATTGGTTCAGTTTATAAGGAAAACACATATATAAGATCATGAAATGTATCTTTTCTAGCCTCGAGTCATTCCATAAGAAAGCCCCACTCCTGGAGAAACCTCAAGTTAGTCTATAAGATCATTATTCACTGACCAATATAATGTTAGGCCATAAGGTCCTCATACCCCATACACTATCACAACCTATAATCTAAGGGACCTAAACACTAGAAAAATAAATTCTAAATCTTATTAGAGTAAAAAAATCATTAAATATCATTATGATCCATGAAAGAACTATTTTTTGGGGGCCATTTGGAAACAAGTATTCATAAATAAATGCTACATGGGAAATATACATTATTTCACATTATGTTTTTATAAAACTGAAACCTTCCTAGTAATAATAAACATAAAAACATTTTTTATTAACTAGGTAACAAATATATATAAAAGGTTGAATTCAGTTGATTATTATTAGTAATGATAAATATATCAATAAATAAGATTATGTGAGTTCAAGATAATAATAAAAGTACGATAACATGATATTAAAAATAAATAATCATACACATCAACACATTGAAAATAATTAAAAAACATTACATAATGTTTTATCATTAAAAATAAATAATACATAAGATTGAGGAATCATTAATAATGAATCACCATCCATGAGAAAATATCTTAATTCTATGATATAATTTTCTGAAACACACATATGGAAATAAAATCATTTTCCTATTCAAGGATCACTATAGGTATAGTCATAGTAGATTGACTTCACTCCCAGTTCAATCATTTCAATAGTTAATTTTCACTCTGAAGACTATCTCTTTGGGAAAATTCCCTCACTAAATTATGTTTACACCTATTATGGAACTTATTATAAAATAATATATATTTAATAACTCAATAAATTATATGAATATATAATTTTTGGTCCACCAGACACAAAAGTATTACCATATATGTGGGCTATATGATCATAAAACATTCATCATGTCATCATATTGTAACTCCTAGAAATGATTCAAGTTTTAGAGACATATTATAACCATATTTACAAACCATCCAAGTAAAGAATAAAGGCTGTGACATTGTGTCATATCCCCAATAAATCAAAATAAATATGAAATTATGTTTTTATAGATGAGAATAACATTAAAAATCACTAGTAAATTTCATGAGGAATATAACTTATTCATATTGAATTCACATATTTAAAATATAAGACTTTCCCAAATATTATTGAAAAATATTTCATAGAAATAAACCCATGAAATAGTTAAATCAATAATTAATGAAAATAATATTTATGATTTCAATACATTTTTTATGTGCTTTATGTAAAAATAGAAGAAATTCATTCTACATTTTTGGTGAAATTTCAGAAGAATCTCATTATAAAATAGACAAGAATTTTCCTCTAAATTGTTTTTATTGAAAGTAAAAAAATCAGTAAAATGAATTTAATTTCCTTTTTAGAATAGAAATCGTTAATTAAAACATTATAATTAAATTATTGGGATGAAATGAAAATATTACAGACCATTGAGATAAATAAGGTATTTTTCCCTTAAAATCTTTATTCTTATTTATCAAAAACTAATGAGAGGAAATGAAAGGAAAAAATGAAACCAATAAAAATTTTAAAAGGGTAAAAAAAATTATTATTTTTGAGAGATATATCATTTATTTTCATCATCCTAAAATTTATGTGAAAATAATCAGGATAAAAATATTATTATAAAATAAAAACCTTACCTGAAGTTCATATTTCATATTAAGTGCTCTAACATCATATATAATATTTTTATTTTAATAAAATTATATAAGAGAAACATAATTATACCTATAATATTATACATGGTTAACTTATAACATCCTATAACCAATTTATTAAAAAATAAATTTTTATCATAATCATTTCTGGCGTAAATTGCTTCATTTCTCATTTATGTTCTATCTTGGACATTATAGTCGATAAAATTTTATAATGGTTAAATAATCACCATATTTTTAATAATGATTTAAATATCATATATATTCGTTCAATACACAGTTATTCCAATTAATATAAACCCATTATAAATATTTAATTAAATCACTATGTGTAGATAGTTGTTTCTATGTATGCATGAGTGTTGTTTCAATGTTATGATGGATGTAATGAAATAATTCTAAATGAAAATTAACCATTAAATAATATTTATTATAAAATAATAATAATATAAATTCATTAAATAAAATATAATATCCTACCATGAGTGACAGTGCTCTAAATGAATTGCATCACTACGTCGAGGCAGTACTACACTCATATGAGTGGGTAATACTTTCATTACAGATTTTATTGATAATTGTTTTTAATTGGTAGCTCCATTACCATAAAAAAATATAATTATATATATTATTTTATATTCAACATGTTTTCATATATAGAACATATTTATAATCTGTATTGGAAGACATAAAACTAAAAGAGAATAGTTAAAATCTATACCTCTCCATCGAGAGACCTCCTTTCTGTTACACCTTTAGCCTTGAAGGAATAGTCATTGGAGAATATAAAAAGTTATAGTATAATGGAATAAATTATATTAATATTAAGGAATAGTACTCTTCCAAGGTTGAAGTCTCAAATTGTGTATGTACTTGAATAGAATATGATACATTTTATATGTTACGGAGGGATACGTGTTGAATTTTATAAAAAAATCTAAATATGTAATGTATCACCCATGGGAATCCAGATCCAAAATCAAATTTGTTATAATTTAGTATAAATTAATTTGAAACATATTTAAAATATATTGATTATATAGGTTTTGGTGTAAATACTAACATTATATTTTGGTTTAACTCCCGTTGATAATCATAGTTTACCTTATACATGGAAAAAAAATTTACTGCTTTTTCTATTCACTATGAAAAATTTTTGTTAAACCTATTATAATGGATTAATTATTACAATTCAAACGGTATAACTAATTTTATCAGATTTAGTCTCTTTATGCGGTAAAATTTGTTTTTATATAAGAGTGAAACCTGTAATGAAAATCCAATTTAGAAAAATGGTTTTTATGTATAAAACATTATTTACATTCCTTCCCTACCATGTAAAAACCATCAAATTAATGTAAAAATAAAATAATGAATGTATAATATATTTACATAAATAAAAAATAAATCTATAAAATTTTAGAAATATTTATTAATATAAAAATATAATGTGAATCAAATTTTTTTAGAAAAATTAATTTTCAAGCCCCAAAATAAACATATACAAAAATCATGTTTAATGACGATTCTGATGTAATTAATTAATTTTTTTATAATTAAATGATAGTTGTGAATATATTTACCAAATTAAAAATACAAAAATAATTTTTAACAAAATTAAATTATTTTTTATATAAAAACATTATTATTCACTATTCACTAAAAATTAATAATTTTAGAAATTTCCTATAATTTCACAATAACTTAATATTAACATTAAAATTTCAAATATGAGATTAAATTAATAATATAAATTTAAAAATGATATAAATAAATTATATTGTTTTCATAAAAAATTGTGATGAAAATTATTTTCAATTAAATCAATTTTTTTAAGTATAAAACGAAATAACTAATAATTTATTTCTCATTTATTAGTAATTACTCAAATAAATTTTATTAATTATAAATTTTATACATATTTTCCATAATGTTTTTATTACTATTTATACCTGAAAATTTAACAGGTATTTTATAAAACTATACTATGGTGCATTTAATATGGACTCTGTCTTTCATATAAGGAAAACTATCACATACATCGTGTTTATTTCAAAGAAAATACATATAAAATAGCATGATATTACATTCTACACACCGGAAAATGAATTTCACATTAAGAATTACACTAAATTGATTTAAAAAATTAGGATATATTTGATTAATTACCTCCCATGGTTCCCATGTAGCCTCTTCAAACATAAGATTCCTTTAATGAAGTTTAACCAACTGAGTAGTGTTAATCTGTAGAAAATTATATGTATGATCCAAAATTTATACAAGTTTATCATCATGGTAGAGATCATTCTGTGTTGGTAAGGCCTGTGATTATGTATGAGTGTTCTATCAAGTATGTGCTTTATTAGGATACATACATGGAATATATAATGAACTTCAGAGAGGCTTGCTGGGATTTCAAGGTGATAATATATAACCCCTACTCAATCAAGAACCTCAAAGGGGAAAATATAGATGGATATTAGAATTACCTTTTTTTAATCTTATAAAATTATTACGTAGTGAAATTAAATAGAAAATGTTCTCACAAACATCGAATTATAGATCATGTAGATTATTTTCAGTATAACTCTCTTATATACACTTATCTTCCTTGATGTGTTGTTAAATGGCTCTGAATATCACTTCGATTCCCCCAGATATCTCAAATCCAAATACCATTCTTTCTCAAAATTAAACTCTTCATATTAGTGTTATTCATTTATTTTCAAATTGGGATTCATAAGGATCTATCTAAATGATCATGTGAAATATATTGTTGTAGGAAAAATAGATAGGTGTATGATGTTGATCCCATCATCTATTGAATTATAGATAACATGATCAAAACATATCCTTCAGGTTTTAAATTCTTATCTCAGACTGAATATCAATTTTATTATTATAGTCAGTATTAAAAAATATGTATCTAGAACATGCTAATAAATTCTCTAGAACATCAAGGTAATCCCAATATCATAGTTTGATTCAATAGAACGTGTTACTCCATGAAACCTTATAACATAATTAATGGTTGACTTTGAATGTTTATCAGTAGTGAGATACATTTTAATATTAACGATGTTTCTTATCTTAATAAATAAGTTGACTACAACTGAAATTACATTATAGACATTAGTTTTTTTTTGGGGGGGGGGGGGTTGATGAATAAATCCATGGAAATGTTTTCCAATTTTTATTCTATTATATGTATTGGTTGTGAAATCAGATTAGAAATTTTTTTCTAAAAATTTTCCTTAATAAATTATGAACCAACAAGTTACATACTCTAAAATATCTCTTATAATTTTTATAAACACTAAAGAATACATTAGATCTTAATATATCTTATTAATTCAAGATTTTATAATCAATGGTGGGATTTTTTAATCTTTCCATAGTTTTTGTTTTTGAGTTATGGTATTGACCTATCCCAAACTAGGTTCCTAAATCTCATCATTCGATCATAATCAAGGTATAAATCATGAACATTTCTCAATTTTTTCATCTCTACATCCTCATAATAATCCAATTTAATCATAACATTTTTAAATGGTTAAACACTCATTTGATGAGGATAATATTTCCCCCATTCCCTCAACATTTCAAGCACCATAATTTTTCAATACATAAATATTTGATCTACTATCATCCTTATCATTGATAAATTGTCTTTATCCTTTTTTCAAAAAAAAAATCATCCACCTTGTTTTCGTTCCTAGGGTGGTCATGATTCTAGAATTCATAATATTTAATCAACTGAAACAATATTCTGTTGGTAATATTCAACTCATTCAAAGTGAATATATAGTTTATGAATTTTTGATTAGTATATATATCACACCATTCTCTAAAAATAAAAAATCCAAAAAATCCTTAAGAAAAATATTACTAATATTATCCCCAAATCATGAGTTTGTTTATTTTTCTCATGAATATTTAATTAGAATAATACATGAGATATAACCATATCAATATATATATGAACTCAACCAAACATATTAATGAATAAATCATTTTAAATCATATAAACTTCTATATTTTAGCATATTATCAGTATAAGTTAATTCTACAAACTTCTCTTTAGTTCCTTTAAATATTATCCACATTCACCAATCCAACAAACATAACTCCCTTTAAATTCTACTTTGTAAGTGTATTAGATTGACATGATAAAAATTTAATAAAGAATAGAAAATATCTTACCAATGTAGTAAAAATATTGATCTCATTCATAGTTGTTATTATATTAAATGATTCAACAACATCTATCTTTTATGTATTCACTAATATAATCTCGCATGAGATTATATGACACATGAATGAAAACATATATTTATTAAATTCGCCATTGTAAAAATTATTAGAAATCATTTCGTTTCATTGGTCCATCAATAAAATTCAATAGTGATCTTCATGATCCTCCAGGATCATAGAATGTATTAAAATATAATCTATAAAAACAAATATCAACTGATTAATGTAATATATAAAGACTTCATTAATTAATGTTGTTATGATTGTTGGAGAATTAGTTTTAATAAATGGAAACCCAAAAAATATGTACATTCCATACCTCTAATTGTAGGTGTTCTTAGGCATGTCTTCACTGTTAAGCCTCAACTGATAGTTTCCAAAAATAAGATGAATCTTGTTTAAAATTTGATCTCATAATTATTTATCATGAAATTATTAATATAATCATGATCATGTTGTGTTTCTAATAATCAATCAAAAGTCACAGAATTACATATTTATTCTAAACTAAATATACAGTTTCACACAATAGTGAGGAATGGGGATGAATTATTCCTGCGTCAAGATTATCTGAGAGTTTTTTTTCAATTCCTATAACTCAAAAAACTCCAATTTTTTGGAGTGTTTGTAAATTTGTAGCAGTAGGTATGAGTAATATTGAAATTTTGAATTAAATTTTTAAAGAGATTAAATCTCTTCCATAAAGATGAAAGAACTCTAATTAAATTTACATATATTTTTTTATGAGTATATCCCTAACCATCAGAGGTAAATACACCATTTGTATATGAATCAAGACCCAAGAAATATTTTTAATACAATTAGATATTTGTATTTATCCCCACATCTATAAATGACCATATAAATATTTTAAAAATCAAATATAATATCCATTTCTTGAGAATTTAAATGGGATTTATACAATGAAATCCAATCCATCTGTAAAATCCTATAAATTTCAAGAAGATATAGAATGATTTGAATTATTGTAATCATGTTCCCTAAGAAATTCAAAAAGAAAAGATTCACAGCCCTGATATGTGATCATCATTCAATTAAAGTGATTTAATAGTAATTGAAAATCAAGTCATTTAGGATATAAATTTTCATTCAATGAGATATTTATGTATATATTGGAATTCATATAATAAATCTCATATATGATACTTGCATTATTTCTAATACTTATAAACTACATAAAATTTTCATTACGTCTTCAATACCTCACTATAACCAAATGTATTTCATGACCATCTAACATCATTCTTATGTTTGATTAATAATGTAAAATAATTAATTCAATATCTAAGTCAAAAAACAATAATTTCAACATTTTATATTATTTGTTTAATTGAGGTAATCCATGGACAACATATATTCAAATAAATAATAATTTTTCATAACTAATTTTAATTTTACAAAATTAGATCCTCTGAGAGTGTCAAACAATGTTTGAAGAAAGGTCCCATTTCCATTCACCAAAATGATCGTAATAATATACCTGAACAATTTTTTTTGTTTTTACCCCCACATACACCTATGTAAAAAACCCGTATACTTTTCTTATCAATATAGTGATTTATTTCCATGAAAAAAATACATAAATATTTAATATAATAAATAATACTCTCATATGCTGTTTCTTATTCTAGGAACATTCATTATTATTTATTTATAATAGTTTCTAAATATAACATAACATTTATCTAATATAAACATTCATGAAACAATAATTACATATATAAACAATAAATATTTTTATTGGGATAATTCATTACTTTTAAATGCAATCTACAATAGAACTATAAAGGTTCAGTTTAATTAAGAACATCTACACATAAAAAATAGTTACATAAATAATCTACACGATTTTCAATTAAGTTCATCACAAATAGAACCCTTAATTTATAAAACATACTCTAAATATCTCGTTATAACCTTGGAAAGGGAAAATTATAAATGGTTTTCTCTTAAACTCAATTTGGGTAAACATAGATAATATCAATAAAAAATCACAACTAAAAATAGGATAAGAATAATGGAATGATAACATGATCCAAAAAGTATAAAATCATACCCAGGAATTCATAAATCATAATCATGAAGCATGTAATATTTTCTATCAATAAAAATATATAAGAAAGGGGAGAGTGGAATTATAAATTACAATCATGATATTTCTTAATATATAATAAGCATAAGAAAAATTTATTACTAAACAAATAAGATTAGAAAACATTTTTCTAGTTTACTATCATGGATAATGTTATCATATTGGATAGGGTTTACACCATATTCCATCATTTTTTAGTTTAGGTTCACTACCAATACTATCTTATTAGTGAAGTACGTCACTAGGTCGGGTTCAAATCTCATTATAGCGCTTATTATCTATTTTAAATATCATTCTCAACCAAATTAATTAGAGGGTCATATAATTCTAGTCCCACCAATCATATAATTAAACCCATACATATGTGTGAAATAAAATTATAATACAATTATAATATAATCATATCATTTACAATAGAAATAATATGAGTTCCATAAACATTTCATCACCGTAAACATAAACCGTCCTGGGAATGAATAAATATGATTCCATTTGGTCATATCCCTTATAAATCATAAAAAATAAATTTATGGATATGGTTATAGTTGATAATACCTATAAATTATCACAATTTCGTTTCATTAGGAAAATCCCCTTTTCATTTGGAAATCATTTTTTTGAAATAAAAAAACTTCAAAAAATATTAAGGAAAATATTTTCATTGAAAAAAACCAAGTACTATTATAAATATTTCATCAAATTAAATCATTATTAATGATACAAAGATAATTCATTCATATGGTATACATTATAATAAAAAAAATTCCTTTCTCATTTTATGTAAATAGTTGGAAGTACCTCATTCAAAAAATAAAATTATTTTTTAATTAAAACATTTTTATAAAATGTAAAATATCTGTATTTATTATGTTAAATAATATATAAAAAATCTAAATATAATTATTTAATTTTTTAATGAAATTATTGACATAGAGAGAAAATATTAATGATGAAGTATAGAAATAATGTTAATTTTTCAAAGAACATTCTTTCAGTTTCATAAGTACATAATGAAAGGAAATTGAACGGAAAATATGAAATCTTTAAGAATTACCAAATGAAGAAGAATATAAATAATATTTTTGAGTGATTTTGTATAATTTCATTTCCATAAAAACTAATAATATACCATCCCGATAAAAAATGATATTGTACCTTTAAAACCATACATGACGTACATATTTTTTCATAAGAAATTTGACCTCTAATATAATAACTATAAATTTAATATAATTATTTACCAACACAATAATCGTACCTATTATTACCCATATGGTTTACCACTAATATCTAATCATCTTTTCACTAGAAATATTCCATTATCATTATCATTACGGGTGTTAAATACGTCATCCTCAAGTATGATTTGGTTTGTCTATTATGGTTCATGAATATCACTAATGGTTTATTCATCTATAAAATTTTAATAATGAAATTAATATAATATATATTCATTATATAAATCATTATAACAATTGATATAGTGGAATTATGAAAAATTATTTTCATTATAATGTGGAGAAGATAGTCCTTATATACACATGAGTAAAGTTTCAATTTTTTGATGGGTGGGGAGAAATAATGGTAAATATTAATGAAATATAAAATAATAATTATTATAATATAAATACCATGTATAATCAATAAATCATATATGAGAACCAACCATATGTGATGGTGCCAGAAAATGTATCACATCTCTATGTGGAGGCGATAATCTAGATATACGCAAGAGTGATTCCATCATATCTAATATGGTTTAGAAGTGCTGGTAAATGTTTTTTCAAAAAAGATAATAACTTATATGTTTATTTACTATAAAATATTCTTCATGTTTTATGGATATAATTTTTATTGAAGACATCGAAGAATAAATAAAATTACATGGTTGTGGTTAAGATCTATATAACTTATTTGAGATACATCCTTTGGTGTACACATTATGCCATAAAGGATTGGAATTAAGAGAATAATTGAAGATATAGGACGAAGGAAATTATTATATTATAGTTTTAATGTAATTATTTTTTAGGGTATAATGATAAAATGTTTTTAATAATAGTGGATTAGAGGCTTTGTTTTATATGTGAGGAGTGGTACACACACATAATTTTTTTTAAAAGTTCAATTATTTGTGGTCACATTCCTTGGGAATTGGAATAAAATGGGTTATTATTAAATGTTATAATAAATAAGGATAAAATAGCTACAAAAAATTTCCCATATAAATATGTGGGGAGGGGGGAGGAATACAACCATTATCTCTGGGTTTAACACCCCATGTAAACAGATTTTAACCTTAATTGTGGTAAGAAAATTTTACTATACTTAATATTCACTATAAAAAAAATAACCATATAAGATTATATAAATTATTATGATTAAAAATATGAAATCTATTTTACCTCATTTAGTTACTATGTGTTGTAGAAATTAATTTTAATTGGGATCACTAACAACATTTCACTATACGTAATATTCACTATAACCAAAAATTAGGTCAACAATATTAGATTGTATTAATTATTATGATTGAAAAGATTAAAACAATTTTACCTCATTTAATTACTATACATGGTAAAATTTAGTTTCAAAATGATCACAACTAGAAAAGAAAATATTTCTTAGATAAATGGATTTTTATTCATAATATATAATTTACTCCATTCTAGAACATAAAATACCATAAAATTAATATTGAAATACTATATTAAATATATAATACAAAAATTTTCATAAAAACATTTTTAAATAGATATACATTTAATTTATTATAAAAAAATCCTTCCCACACAAAAACATTTTTTTTGAAAAATTTACTTTTAAAAAAACTAAAAACTTACAAAAAAAATAAAGTGAAATGATGATTATTATATAATTAATATTATTATTTCAAGTAAAATGAGGTTTAATATACCATTTAAAAAAGTCCATAACATAATGGTACTTTTACTTGAAATTAAATTACTACTTTTTATAAAATTAACACTTTTCACTATTCTTGAGAAAATATATCATTTTAGAAATGTCATACAAATTTACATTAAGGTAGTATTGGAATGATGATTTTAAAAATATAAATTAAGTAAATTTTATTAATTAATTATAATCTTCACGTTCCAATTTTGTGATAAAAATCCATTTCTGAAAAAATAACATTTTGTGAAAAATTAAATTAATTAAAATAGAAAACATTATTTAACGATTCAAAAAATAAATTTAAACTAGATAAGAAATTTACCCATATATTTCATAACATTGTTATTATTATTCATAACTAAATATTCTATAGTTTTATTATAAGATTTCATATTTTGTGATTCACATAGGCCTGAATTTGCTTGTATGAAAATATATCTAATTATTCATGCTTATTTCACAAGAAATACCAATAAAATCATGGGGTACGATATGGCCAAATGTCCATTATATCAGAACCTTTTTTGGGGTTAGAACAAAATGTCATCATACTCATATCCAATCTATAGTTTCAAACCTATTCATCTTCGCACATCACTTGTGCACCTAATCCACCATTAATGGAAAAACAGTACATGATGATCCTGAAGTCACTCTGATAGAATATGGAAACCTCTACAGGATAAGAATTTTCATAGAATATAGAATAACAAATAAAGAAACAATTATATCACATGAAGTATAGTTAAATTTAAACACACATGAACTCCATATTCAAATTCCTAACATACCATATCACTTAATGGTTGTCATGACTACACATGCGCTCACACACATGATAATCATGCCAATCAGATATATAAAAATGCCCTTTTTTTAAAAGACATCATACACTAAGACTTTTGATTTAGAGTCTCATACATTTTGTATATATCTATCCAATACTATAATGGTTCCTAGAATTATTTATAATTAATCACATGAGGATTCAAGAATCATTATTTAATAATGACAACATACTGGAATGAATTCAATTGGGAATATCGAATAAAAACCACGACCACCAGAAAATATAGAATCATTTAATAGAATATGATAATTATCTATATCTAGCCACATATATATTTCAATTTAAATAATATTTTATTAAACAAAAAGATAATTTATTGATCTATCCCTAACATCCCAAATAAATGATTTACAATAATAAAATAATCCTACATTTAAAATAAATAGAAAAATAGTTGAAGAACAACCTCCAATCATTAATTATAATTTGTAAAGAATCTAGATCCCCTTGAATTCTTGTTTGGAGTGAGTGTGCATACAAAATATATCCACTAGAGTCCAGAGGGTTTTGATCCCTGGACATAGAAGGATGACTAATTGGCTTCATTATGGTTTTTGGATAAAAAAATCAGATAATTAAAATTTCACATTTTGTTTTTAAGACATTTCCCCTAACATGAAAGGATCATGAAATCGTAATGTCAACCATCCTGTTTGGACACAAATTTTAGTAAAAAATACTCATACTATACATGTCCCTCTATTTTAAGATACATTGTTTCTTTGTGTACGTCCCATTATTAGATTTTACCATGAGCTGACTGTGATCCATATACTACCCCTCTATAATAATTTATGTGGTTTCCTAGGGGGAACCACATAGTCATCCCAAAGTATACTCATACAATTAACCCCATGAAATATTATAAAACCCACTACAACTATTAAAATATTACTTGTTAATTCAAAAAAGAAAATAATTAATGAAAAAATATTACAGGAGTATCGAGAAAGCAAGGAATTATATACATAAAAAGTCTTAAACATATTAATATCAAACACATAGGAAATATTGTTCTCTATAAGATCATTTTTAGTTCATTATGATAAAAAACAATTTCATTGATACCATATATAGGACATCAAATTTATTGTACCCTATTGGTTGAGAATTTTCTACCATAGAACATGGAATTGGGTTTAATCATTCATATCATCACATACTTCCTCTGGTCAGTAATCCGAACAGGTTGCTCCAAAATGATGCATCTTATTTTAACGAAACACACAAATATTAGATCACATGCATAGTATCAAAATCATACCTACAAATTTGAGACAAAATAAATATGTTATGCATACCTCTATACAGTGGAGAATGATTTTTCTAGTCAACCACTATCCAGATAAACTTGATGACATAAAATTGTTCTAATACCCCTTAGGAAAACATCACTTACTTCTGTGATCATTAAATCCCCAACTGAGGTGAAAACCATAAAAATATTAGATCATCCATGATAAACTCCAATTTTCATATCCTCTAATATTTGTACAATTAATGAAAACTCTTATTGGAAACCAATCACATTTGATTCAACTAGACTAGATCAGGGATCTCTTTCACCATAGTCATCCCCATAAAATATATCTCACCACCCTCATGTAAACATTGTTTTGAATTTCTTGAATTACTATAAATATTTTAAAACAGTTAGTTTTTAATCAAAAACTAATATATTTTTATGTAGACAAACTTTTCCAAGGCCAAATGACCATCCCATTCCCCACCACAATCAAGAACTATGCCAAAATCATATCCTCAAGAGTCTATACCATCCTCTATGATAGTCCATATGTCTAGGGATGATGTAATATAAACAATATAAACTAAGACCCTATCTCATTATCAAATAATTGGGAAAAACAAATTAATGGTATAAGCGTATTGGTAAAAAAAAATATTCTCATAGTTACTCCATGAATTATAATTATCTCTCGATTATCGAGTTCTTTGAACAAATCCATGAAAAATGCATCTGAGATAGAAAAAATGTCTAACCCTCATTAAATGATATTCTATAACCCACAAAGTATCTCCAAATCTTTAGGAACAAGGAAACATTTTATGAAATTCCACAAAAACCACATACAACTTCCACACAAGAATAGGAAGAGGCTTAACCAAGACCCTTGGACACAATTTACTGGCCATAATCATCTGACATGTGAGAAGATGAGAGAAAGAACCATCGATATAATTTTTCATAACTAGCCACTAGAAACATCATATGATATCATAATACATATTCAAATATACTATTTTAATAGAAAACAATAACACATGAAAGAACCTTTTCTCTCTTCCCTCATAGATGTAGGAAGACCAAGTCTCTCGTGAACATAAATATCATCGATGCTATCTAAAGATAATACTAGAAAGGATTCATTCCCCGCCAATCATTCCCACATTACAAGGAACTAATAATAAAACAACAAGTTTGAAATCACTCAATCATCCAAGGTAGACATGATAACTATGGGGGAATATGTAATCATCTATTGATCCTCACATGCACCCACTAAACATTTATATAGTAATCTCATCAATGTACATTCCTCATCTAAAGGATTCTCTCCATGCTTCTTGGACTTCCCACTAAGATAATCTTTAAAAAAATTACATTTTCTAGGAGTACATGCCATCTCAATTTCAAAAGTTTAAAAATCATGAACCCAAATCATTTGAAAGATATTTGAGTCTCCACAGGAGTGGATACACTCCATGTTATTGTGGTATGTGTACATGAATAACCTCTCACTAAATGGATAATGGAACCAACACTTTATGTCACGGACCACAAACACAAGCTCTAGGTTTTTTTAAATGTGTCACCACTGTAAAGACTGTCTACTATCTCTATATTACCTAATATTGATTTTCTATAACCATATATCATGGGTTTTGAATTTAATATTGTTTAGCACACTAATATTGTGTCTAGATTTCACTAAATCTCAAACTATGTGTCTAAATTCCGAGTCCTATATTTCATACACCTTAATAGACCATATGAACTATTTATAATCATAGACCATCTACACTTGTAAATATCCAATATCAAGAACAAAGGCACGACAACCCCACCCATAGAGCCAATATAAGACACCACAATGGCCTTTATCCTCTGGCCCATACAAACAAATGGATCACAAGGTCACCTAACCACCTTTTCATCATCCAAGCCTACCCCCACTGAGATCGTCACAAAAAACCATGATAAACCAAGGAGACATATTTATATGATGGTTCCTCTTCATTTATGATTCATTTACTTAACCAAGGTTCTTGAATAATACCCATCCTATTGACTATGGAAATATTGGAGAAACATCATGATTATTACACACTAGTTCATGCATGTGGAATAATTTTTGTGTGAACTAGATTGAATATTGGTTCATTTCACTACAAAAAAGAAATTGAACTTTAGACTCATGAATTTCATTCTCTTAAGGTATTCTTGTATCCAATTCCCATCATAAACACTAAAAACCACAGTAATCAACCTCAAAGAAACCACATTACAACATTGGAAACCAACTTCAACCACTGAAATGATGTTTTTATCCAATGATATTTTTGACAACCCCTTGTTACATAAATCATGAGAATCTAAACTCAAAAGGAAATATTATATTAACTAATAAGAACAAATATATTTTATGATGGTCAATACCACCCTATTTCATCGAGTCTCTACTATTACACTTAAAAACCAATGGTTTCATTTCATTCCAAGGACCAATATTGGATTCCAATCGGACACCATAAGATAATCCTTCTAAATTAACTATTTGAGGAGGCATTATTTGAATTAGTTCAAGGTTAGCTTTTTTGGACCACTAAAGAAATTATCAAATCAACTAATTATTGGTTTTAATTGAATTAATTGTCTTCAAGTAGGACCCATGATGCAGAGGTAATCATTGAGATCACACTTTATAATTCCGTTACACCACCAAAAACTCTAAGTAGTCATCCTCAAACTGCTCAAAAATCAACACATAATGGTCTTTCATCCGAGGCCATAAATTTTTACATAGTTAGGACTAAAATTCCAATTCAATTACCACCAATGTAAATGAGAATACATTATTCCCATGAGACCCAAGGATAGGGAAACCTATTTAATTCACCAACTAACATTAAACCATTAGACTTCAAATGAAGACATCATCGTCCCACTAATTTCATTATATCTGTAAAATCTATAGCTATATCTCAATGGTCCAAGGTGTTATCACACATCAACCCATCTTATATATGGGTAATTACACATAAAAACACTAATATATAAACCATTGAAGGTGTTATCACAAAAAAGATATTCCCACAAGAGTCTACTACCAAAAATGACCCTCTTTTCCATTTATAATTTGTCTCTCACTCATAACATGATATATCACAATACAACCACCACATTAACAAGTTTAATGATATTTTAATATTAAATTAAAATCATTTGACTTCTTTCGATCACATTATTTAAAAAAGATAGTTATTCAACCACACAATGGATACATCAACATTTATGAAAATCCCATAAAGTAATCGTTCATCTAAAATTTACATATGTAAAAGAAGTATGAGTGAATATTGTTGGTATAAAATGTATATTATAATTCCCATATATTATTATTTATATTGTAATTATGAAAGAAAAAGATTAGTACAACGATCCTTCTGTAACATTGAAAATCCATCTTTAAACATCATTTTCAACAAAAAAGGTAAAAACACTATCAATCAATTTTTATACATAAACTCCCTTTTCATATGGAAAATATTATAAATGAATAAATTTCATTTCGCGAATTTTTTACCCTATGAAATTCAATATAATATTAAAATAAATCTTCTATTTAAATTAAACACGTTCCAAAAATCTAACCATTTTACCATTTTTATTCTTTTCCTAGATAATCCAAAACATTATGAATTAAAAATCCCATCTATTGTCAAATGAAATTTGAAATTATAAATTCCATTTCAGAATGGGAAATAAAAAAATTTCAACATCAGTAAACATTTCAAAATTCCATTTTAATCGTAAAATACTTTGAAAATATTCTACCTAAAATTTTCCAAATTAACTTTTTCCATTAAAACCAATTAAAATGTCTCAAATAATATAATAAATTTTTAGGGAATGAAATATGTGATTCTTCTTCATACTCAAGGTTGATTTTTATAAGATCAACAAAATTTAAAAATGTCATGGTGACACATGAATATGTGAAATTATGATATTTGTGGATTTGAATAATTAATATTCATTAACAATATTTCAAAAAACATGACATATTGATTATAAATGGCACAAAATTATTTTAAATATTATATTTTAGACGGAATGATATACATAACCTTTGAAATAACATGACTTCTCATTACACATGAATAGAAAAATATCCTTATAACTATAATGTAAAAATAATAGTAATTATAAATATAAAACATTAATAAAAAAAGATTAAAATAAATCCCACTTCCATGGTAACATAGAGTTCTACAATCTAATGCTATCTTGGAACTGGTGTACTCTTATGTCCATGTTCTGAAAATAGTATCTATTTTCAACCATTCCAAAATATTGGCATGAAGAAATAAAAATAAACCTATTTTGATGCCAATAAACAAAACCATGGCCCTATACAACAAATATAGGGAAATATCCCGCATTATATCATTATTGTGTCCTCATATGAAAGATGCAGCTAACTAAGGGTGACAGTTTGAAAGGTTCCATGGGAAGACTATACCTTCCTTAATGATATACACATATCAGAGTTACAAAAAAGTATAAGTAAATATCCCATAATAATATAGAAGAAACTATATATAAATCATAATTCCATAATAAATTTTATTTTAATCATAAAATATAAATCAAATGATTCCCATGGTTGTTGGTAAACCAATGTATAATACCTAGATAAAATAAACTAAATCATTATAATAATAATTCTAAGTAAATTTTGGAATCACCTCAATCATCAATGATCAACATGAGATGAACTCACACCCTATTAAGGGGCCATGTCCATGGTTAAATGCCATAAAACTAAATATACATACACATCAAGATTCCCATAGAGTATTTTATTACAAGTCTTGTAGTACACCACCCATGTATCCTTACCATAATGTGACAATGTAGTGAATTATGTTTATTATGATGGAATATAAATGCACAAGTATGAAACATTTCATTTATTAATATACTATCTACTAACAAGTGTTTTTTAAGTCTCAATCATATCTAATTCGAGTCCAATCCAAAATGTATCCCTTATACGTAATCACATATCATATAAGGATAGAAGTCTAATATTTTTATCAGATAAAGACCTATAATCTATTATACATCATGTAAATCCAAACATAATTACATCCATATATAAGTCTCATGTCAATTCCTATGACCATATTTACCCTACTTATACTATGTTTATCTATAATTTCATCATACCACATACTCTATATCAGGTACCTCTATATGGTAGTCATACCCCATCCTTAATATTAGTTCATTCTATAAGGTTTTCATACCCCTACCCAGTATCTAGGTCTCACTGTTACCATTATCACACATTACAAAACCACCTGACTGCCCCATATGGGATAACCAATCCATAAAGATCCACCTATCACTCAGATTATAAATACAAATCTCCATTGGGAAATAATTTACACATTATAGGGTATAGAAAAGAAGGGTATAATCATAGAAAAAAATACATAGGCCTCATATGAAACATCTTCATTCCATGTGAAAATCACAACCATGCTATATCAAATAATAGATCTCACTTATATTAATGATCATGGATACAAAAATGAAATTTATGAAAATGTTCATTATACAATGTCCCTAAGTGGTTTGTGATTCTTTTCTCATGTATATTGATTTTCAGCCACAAGAATTTTACCCAATATTAAGACCACCAACAACACTTCCTTAAACCATCATCATCTCACCACATGAAGATTCCCTAATCAAGATCCATGAATAAGTACATGATAAATAGTTGAATTCTATTAGGAATACCCATTATGATCCACCACATCTAACTAATCTAGAATCGATCAAAGGAATATGGTAATTCTCTAGTGACCTAAAAATTAATAAATAATTTATCTTTTATTTGATTATAATAAAATTCATAGATCGAGACATGATAAAAAATATATATGAATATTGAATTCTATTAGACTTTTTTTCATCATATATTTTATAAGTATTCTATATTTTATAATAAGGTTAATAAAGAAGATGAAGGAATTTTTTTAAGCACTATCTTGAAAAATTATTGAGGAATTAGTTGATGGAATGTATCCCAAATTAAATCCATCGTATGTACAAAGGCGAAGTTTTAGTTACTTAATAAATTTTATGTATATTTCATTACAGTGGAAATGAAATTTTCTTTATGAGTTTCCTATAGCGGATATGAATATTTATAAAATAGTTTTATTATGTACTCAATGGGGTGAATGATGTATCCTTAAGGATGATTAGGTAACATTTCTTAATTCAAGTGATGCTATGAAAATTTCCATGTTCATAACATCATTAACATATTCACGATTCAATAATAAGTCCAATTGGGGAGATATGTGTTACTTAACCAATGTTCATAGATAACATATGTTTCTAACACCAAAATATTTAATTTAATATTTTTCCTTTATATATTTAATTTGTTAAAAAGTTTTTTTACACACAACACCATGTATCTATAAGGCACAATTTACTAATAATATTATTATTCAAGTTAGATCATTTTAAAATTTCCATCAAATTTGGTTGTATGAATAGGAATAATCCCATTTTAAAATAAATATAAATTATTTATATAATGATAATATATCTTCTTGAAATGTCAATATATAAATAAAAAAATTGGATTTTTTTCGTAATTGTTTTTTCTGATTTTGGTGAGAAAATAATATGCCTAAATTATACCGATTTTCTAAAATGAATTTTAATAAAATGTACTTAATATTTGGAATCATCATGTAAAAATTATCTTAGGGGTATATTTTAAAAATTTTCTAATGAGAATAATTATTCGATTAATATTGAAAAATACTGATTTTTATTGATAATTTCCATTTCATAAAAAGAAATTTAATAGATAAATTTTAATTTAAAAAAGTTTTAAAAAAAATTAGTTCATTTATATATTTATTAATACATTTTATTTCATTGGAATAAATTTCATATTGATTTTATATATTACATTATTCTACTCTTAAAAAAACTTTTACATTGGAAGACCATTTTTTCATTGATTATATGGGATTAATTTAAAATTAAAATTTTTCTATAATGTGAGTTAAATTTATTACATTTTATTATACATTTAGAATAATAATGACTAAAAATATATAATAAAGATAAATTATTTTTTGGTAGAAAAAAGTAAACATTAGTAAAAATTATTAATGATCGTTAAGGATAAAATTGGTTTATGGAGGGGTAAATAAAATGAGAAAGGTTATTTTCCCAATAGAAAATTTCTAAATATTATTGGATGGACATAATTAAACCTCATAATATACAATATTCGAATATATAGTCATTTGGTTACAATTTGTTTCAGAATTCCTTTGTTATTTTGGATTTTATTGTGATATTTTTGTGATGTTCCCATGTGGGATTATATACCCACTTATAAAAATACATCCCCTCTCCTATACTCTTCATACTCTCAAATACATTTTACTCATCCAAGACATATCCAAATAATTTCTTTAATTCCCCCCCATGAAGCCTAGATTCCTTAATTTCATTATGAAATGTTACTCTCAAATATTTTAAAACAACACTATGTTCAAAAGTGTATACAACATCCAACACTATGACTAAAACAACTGTGGAATGTTATTAAATTATTATTATTTAAATATGATCAATATAACCAAGCTGTTTAATTGGTGGGTATGAATAGGAATAAAATAAATTTGATATTTTTTTTAAATTTTATCATTAATATAAATATATTTACAAATTATTAGAAAATAAGAACTCAATTATTATTAAAATCATAAATTTCAAAAATATATATTATTTATTTTGTGGGAAAATATTATAATAAAATATATGGATATTTTGAAAATTTTATTCTATAATATTGAAAATAAAATTTAATTGAAAATATCCATAATAAATTAGGTTAAAAAATTCATAATTTGATGAAAATATATATTTTTCAATGATTAGTGAAAAATATCGATTTTTTCAATAATCATTTGTCCTCTAATAAATGAATTAATTTAAAATTATTATCTTTAATTTTATTTTATTTAAAATTAATTTAATAATTATATACTTATTTATAATAAACTAATTTCATTTAAATCACCTATGCACCAGATTTTATTTTATTTTTTATTCATAGTTATAATAGTGCATTTTTTTGAAAGAAAAAATTATTTTAATGTCTATATGGTTTCTCCATTTTAATGAATTAAAATGACCACTAAATTCAAATAATTTAAATTAAAAATATATTATATATTTTTTTTTATTTAAATTCTTATATTTATGATTTATAATCATACAGTAAATATAATGGAATATTTTCCTTGAAAATGTATTTTTCGGAAAAAGGATTTTCCTCGTGGTTACAGGTTTTATTTTAAGTTAAATTCCACTCTATCACTTTACTAAATTTTAGAAAAAAGATTCCATATTTGGAATAAAAATATTTTATATTAAATAACAATTACAACTTAATTTTTTTCCCTAATGAAATGTAAAAAAAACAAAAAAGAATCTTTTCATTTCGTAGAAAACTAAAATAGTACAAATGAGTAACCTTAAAGGTAATGTGGTTAACATCCTCAAAACGTGTATAATTTTTATGGTTGAGTTGTGCATTAACCTTATAACTCCTACACTTATTTATTTGTCTTCTTTGGATGAACATGTATTGAGAGTGAATTCCCATTATTGATTTTTTGGCAATTAACAAAAAATTATTTTCTCCTAAATTTTGAAAGGATTCCCCCTCTCATAAATAATTCAAACCAATAAAACCATCTAGATCAACCATTACCGTCAAAAACAATCTTCCCAACATCCTTATCAACATTATTGATATTATGAAATTTTGAGAATACCAAAATTAGGGTCCTTAAAAAGTCATCCAATGGTGGTTCTTCTTAGTAGTGGTAATTGTCTCCACTGATATCCTTATTACATATCCTTTTTACACTATAGATTATGTAATAAAAAATATAATATAATAAAAAAATTTCTATAATATACAATGGTTTAATTATTATTGTGGTCTAATTTAAATACATCTCCTCTTCCTTCAAATGGGAAACAAGTCCATCAGGTTTGTTAACAACAAACTACCACTCACGAACTGATGTAATTATTTTTCTATAAGCACCTATCATTATTATTCATGATGATTGATATTAATATAATATTTTTCATAAATTAAATTTTAATTTTTATTTAAATTTATAATATCGTATTCCTTATTACATTACTATCCATTGGAAAATGATAACACCATTCGTGTTTACGATGGACTACATCCTCATGAAGAGTCGTGCTTCGTTTATTTTTACGAAATCAAATGGATGGTATAAATCTACATATTTATGAAAATAATATAATTTTTTTGAAATAATTATAATTGAAAATTTATAAAATAACACTTACCTTATTTCTATGATGATTGTTGAAAATTGGAAATGTTACTCATGCGTACATATGTCCTACTTTCTCCATGATTATAAAATAGTTCATTTTTCATAAATATAATTAATGGTTTGTTTCAAAATTATAATTCATTTATAAAAAAGTAAAATTTTCCTTGATTATTATTCTATATATGTTGTAAATATTACCCCTTTTCACATGGTCAGTATAGTACTGATGTTTTGAAATTATGAATATTGCATCCTCAAAACACTTAATTTCAACATAAATGAAAAAGTAATTAAAGTTGTTATAAAAATAAATAAATTAAATGGTATAATTATAGTCGATTAATAATTTAAATGGTTATTAATTTTTTATGTATTTTAATTATACAAGAGATAAAATATATATACCAGAAATTCTATACATGGGGTTATGGTTTATTCTCAAAACTTCCTTCTTCGAGAAAAATTTTATTTTATGCCATTGATTTATTCTAAATCGTGTATATAATTACTAATATAAAATTATAAAATGAATTATTAATAAATTATTATATTTTTGGATACTATGTTTCTACATATTTCATGGGAAATATGATATAATAGATACCAATGTGGTTAGGTTTTATATTTCTATATCATTTTAATCAGCAGGTTTTAGTCTTGAATTTCAATTATAAATAATTTTTTAAAAATTGGAAAATAAAATAATTAATTTCCTTATAATTTGTATATTCCTAAAATTTTATTGAAAATTTAACATTTTCGTCTCATTGTTTTTTTGAAGGGAATGAGAAACTATTTTTAAGAATATTTGACAACATTTCACTCTTTGGACGAAAATAATTTTTCATCAATATCCATATTTTCCAAAACCATATACATTCCAGAGTTTTTTCTAAATTTCACATACCATTTATTAATGAAAATTTTACACATTATTTAATTTTTATAATTTTTTGGATGGATTATTCATGTAATTTTTTTATCTGGGAACTTTGTAATGTTTTTACAAATGTTTGAAAGGAATGTTTCTTTTAACTTATACTATATTTATGTTATTACTTAGCCCCATGATGAATAAAATATATGGTAATTCCTTTATTATTTTCTATATGTATTTTTGAAGGTATTTTTTATATATATTGTTTTAAAATGTTTAGATTTCTAAGAAGTTATTTCAATGTGATAAGGGTATTTTTGTCTTCAAATATTCCATGTAATATATTATATACATTTTAGTCAAATATGTTATCCTTATATGTAATGGATTCCTTCCAAATAATATATATATATATATATATACCATTCTAACATATATACCTAGGATTTTATTCCATACATCGATGGGTTAGTGCATACATTATGTTCTTCAATGTAATTCCTTTCCGTATGAAAGTAATTTTGATTACTATATGATTAATGCTTATGAAATCCATTTTTTTCATGTTTAATTATTATGACTATTACTTATAATTGATTAAAATTTTCTGGAACAAATACTTTTTAACATGTTATAATGGTTTCACCCAGATAGTTCACCTATTCATTTCGTAATTTATTTAGTCTCGTGATATGTCATGTATGTGATTAGGGAGTAAACATAATAGGTTACAGTCCTTTGTATAGTATGTGATATTTTCTAGGTATATATCCTCGAACATTTTTATGTCATGTTAAAATTTTCATCCAAATTTTCAATGATGTGATCATATTATGATAAAATTTTCTTAATGTTATTCTCCCAATTTATTTCTCTTTAGCCTTATTTTATATGATATCATGTTATACCATTGACTCACATGATACACATCCTTACTATTTTTATTCCCTTAATTGTATTTTTATATCAAAACTTTTTACTATGTATTACCTAGGTCATATTATGTTATTTTTGGATATTTAAATGATTTAGGTACTTATTATGAATAATAAAATAAAATAACCTTATTATTAGTTTCACATTGACATATTATGGACCATTTTATTTGAAATAAACTAGACCTCGTGATATTTGGGCTTTAATTATTGTAATTATTTATTAAAGATCATGGAATAGAATGTGTAAAATGCTTGGGTCATTACAATTTGTGTCATATAATTGGTTTAGTTATCCATGGGAAACAAGGATGATAAAATATTAGTCAGATACCTAGGGATAATTATATGGATAAGTTAAAAGATAAGGATAATTATTTATATATGTGGGAATTTTGGTGAAATATATAGTGAGTTGGTTTAATTAAATTACATTCTTTTTTGGATACTATAAGTAGATGTTGATATGGAATAATTTTACAATGGGGTGATAACTCTAAAAAAATGGAAATTGAGAGAGAATCGATCATCACATAGTGCATGATAATGGGCATTGCTGCATACATAGTTTGACACTCCAGGGGATATGTTTTGGAAATTAATAAAACTCTTTATGAAAATTAATAAGGACTTGAAAAAATTGATATGTAATAAATTATAAAACAAAATGATACAATGGATACAAAGATTAAAACATAGAAACGTATTAGTTGTGATATATTTATTATTTATATGTTATTCCTTCTAGATTTATCAATCTTCCCTTTTGTATGTTAATGAATTATTTTTGTGTTTCTTCTATTCCATTGTGTTAAGGATTTTAAATAGGATAAAGCATACAAAGATCAAATTTTATGAAAAATATACTGATTTTCCTAATGATATGCCTACAAAATGGAAATGCCAGTTAGATATATTTTGATCATGGAAAAAATAGAGATATATATATATTTTTTATTTAATATTGAAACATATTTGAATTTATAAACACATCAAAGAACATAATCATGAAATTTCATGGAAGTTCAAGTGTTAATGATGATAAAGAAAATAATATTCAATTTTCAACATATAAAAATTGTTGGAATAAGAACCATGGACTATTTCTTAATGGAGCTGGATATTGTTTTATGTGTGGTAGTATATGTAATATATTTTCTACGTGTCAATGGTAAATGAAGAGTTTAATTTGCAAGATGCTGGGAAATAAATCTCATTCTAAGTCTCCACTAATAGTTCAATGTTATAGAAGTGGGGAACATTTAAATTGTACATGTGAATGCACAGATCCCTAGATTAATTTTTAAGGGCCCATGTTATGAAAATAAAAGATTATGAATGACGGAAGTGTTTTTGTATTGGAAAATAATATTACTTTTGATAAAGAATATTTATAAATGTTATTCAGGTTATAATAATCATGTAACATCCCTGGATTCTTTGACATTAATATTATTTAAGTATGTTGAAGAATACGTTGAATGTTGCTAATAAAAAATGAAAATATGATATAATGGTAAGGTGGTAATTTATTAATATACATATGATTGAGAAAAAAGAAACTCATTGATATGTTCTTGTTTTAAGGTAGTAATATTCAATTTAAATTTTATTATTTTTTGGAAAAGAATGTGGGGTATAAGAAACCTTATAGGATAAAAAATTTGATTTGTTGAAAAATATTATTTTTGAATAGAATATTCATATTATTTATAAATTCATAAGACTAAGGTGAATTATGATTATGATTACCAATTTGGATTTTGAAATTGATTTATAAAAGGAAAATTCACACACCATGTGATAACTCATTGCATCCAATATGGCTATGATGTATGAACCCACAAGTGAAAGATGATGGAATATAAAACCTACCACTATCCTAAGTGATGTATCAGTATGTAAAAAATTATTTATTCACACCTTATTTGGTGAAAAAAAATTATTTTGATCACTGTTAAAAATATTAGAGGATCAAATACATTTTTATAGATTTTTTTATTTATTAGTTGTATTTAGAGAAACATTTTATGGGGTTATAATATAAAAAAAGTTATGCTTAATGTGAAGGATTGTTTAGGAAGAAGGATAATATGTTTCTATGTATTTATGTTGAAAGGTATTAGATATAATTTGATGAAAAATATTGTTACATGTTGATGTTGTCAAAGTTACTTAAGATATAGGGTTATTTTTTATGGATAATTTATGTTCGACCTTTGGTTATATTTTTCAATTTCCAAGATTCATATATTAATATTTTTTTTGCATTAAAATCATATTTTCTAACAAATTTAATTTTAATAAAGATAGTAGGAATATATTCTTACACTTTTATTGCACATGGGCCTCAGCCCGGTTGGTGAGGTCTCGGTAGGTACATCCGAGAGTCCCGAGATCAAATACGGATGGAGGCTTATTTTCAGGTACTGTAGCAGTACTGTAGCAGGCACTGTTCGGTACTGTAGCAGGTACTGCAGTAAGAACTATTCAGTACTGTAGCATCCAGAACTATTCATCCATCTGGGCCTTTGGGCCACCTGTTTGGTCCTTGGGTCCTGCAAGGCTTTCGGGCCACCCAAGGCCTTCAGGGATGTTGATTCTCAAGCCCTTTGGGACACCTTAAGGCCTTTGGGACACCCCAAGGCCTTCAAGAAACATGAATGTAGATGTACCAGTCAGACTATTAGGGACAAGGCTTTAGAGGAGGATTCAGGGCATGCACATTCAGTGGAGAAGAGCTAACTGGAATTGGAATAATGAGAGGGTATGGATTTTCCATCGGTATCAGGCCTGTGAATCGTGGCATGTGATAGCTAGCGGACCAGCCCTATGAAGGTGGAGTGCTGATATCATGACACATGCTAGGGAGGAGCACTTTCTAGTTGTGTGTCTAGGTGATTCTCTCTAAGACCAACGGGTCATGTAATTGTCTTTGAGCCTTCGGGTCTTGTAAGAGTTCAACTTAATCCCTTGAAAGGTTGATTATCAAAAATAATAAAAAAATGAAGGCCTCCAGGCCATTCCATGACATTTTTACACTTTTATTGACATTATGATCATTTAAATATTAATTTTATTCTATCAAGAATAAAATATTTATTATATATTTATTCATTAGAGTAATAGGTGATGTATAAATTTCTATAAAGAATGATGAAAGGGAAAAAATTTAATGAATAAATATAAAAGATAACATGAAATTATATTTTTTGTTATTATATACCATGATAGTAAATGAATACCTCAAATCTTGGGAATGGATCATGAAACAATTATTTTATCCTATTACTTTTATATGTCATGAATTAATTATCTTTTAACTCATCACATATTTATTACATTGTTGTTGTTAAATTTATCTTGGTCACTAACTTTCTTGTGAAATACTTTCTCTATCACATTACCTAATTATTTTTCTACAATCCATGATTTTAACTTACACCAAATTTTCCCCAAATTGGAAACCCAAACATTTGTTATTCTAGATGACCTTAATATTCTTTTAACATAACATAATAGAATGTTTTGTTAACCATTTATAAGATGTGGGTTTTCTAAAAAGTGGGTTTTCAAATGAAAAACCCTTAATACATATCAAATTTCTACATTTTGAGGTTAAATATTTTCGGTGTATATGATTTAACACCTACATATTTTAAAAGAACACTATGTTTGGTAGCGTACACATCACACAACACTATGATCAAATGAACTGTGACATATAATAATAATAACATTTAAATATGAATATTATAACCCACCTGTTAAATTAGAGGTTATGAGTGGTATTAACTACTTTATAATATATATATATATTAAATAATATAAATGTATTTATAAAAATTAAGAAATAAGCACACAATTTTTAATAAATAAATTTAATTCAAAGAAAAGCATTATTTTTTATAAAATTTTATATTTAAATTTTTTATATTTTAGAAAATATATTTTATAAAATTACCATAATTTTGGAAATAATCATTTATATATTAAAATTTGGTGATCATCATGATTTTTTCTAAAAATATTTGTTTGTCTATGAATACTGAAAAATACTAAGTTTTATAAAACTCCCAATTATTTTAATTATTTTAATAATTAGAAAACCATTATTTTTTTAATTTCATCTCAAAATAATAAAATAAATATATATTTTTATAAAATAAAATTAATTTCATTTAAAACATTAATATTCTATATTTTATTACAAGTTTATTATTGGGCTTAAAAATAGATTTTCTTTTTTGGAAAACTATTTTTAATGAATAATGTATCTAATTTTTAATTACCTAAAATAACCCCTAATTAATAATGATAGAAATTAAATATATATAATATATATCCTTGTACATTAAATTAAAATATTTTTTATTTATTTTTATTAAGTTATTATAAGATCATGTTATCATTCAAAAATGAATTTTCTTGAAAACTAATTTTTTCATGCTTGTGGGTTTTATTTCAAAATAAATACCACCAATTATGTGAATTGAATTGGATAAAATGGAGTCCAAATTTTGAATCAGAATAATTAATATTATATAAGGATATACACTTATTTTTTGGTCTTAATAAATTTAAAGAATAGTAAAAAACTCATTAGCATGGTCATAAAATTACAAAAGATAAAACTGTGTAAAATTAGATTTAAATGGGTTAAAATTATTAAAATATTTTATTTTTAGTGGTGTAGGTTGCTATATAACTGATCTCGCCTCCAATACAATATTTTAAATTTTTTTATGAACACGACAAGAGTGTGAATTTCTATTATTGAATTGTTTTGAGTGTTTAGAAAATTCCACACTATCTCAATTATAAATGGGCACCCCTCCCTAACTTATTCACAGCTCTAAAACAATTGGGATAAACTATCCCCTATAAAAATTACTCCACAACATCCTTACCCTCATTTTTTATAATATCGTATTATCAATAGACATTTTTAGGGTCCATAATAATATATCCAAATGGGGTTCCTCTAAGAACCGGCAATCCTTTTCCCCATCCTCCTTCCTTTTACTTATTCTTTATCCACATTAAATTATGTCCTAAAAATTATAAAATAATATAAAAATTATCTAATATATTCGTTGACCAAATTATTTTGATATAATAATATTCACCTATCTTTAGATTAATCATATGGAAAATGATGCCATCATGTGTTTGTACACCGGACTTCTCCCTTACAAACCGATGTAATTTAATTTAAATCACCACATATCAAGGATGGTCATGATGATGAATATAATACTTATAAATTAAATTAAGGATATATTAATAATGATGTTAATTTAAAAAAAATATACCTTCATATATTATTATCCATCAAAAAATTATGACATCATTCGTGTGTACATAAGATTACCATCTCATGAAGTGATGTGATTAGTTTCTTTTTAGCACTTCACATTTTTGTTATATGTATGTGTATTTAATGGTATAATATTATATTTACCATATTGTGCTAATTTATTAAATATTAAATAAAACCTATATTTATCAACATGGTCATTGAAACATGGAAACGTTATGAAAGTATTTGTATGACCAATCATCTCTATGATGGTAACATATTTCGTTTTAATATCCACATTTCACTATGGGTTTAAAATAATAATTTATGTATCAAAATTACTAGTATGGAATGATTATTATTCTTGGATATTATGTTACATGGAAATTTAACAACCCAATGTTTTTAATGGAAATTTACTTCTTATAAATATGATATATAATCTCATGAAATCACAACATAATGAACTACTAAGTGCTATGAGACCTTTGAACATAGGTTTGTCACTATTGTGATTTGAATTTAGAATATCTAACATACAAGGTTGTTATAATTATGTTATTTGGAGTCTAATATGACTAACTTAATTTTTGGTGAATTGTAACATACCCTTATGAATACTGATATACCATAATGAACAGTAACCTTATCTATGATTGTATATGAATAGGATTCTAGTTTAATTATAATATACCTATATCTGGGAATATGAAAATAAATGTTTTAAAATTGTTATTTTTCAAGAAAACTGGGATTTTAGTTAAACATTAAGTTATTAATAATTAATTTTTTTTTGAAAAATGGTTTTCATTTTTGGATTCTATACATTGAAAAATGGTTAGGGTAATTTTTTTTTGGGATTTTTCAAAAATATTTGAATTTTTATGAATAGTAAAATATGATAAATTATGATAAATTATAAATACATGAATTATGTTTTCATTAGCTGATTTATGGCAGATGTAAGGCCATTGCCTCTAACTGACATGCACACATTACTATTTTTTGTCATGGTATAATCAGAATTCAAGTTCTTGAGGTAAAATAAAAAACTAAGGAATTAAATATTATGAAAACTCTCCTTCCCTACACTATAAATACCACCTCTCCTTACCTCTTCTCTTCATTCCTATAAAGTTGTTTGCCTTGACTAGGTTCTTCCCAAAAAACATCCCAAGACACTCCCCCATGTCCATCATCCTTTGGTATCCTCAAAAGGCCAAATCCTCTCCCCTTTAAGATGCTCTCCAGGAAGATTGAATCAAGAGGTAAATTCCTCTTTTCCTTTTTTCATTTTCATTACATGTTCATTTGTTTTCTTTTCTATCCTTACATCCCCTAATCCAAATTTTATGGAAAATACAATACCTTAAATTAACTATAATTTATTTAAGATAATGTAATAATTATTATCATCTCTCCTTTACTCTTTTTTTTGGTAGTAATGACACCATCCGAGATGTGTTAAATTACCACATTCAAGGACAATGGGTTTTCAATTTTTGTTACCATATTCTATTATAGTCATGAAACCATTTCACGGTATATCAAGACCATAATATATTTATTATGTCTCATATATGGTTCGATAATCCTTTTTTAACAATGTTTTTTAATTATAATACAAAACATATTCGTTGTGTCCAAGCACCTCCAATTAACCCAAAACATAATCACTAATGTTCTATATAATGATTCGAAATCACTCAAAGTAAACAAATTAAATTTACCACCATGTAATATCCTGTATGTTCACTAATTACATATAACTTCATTTCTAGACAAAAACTTTAATCTATCATGTTTACCCATTCAGAAAAAAAAGAAAATTGATCATAAAAACAGTGAAAAAATAGACCCGTACAATGAAATTGAACCTCATAACCAATAAATAAAGTTATTAATGTACTTTAAAAGGTTATAATAAATCATATAATTATAGAATAGGTTCTGTAATTACTAATTAATGATCCTAATTTTATTATTCAGGTCATTAATTTCATGTAATGATTACCATCATACATAAGGAAAGGGATCCTCCCTATTTCAATTTTATTCGAAATTTTCCTATATGTTATTCCCTTTAATGTGTAATTCCTAGTGATGGGTTATGATTTTGAACCTCCCTCGTACATTCATCATGATTTTTAAATTATGAGAAACCCATTTCTCTTTCATTAATCCCTCTTAAGTACACACGATACCATGCTGATATTCCATGAGTTATTCAAACTGAACCTCATATATTCATTCGGGTAACATTATCATTATTTTTTCCACAATGAGGTTATGTATTATTATTTTGTTAATATTATAAATGATATATTAATGTTATAAACTATAGTATCATGTCCCATTCACCATTATAGTTTGCGGATATACATGTTTTTATGTGATTCCCTCATCAATACTTCCTGATAAGAAAACCTATTTTGATGTAGCTTTCCAAATTCTTAACCAATTTATAGTGCACTCTATCTTCTGTTTTATGACCCGATTTTATTTGTAAAATATTTTTTTTATTGTGAAAACCTTTATGGTTCAGTTTTGGGTTTTCATAAAGGATTATTCACTTTTCTATTTTAAATGATCTATAGTATTTTCTTTAAAATCGCCCAAAAATGTTTTTACGCTAAAATATATTGAATAACTTTATTGCACGTTTTCACTTATACTTGAAATCACTCACCATGATAAATATATATTTTTAATCAATAAATTTCCTTGTATACTCTATTTCCCTTATTTCATGGACACTTTAGTGTTACACCCATCTGATATGTTTTGTGTAATGATTATAGTACCCTATACATTCCAAGGGTAATCCTTATGTTTATATAAGATTGACTATGTTTGATTATTTATTTGAAAAACATATTTATGAATAGTTAATATGATTGCACCTAAAGAGACCTCTAATGAATTAGAAAAAGTTAAGTCTCATGATATGTTATGTGCGATGGTCTTGGAGGATTGCCATGTCTTGTAACACTATGTGAAACGATCCTGATGGTTATCCTTGACTCATTCTAAAGTCATGCATTATTTTTCATCCACATTACTATGATTCCATTTTTATATGATCTCATGTGTATATGTTATGATTCCATACATTCCATGCTTTTGTATTCATTATATCATGCCTTCTAACCCATGTGCTAAAGCGTTATTCTTATCTATACTCCTATACTGGGATTTTTAGCTCATAACTTTGTTAATGTGTTCCCTATGGTATTCTATGAATATTTTTTAGAAAAATTGAAGTATTGAGCTCAATTTAAAGTTTAAATAAAAAATTTATTTTTTAGTTCCATGTTTTCAGTTTCGATACCTAGTCATATAAGACACTAGACTTTACAATTATTATCATGTACTCAATTGTATAATTCTACTTAAAACCATGTTATGTTATGTGAAACGTCTAGGGTCACTATAGAAAAACTTTTACCACAATCGATGCGACAATTTAATTTTAAAAATATGTTGAGAGAATCCTCAAAAGAACTAAAGTGGACATAATTGAATATGTAATTAAAAATTTCATTATAATAAATGAATATAATGGTTTAATATGAATAATATAATAGGTTATTAGAGAAAAAAATGATATAAGTTTATTATACATGTGATAAATACATATACGACAATTTTTGGACATGTGCAATGAGTTTAGTCTCAAAACATCCTTCGTTGATTCAAGTGTACTTTTATGAACCTAATATCATTGAAAGGGTGCATATACTGACCATTCACATATTATATCATAAATACCTAATAAATAATGAAATAATAGGTTACAATTCATATATATCATTCATGGTTGTTATTATTCACATGTTACCAAAGTGGTACGAGATTACTTTGGAATCTCAATTTAATCAGTACTAATTGTGCTAAAATTTAAATTATATGGAATTATTTATAAATTTACAAATTAAACAATAAAATTTTATTATACTCTGGTTATTTCTGAAATTTTGAAGTAATATTAGTATTTGAATCTCTTTCTTACTTAAAATAATTATGAAAATGTTTTTATGAAAATATTACATCATTTCTCTCTACAATGGAAATAGTTTTTTTCTATTTGCATTTTTCTAAAATTTAATTCAACATATTTTTATCATTCATTATATGATTTATTGAATAATTTTTTCCAGTTTTTTTATTTTTTTAAAAAAAATAAACAAATCATACATTCTTTTTCTGAATGGGTAAATTTTAAAACATTTTTTCATTAGTTTAAACAGAATGATTCTTTTAACATATACAGTATGTATGTAATTACCTTCCACCAATACAAGTCAAACCTTTGAATCATAAATTATTTTTTTAATGGTTCTTTTTTAAATTATAAATTTTCTTCAATAATACGTAAATTTAATAAAAATATTAAGCGATTTCAAAGTGAAAAGGTTCTTTTTCTCTTGAAATATTCCACGTATTCTTTTAAAGACATTATCATGAAGGAAAATAAACCTTGATGTAATGGAATGCTTCAAAATTATGTATATTTTCCTCCCACATAAATACCTAGGTCTATATACCATACTTTTATGGGGTAATACATGACTAATATTCAAATATAAAATTCATTAATTATGAAATTAATTTTGATTTTGATAAGAGATAAAATTATATAACACATTTATTTCATTGGTTAATTCTTATATTCATGGCTTATGATTGATATCCTTTTTAATCCTCACACAGTCATGAATTTTTTATAATGGGTGAATCTAGATAGCTATAAAATTTTTTGGGTAAGGTTTTTTGTCTCATGAGATGTCACGTTTGATATTAGAGAGTAAACCCAACCCATTATGGGACATTGATCACCATGTGATAATTTATAGGATGTTAGAGTTGAAACATTTCTATGTTATCATATATACATATATCACATTTCCTCTATTTTCATGATCATAAGTTACCATGTTTCTTATGTTATTCTCCCATGAAATTACTCTTGATCCTTATCTTTTATGATATAATTTCAACCCTTTAAATCACCTATTATGTTTCCTTGTCATGTTTATTCAATTATTGATATTTTTAACTCACCCATTTTATATTTGTATTCCCTAGGTTATCTCATATAGTTTTTGGATCTTTAATAGATTAAGGGGATAATTATCGATAGTAAAATAACTATGTTTTACTTATACTCTCACTTTTATGTATTTAGAACATATTGTTCTAAAAAACAAGACATTAAAATCATTGGTTTTTAATTATAGGATGTTTATGTTAAAAATCATAGTGTAATATGTGTAAAAGACTTGGGTTTTAAAATTTGGTATCAAATAAAAGGTTTTTATATAATTTGGATACTATAATGAGAAACATTAGTTATAACCCAAGGTATAAGTTATTAGATAAGAATAATGTCAATGCTTTGTAATATATAAATATATATATCCAGTAATTTTGGTGATGTAGAAAGTGAGTGGGTTCCATGAAATTACATCCCTCTCTGCATAATATAAGTACACGATGTTTTGGAACAATTTTACCAATTGGTAATAACACCGAGAACTGTGCATTGATCGTGACTCTATTATCTTTAGATTCACATCAACAAGCTTTGATGAATACCTTGTTTGACATTACTATGGTCTATTCATTTTAAATTCTCCAATAATCTTTACGAAACACTACTAATTACTTTTAAAAGTTGTTAGGTCTGAAAACCAATAGGAAACATTACCATGGATTACATGGATTTAAAACTAGTGAATCATAATTCAAGAAATACATATAATTTATATATTATTCCTTATAGGTGTATTTATTCACTACATTATATAAAATAATTATCACCTTGTTTCATTTATTATTTTAAATAAATTTTAATAAATATAATAATAAATATCAACAACCAATGTGATGGAAAATTTAATGATTTTCATAATGAGCTCTCCAAGATAATTGGAAAGAATTTTTGACATCATATTATCAATCCAATTAGGATATCTACAATTATAATTTTAAAATAGAACATAGATGAATTTCTGAGCACATCAAAGTATATAAGGCTAGAATATCATTTATGATAAAGTGTTAATGATGATAAAGAAAATAAAAATCAATTTCATATATGTTAAAGAACATGGAAGAGGATTCATGACAATTCATTGAAGGAACCAAAAGATTTCATTTTTGGATAGGGAGGGAATAAATTATATAATTACCAAAGATATGTTATGATTCTGGTTAACATGATGTAGGGAAAGAAATATCATCCTATGGAACCACTAATAGTACAATGCTGTAGATATGGGGAACTTGGTCATTGTCCTACTCAATTCCCATATCATTAGATTAATTCCTAAGGCCATATGTTATGAAAATAATTGATTTGGAATGATTGAGGTGATTATGTATTAGAAGTTTGTATTCAAATGTTTTTAATATTTATATCGATGTCATTTTAGTTATAAGAATCATGTAACATATATGGATTCTTCTACAATGGTTTTTATATAAGGATTATTAAGAATATTTTTATTGGTACTAAGGACCTAGAATGGTAATTTAATGGTAAGATTTTATTTTATTGAATAAAACATGAATCAGTAAAAGATAATATTTGATATGTTCTTGATGTTCTGGTAATTATAGACAACTAAAATTTTATTATTTTTAAAATATAATGATCCAAATAGAAAACCATAGTGGATAAAAATATTTAATTGGATTACTAATGTTATTTTTTTAGATATTAATCACATTCATGTGAACTTATTAAGATCAAGGTGACTTTTTAATATTAGTATAACTTATTACCACAATTTTAGAAAAAAGGCCAACCTATAAGTAGGGTGGAAACTTATTACATCTGAAAAGGCCATTTGTCTTAAATGAACAACTAATGTAATATATTGATTTATTTCATACTAGTGGACAATGTAATGTATTGGTTTTTATGAAAAAAATTACATAATAATATTGGTGGATTAATTTTATGTATATTTTTTGGAAACATATTATAGGACCAAATATTTCTAAATTTTTTGGATTTATATTTTTTCAATGATATTTATTAAATGTTGTTTATAGTTAAGATATATATAAATATTAGTGTTAACAGAAATGATTATTTATAATGGATGTTATGGTGTTTTAAAGATGTATTTTGAAGGTTTTGAGACAACATTTGATGTTAAAACCTTTTTTCATGTTTACATCATTTATGTATTTTGGGAAATAGGGTTACTTATTTATGGTATGATCTATGTTAATCCATTGGTTTTATAATTTACAGTTTCAGATTAATATATTTATATTATTCTTTAGTATTATCAAACTTTCTTTTCAAATAATTGTTGTTCTAATTAAGATATGATGAATAGATTTTTAATATTTTATGGATCTTATGATATATAAAAAGGTAATTTTAGTGTTTTCATCTTAAAAAATAATATCAAAAATTCATTAAATAGAGTAAGAGGTGAAGCGAAAATTCATCGAAGAACAATGGAAGGATGAAATTTTGTTTATGAAATTTAAATATACCTATTATGTTTTTTCTAGGTAATCTATATATTGATAGTAAAATAATCAGTCAACTGAAGGAAAAGTAACAAAAAAAATTTATCCTATTTCATTCATAACCAAATATTCAATTGTCTTTTAACTAGTTATAGATTTATCATTTGTTTTATAGTTAACATTATCTTGATCATTAAAATTCTATTGGTAAATTATCTCTATTTCTCTCTATAAATAATCACAACATTATTTCATGTCCATATTTTCCTTTCAAATAGATGTTTTCATACATGGAATCATATTCTAGTGTTATTCTAGATAACCTTTCTATTTCCCTTTCCCTCTCATACTAGAATGTTTTATTTAACATTTTTAGAGTGGTATTTTTCCAGATTAGGAATTTTATGTTTCAAACACTTGATTATTGAGAAAAGATTCAAAATTTAAGGATGAAATTTTTTTAATGTAGTAGAATGCAATAATACAAAATTATAAAAGAACACTACGTTTAATAGCATATACAACATGCAACACAGTAATTAAATGAATGAAGACGTATCATTAAAATATTATCATTAAAATATTACCATTATAAAATATCAATTAATATATAAGTAATGAATATGAATAAAAAAATTATGAATTACATAAAATTGTTCTAATAAATATAACATTATTCACAAATTCTATGGAAATAAGTACTCAATTTTTTAAAAAAACATTTATTTCAAAAATGTTTTTTGTTGATTTTTTGACAAAATATTATAATTAATTTCTATAACATATATATAAATAAATTTCATAAAAGTAATATATCTTTTTAAATAAATTATCTATAATAACAAAGGGTGGTATTCTATGATTTTGCAAAAATGCTTATTTTTTAGTGAATAGTGAAAAAATACAGATTTTTGTAAAAAAGACATTTTTTAATAATATTATTAATTTAAATATACCAATATAAATTTAATTATATTAAAAAATATAATAAATATTATTTAGTTATATATAATCCAATTAATATTATTTAAATCTTCTTTATAATGGATTCTCATGTAAGTTTATTTTTCGACATAAGCCTTTTTTCCTACAAACTATTTTAATGTATATAATGTTTATCATTGATAATTAATTAATATAATTACTAATGAGGAATTATTTAAATTTATAAATATCAATTCATATAATGATAATTTATATTCTTATAGTTAATAGAAGAGAATCATTTCCTTGAAAATTACATTATTCTGAAAAGCACTTTTCATCGTCACTGTAAGTTTTAATCTAAATAAAATTATTCATAATATATAATTAAAATTTTTAAAATTGATTCCATATTTTTAATCAAGTAAATTTATATTATATAATAATTTACTAATAAATTTTGGACATAATGAATAGAAAGAAACATAATTAAACTAGTATACCTATATATAAAAAAAATAGTAAAAGTGATTAACCATAGATTTAATGTGTTTATCATGATAAATTTTTTTAGTGGTTGAGGTTTTTATTAGCCTTATTTCTCCTCCAATAAATAATATTTTTATTTTTTAGGATCTTTTCTTGAGATTTTATTTCCATTATTTAATTATTTTGTATATTTTCAAAAATGTCATTCCTCCTAAATTATAAAAGGGAAACCCTCTCCCAGCTTCATCACACCTCTCAAGTCTTTGCACACAATTAAACACCTCACAAAATAATTCACCAACATCCTTATGCACATTGAAGAAATTATGTTCATCCCAAAATAGCATCCTTTTGGTATTTAATTAGATAACAAAAGGAGGTTCTTCTAAGCAAAATCATTAATCTTTACGAATATCCAACTTTTTACTACATATTTTTCCACATCCAAATATTTCATAAAAATTATAATATCATGAAAATATTAAATTATATATTATAATATTTTGTAATATTTATTGTTTAATATTCATTCATCTCCAGTTCCATAAAATGAAAAATAAAGTGATCATGCATGTGTATGGCAGACTACAACCCCATGAAACTATGTACTTTGTTTTACATCATCACCACTCATTGATATTAATGATGGTTAGTATATATTTTATATACTATATTCGTGAAATATAAATCCATATTTAGATGTAAAATATCATATAACTTATTACCTTACCATCCATCGAGAGATTATCGCATGGTTCATGTGTGTGACGAACAACCGCCCCAAGAAGTGATGTGATTCATTTATTTTTACCACAAAAAATGAATTATATAAGTAAGTACATTTAATGAAATAATATGATATTTATGATAAATTTATCATTTTCTAATTTTAAAATAATTTTTACCTCCTTTCCATCAGGATCACAGAAAAATGGAAACATTACTCATGCGTACACACGACCTATAGTTTCCATGATTATCACGTAGTTCATTTTTCATCAAAAAAATTCATGGTTTATTTTAAAAGTATAGTTGATGTAAAAAATTATAATTACTTTATGATTATTAATCGATATAAGATGTAACTATAGTCCCATTGACCATAGTCAACACACCGATGAAATTTTGAAATTATAAACTATGAATCTTCAAAACACTAGAAGTGGAAAAATTTAATAAGTAATTAAATATATAATTAAAATAAATGTATAAAGATGATTAACTATACAGGATTAAACCTGGAAGAGGTTATTATGAAGATATATAATTGAATATATTTTTTTATAATGGAGAAAAATTACATAAATGACAATATTTCAACTTGAGGAATGCATTTTATTTCAAAAAATCCTATATTGATACACATGTTCTTCCATTCCTTTAATTTTTTTTATATGGTGTATAAACTAAACTATTAAATACAGTATCATGAATAACTAAAAAACATGATTTTTGAATTTTCAATTTTTATAATTCATTATTTAGAGTAAACCAAATATATAATAGTACTTTTTACTTTATGTGATATTGTTTAAATAGTTGTAATTGAATCATGGTTGTTAATGTTATATTTTATTTCTACATTTCATATGATTTTGGGATATTATGATACAATTTTATTTATATTATTACCCCTCGTGAATAATCTTGAGACTTATCCTCTATGATATCATGTTACACCATTGAACCTCATATAATGATTCCTTATCGTGTTTAATCCCGTACTAGGATCTATATCCCAACCTCTTTGTTTATGTATTCCACATGTTATCTCATTAATTTTTAGAAGAGTTAAAGGATTTAATAGCTCATCATGGAGACTAAAACACTTAATCCTTATTTTCAGTCCCTCTTTTATGTATCATAACTGTTTCATAAAAGGCACTATACATCATGATATTTAGATTGTAATTAATTCATGTTTATGTTATAGATCATTGAATACTATTTATAAAATCATTCAAACATTATATGAAACCTGTCATGACCCACCTTCACCAAGATGAGGTAAGGGACAACATATTTCCCAACCCTTCCTTCCTCAAGTTGAAGGATAGATAATGACCCTTGAAACCCGCCTTCAATATGTCCCAGAGTGGCGAATATCACCAAGGGTATATAATCACACACAAAATGGAAGGCATTACCCTTTTTATTTATTACGATTGTGAGATAAGATAGTAAATCCCATAAAATACCAAAAATGGGGATAAAGGTAAGACAACACAAATCATCCCCATATGCTTGTTCCAAAATTAAGTGCTACAAAATACTAGAAAACTCCAATGGAAATTACCAATGAAAAGAAAATCAACAAAAGAAACTTCCCCAATGTTCAAACTATTAGGGTCCATCACGGTCCTCAAAGTCCTCCTGGAAACCTAAATGATGTTTTATATAAGTAGGGTTAGTATACAGGTATACTCGGTATGGGAAAACAAAATCTCTCATGCACAAGTGGGGAGGCATACTAATGTCCCGTGAAAAAAGGAGATAACCAAAGCACCTAATAAGGAAACTATTCACCCAAACCTCACCAAGGCACACTCCCCAAACAATGCAAGTCAAGTAATGTAATAATAAATTACATCGATATTTGGGTACCCCACGCCACTTTACCACTAGTTATTGAAGACATCTTATGTGTCAGACCTCCCTTTCCATTCTCACCGCAGTCCCACTGCCAAACCCCGCCCACACATACCTGGGCTACCACAACCTAACATCCCACCCACAGATACCTGGGCCACAAAAACCAAACATAACCACACCCAGAAAAACCTAGGCCACAACAAACAAACGTAACCACACCCATAGACACATGGGAAATAAAAACTTCCGCTACACCTGAAGAAACATGGGCCTCATCCCGAAGTTACATGGGAAACAACCTTCCCGCACACACCTGGGCCAACTACCCCAAAGTACCCTCGCTAAAAAAACTTGGGCTCTAATAGACTTGAGGCCATCACATCCTCCCAAATAATTTTTGGCTACTCAGGAAAGGGATCATAAATGGAGTCAATAACCAACCACTCATATGAGTGTTTGGAAAAACACCATCCCCCATGAGATGGGGGTGTTCAGCATGAAGTTCTCAACATGGTTGGGGTGCGAATAAAAAAAATAAAAACTAACATATACCTTTAGGTAATGAGCACTCATCCCATCCTATGGGTTCCAAAACCATCCCACATATAAACAACATCGTTACTATTCATTCATAAGAAGCACCCCACCCACAAATAGGTCACAACTCATTCTTAGAAAACAAATCCCCATTTAAACCATTCTTGTTTTCATATTTGAGTAACTCTATTTAGATAAGTTCTTCACTAACGGGAAACTAACAGGCATACCCATAAGCCAATGAATGAAAATTAGCCAAACAGTAATATAAAAATTCACATCCTGTTCTCCTGTAAATTCAAAACAACAAAAGGGACCTGTGGGATCCATTAAAGTACTAGAACCAAACCAAGCCCCAAAAAACTGTACAACAACAGAGGGTCCCATCCCCATCCACATCACCTCACAAGCATAAATCGTAAAAATCACCAGAACAAAGCAAGGGAGTTTTGAAATTTGAATATTCCATTCATTTAGATTCGTTTTTCTGTTTGGTTATCCAGGGTGATCACACAAGGATTCTTAATCATTGGGAATCCATTTAATCAACGAATTTTACATGATAGAAAAGTTTCCATGTTACAACCATTCAATCACATAATTATCTAGAAAAATGGAGGTTCAATAATGTGCAAGAAAGGACCACCAACATCCACAATTTTCAATGGACATTATCCCATTCATTCAAAACATATAGTAATAGATAAAGGAGTACAATAGCATTATTAAACACCCTTCTTCATTCTATTAAATCCATTTATTATTTAGGTTACGGTTTGGTTTCATCTATCCCCATAGAAATCATTTGTATACCCACCCTGCATGATACACTGTAATGATAGACAATGAACCCTACTTAGATGATCAACAATTGATGTTTTTATCCTCGAGCTAACAAATATGGATGCGCAACTTGTAGGGGAGGAACTCAAAGGACTCCAAGAATGAGCAGGAAAGGTCTCAGCATAAGCACACCACTATCCTAGGTAAAGGTGACTCAAAACACACCATGGAATGAAATTAACCAGCCATGAAGAAGAAAGAATGAATTCTAGTGCGATAATAAGGGAGATATCTTGGAGTTACAGGATATGAAAATCTTGAATGGAATTAATGATGGATCGTGGTTTCACCTTGTGGTTATACATTTACACACGATGTAATTAATTAGTATTTAAATAATTCTCATTAGAGGGGTGTCTAAAATAGTTGTGCATTAAAGTATTTCATTTAAAGAGAGCGAAGCATGCCGGTTGAGGGTCTCCCCACTCCTAGAGGATTTAAAGAGTTGTTTATGGCTCTAAAAATAGCATTGAACCATTTTAAAAATGTTAAAATACTTAAAAGTGGAATTACAGAAAAATGGGGAAGGAAACCCCGATACCCATCTGTGGTCGATTTGTCAGACTCATAAGTGAAATCGATCAGTGGAGCCAATTGGGTGAAGTTCATCTCGTGAAGATGATCCCATGAAGCAGATCAGTGATGCTAATTGGGTGAAGATGATCCTGTGAAGATGATCCCATGAAACTGATCTGTTAATCTGATTTGGTGAAACTAATCTGTGAAACTGATTTGGTGAAACTGATCTATGAAACTGATTTGGTGAAACCGATCTGTGTAACTGATTTGGATAAAATGATTTATGAAACTGATTTGGTGAAACATTTCTGTAAAACTGATTTAGTGAAACCGATATTTGAAACCAATTAGGTGAAACTGATCTATGAAACCAATTTAGTGAAACCGATCTATAAAACAGATTTGGTGAAACCAATCTGTGAAACCTATGGGGTGAAACCGATCTGTGAAATCGATTGGGTGAAACTGATATGTGAAATTGATTTGGTGAAACCTTTATATGAAACCGATTTGGTGAAACCAGTCTGTGAAACCAATTTTATGAAACTGATCTGGTGAAACCAATTTGTGAAACCGATTCGATTAAACCGATCTGTGAATCTGATTTGGTGAAACCGATTTGTGAAACCGTTTGGGTGAAACTGAACAGTGAAACCGATTGGGTAAAACTGATATGTGAAACCGATTTGGTGAAACCGATATGTGAAACCAATTTGGTGAAACCAGTCTGTGAATCCGATTTGGTGAAACAAATATGTGAAACTAATTTGGTGAAACTGATCTATGAAACTGATTGGGTGAAACCGATCTGTGAAACCAATCTGTGAAACCGATTTGGTGAAACCGATCTGTGAAACTGATTTGGTGAAACGGATCTGTGTAACCGATTTGGTGAATTCGATCTATGAAACTGATTGTGTGAATCTAATCTATGAAACCGATCTGTTAAGCTAATCTATGAAGCTGATCAGTGATGCTGATCAATGAATCTGATCTGTGAAGTTGATTAGTGAATCTGATCGGTGAAGGTGATCAGTGAAGCTGATCAGTGAAGCGGATTAGTGAAGCTGATCTGTGAAACATATGGGTAACAGTGATCTATGAGTCATTGACACCCCAGCCCTTAGTATTTGGAATGTTAATGGACCAGGAGGGTCTGGGCCATTACCTTAGAGACCTCTCAAAAATTAATTTCACCCTCGAGAATACAAGAGTAACCCAAAAAACCCCTCCAGAAGATACATCTTGGGGAAAACCCACCACAAACTGTCATACAAAACCTAAGGATCACATTGTCCCAACAAACAAATCAGGGAGTTCTTTCCTCCATATCAAGATACTATCCACTTTGGGCAGCACTGGCTCTCTTGCTCTTGTTTAATCGCATCCACCTTAATGCTTCTTTATTAGGGATCAGGTCCTCCTATCCCCACGTATCAGGACTTTTCATAAAACTTCACATGGTAAGGAAAAAAAATATCTCGTAAACCAACAAGGTCAGTATTACATCATAGCAGGTCCCAAAAACAAGAACAACAAGGAAGGATCTTAATGGAAACTCAAAACAGCTTTGGGTACTTGGTGCACATTTGAGCTTCTCGCTCCCAAGTACTCTCCTCGAGGCCACCATGACTCCCCAACACACGAACCAAAGGGATGGTTCGTTCATGAAGCACTTTATCCTTTCAATCCTTGATCCTCACTAGTCACTCCACAAACATAGAATTGTACCCTATATCCAAGTCTCCCCAGTTAATGAAATTGGAGTCATCGTTTAGATATCGAGGAATATCAGAGACATGGAAAACGTCATGGATCCTTTCCAACTGTGGTGGAAATGCCAGCTGATATGCCACCTCACCAACTTGCCCCAACACATCGAAAGGTCTGATGAACCAAGGAGAGATCTTGCTCCCTTTTCTGATCATTCGCTTCCCACGTTAAGGGGAAACCATCAAGAACACATGGTCTCTAACCTCAAACTCCAAGGGCCTCCTCCTATGACCAGCATATGACATCTCCCTATCATGGGATAACTTCATCCTCTCATGCATAAGCTGAACCTTCACCAGTGTTCTCCACACAACAACTAGGCCAAGCACACCTACCTCTCTAACCTTGTTCTATCACACAGGTGAACGACACGGCCTCCCGTACAAGGCTTCAAACATTACCATGCTAATAGTAGAGTGATATATATTATTTTTGGAAAACTCTACTAAAGAAAAATGACATTCTCATTATCCTCCGATGTCTAAAACACATGATCGTAGTATATCCTCCAATGTGTGTATGGTTCGCTCTGTCATCCCATCTATCTGGGGGTGGAAACCAGTGCTAAGATCTAGATGGGTGCCAAAAGCATGATACAATCCCCTTCAGACTCATGAGGTAAACCGTGAATCCTTATTAGAGACTATGGACCTTGGAACTCCATGAAACTACACCACCTCATCCACGTATCTCTGTGATATGGCATCCACAACACGCGACTCCTTGATCAATTGGAAGTGACCTTAATTTGTCAACCGATCTACTTCTACCTAGATAGCATCATATTCTCCTTGAACCCTGGGTAGTCATATGATGAAATACATAGATTTTTCATCCCACTTCCACTGTGGGACATCTAAAGGAACAAAAAATATCCTGGTACGTGGTGTTCAACCTTCACCTGCTGACACACCAGGTACCTTGCCACAAACTCTACCACTGCCCATTTCACCCCGGGTCACCAAAACTGTTACCTCTTGCCTTAGTGCATCTTGAAAACTCTAGGTTGCACCACTAAGAGTGAGTTATAGAACGCATATATAACTCCCTATCAAATATCCTCTGGGAAAAAAATGTCCCTTAGAAAAGCATCTGATTCTAACCATCCTCCGACCACCCTTCCGGAGCATTGCCTTTGGTAATCCGATCGTTCATCACTTCACACTCTAAGTCTCCCCACTAAGACTCCTCCACCTACTGCAACAGAGAATAATGTACTTTAATCTGAAATAGGAAACCACTACCACCATCCACCCTTTCTTCTAGTTGTAGGGAATCCAACTCCTCCATTGCCTTCCAAGCATCAACAGATTCCTGAACATCTTCCCTCAGTGACTTCCTACACAAGGCATCAGCTATAACATTCCCCCTACCTTTATTGTAAGAGATATCGATGTTGTAGTCCGGAAGAAAATCCATCCCCCATTATTGTCACAAGTTCAAGCCCCACTGGGTAAATATATTCCTCAAATTCGTGTGATCAGTGAATACCACAAAGTGATTCTTGATAAGGTAATGCCGCCAAAAATTCAACGCAAAAACTACCGCTGCAAGCTCTAGGTAATGGGTGGCATAGTTATGCTCATGAGGACGTAACTTCATAGACCCATAAGATACCACTCATTGATGTTACGTCATAACACACCCCAGGATAAGTCTATAAGAATCACAAAATACCTCATACAACACCCCTTCCTCTGGAAACCTGGGCACTAGAGCACTGATCAACCTTTCATTCATATAGTTGAATGCTACCTGACACAAATCACTCCATATGAAGGCCTGATCCGTTCTCTTCAAATCTATCAAAGGAGTTGCAACTCAAGAGAAGTCATGTACGAGCCTCCGATAATAGCCTGTCGAACCTAGAAAACTTCAAACATATATCACATTCTTAGGTGCTTCACAACAAACAACTTCTTCAACCTTTGATAGATAAAAAACTACCCCTTGCTGAGACACATCATGTCTAAGGAAATGTAAATCTCCTGTCATGAACTTACACTTGGAAAATTTACCATAGATATAGTGGTGTCAAAGGATTTCCAAGAAAATCCTGATTTATTAACATGTTCCTCCTCTGATCTGGAGTAGATCAAAATGTCATCGATGAACACAATGATGAACCATTCTAGAAACTTATGTAAAACAGAATTCCTGAGCCCCTTGAACACAGCAAGTGCATTCGTAATACCAAACGACATGACTACGACCTCAATGTGCCCATACCTACACATAAAAGCAGTCTTTGGAATATCACTATCATTCACCCTTAACTAGTGATACCCAGACCATAGATCGATCTTAGAGAACCAACCTTCTCCCCTCAGATGGTCAAAGATATTGTCTATCCTTGCGAGAGGGTAACATTTCTTGACAGTTACCCGATTCAGTCTTTGATAGTCTATACACAGCCTGAGACCACCATATGCCTTCTTCGCGAACAAGACCAAAGCACCCCAGGGTGACATGCAAGGTCAAACAAAACCCTTCTTCATCAGATTGTCAATCTGAATCTGCAACTCTCTTAATCATATGGTTCCATTCAATAAGGAGCCATGGAAGTCAGATGGTCATAGGGTTGTAAGTCTATCCCAAACTCAACGTCTCATAGAGGGGGTAGCGTCACAATCTCCTTGGAAAAAACGTACAGGAACTCTCTAACAACTCTCGGAACTTCCATCATCTCCACATTGGCTGATTCTGCTAAAACATGACTAAAATAGAAAAAAGGGGCTCCATACACCGTCTCCCCACCTAACAACTACGTTATCCACTAGAAGCCACATGCTGGACATCCTCATCGGAGAACATGACTCTTCTTCAAAATTAGTCGATAAAGGCATGCACCGAAAACATCATGTCGATGCCTAGGATGACATTGTATTGTTACATTTTTAGTAGATGGAGATTCCAACTAGACTGAAGCGGTCCTAACATCAGTATGTATCTTTGAAAAACATCAAATAGGGTGATATGATCCCCAAATGGCATACTCAACACCAGGGGTCTAGAGAGGCTCTATATGTCTAAGCCAAAGAAATGTGCTAGACTGGGTGTAACAGAGGCGTGTGAAGATCTTGAATCAAACTAGGCGCAAGTAAGAGTGCTAAACATGCTGATCGTACCTTGAATGACTTTCAGACCAACTAGACCAACTTCCACTTCAGCGTGCAATTTCCCACACCCATCTCCTCTGCCTTTCAGTAATTGGCTGCCTCCCCGACCATGCCTAGGTCGAGTTCCTTCAGGAGCACCCTGGGGTTGTCCTCCTCCTTCCATGTATTCTCTCGAAGGAGCAGGAGCTCATTGTCCCTACTGCTGCTATTTAAAGGGCCTAGATGGAAACTGCTGCTACTGAGGTGGGCACTGAACCTGCCCACCCCCACTGTACTACACTCTATCTAGACACTGATTCCAAAGGTTCTCATAGCTCTTATTAATGAAGCACCTCAGTCACAGGCCCACGAGGAAAGGGAGAGGACTGGGAGATCGAAATTTGAATTGTTGGGCCATGCTCGCCACTGGTCGAAACCGAGAAGGACCTGACGCTGGAGGCCTGCTGCTAATGACCTTCCCCATAGACAAGCCCAACTGGCTCCCCTCTGGCGGCACACCTCCCACCTTGTGAATTCTTTCTACAACTTCAGCATTATTTTGAACCTCCAAATATGTCATTATGGTGAAGGGAGTAACCACATACTAAAGAAAAGGTCATAGTGCCTCCTCTTAATGTCACGCCTGAGGCTCGTCATCTGGAAAAATGTTTGAAGAAAAGTGGAGGAGATCATTGAACTTGATTCCAAGCTCCTTCACTGACATTTTCCCTTGCTGAAGGGAGAGTAGATCCTGCCTCTTCTCTACCTTCATTGTGGAAGAGTGGAGTCTCGTCTGGAATTCCTTCTCGAAGTCAGTCCATGAAACTTCAGCCTCCCTCTTCTTTCTAAGATAGAGCATCCCCAATTGACGCTCCGCTCCCCACATCTCACTTATAGCTAGAGAAACCCAGTACTCCGTTGGATCCCAGATCAAACTAAAAGCTATCACCAGATCCTCGATCCTGCTCTCTATCTCTATGTCTGAGACACTACCCTCATACATCCCTAGGTTCTACCACTGAAAGGAATGAAGCGTCCTCTTCCACTGGTCATCCTCCTCCTCTTGATCATCCCTATGTTGATCATCCAAATTAGAATTCTGGGCCTCGATCTCCCGCACTACCCATGGTCACCATTTGGGTGCCATATCTAAAAAGTAAACAAGGAATGACTAATCTTGGGTAGTGTTGAATATTTCCTTAAATTTTTGCTTAAACATATTATTTATTTATTTAAATTCCCAGAACACCTAGAAAACAAAAGAACAGAATTCATTATGAATCATGTACTTTTTATAGGGTCTCTACCCTACAATCAGTGTAGCCTCACTTTGTCTTCAGTAGGTCCAGAGTCCTTGCATCGGATCACGGGGGCCCCTAAAATCCTATGTCCTAGCCAGTCTACTCTGGCCTATTTCACATACCATGATTTCCTAATATTGTTTCCCTACCATCCCATCCATTCCTCACTATGCCTAACCCTGAGCTCCATTATACCTCTCAACCCAATCCTCTTATACCATTCTATCATGACCTTCCTTAACCAAGATGAAGAAAGGGACAATAGATTGCCAAACCCTTCCTTCCTGATGTTCATGGAGAGATAATGACCCCCGAATCCAGCCTTAAATAGGTCCTAGAGTGGCGAATAGAACCAAGGGAATAGAATCATACTCAAAATATAAGACATTACCCCTTTTATTTGTTAGGATCTAGTGATAAGATAGTAAATCCCAAACAACACCAAAACTGGGGGTATAGGTATGCCAAAACAAACCAATCCCATATGAATGTTCCAAAAGTAAGTGCTACAAAAATAAAGAAAACTCCAAAGAAAAGTACCAAAGAAAAGAAAAATAGAAACATTAACTGCCCCAATGTCCAAACTATTAGGGTCTTACATGGTCCTAGATGTCCTCCAAGAATCCTAAAATTAGTTTTATATTCATAGGGTGATTATACAAGTATACTAAGTAGGGAAAAACAAAATCTCTTGTGAACAAGTGGGGAGTCATACTAATGTCTTGTGAAAAAGAAGATAACCAAAACACCTATCAAGGAAACTATCCACCCAAACCTCACCAAGGAACACTCCCCAAATAATGCAAGTCAAGTAAAGTAATAATAAAACAAATCTATGTTTGGGTACCCCACTACACGTTTCCACTGGTTATTTAAGAAATCCCATGCGTCAGACATCCCATTCCATTCTCACCACTATCCCACTGCCAATCCTCGCCCATACACAGCTGGGCTACCACAACGACACATCGCGCCCACAGACACATGGGCCACCAAAACCCAACGTAACCATGCCAGCAGAAACCAAGGCCACAACAACCAAACATAACCATGCCAATGGACACCTGGGCCAGAACAACTACTGCTACACTCTAATACACTTGGGCCCCATCCCGATGATACTTGGAAACAACCTTCTTGCACACACCTGGGAAAACTACCACAATGTACCCTGCCCGAAGAATATTGGGCTATAATGGACTTTAAGCCATCACAGCCTGCCCAAATAATTTTGGGATACTCGGGAAATCGAGCAGCAAAGGTGCCAATAACTAGACACTCATAACAGTGTTGGTAAAAACACCCTCCCACATGAAATGGGGGTGTTCGGCACAAAGTGCTCAACTTGGGTGGGGCATGAATAAGAAACATAGAAACTAAATTATACATATAGGTAACAAGCCCTCATCCCATCCTAGGGGTTCCAAAACCATCCCACATACAAACACCCTTATTACTATTCGTTTATAAGAAGCTCCCTAGCTAGAAACATGTCAAAACTCATTCCTAGAATAAAATCCCCATTTAGCCCAATCTTGTTTTAATATTTGAGTGACTCCATTTAAATAAGTTATTCACTAACAGGAAACTAACAGTCTTATCCATAATACAAGGAAGGAAAAATAAAAAAATATTAATTTAAGCATTCAAACCCGGTTCTCTTGTAATGTAACAACAACAAATTGACCCATGAGATCCCTCAAAGAACTGAAACAAAACAAAGCCCCAATAACTACACAATAACAGAGGATCCCATCCCCATCCACATCACCTAACAAGAATCCATCGTTGACATCACCAGAATAGAGAAAGTGAGTTTTTAAATTTAAATAGGTCATTCATTTAAATCTATTTTCCCATTTGGTTAACTGGGGTGATCACAAAAGTATTATTATTCAATGGGCATCCATTTGATCAACAGAGTTTACATGATATATCTATTTCCATGTTACAACCATTCAGTCACATACATATCCAAAAAAATGGAGGTTCATTGGTGCACAATAATGGACCACCAACGACCACGATTTTTAGTGGACATAATCCCATTAAATTCACAACATATAGGAATAGATAAATTAGTACAACAACATTATCAAACACACCCCTTCATTATTTTAAATCCATTTATTATCTTCATTAATGTTTGGTTTCATTCATCCCCATAAGAATCATTTTCATACCCACCCTGCATGACACACAATAAAGAGAGACAAAGAACCCTATTGGATGATCAATGATCAATGTTTTTATCCTCATGCCAACAACTAGGGATGCATGACATGAATGGGAGGAACTCAGAGGACTCTACGAATGAGCAGGAAATGATTCTGTATAGGTGCACCAGTAGCCTTGATAAAGGGGACTCCAGACACAGTAAGGAAATTAATAAACCATCCCAGAAGAAGAAAGAAAGAATTCTAGTGCGATAAAAAGGGCGAGATCTTGGAGTTATAGTATATTAAAATCTTTAATGACAATAATGAAGGATCGTGGTTTCACCTTGTGGTTAGACAGTTACACATGATGGAATTAATTATTATTTAAATAATTCTCATCGGAGGGGTGGCCAAAACAGTTGCGCGTTAAAGGATTTACTTTAAATTGAGGAAAATGTGTCCATGAGACCCGCTCCTGGGGGATTTAAAAACTTGTTTGTGGCATTAAAAACGGATTTAAATCACATTAAAAATGTTAAAAGACATAAGTGACGTTACGGGAAAATGGAAATGGTAACCTCGACACCCCTTCTCTGGCCGATTTGTGAGACTCATAGGTGAAACCGATCATTGGAGATGATTAGGTGAAGCTGATCCCATGAAGCTAATCAGTGAAGCTGATTGGGTGAAGTTGATCCTGTGAAGTTGATCCCATGAAGCTGATCTATGAAACTGATTTGGTGAAACTTATCTATGAAACTGATTTGGTGAAACTGATCTGTGAAATTGGTTTGGTGAAACTGATCTGTGAAACTGATTTGGTGAAACCTATATGTGAAACTGATTGGGTGAAACAGATCTGTGAAAACTATTTGGTGAATCTGATATGTGAAACCCATTTGGTGAAACTGATCAGTAAAACCAATTTGGTGAAAAAGATCTATGAAACTAATTAGGTGAAACCGATCTGTGAAACCGTTTGGGTGAAATTGATCTTTGAAACCGATTTGGTGAAACGGTTCTGTGAAACCGATTTGGGGAAACCGATCTGTGAAACAAATTTGGTGAAACCGATATGTGAAACCGATTGGGTTAAACTGATCACTGAAACTAATTGGGTGAAACTGATCTTTGAAACCAATTTGGTGAAACCGATCTGTGAATCTGATTTGGTGAAACCTATCTGTGAATCTGATTTGGTTACACCGATCTTCGAAATTGATTTGGTGAAACCGATCCGTGAAACCGATTGGGTAAAACTGATGTGTGAAACCTCTTTGTGAAACCGATTTGGTGAAACTAATCTGTGCAACCAATTTGTTGAAACTGATATATGAAACCGATTTGGTGAAACTGATCTGTGAAGCTGATTGGGTGAAACTGAACTGTGAAACCATTTTGTTAAGCTGATATGTGAATTTGATCAGTGAAGCTGATCTATGAAGCTGATCTATGAAGCTGATCTGTTAAGCAGATCAGTGAAGCTAATCTATGAAGCTGGTCAGTGAAGCTGATCAGTGAAGCTGATTTGTGAAACAGTTGGGTGGGAGTTATAGATGAGTCCAGGACACCCCAACCCTTATAATTTGGCAAGGTAATGGACCAGGAGGGTCTGGTTCATTACAAAACTATACTAAGAGGTTTGAATTTATAAAACTAAAGAATATCTCTGAAGAAGTGTTGTAGCATATATCCATGCATTATTGTTTTATTTTATCTTTCACCTCCTTCATATATACATAAAAAATTGTAATATAATAACATCTATATCTCTAATATACTAAGATGAAATTATTTTATTTTCATAAACTATATAATTCAAAACATCTATCAATTGGGAAATGAAACAGTAGATCGTTTTTATAATAGACTACCACCTCACAAACTGATGTAATTCGTTTTCCATCAACTTCTATCACTGTTAGATATAATGATGTATTTATCATATTTGAAATATATTTATGACATAATTATACCTCTAATAATTATAATATCACATCCATATTATTATCTTCCAATATATTGTAGAATGATAACATAACTCTTGTGTACATGTGGTCTACCTCACCTATAATGTTATATGAGACATTTTTTTAAATTAATGGAAATAAGAATATATGTAATGAAAATATTTTGTATCTATTATATAAAAAAAATTATTTATAGGTGAATTAAAATTTACCTTTCCTTGGTCAATCCATCGAGAAAATGAAAATATCATTCATGTGCATATACATCCTACCAACTCCATAAATGATATAACTCATTATCTATATCGAACATATATGGATAAAAATAAATATGTACATAATGAATGTATATTATATTAATGTAATGTTTAAATTTTTTCATAATTGATCCAAGATCGAAGAACAAGTACCAAAATAATAAAACCAATACCCAATTGACAAATGATGTAGTTGTCACCAAAAATATTGATTTTAACAATGATTTTCCAAAAAATAAGGAAAAAAGATTTTTGTAAATAATATATGGTATGATAAATATGATTATGGTTTTTAAATATATGAATAATTTAACTATATTTATTTTTTAGGATTCTATAATGTGTGAAATGGATATAGGGACATAAGTTTAATGGATTTTTATATAACATTTATTTCAGGGAGACACATGGAATATTCCACACTTTTCTCAATAGTGTAGTGTACATAATTCCCATGAATGTATTTTATGATTCACAGCATTATAATTTTTGGATAAAAATATCAATAAATTTTTATTTGTTTCATTGGGATTATGATTAAGAGATTACAAATTGGTAAAACCGTTTTGTTGTAATCTCATTGTTTATCGATATTATTTATGATTTCATATTGAATGATGAAATATTAAGATCTACCTCTCATGAAACATCATGTATATTATTATAATATATTTAATTATATTGAATACATTTTCCCTATCAAATTATTCTCTTTAAAAAATCATGAGGCTGACTAAAAGTTTTAAGAAAAAATTGACATTATTTCTAACTTCCATAAAAAAATTTCTTCAATGTCCATGATTTATAATAAAATTAATGAAAGATTAAATATTCAACAATTACTATTTAAAGTCATAATTAAAAAAATAATAAATTTTTTTAATGGAACAATCTTTCGTTTATGAATGTGTAGTTTTCACTTTTTACTGAAAATGTGAATAGAATAAATTTTAATGTGTATAAAATGACTATAATTTTATTCAATCACCAAAAATAAATTATTTAATGATCCTTTTACATGTTTATAATATTATTTTCAGGGAAATGTTTTCTTATAATATTTGTGAAATTTTTATGTTTTAATGGTGTGATTTGTAAATAGAACTGATATTTTCATCACAAATGTTTCAATGGTCTTTTTTATTGAAATTAAATTCATCAGAAACAAAAAGAAATTCTGTTTCTAATTTCTTATATGGGATACGATCCAATGGTACCATCATTATTATTTATTCTTAAGTTTTATGTTTATTATTATGAAGAAAAGTCATTTATGAATCATATTTCTTTCAATGGGTTATGTCATGATGAAATTTCTATGAAACCCACTTATTTTTCTTAGGTTATGATATTATTAATGTTTATTTTCTTATGAGAACTAATTTTAATGAATGTGTTTTAGGTGGGACATATATCACTCTCTAATTCATTGAGTATGATCTCAGAGGGTATAAGGAATTTATCCCATTGTTTGGAAGGAAGGGTACACCAGAGGTTATACCAGGTCTAAAACAAAAGGGTACATAGAATGGTATCTCAATACCTAATAAATATGGTACAGAAGAGGTTATTTGAATTCCAAAATATGGTTCCCAAGTGTTCATACCAATATCAGTGTTGGCACACTAGTGGTTATCCCAATTCTAACGTGTTTTGAATGTGTTTTTGGGAATCCTTGACCTAATATTTTCTATGATTGTGTGTATTCCACAATGTTTTTTCACATTAATATATTATTATTTCGTAAATTATGGTCATTGATTTCCTTCATGATCCATTTATTATGAGAACCCATGATTTGTTCCATGAATCCTAATTATTATCTATGTTATGAAGGTTTTTTATTTCAGAAGTTATGATAATGTTCTCACTCCCTTATTCTCTTTTTATCTTTAATTGATTTTATATTTCTTCTATTTTTAACCTTACTCAATATCTGAGCACACCCTTTCCTAATTTTACATTCCTTAGTTTATGAAAAATGATATTATTAATGATATTTTTATGGTGGGTAGTGGTTATGAAGAAAATTGTTGGAGATTATTTAGTTCACATATGAACTATTTATTTATGTATCTATTTTTTCAATGACACTAAAACATCACAATCATCATTCTTGATTTTTGTATGATGAAATTAAAAATCATTTATTAAAATATTATATATATATATATATATGAAATGTTTGGGTAATTGTAGTTGGTATCAAATGAAATGTCTTTTTATCCTTTAGTATTTATGATAATAAAATATTATCGAGATCCCTAGGGATATTTCTAAGGATAAGTATAAGGATGTGTATAATTATAAGAAAATTTACAATAATATTAGTCACATATAGATCATGTAGTTTCCTTGAGATTACATCTTTGTTTAGACACATGAAATGTATATGGCTCTAGAAAAATTATTCCCATGGGTAATAACTATAAAAAGTGAATAATGATATGGAATCAATCATCATTGAGTTCATCTAAAAGGGGCACGTCGACCACATGGTTTGGTACTACCAAGAGATATGATTTGGAAATTAAAAAACACTTCATAAACCATAATTAATGAATTTAATAGTGTCCATGAATAACCTAGTTTAATAATAAGGTGACATGTGTGGAAATAGGTTTTCATAATTTTGGAATTGTATAAGTTATTTTTCATGATTGTGCAGCTCCCGACTGTCTCTATTATTTCATAGAATATTCATTTTGGTGTTAATCAGAAGATGTAATCTTAAGGATTCATGTCTAAAATGAATACAATATGAAATGAAATGATTTTACTCTTGATCAACCCTATGTTATGAGATATGGAATGAGAAATCTCATAGTTATTCTCAGACAACTTTCTCAACCATTAAATCATATTTATATTCCAAACAATAATAAGAGAGATCATATTTCTATTGATTACTTCATAATGAAATTGCCATATTTTTATAATGGTTCTCTTGGTCCACTAGTTTATATGTAATGTATTTATAACATTGAAAATTAATTTTCTATTCTCCAATGATTGGATCAAGAAAATTTCATTTTTTTATTTATTTCATTGGGTAAAAGAAGTAGATCAATAATGGAATATTATAAATAATATTAGTCATCAAGATGAAATTTACAACATGGAGTGGGATGAGTTCAATAGGTTATTTTTTAATAAGTACATTTATCATATTCTTTATAAAAAAATTGGTAATTATATTATTGAGCTAAAATATAAGGATGATGAATATATTTGTACTTATGGGGAAACATTCACGAAAAATACGAGTTATGATTCTTATGTTATCATCAAACATAAATTTATGTATGATTGGTTGTATTGTTCCTTAATATAAAATCTATTAATGGATTTATCCATTAGGTAATTTAGAACCTATGTAGACATCAACCCATGTACTATCAAGGTAGAAGTATTGATCTGTGTTACCCAGAAATCTCTTTGATTTTATTAGAAAAGAAGTATGGAATACAATGGTTATTTTAAAAACCATATATATAAGAATATGATATTTCATAAAAACTATAAGCGTAAAATGATTCATAGTGAAAACTTTATTAAGAGGAATACTAAATATTTTATGTGTGGAATGGAGGTAAATTGATTTCCTGAAGGATAAATTAATGTGAAAATGTATCTAATGATGTAAATAGAGATAAATATTTATGGAATTCTTCTCCCACACTCAAGTGTTTAAAATGGTAGGAGTGTTGGATTTATGTTAACTATTACTAATGTCTAGTGGTTAATGATGATGATCAACACCATAAACCTATTATGATGGGAGAAAAATGGGAATCTCATTATATCACTAATTCTGTTGATGAGTACTATCATGGTAAGGTAAAAGTAATTAAAACCATACAATATATAACAAATAATTTCATATTGGAATCTAGATCTAAAAATAGTATTTTATATCTTAATAATTTTAAATGGGTTTCAAAATTACACAAAAATTATTATATGGAGAAATAGAATTGAAATCCTCTAGTGGTATGATGATCATATCTCATGAATATGGATCTTATCCAGTTGAAGTATGTGTAAATGTGATTCAAGAAAATCTTGTGATTCTCCCTCTATTATGGATTTATTCTTTCATAGTAATGTAATTTATTAATTTATATAAATCCCACATCAATAAACATTAATGAGAAGTCAATACTATTACTCAAAACAAACCAATGATCATTAATGAGGGGAACAAAAAATATAAACTTCTGATGTAAATACCATCCATGGAATGCGTCATGATCCCTTTTTAATTGGGGTGTTTATCTTAAATTCCTAGGGATAAACTCAACACTAATTATATTCTAATTTTATATGAGCTTATTGATATATTTCAAGATTAATTTACTAGTTTTCCAATGAATTGAAATGTTTAGTTCTGAAAAGAAATCATACCTAGGGTTACAACAATTTATTGACTCCCTATACAATGGCCCTAATTATGTTTTAGTAATAGAATAAGAAAGTACAAGATATTTTTTAAGAGGTAATGATTTGGAAATGTGTGTCACCGTGGGGTTCATGAATTTATTATATTAAGAAAAAATACTGATTGATGTGATTTTATATTTGTTATCAGGAACTGAACAAAATCATAACCAAGAAAACGTTTCCCCTACCCCATATTGAGAACTTTTTTTCTGAAATACATAGAGATGTATAATTTTACGGTAATTAACTTCATTGTAGATATCATCAACTGATAATTAACATGATGGATATACACATGACAATATTTCTAACAAGTTATAGATGCTATGTATATTTAATTATTACATTAAAATTATTAGTTATGACATTATCCATATGTGTTTAATGAATATAGACATTAAAGAGTATGTTAATAAATTTTTGGTAGTATTTATAGACTACATTATTATATATTTAATGATGCAAGATGATAATTAAGTTCACTTGATGATTGTAATGAAGATCCTATGGAAATATAAGATATATGAAAAATTATAAAAGTGTGAATATTGGTTGGAGAATTTTTTATTTCTAGTTCATATAATTGCATGCGAGGTTGTATCGGTCGATCTATCAAAGACAGGGGATGTTGAACATTTCCACGAACCAACTGCTATAACTGGGATACATATATTTCTTAATTTGATAGGATATTTTCAATAAATTGTTTATAATATCTCATGAAATAATAATCAACTTACCATGTTAAATCGGATGGGAGAAATGTTCTTTTATGTATATTAATATCATGAGAATTCCAAAGAACTAAAAAAAATATTGTCTGAGCGCCTATTATTACATTATCCTATTATATATAAGGTTTTTTAATAAATATTTATTCATAAATGAAGGTATTGGGATGTATTATTATGTATAAATCTATGGTGATAAATTATTCCTCATGATAATGGATATTTCACATGAAAAATTAATTAAATCACAATTTGGTGTAACCATCTATAAATTATTTCATTAAAAATATGTAGGTATTATCTTTATGAAAAAATGTGTGACATACATAATGATAATAAAATTTAAAATTATATATTCACATAGAAATATTCGAATAAGAACCAGATAATATAGTTGCATATGATTAAAAAGCATGCATGATTAAAAATATACCATCCTAGGAAAGAAAACATGGCACCAGATGATTTGAGTTGAAATGGCCATTATAGCATATCTATGATCAGGATCACAAAAAATACAATTTATATATATATTGAAATGATGTACTTTGAAATCATGAAGGATATCAAAAAATATTATCTTTCAAGAACGAGTTTTCAACAATCTCTCTTTGGTAATATTAAAGTAGATCATAAGCTAGATATAAGGATGAATATAAATGTTAGAAATGTTCCTTATTTCAGCCTTGATTATGATGGGTTGATACAATTTGTAAGCATTTATCTGTTACATCCATACAATAACTTATTGAGGAGATTTCATAAAAATCTCATTGTTATTTATTATCTATTCATCCTAGAATTATAAAGATGTAGAGATAACTGAATGATTATTTTTAATGGGATGGAAGAAAGATAGTTATTGTAGATTTTGTTTCTAGGTTCATGTTATGATAATAATTTATGACTATGTGACAAATGTATTGGGAAATTTTCTAACCATTACCAATACTAGAATGTAAATGGCTTAACCTCACCATGTATATTTTTTTCAGACTCCCCAAAAAATCTAAATTGAATAATGCTACATGGATTTTATTTGATCTCCTAAATAAGATAGAAAACTTCATCACTATTAGAGAATATTTATATCTAGATTATGTTTACAGAATCTAGTTTAAGGAAGAGGTAGGTTTACATAGAGTACCACATCCTACTGTGGATAATTATGATATATGGTTTACTACAATAAATAGAAAATCCTATAGCGGGAACATGATATAGAGAAAAGATTTAGAGCTATGTATCATCCTCAATAAAATGGTTGATATGATAAAAAAATTCAATCCCTATATAAAATTCATAGATATTTATGTGCTCTGATCAACACCTTCCTCTAGTCGAGTTTTCTTACAAAAATAGTTTTCAAATAATAATTTACAACACTTCTTATGGATCCCTCTATTAAATTAATTGTTCAACTCTAATTAAGTTCGATAGATATTGGAAATTAAAAAAATTGGAACTAATATTTCTAATGAAATAGAATATAATGGTAGAGGTACTCAACAATAGATCATTTTATCTTATAGTTGATAGAGAAGCTAATTTTAAAATCGTTAAGTGATCTAGACATTGATTTTGGTGATAATGTATTACTGTGAAGTTTTTCATGGAATATTTTTTTTATATTTATAATGAAATGGTAGCTAAGTTATAGTTATAGTGTCCCTATAGAGATTATTTATCTATTAGTAATGGTTGATTATCTGATGGTTCATCCACTAAATCTCTATCATATTAATGATGCGACCTATTTATTTATCCCGAGGAAGTTCATCACTGACTCTTCACCAATTCTAGTATTAGATGTCTTAAGACTATATAATTATCTTTATTATGAGGAAAACCTATGTGGATTCGAGATCATGGTGATAAATAGATTTGAAACAATACCACTCACACAGTCAATGTATTTTGGTGAAACCCTTTTCTTAGGGAAGCTACATGAGAACCTGAGGATATGATGAGGTAGAAGCAGCATCAATTTTATACATTGATGTGATGAAATTTTGTATTGAGAAATTCATTTTATATGCGGTAAAATTTAACGCCCCATGATATTATGAAATATGTTTTACAAATATATTTAATTTATTTTATAGCTTTCATTACATGTAATATCCGGTTTTAATGAACCTTAATATACTAATAATAAAATTATAAAAACATGTACAATATAAATTAGACATTAAATTTTGTAAAATGAATATGAATAACCAAATTTTAATGTTTTTATAATTATTTTAAATAAATAATATATATTTTATAGTAATGTAATTATATGTTTTTAAAAAATAAATTTCCTAGGAAACTTTTTTACTTATTTTTGTGGATAAATAATATAATTAATTTATAATAGTATTAAAAAATATAATTGAAAATATATAAATAATTTTATAAATATTCAAATAAAAATTATATTATACTGAATTATTTTTGAAGAGATTAAATTTTGAATGAATAATAAAAAAATACAGATTTATATTGGAAACTACCATTTTATTTAAAGTATTTACAAAGATATAATATATTTTAAAATTTTATAAAAAATTAATTTATTTCAATTATATTTTTATTATTCGAATTTAGGTAATTGATTTCAATTTCATATAAAATATTAATATTAAATTGTTTTATCAATATGGAATCTTTATCTTTGGAAAACATGTTTTATGTCATGTTTGTGGGATTAATTTAAAATTAAAATCTATCTATTCTATGTATATAATTTGGTAAAAGGAATTAAATTTTATTAATATTCCTATTTAATATTATATAACAATTGAAACTATTTTTTTTTGACATAATGTAGAATGAAAATATTAAATTTTAATTACCATGGTTAAGGTAAAATGAGTTTACGTAGGGTATAAAATAAAAATATATGGGTAGGATTGAGAATAAAACATATATATATACTATTATATATAATATTTCAACTTTATTAGATCCTAAATTCTAATATATAGTCATTTGAGAAATATCTTGGGAAATACCTTTTTTATTTTGGATTCATCTGGTAAATCTCAAAGTACTTTCCAGGTGGGTTTCATTCCCCACTTATAAATGTACATCCCTTATCCTCTCTTATTCACACTCCAATGAATTTTTTTTTAACCATGAGCTTCCAAAATACTTTACATAATTATTTCCCCATGTACTATTGTGCTCAGTTGATTAGGAAACTCTTCTAATATATCATTAGGTATAAACCTGAAGTGGCTCTTCGAAAAAGGAATATGTCTATTAACGTTGATTTTTCATTTTAGTTATTATTAATTGTTTTTAAAATATTACTAAAAAATTATGATATAAATACATCATCATATCTCGTATAACAATATATTTTTTTATTTTCATTATTTATATATCAAATTGGAAATGAAATTGTTTGTTTTTGTATGAAGGACTACCGCCTAACAATCCAAGATTTTTTATTTTACATCACCTCCTATTAAGGATAAATATAATGACAGATTTAACATATGTATATGATATTTATGACAAAAAATAATAATTTTTAAAATTATAATATAACATGTACCTTCTTACTTGTTAATTTATTGGATAATTATATCATTCTTATTGCGTAAAAATGTACTACCAACTATACGTAGCTTTGTGATGTGTTATTCATTTTATGTTAACATGGGATGAAATAAGGATATTTTTAATTAATATACATGGTATATATGATATAAAAATGATTAAATATAGTGACATTAAATATCCATTTCTTTTTTTCCATCCATAAAAACAAAATAGTGTTCATGTGTACATACGACTTACCATATCTATGAATAATTTAATTCATTTTGCACCTCTAAATTTTATGGATGAATATAAATATGTAAATAATGATTTTTTATAATGTAAATATCATATTAAATATTATATAGGTAATGGAACCATGATTAATGTACAAGGTCTTAAAATACCAAATGATACCATACTTTTAACCGTAGGAGTTATCACCCGAAAATGAAATTTAACAATGATTTGTTAATAAATGTTTGATAAGAGTTTATAAATAAAAATATATGGTATGATTAATATGATAATTTCATTTTAATATATTTATAATGAAACTATATTGTTTAAATAGGTGATTCAAATGTGTATTATTGATGTTAAGACTTAAGGTAAGAGTATTTTCATCTACCTTATATTTTTGTGAGACACATGGATTATTAATCAAAAGTTTCATTTGTTTGGTATATATACTACCCATGAATGCGTTTCAAGTTTCTTTTCATGAAATTATGGGACATAAATATCCATATATGGTTCTTTATTTCAGGGTTCTTGTGATTAAAAATATACCATATTGGTATATGTTTTACGTTATAATCTTGTTTTTTATTTGGAATGTTTGTAATTATATTTCTGATGATGAAATATTATGATATAAATTACCATAAAACTCTTGAATATTATTATCCTATAGTTATTTCTATATAATACAAGTTTTCTTATCATTTTATTATCTTTAATTTCATTGTATATTGAAGTAATATTTTTATGAAAAATCATCTTTATTTCCAAGTATGACCGAAAATCCTTTTTCTTCTATGGCTATGTTTTCTATAAAAAATGTAGTAGTTCTTTTAAAATTAACTAGTGATTGTTTAAATAAAATTTTACCCATGTTTTAATTTTTATAAAATGTTTTCAATGTAATCCTATTTTAATTTATTAATGTGGTAGTATTGAATTTTTTACAAAAAATGTGATAGGAATCATTGTTCTAATTTGTATGTCATAGAAGGAATTTTCCATAATCCTGAAAACTAAATTATAAGAATCATCAATTAAAAGTTTTAAATGATATTTTCAATGAAATAATTTCCTTAATATTTCTGAGTGTTTTTAAATTATATATAAGATATTTCAAATGAAAATTTTGTTTTCCAAAATTATATTTCAATAATATTTTTGTGGACTTTCTACTCAGATGAAATGTGACTGATTTTAATATATTAATATATAGTTATTTAAGTGTTATGCTTGGATGAATTATTACCCATCTAAATATATAAAATATTTCTTCTAAAAATTATTAGATAGTGGAAGTATGAATCTATCACTATATGAGAAGCATATTAAGTCACCCGATAAAATGGTTTTTTGAAGTTTATAGGAAGATGATGGTTTTATTTCAACATATAAAACATTTAATGCTACAATGTAAGGAGTGTGTATTGTTAAATGGAGGATATCAGATAAATTCTATTTAATGAAGATAAAATATAAAATTTTAATGATGGATATGTTATTTATCCAATAGGATGTTATTTCATATAGATCATTATAAAGAGCATCAAATGGATATGTGCAATGATGAGATGAATATTTTTTATACTAATGGTTGGAGGAATATGAAGGAACTCCTATATGAATATATGTTTATATACTTAGATTAATATTTAGTTCTATCATATTTAGAATTTTCAAAGAATAAATGATCATGGTGGTAAATTTTTTATCAAACGAAGAAAGAATTTTTGATAGGATAAAACACTATGAAATTTAAAATTTAGGATGATTTTTGCATGATAGAATGTAAGAATGAGCATCAGATGAATAATAATGATGAAATCAAACATACCATTCTATGAAGATGTAATACACAATGTTCTATGAACCATGTTTTATATCATGTTTAATTTTTTAATATTATGTACATTGAATACATAAAATTATAATAACTATTCTGAAACGAAATGTTGGATGGATATGTGTGTTTCCATCAGTGAGAGTAGGTGTATGAAGTGAACCATTTAATGTTATTATGTGTTCTCTAAACTATGATAATTTTTCAAACTAGAATGAGTAGAGGTGATTAACAATCCGAATTAACATAAAATTCACAATAGAGTACATCAATAAGTAAATAATGGTGTTATTAATATATTTCATACAATAAATGTAAGAAAATATAGAAAGGAAAAATAAATTACTTTTTATGTATTTAACTTGATAATGAATATTTTATCTATCAATGTGTGTTATCTAGTTCATATAATAATGTTTGACGAATTTTAATAATAATGAGGTTGAGGTTATTTGTATAATGTTTCATATACTGGAGTCTTCAAAATGATTCAATAATATTTTAGAAGCATTATTTACTATTCATCAGTTTGAAAAAATGTTTAGATTTTGGAAATTGGAATTTCTGTTGAGTGGAAATCAATATTTAATTTCCCTCCTAATTAACATTATTTTATCCAAAAAAAATTGGTGAATGTATATTATATGAAGAAATTGAATCTAAAATATTTTTATGTATGAATTATGTAAAGTGATAAAGAGTTTTGAGAAGTGTGAGATTCCATCTAAGGTGATTGTTAATCAAAGAAAAAGTTTCCCTAGAAAAAGGTTCTTATTATAGGTGTACCATCAAGAGCATTTAATCAGAATAATTATAGATGTTTTTTCTTGCCACATGTATAATGGATAGAGTGTAAGAAAATAGATGCACTATTCACAGAGAAATAAAATCAAGGAAGAAGTTATAGAGAAATATAGGATGGAAGTTGAGGCCCATGGTACTAAGGTTTTGTGATTAGAGGTGAAATGGTTGAAAATATTCTATATTGGAGGAGAAATGCGTTGTATGGAGTCATTTGTAAAAAGGGATAGGTGCACTAGATTATGTATACTAGTCAAATTTTGGAGATGCATATTTTTCAAATGATGTTTCTGGGTGTTACTTGAATATTTATCATCTGTTTTAACTAATGAGAAGACATTGTTTAACTACAAGAGTTGGGATATTTATATATTTGGATATTGGTAGATATTTTCCTGATATATCTCAACTAGATAGAGTTAGTATGATATATACTATTTGGATATAGAATAATTATAATGGGTTTTCCCTAATTATATGTAGTTTTATATTATAGTGATGTAACCATAGACCAACATTAGATACAATGGAAAGAATATATGTTCTAAAATTGAGTCCTCAGATTGTAAAAATAATTTTGTGACAATTTCCATATATCATCTTTATAGAATAATGTTAAAAAAATTAGAATAATTTCATATATATCCATAAATTTCAACTAATAATAGATGCCTGATAAATATAATGTAAGAAGTAATTAAAGTGGAAAATATTTAGAATAAGTTTTTCACCGCCAATTCGACGCCCTCCAAAGGTCACTACATGATCCAATTGGAAATAACTATTTGAATCAAATAAAAGGTTCCTTATATTTAGATCAAATTATTTTATTAGTATTTATATATTAAATATTTTAAATGATAATTTGTTTTTATTCTGAAGAATTGTTTTTCATTGGAAGATAATAATTTTTAGCCTAATATGAAGAGTAAAAAAGTAATCCCTTATTATATCAAGAAGATGTTTGTATCCAAAACCCCAATATGTGAGAATAATAAGGAATCACATAAGTAGATAAATCCATTCTATCAATCTAATATTATGAGGATAAACCATCTCACAATGTTATTATATCCAGTAATAGTTCATGTGAATCTAATAAAATTAAATCCTTAAAGAAAGTTTCTTAAAATGCTATTTAAAATTAAATATTGATAATTTTTATTTTAAAGTAAAATAATACATGAAAAATTTACTTTTTGAAGTTTCTAGATATAAAATATACCATATCAGAGTAATACAAGAGAGATTATCAATGTTAAATCATAACTCAATGATATGGACTAATCACTATGAAAGATGATTTGAGAATGATTTCTCTCACTAATCTTGTCAAAATTAATGAAGAAAATATGTTACCTTATCTGTAAAAATTAATCCTTGTGGAGAAAATTATATATGTAACATGTTTTTAGAAATTCATTATTACTGATGTTTTTAATTATAGCTTCCATGAATTAGAAAATTTTATTGGAATATGGAACTCTTAGATGGAAGATAGATCTAGAAGAATATATGTTCTTGAAAGAGTATTAAATGAAGAGAAAAAATATAATGAATATTGTTTATGGAATAATCACATGTGTGGAAGCTCCACCAAATCCAATGGGCCTATCATAAACTAAAACATCTAGTGATGAATAATACTCTCTTATAGAAATAGTTTTTACCAAGATTCTTCTATGAAGAATATGTGCAGGGGAAATTTGACAATGTAAATATCCTTGCACTATAAGATACTCAAGAATAAGGTATATATATTAAGAATTAGTAATTAAAGTTCAAGTGAAATTTGGTAAGGGAAATTAATTATTCCATTAACTAGTTGAGTAAGCTAAATAAATAAAAATATATAATAGATAAAACTCAATTTTGAAGGTAATTTGGTGATTCTTGATATTAAAAATACCATGTTAAATACATTTTTTCTTGAGAATGTAGTGATATTGAGAATCATGGAATCAACAAAAGCTAAATCTTCATATAATGATAACATTTTAATCTCTTCTGATGTTTCTACAAAAATTATTACTTCAGGAATGAATCTTTGAAATGGAAGGAATCATGAGAATATAATGTAACTATTATAAAAAATAAAGAAAAATATCATTCTATAAATATATAATCTAATGAGTATGTTAGTATATAACTCCAAAATATTATTTTAGGTTATAATTTCAAAAAAAAATTGGTGATTAATGTTGAGAAACACACTACAATTATAGAGGAAGATAAAAATTAAAAATTAATCGGTTCCCCCAAATATGTATCAGTGAAAACAATTTCCACAAATGGAAATACTACAGAGAAAAAGAATATTATGTATAGTGGTTATCGATGGTGTTCTAGAATGTTCAGACAAATGGATATAAAATTTAGGAAAATTTATCCATTGTAATATCAATAGGGAAAACCAATGTTGATGAGTTAAATTCAAAGAAAATGTTAACAGAACTTATATTTTCCATCCTTTAGAAAAGAATAAACATATACTAGAATCCCTAATATTTCTATTTTAGGAAGATATATGTTTTATTTTTGGAAGTAATAAAAATTTTGAAGAAAAATTATTTTCTTAATTACCGTGAATCACATAGGTAAACCTAATAAATAGTGGCTAGAAAATTCAATTGAAATTTTAAGGATGATTTATATTGATCTACCTTGGGGTTAAAGAAATAGGAAGAAAAAAAGGTTTGTACACCAAGGTGGATGGTTCGGAATGATTTCTTACCCAATTATATTGAATAAATTTTCAATTCAAAGAGAGTTATAATCATTAAAATAATGTTTAAGATAATGGATGAAATCTCAAAAATAATAGTCAATCAATCAAATAAATACATAAGTGAATTGGAATAGTGTAAGAAGTCACTAAAAAGAATAACATGTTCAGTTAAATTTACCTATAAATATAAAATTAATAAACTATAAGTTAATTTTTGGTAGATTTAAATTGGCTTGGAACACTCCTTAAAATTACATGATAATGTAACTAGGATAGGGGAGGAATGTAACGAACAATAGAAAGATTCATAAATAAAAATTGTTTTTAATGAAATATTAGCACAAGAAAAAAAGTTTTATTTCAAATGTTTTCATGGTTGTTTGGATAATGCTATTAAAGAGAGAAAGGAATAGTTGAGAATAAAAATAAAAAAAGTTGTGTTCCTCTCTTGCTGATTATAATAAGACTCCACCATACAATTTTGAAATTAAAATACATGTACAGAAATATATTCCACATAATATGCATAGTATATAGATATATAAGTGTGAAATCATGACCAAAAAAATGTTATTATAAAATGATTATCATGTTTAATAATAAATTCTCAAATATGTTCCTATATCTAATCTATTAATAATATTCCCCTATATTTCCTTATAATTTTTAAGAACCTACATAAAATGTGTAATTAAAGGTTATGATATTTAGGGGTAGTTATGAATTAAAAAAGATCAATCTGGTATTCTTATAATCATTATAAGGTGTTGTAGATAGTCATTTCAGTCAACAAAGGAGTTCCAACACCAGATAAAAATGACAAAGAATATTGAATGTTTCTATCATCCATAATGTATTTTTTCTATACTCAAAAACTAATAAAATATTATTTTAACAGAGATAAAGGGAAAAATTATTGATGATTTTTTAATAGAAAGAAAATAGTGAGATAATTGTTTCATGATATTTTTTGATAATGTTTTATAAGTTGGTTTACATGGATGTAGTAAATATAATTTATTTAGAAACAATAAATTTCACAAATGGAGTTTTTGAAATGTGTGAATGAATTGTAAAAACGTCTAGGACAACATTAATTATAATTTAATCACCCTTGTATAATAAATGGTTCAGATGACATACTGATTTATATGTGTCTGTTTTTTGGATTATTATATAATAAAAAGTTATTTATTTCTTCTCTCATGATGTTTATAGTTTATTCATGGAACCGAAGAAGAGATGGAATAAATAAAGTTCCTCCATCACTCAAATATTTCACAAAAGTGGTATTAAAAATTTATATCATTAATGGGGAGATGAATGTTTTCCCTCACTTGATAATATTAGGGAATATGGTGGTATTGATTTAATTGTGAATGAGGTGGAGAAATATTTCATTTAAATTAAAAAAAATGTTGTATCGATAATAAATCCAATGGGAAATATTGAAGATCATTTATAGTTTTTGTGAAATATATATTCAATATTTCGAGAATATATTATTGTAATGTTATTATGGAATTTGATGTAATGTTTTAAACAATTAGTGAAAAATATTACTAAATATAACATCGTATTGAAGTAATACCAATGATAAAATAATCCAATATAAAATGGTGTATTTTGATTTATGGGAAATAGTGTAGAAAAAATTTATTATGGAGGACAAGAATCCTTCAAATGGGTTCTTTATGGAGGATATGAAATAGTCCTATTATGCTATGTAAGTACTATATGAGCAGATAAAATTTCCATAATGATAATTAGGATAAATTCAATAAATTAAATTATACAATATTATTATACATGTTCTAAACATCATAAACATATTCAAGATTTAATCATAATTCCTAAAGGGGATATTGAGGAAAGAAAAAATGATGGTAGTTGATCGATTCCCTCTGATATAAATCACAAGGTAGATTTTATCAAAGGGATATGAAATATATGTTCAATGATTTAGTGGGGAAATGTTATTATATTGAACAATAATCATGTTACAGTATGACACTAGTTGTGTGGCCATTTTAGTTTGAATAATTATATATATAATGCGAGGAACCTAGTAGGAAAATTTATACATTGTGAGAGATATTTTACCTCCAATGAGTTTTTAAAAATACAAGAGGGGATAGAACAAAGATTGAGCCAACGTTATTGAAATAAATAGGTTATTTGTGATTGAATTCCATATTTTTTGAAACAATGTTATCATAAAGACATCAACATATTTTTTCTAAATGGATTATTTCTACATAGTCAATGTAAAAAATATTATATTACAAGATTTAAGATTTTTTATATCACTATGTTAAGTAGTTTTCTTATGTCTGTAGTTTATGTAATGGTATGTCATACCTTACATTACCCATGTAAGGGAAACAATTTCATTTCATAAAGGATGTCGGAGATTCTTATTATTATAAAAAGGATAGAAACAATTATTAATAATTATTCAATTTTATGGAGGATCACTTTTAAAATATATCAAAAAATTGAAATTTGATATTTTTACAGTAGGAAGTGTATATGAAATCATTAGAAAAAGTTTAGTGAAACAATTTCAAGAATATTATGGTATTGTTACACACTATAAAATTTTTAAATCTTTGATGTTTAGAGATTCTTTTAATAAATTAAAGCTATAAGATCTAGTCCATCGTCCAAAGAAAAATTGATTAAGGTATTTTATGATAGATATGTCTATCATATAATTGGAGAAAGTTTATATATATATTTATTATGTTGATTGAATGAAAGGTACATTGATTATTTGGAGAATTATGATGCTATCAGGTGAAAAAATATAAAGGATATTTAGGTAGAAAATATTTATGAAGACTCAGAAGAAGATTTAGTTGTAGAGGATAGAAAAATAAAAATGAATAAAAAATCATGGTTGTATATTTTTTATCATACATTGAAGGTATTCATCAAAGGATATCCATTAAGAACTTCTCAAGTAATGATGACTGGTCAATGATCCATCTGATGGATTATCATCAGAAAAAATTTTACAATATAATATAATGGATGATTCAATGAATATGTATTGGGATATGCTTTATAAAAATTGTAATTTATTATATATAATTATTTTATCTAGAGTTGAGAAAACAAATAGTGAAATGCAGACTAATTATATAGATAAATCAAAACGAACATGTGTGATTCCATCTGTTAGAGGTATCATATAGAGTGTAACAAAAAATGTTTTATAGATTTCACTGTACCAAAATATCAATTGAATAAGATTGTGGAAAGGTGATTCATAGGATTATTAATCATAAAATTTACTATATAAGGTATTATTCAATCAATGGAGGAATTTTTAATTGAATTTATCAAAAAAATATGACTATGGAATAATGAGATTTATATGTTTTTGTAAAAAATCTACCATGATGATGATTTCCTAATCAATAATTTTTAATCTAGTTGAAATGACAATTTTTCAATAATTTCATTAACACACAAAAAAGTATGTATGAAGAATTTTATGGATGTTGGAGTCTTTTTGAGGTCGTAAAAATAATCTAAAATATTTAAGAAGTGTACAAAAAAGTCAAAATGAGAGGTATAATTCAAATTGGAATTAAATTTGAGCGGGAAAACATAATTGAGATACAACACTTTTACATATAGAAAAAACTTTTAAAATGAGGTGAATTTATAGTACATGATAATAGGAAAATTTTTGTTCATATTCACAAATGAAGGGTAGTGCTAAATATTTCGTAGTATTGTGAATTTCCCACCTAGGAAATACATGGTTGAAGATGAAGTGGATCCTAAGAGTTGTTCTAATAAGAAGTGTGTATGCCACTAGTTTTAATCAAATTCATCAGAAAAAGATTTTATGGTTACTATTATAATGGAATGTTTATTTTTGGAATGAAGTTCAAGTCAATGAGAGATTGATTTCAGGCACACTATATAGAGGAATACAACATTTAGGTTAAGTTGTACAATATTGATGAACCAAGTTTTGAATCACACCCTATAGGGGATTATCATAAAGAAACTATGGTGCATGTGATAGTGTACTATAGAATGAGGGAACATATACAAAAAACAATGTACATTATATGGAGTTAACAAACAAATATTTCTTATATGATATTTTATGGTTATTTTTGCATGTTTATTTTATATTGGCTCAGAAGATATGAAGAAGTTTTAACTATAAAAATTTAGTTAACTTACCAATCAAATTTTATATGGTATTTTTTGGTTATGGATCTGAATATAGAAGATTAGCATTATGGGTGAATAAAAATTGAGGTTTCTATTAGATTTTATTAATTATTCATCAATTTTTTAAGACATATAATTATTGACCAACAGTAGTTATCGATCATATATTTACATAGAAATACTGGAACATAAAGAAGATCTTTTTCACATTAAATTTATAATTAATTTATATTTTATAGGATTAATTATTACCTTATCTTATTATCTATCTTCGATGAATATGTTGATATTCTTAACGGTTTCTCAGGTTACAATCATTGTTTTGGGAGGGCTGGTATTTGTGCCCCACCAGTTATGATCCAATAATTTTATAATTTTATTTCTAAATAAAAATCATAGTATATCAGCTAAAACCATCGAGGATAGATATTCCTTTGTTGTATATCTTTATCACCTCATGTTCCACCAGTAGTGACAGATTATCTCTCATTCTAATTATTATTATGAGAATGAGGGAGAGAGAGAGATGAATCTAGATAGAAAATGGATTCAGCATAACAATTCAGGATTCACAATTAACCCTATAGATTAGACATATCAATAATTTATAGAGTTATGGTTTATGTCAAAAATATTATTTAATTACACAAATCCCTTAAATAATGTGTAAACCCCATCACACAACATCTCACATAATAAAAATAATAATATTTTATGGTGTTTACTAACTGGTGCAACAGTTTGTCTATTTTACCATCTTGTAAATCAATAAATAAAATACGACACAATCTTGGTCTCCTCATCATCAAAGATATTTATTTAATAGCTGAATACATATTTAATTATGTTTTTTTTTCAAAAATATATACTATTTTCATAGTATGAAGAATAGTTATATATTAAATAATAATTAAATATTATATTATATATATGTACAATATTAAATTACATTAAAAATAAATATTTGTTTATTTTGTGAGAAAAAAATCATAAATAAAATTATTTATTGGTCTTGAAAATAATATTTATTCAAAAAATTATATTCATGTATATTTTAATCAAGATAAAACGAAAACATAGTTTGTGACGCTATAGGCTTCTTTGTCAATGGAATCATGAGGGATTTACTAAAGACTACGATTTCTATAATAAAAATGGCCTAGGTAACATTTAAAAATAATTTAGTATCACTAAATTGAGAACCACATATGAATTATTATTGTGAAATATAATCCCTATATCACAATATATCATCATGTAGGTTGAAAAAACTTTTAAAAAATATATGTTCTTGATACGTCTTTCTTTGACTATCTAAAATAAAATAATCATTACACCATGGCCTTTGAATTTAATTGTATTATTCCATTTCAATTAAAGTGATGTGATGTTAACCAAAATAAGTAGAGAAGTGATAAATTATTAATTAATAGATTCAAAAATAACATTCTATATAGGGCACAAAAAATGTACCATACTCACTTCCAACATATGGTATCATAGTTTTGGAATGTAAATCAAAGTATTCTATCCTTTTTGAGCATTTATAATATTCATGATGTATATAGACCATTACATAAACTCTCTAATTGTAATATCCTATTACACACACTCATGCATTATTTCTATAGGTGGTTCAGTTTTCATAATCTCCGATCATGGAAAATACTACATGTGCACATAATGATAAAATTATCATCTATTTATGAGAATTATATATGGATAGTCAACATTATATTAATTGATGGTTATCCAGACATATATCTATATTTTAGAATATTTTCATGTAATTTATTTTTTATCATCATATTGGGGAACTAATATGACCTTATAAAAATTATAAAAACTATATGAAATTTTTATATTAATTTAATATAGAAAAATTAAAATTATTTAACATGTAGTTTTATTAACAATAATATTAATGAATATACATTTCATAAAATCAACAAATAGTTGGATTGATAACACAAAATCTGAAATACCCTAACATAGACTAAATCCAACTACCTATGACTTAAGGTCTACTAGAACTCACATAAAGATCTCATTTCTATTGTTTTGTGTATTTATTCAGTGGCTCCTCCATGTTTTCTTCCACAATAATTCTTCTCACTAATACATAACATCTTCTGAGAAAAATACTTCAAAATATGAAACTTATGATTTAGATTCTTCATCCGAAAATCTTACTATAAATCCTTTTCATGATGCACCAGTATATTATCATCATAATAGAGTCTGAGTGAATATATACAATAGGTACCACATCATGATCTTGGATATACTTCGATTTCCAAACAACTTCATTAGTTTCTTAGAATCCTTAATATATCAAAAATCTATAGTTGAATTCATAGATTCAACTTCCACTAACCTCTTCTCTCTCACAACATCTCTATTTATATTAAATATGTATATCATCTATGATTCCATATAACCTTGATCTTTTTGGAAACTAGTATATTCATTTCCTTTAATTACTAGTTCCTCATGTCAACCATTGACTGGAAACATATCCTTAGTACACCTCTAATAATTACTCTTAGTCTCACCTTGAATCCAATGAAAATCACATGGGTGATCATGATATCTTAACACTTCACATAATTCATATTCAACATTAGACCTAGTAACTTTTTAACATTCTTAACTGAAAAAATAAAAAATATATATATATATATTAATTGCAATCCCTTGTCTTTACTCATGTATTTGAGGACATATTTTTTTTATGAAATATCAATTTCATGGGAAATGGGAAGAAATCCAATCATAGATTATCCCATACAAAATCACTTCAATATTATTTCTATATATATACCTTGATTTATAATGAGTAGCCTCTTAGATATATCAATATGGATATTGTTCCTAAGAAAATATGATGCTTCACCATAGTCCATTGTGGAAAAAAATATTTAACCAATACAGAATTGAAAATATGAAAGGTATTTCTTTTTAAATACGTATGAAAACAATGATATAAACTATAAATAATATAACTTCACTCCCACTAAACAACATATAAATACCAGGAATATATTTTTTCATTATGAAACTAAATTCCTTTTTCCCTTCATCAAATAGAATATTCCATGTCTTGGATTCTTTCTCTTATATGTAAATGGATATTTTTGATTTACATACATTGTAGGAATCCTTTAGAGTCACACACCCATTGGGTTGTTTAATATAAATAACTTCTTAGAGGTTCCCAGTATGGAAGACTACTTTTATATCCATTTTCATGATCTCATAGTCAATATTTACCACAATGGAAAGTATAATTCTAAATAATTTTAGTAGTGTAACTAGTGAAAGGTTATCATTATTGTTTATTCAATTAATAAATTTGAACAATTATTAAACTAGTCCAACTATATATGTAATGAAAATTACATCCAAGACTAGTTTCTTTTGCAATAAAATTTTAAAACCAACTATATTTGTATCCAATTGAGTATATCCAAAATCATGATTTTGGATTTAATTGAAGGAATCCATTTTATAATTCATAACTTCTTTCCACATGGAATCAACTATGCCACTTATTTCATCTAAATAGGTTACATGATCATTATTTTTATCAAATAATTATTTTCCATCCTTAATGACTATGAAACCATACTATTATAGTTCTCTATCCTCTCTTTTACTACTACATAGTACTTGTGTTTAAAGAAAATTTATTCCATATATATTTAAATAATATTTTCTTATGTTAACTATTTTATACCTTCAGCCTATACATCTTAAATGTGTATCTCACGCACACTATTAATTTTAGATATTTTATCCTTATCAAGGTATATGATGGGTCATTAATTAATTATATTATAATTAGGAGGGGTTGTTATTATAATATACACTTGTTTTTGTGTGGTATCCTATAAATTTTCACATTTCACCTCAAAGTGAATGCTTGTTTAAAAATGTGCAATTAATAATATCTTCTAATTACCACACATATAAGTATGAAAAAAAAATTAATTTCCTCTCCAAATTTGTATGAAATATTTTCTATCACATTATATTTCATTTGTTTTAGTATTTGGGTTGTTTTCATTAATGTTTATCCATGAAATAATAATCTAATACTAGAATGTCACATTTATCCCTCCTTTTACAACAAGGATCAATTCATCCTTTCAATTCATCAATTCTCTTGTATTGTATACATAGAAGTGAGTTTGGATAGAATCCAAAACCCCTATAAATAATCAATCAAGTCTTCATTATGTAATTCTCCACCATGTTTGAGTAGATTTTATTAATGATATTAACAATATCATTCTCCAATTCATTACTATATGTAATGAATATTTCAATGGAATCCAACTTATACATCATTATATATGCATATCCATATTTAAATAAATCATCAATAGAATATATTCCTCATTAGTATCCACTCATTGCATCAACTAGAATTGACTACACATAACGATGTGAAATGATTAAATAATATCCATAGTCCTTTATCATTTTCTATTAAATGGATATTTTTTCATTTTTCTATATAAAAATGTATGGAATACACCATGTGGTTTTTGTTCAAAATATTCCAAATTTATAACATGGTGTAATTAAGACAAGTGATTTTAAATTATATAACCAAGAAATTTATGTCAAAGTTGGGTGTGGTATGACTCATGTGAAATATTTTATTATCAATTTCCATTACATAGTTCATATAATATAGAAAATAAACCTAATTATTTAAATATTATTTATCAAAAAAAATTATTTCATTTTTAATATGAACATAAATTATTCTCAAATTTGAAAATAAATATAGATATTTTATGTATGGATATTGAAATTTTTTTTCGGTGATTGAAGAAACAAAATAAAAACCTATAAAACCATTACAATTCTAATTAAAAATGTATATTTATAGTCAAAAAATTTCATAAAACAAATTATGGATCTATGAGGACCTCATAAATCTATGGAGCCCCATTAAATCATCTAGAATATTATTTATTTCAATATTTGAATACATATATGAGAACCAGAAGATATTTCTAATAAAACAATAGTATAAATGGGTGACTTTATGTGGATAATGTATTCACCAAAATATTCCACTTTCTTTTTTTTAGGGGTTCAATTTTCCAAATGGTGGCCAATCTAGAATCATGTAAAATATATAATATCTTATTCTCTTTCATTGTGATTCATTTTTCTCTCCTTGGATGTGTATTTTAAAGTATATTTAGACATATTTATCTTCACATGACCTTTCCTTTTATTCACCATAATGAAAAATGATCGTGATGAATCACATATTTATTTAACTGGTAATGAAATGTTTCGTGATCTGGAAGAGACATAACATTGTTTTCACAATGAAATTAATAATAATGTTGAATATGATCTAATAAATTGATAAAATAATGTGAAATGTGCATAGGTCATCAATAAATATAAAATCTAAACCACCAGGCTCTCAATATGGGCAATTAATTTAACTATGTGATGCCTAACTATAACACTATCACCATTGTTAATCTAAAAGAGCTCCTTGGATATATCAAACCACTAATATATGTCTCTCTTGATATATACCAAAAAGATGGTTGAGCATGATATAAGTATCCATGTATATATGTGGCTTCATGAGTTCATTAGGAATGGATGAAAGCACAAATAGAATACAATAGACTATGTCACTAAAATTTTCAAATAAGATAGTGAAATCTTCATCACTCACCTGTTTTTTAAATTCATCAGTCATTGTGAATTATATCTCGTAATATTTCTATTCATGGTGAATCATAACTCTTATGAATATGAAAAATTCCTTCAAAATATAGGTAGTAACTTGATATAATTTCTCTAAAAGTAGTTTTAGGGATAATTTAGCTGATGAATTTGTTATTATTTTAAAATCATGAAAGGGAATATTTTTATTACATCTATTGATTACAAATTCTGTGGCATGGTATAAAATTAATTTTTTTCTAAATCTCTATATTTTATCAAATTCATATATCCACCACCATTGGAATTATAATATATAGTTTCATTATAAATTATAGTTTCAAACATACATATACCCCTTCTAATAACCAAATAGATGGAACAATCAATTACTCAATGGTATTTAGGGAGGAACGACTTTTCCAACCCTGGGATTTTTTCTCTTAAATCCATTGAGTGGAATCTATAATAAAAAACCCTTAATCATATTTCAGTAACCAATTAATAAAACTTACACCATGTCTACCATAGAATAATTCTTAGATTTTACGTTGCATAGTTATACAAGGAAAAATTTATAAGAACTCCATAATAAAAGTAATATTCCAAAAAGAGTTGTTCAGACACTTAATTCAATAGTTTTCATTATTAATCAAGCAATTGAAGGTATAGTTTGATTGAATGGCCCAATGTCCTCAATTTTTATTCATTTCTTGAATTGAAGGTATAGTATAACATAAATATAAGTTTGGTATTTTATTTATTATGTGTAAACTATTATTTTTTTAGCATATTTATTTCTTCATAATATTAGTTGTATTTTACTTATGTGATTAACCTTGTTTCAAGTAAATATATACCAATAATCCATTTATTTTAATTCCATTGTTTCCCCTTAGTCTATTTATTTATATGATCACAGAAATGAATCCATAAAAAAATAATGCATAATATAGAAATATATATATATATAAATAATTGATGTGATCATTAGATTATATAATAGTTGATCTATTGAGAGGATAATAAATTATCATATACCCTTAGTATAAAACTCCTTGCGTCGATATTTGCAAAAGTTGAAGTATTCCATCTATATACTTTTGTATCACCTAGGTTTGTTTCATCTTTATTCCATCTTGAACCATCCACATGAATCTTGGGATACACTATATATTACTTATGTTTATAAATCACACACAAGTATAGAGAACCAAATGATTTTTAATGAAAATTATATAAAAAAACATTATCCTAAAAGTCCAATATAAATAATGATAGATGGATGACACAGAAGAGAACATATTTAATTAAATAGAAATTAACTGAGAAACACACAAGGTAAATGAAATTAGGTAAAAAAATACATTGTTCTTGCCAAATATTATGACCAATCATTGAAATTTAAGATTATGGAATGGTTAACTTGCAAGCTTTGACCTCAATTAATTATTTATTATTATGATAAACATAATTTACTTGACTAATTAATTAAGTATTAATTAATTCCCCTTATATTAATGATCATCTATTTTCTTTTACAGATACTGTCATAAAATAATTCATGGAAATTATACAGAGGGACCAAAAATTATAGACAATTATAGTACATTAATTTGAGTAATTATTAATCGTTAAAATTTTTTATTACATTTTCAATACATCTTTTGAAAATATTTTATTTAGGTTTTATTAATGAAAATAATAATTTTTATTTAATTTAAATTATTACTTTTTTGGGATACTACATGGAATGTACTCATGAGCTCTATAATGTTTTCATTAATTTCCATGTATCTTAAACAAATACAAGGGGAATGATTGTGTAACTCATTATTATTACATGGTATGTGATTAATATCAACGTATAGCGTGTTATTAATGACATGTTCATGTAAACACCTTCAATTAAATAAGAGTGTTCTTTAGATTTATATCCATGTGACATATACTCGGGCTACATGTTTTATTTTTTATTATTGTGTGTCTGCATACTCAATTTATTTACTCAACGTGTAATTCACTAAAATAAAATAATGTTTCAAATTCAATGTATACTGAATACATATCAAATGATTCATTATTTTTTCCTAATGTTAAATTCAAGAGGTTATAAACCTTTTATTTATCCACTTTGTTCAATTTTCACCGCTAAAACTTACAGGCTACACATATAGTGTTCTATTTGGAATCTATGTAATATAAAAAATGTTGTGAAATATTATCCAATTATATATGGTTTTTTAAATAAATTATAGCTGTGTAGTAGTTGGTTAATTTTCCATGTATCTTGCAACACATCCTAGTGTGGTGAACTTGGGTGCATGGACTGTACAATGACTATAATCCAAGTAACCCATTCAACCATCCATAATCCTTGGCACCATTTTATGGAATCATTAATCATTCTGTATTCATTCAAAATCTTAATGAAAATGATAAATATTTAGTGATGAATATTAAAATATTGAAATAAAAGTAATTAACACTAAAATTAGAGAAGGAATAATATGAAAGTCATATATCTAACCACTATTGTACATAATCCATTAACAAATAAAATAAATAATTATAAATTTATATGTTACCACTAAAATATGAAATTGTTCTTCTTGATGCAGTGGAATCACCATATGTAAAAATAACCATTGTGGTTTATGTTGGATTCAATGGATCACTCACCATTTATATAACACAAAAAATCATGACCATAAAAAAAATCCTCATAAAATATTTATATAGGATTTCTATAACTCGAAAACTACTTTTTGAAGTTAAATTTATAGTTATTTTAAATTTTATCAGAATAAGAATTAACTCATATTGGGATGTTTCTTTGTTGAATATTATGATCATCTAAATCACTTTTTTGATGATTTTTTTGTTGAGAGGATTGGATGTATATCCCCTATATTAGTGACATAAATGTGGATTTTGTCATCTCATAATAAAACCAATTGAATAAAAAGTTCTAACAAAGTGGATGGAATATCTTTTGATTTCCATCATTATCACTTCAATATCCTTAAAGAATAAATGATTCTATCTTATTCTTATCATTCTTGAGAGGTTGTTATAAAAAGTAATCGTGAGGGAGAATGAATTGTGAAAAATAATTATCAATTCATTATTAATAATAAACAATAGACATAAGAATAAATTTATAAAGGTATAGTTCAGCATAAAATAGTAATTAATTTTAAAATAACCTTTAATTTGTATAACAAACCCCAAGTAACCCCATACCATGAAAATTAATAATATAACAATTTTAATGAAAAAAAATAAATACTAAAATGATAAATATATTTTGTTTTATTGATAATTAATTTTTATCAGCAGAAACTATCTTTGTCTGCTCATCCTCCTCAACATTTATTGAATACCCAAACAAGTACTTAAATCAAAATTGTTTCTCAAACAAATATTCTATATATAAACTAGAAAATAAATATTATTTAAATATTATAAAAAATAAACAAATATTATATATATTTTTAACATAATAATTACCATACCCAAAAAAATATAAATAATTACTATTATCATAATCCATAATACAATTAATCCTCAGTCATGAAAATATTATTCATTCCTATAATTAAATTCAAATAGAATTTAATCCCGATAAAAAAAATTATTCTATAAAAATATAAGATTATTTTTCATTGTCATCATGAGTAAATGGATAAAACACAATATTACTATTCTGTAATGGGTTAAGGAAACAAATAGAATGATATTGATTTAAAAAAATTGCAAATCTCACTCAAACACTTACTATATACTATAATCCATTTGTCATAATATCTTATTATGATGGGTTCACATATGTGTCAACAACCATGTTTATTGATACGTATTTTTTTGAATTTGTGAAATAAACTATTAATCACACTATAAATACGAAATTTAGTGAAATAGATCCATTTCAATTAGAGGAAAGAGATATAAAAATCCATAAATATTTAATTTAAAAATACTCCCTTTACTTATTCATTAATAACATTTAATTCATGATACACTCAATGTACTATACATCCCACACACACATGGAATCACTATTTTGGTTTGTATAATAAAATATTTGAGTAATGATAAAAATTAATAACAATATTAATGTATAAGAACCATTTCGAATGATTTTACCTAAAAAATATAATGATACATAATCATGTCGAATTTTTATAGGTGGTATGTTACCAAAATCACCCAACATGGAGATTACCAAGTGTGAACTTCAAGAGTAAAAGTCCCATCTTCTTTGAGTAATTTAAACTAACAGTAAGAATTACATGTCTACCATCATATTATGTTATTGGAATGTAGATATAAATTTAAAAATATTGTGATTTCATTTAAAGGTTCTCATCAAATATGGTATCTTTTCTATCCTTATCAATGTGAAAGATACTCTATGAAATTATTACATTATAGCGAGGAAGAATAATAAACAATATTTAATAATACATATTATTAATAATAAAATCATTCAATATACATGTAATCCAAAGAAAAAAATATTGGTTATTGAAAAACAAATATAAAATATTCATGATATAGATCAACTAGAATAAGTCATTATAATATTAAATACTGTGAGATAAATATATTCTAACCACAGTTGGCTCATTGTATTCAAATTTATTTTTATAGTGAAGAATCCATGGACCGAGGATTATTTTTTTGGAATTAATGTAGGTTCTCACCCTGAGGCTGAGCCTTATAAAAATACATATGTTTTTTCCTTATATCGTCTTTATAGTATAAGGGTAAAACAGTGAGGAATAAATTTCTATAAATTCACACATCATAACAAAAAATAGAATATCAATCAATATAATATAAGAATGAGTTTAAGATGAATTCAGTAGAAAATTTTTGGTCACCACAGATTCACCCTCACCATCAGGGTGTCTTCATGATCTACCTTGGAACAAACATTACATCCGAGAATAAAATAAGATACCTAGAATAAACATTATTAATGTTGGATGAATGAACTCATACATTGAATTCGTATGGATGAAAATTTTATGCCAATATATATGAGAGTTTGACTATATTATAGATATCACGAAAAGATGTTAGAGTCCCTAGCATTGAGATCTTAAATGTAAGATGATCAATGAGAGTTTTTAGATCATTTTCTTGATAAAAAATTTTTTTGGATCTCTTTAAACATTTATTATGGTCTAGTCTAAACATTTTTCAAATAGTGTACCAGCTTTGTTAGGATCACTGCCTCTTCAATGTACACTAATTATTTTCTACATGGTTTTTTAAATTGTTTTCAAACACTGGTTTTGCATATATCCTGAATTACCTGGTATCTTAGAGTATGTTACATGGTTAGATCAAACACTGAACCAATAATAAAATATATACATCCTCTCTCCAACCAGCCACATAGATTCTTAGGGAAAACCACTATGTTTTATCAAGATATTATGGAACTGTAAATCCCATTAAATGATTATAGAACACTTTGAAACCATCTATAAGTTACAAAATACATTACATAATAATACCATATATTAAAAATACATAGATACAGGATGAAGGAAATTCCCTATTATAAATGAAAATTATAGACTGTTAAGGATTTCAGTATCATCTCTCACACTAGGTGTGGTGTATACACTTATTTTTCACCCCCTCGGTCAACACATGTCCACAGTGGAGGATATAACATATAATAGTCTCACATTAGAAGTATTCATAAGGTCATTACCAACATTATGTTTCATTTATCCCCACCAGTGAAAAAAGGTCCTCTTTATAAAAGTATGGATAGAAGTAGTTTATCCCAAATTTCACAGTAAGAACAATAAGAATATTTGTATTGAATTACATAGTATGAATATATATAACTAAAAAATAAAATAAAAAATCAAATGTGAGAATTTTATATTTACATAAAACATGTTCATTGGTCAATTTTTTTAATTGAATCATTAAATATATAAGATATCTAATTGAATTTTTTTAACTCTTAAAATTGATCTATATTAATATTGTTTGATAATTAATAGTTTTGATAAAATAAATAACAACATTAAAATTAAATAAAAATGAATATATGTTTAATGATATATTAACAATAAAATAAAAAATATATTTCATTATGAAAAGTGGACCAGAACTTTTTCCATCATCTTACTTGCTTTTAAAACTATAATTGCCACGATAGTGCATAAAAATGGGAAAAACCAGTAAATAAAAATAATTCCTATGGAAATATTATTTGACATATAAAAATGAAAATATCATAGTATTTTGATAGGTAGTTTCTGGGTTCTACTCTTAAAATCATTTCCCTTTGAATGACACACCACATAAAACAAACCTACATATGATTAAAAGTTATGATGCATTTACATCAGAAAATATTACCAAAGGAATTTGCGATTCAAAATACTCAGATGAGTACCATAGTTATACATTATCATATCATAGAACATACACATGTGTGTTAGATAGTTTCCTTTTCTAACATTTCTAGTGATTGTTTTATATAATCCCAACCTCACATTTTTTTCTTAGGCTTCCACTGATGATTCTATACCATGCGGTCTAAAACAACATATTAGACTTCAACAATCCATATAAATGGTGTATAAATTCCCAAACATATGTTTTCACTAATAAATCCACTCTATACTTTCTTTTTCCAATATGGATCAATGAATTTATACATAGCTACAATGATACAATAGTCAACAAAAACACACTTGAACCAGCGTCTTTAATTTTATCCAAAACAAGTTGATAAAAATTAAGTAATAAAAACTATGTATACTCCTAAAACTGAATTTTACTAATATATTATAATAGAATTTGACCAAAAAAAATTTAAATACTAAAAATTTAAAATCTAAATGAACATCATGCACTTGATTGAAAATTAAAACAAAATAATTTTGTAAACAATTATTACCCTAAAAAACATATATTCTCTATCTATTTAATTATATATATTTAATGTTCCACATTAAACATGTATTAAAATATGTATTCACCCTCATGGTTAATTTTCTATGAATATAGTTTGATCCCTTTTTATTTTTATGAAAAAAAAATATTGAAACTTCATGAAATGTATTCTAATGAATTAATATTTATAATGCCAAAAACCTTAGCAGATTAAAAAATATTTCACATTCAAGAGTATTTACATAGACAACAAACAAATCATTCAAGACTGTAATGTAAATTAAAATATAAATGATAAATATTCTCAAAACCCATTCATAATTATTATTTTGTTGTATGGAGTATAAAAATGAATAAACATGAACAATCCAATTTTCTCAACACAATAGTCTAAATGTCTTACATTAGTTATTGGAGGTTAATTAGAATACTCACACTTATAGAAGAAGACCACATACTACCCTAGATATCACATTGACTAATACCCTATAAAAAATCATCACTATTAATATCACCAGTATGATAACTATTATAGTCCAAATGAGAGATGAGGGATAATGTGTTTACATGAAATTCATAGCAGAAAACGTAAATTTTCAATGGGGAATTTATTCGAAAACAAATTAAATTAATTGTATATTAAGAACTAATCACACAAAAATACCAAAAAATTATTTACATCTATATATGAAAAATATAAATTAAAAGAACAAGGTATAAAAAAACACCAAAAAAATAATGAATCACTAAAAAATAGTTAAATATAAATATAGATATGAAAACACTAACCTATTTGGAATTCATTATTTCATCACCTAAACAAATTAAAAGAAATTTTCCAAAATTCCTTGTAGTTTCCCATATGTAATATCATTCTCAAGGTTCAATTTTTACCTTCATTCAATGACATAAATTTTACCTAAAAGATAATTGTTTACTATTTTTTAAAATAAATTATTTATTTAATAAAATCAATATTTACTGATATATTTTGTAAATTGAGATAAAACCTTCAATGTATTTATAATTTCATTTGAAGAATTCATATGTAATAATTTCTAAAATAATTGGCATCATATTAAATATATTTTACTATGAATTTTAAATTTACAATTTTTAATTGAAATTAAAATCTCCTCACCTACTTGAAAATATGAAGTTCCATGTTATTATGTTATCTTTTATTCTAAAGTTTATATAAATTAGGAATATATTTTAATTCTAGATATTATTATGAACCATATATGATTTCTAGTTTTATCATCTTACTATGATTTGAAAATGAATATAATTATATATTTTATAAGAACAACCCCTAAACACATATTTAGTAATAAATGAAAATAAGTATTTTATCATTATAATGTTCCAACAAATGATAATGAATAACAATATAGGTTATAATTTAAAAAACTAGTACATATTACAGGTGAAAAGGTATTTACATTAAAGACATTTAATATAAATGAATATGAACTATTAACAAATTATGGTTTTATTGTACTTAATTGATCAACTGATCCTATAGAATGGTCTAAAAGGGTCGATATAGATCAGAAATTTTCTAGCTCATTGTATTGGTGAAATTGACTAGGATATTGTCCCAGGAATAAATATAGCTTCTGAAACACTTCTATAGAACTATGACAAGTCCATAGGCATCTATAATGGAAAGGTATAAACTAACTACATGTATCATTTCATAAATGGGAATCCGGAGAATGCTTATACATAATATTTTCCTCACATTACATTTATAAACCGATATTAGATTAATTTTATCTTCAATGTTAATTTATAGTACTATTTATTTATTCAAATAATTTATCTTTTGGTACATGATTAAAAAATACTAGTAATGTAAATCCCATAATTAAACATAAACATAATACCATAATTTATATAAATATTTCATAATATAAAATAAAAACTATGACATGTTTTTAAGAATCTCATTATGAATGACAATGAAAGGAAAATATAAATTAAATAAACTAAGAAAAAAATTAACTATTAAAGGAAAAACTCGAATTAGTAACTATTTAAATTAATATATTCCCTTAATTATTTCTTTTAAAGTCACTAAAATCAATATTTCATGACTATAGAACCTAAAAAAGTATGTTTCTAGGTTATATGTGATTCAATTAAAATTAATTATAGAAAAATTCCCTAAAAAATAGCTACAAACAATATTCTATGGATTGAATCATAGAGAAAATATAGAACTAGAACAAATACAATACATCAAAAAGATTTGAAGAATGTCTTGAATTATAATTCCATTATCAATTAATGAGCATCTTCATTAGGCTCCATTTGATAACACTTCATAAAAACTATTTATAAAAAATTAATAGAATTTATCTATTTTTACATATTTATGTTTATTTTTTATTATATTAATGTTTTAATAGATTCTTAACCCATTTAAATAGATAAAGATGAGTGAATAAAATATTATAGGTTTATTCACACCATAATGAGATGTCTATAATTTATTTTAGAGTCAAAGAACATAATCCAATAAATAATCATTTAAAATTTGAATGAATATTTTGTGATATAATAATGTTTAAAATTTAATACATTGTGATAACTACATGAGGTATGATTCTTAAAAACACATAGTGATATAAGTTTAAATTGGGAAATAAATTATTAATGAATTAAAATTGTGTATACTTCATTTTTACATTACATGGAATCGAAATCAAGCATTAAAAATGGAATAGAAATCACATATTAATAAATAAAAGACACATCATTGAGGCATTCCAAACAAAAATGAAAAAATTGATTAAAACCAAATGAATAATACAAATAAAGTATTCATGGAAGTATGAATGAATATAGATTATATTTTTTTTATTTGCAGTTAATTCATATGTAAATGATTCAATCACCAGCAGTTATATGTGTAATATTTCAATGTGTTTTGTTTTTTAACAAAATGCATAGAATAAAATCATTTTAGTTCAATTAAAATTATATTCATATATCGATTTAGAGTAAAAAAGTTGATTCATTCATCATATAAATAATGGACGTATTCATCAGTATGAGGGGTATACACATATTCTTTCAAAATAAAAGACAATTTTAATTAACTATATCATGTTCTATCTTTAATAGTAAATATAATGACATGGTTAATCAGTTGTCTAATAACATTCATGAGTTATTTTATCTAATTGTGGTGAAATTAAGAATTAATGAAATTCAGACAACATTCGCAACATATAGGTTTAAAATTGTAAAGAATATTCACATTTTCACCTTTTCGATGTTTTTAAAAGGATGATTTGATTATTTCTCAACCTTATTTTAAATTTTCAATTTATCCATTAATATTAATATTGTAAAAAAAATTGAACAAAAATGAATATTACCTACCAATTTTTAAAACCTTTTGGGTTAATGTATAAGATGATGATATTGATGGATGTAATATATAAAAATGAAAAAAATTTGAGATTAAGAATTACAAATTCAATGAAGGGATGATTGAAAAAATAAATTATTATTAGTGACTAATTATATTGATATGAACCATATAGGGGTGAATGGTTACCCTATATGGTGGTATACCAAAGGGGTGAACTATAGAAAAAATATTTTTCAACGAATGGAATGGGGAGGATAGTGTGGCCACAAACCAAAACAAGGTTTCACTTACAATTATGTGGTTTTAGGGCATCTGATTTATCCCAAGGTGTCCATATGGTTTCTCCAATTCGGTACATGGGTTTCTTATATATGGGTTTAAAAATTATAATATATAATATTATTATTATATTATAAAATATATTTTACTCAAAAAATAATTAATATAATTTATAATAATTAATATTTTTAAATTGTTTTTTCTTATTAATTTTGTTAAAGTATGAATTGGAGCATTTATGTACAATTTTAAACAATATTTACTAATTTCATGAAAAATCATTAAATTATAACAATAATAATTCAATATATTTTTTTATATTTTATTAGGAGATATATTAATACTGAAAAAATTATTATAACTTTTTTTTGTACTATCATATGATTCAATGGTAATAATAACTAATGAATGGAAATATTTCTGTTGATAATATAAAATCTTTTAGTTATAATGAAATTGTAAAAAATATAACTAATTAATAATGACTTATTATCAAAATATTTATATAAATAAATATATACGATTGTAAAAATAATTTTGATTAATTGTAAATAATATCATGAAAACATTATATATATTAGAATTACTCATTTTTACAAAATGATATTTTATTCAAGAGAAAATTTATGTTGTAATATCACACTTTTTATAGTTATTTTTTAGGGATGAATAAAATATAATAAACAGTTATTTATGAGAACAATAATAAAAAACAACATACACAACCAAATTAGAGCCCACTGGATCGGGATGCCCCTCCTATACCTGCGCCACCTCAATGTACTTTCCAATATCAAATTTTCACATTTTAATTCATTGGGCCTTGAATACCTACACCCCATAGACCATGGTACTTATAAATTACTACTGATGTGCTTATAAGTGGAGCACAATAGGACCTTTACAACATTTCATCAACACACACTAGTCCCTACTATATTAATATTAAATAAGAATATAATATTATTTATATATGGTGAAAAAAATTTAGCGTGTTTATTAAAAAATGTTCTTGTTTTATTAGAATGAAAAAATTTCTACTTTTTTAAAATTGAACCACAAAACAACAATTTTTTTAGTAATTATAATCCCAAATTTTTCTACTAAATCTAAAAACAATAAATATGGATTGTTTTAACTAAATATGGTTTATTTTTCTTCATATAATTTAATTATATGATATGAATAATAATATAGAGTTATAAATTTCAATATGATGAAACCCTAGAGATTTCATTTTACATGCTTTTGAGTTGAAGAAAATAAATACTCAAAAATATCATTTATTAATCCATTTCTAGAAAGAAATTTAAACATAGCTTATTATGCAATTTTTACCAGGTTAATTTCTTATCACTTGATATATTTATGTGTATGTAATGTGATTCATTGATTTCTAAAATATTTCCATAGGATCATTTCATGATTTATTATGACATTTAATTATCAATGTATGTTCATGTATGTCATTTGTTTTTAGATAGAGAATAAAACATTAAATACATTTTAAAAAATGAAGATATTTATATTGACAATTAATGTTATATAATATGGATATCGATTTCTTGATACACTATTGTTAAATTTTACATTCATGTGGCTAATGTAGAATTTTCTCCATTGATTCATAGAATAAGCTAAATCATAAATACTTTTTAATATTTTTTATTATATTTTACATAATTATATTTATTCATTGTTGATTCTAGATTGATCATCGGTGTCTTGATTTAAAAACCTAAAGGGACTATTATGGAGAATAATTTGTAAATAATTTTATTTACAAGATTTACATTTAAATAAAATTTAATTAATATGTAAAATTGTAAAAAAATTATTTTATTCTATTTTTTTATTAAATCATTGATATGAATTATTTCAGAAGAGAACATACCCAAACTCTTAGTGTGGCTGGAATCATTAAAAGAAATATTATAAACCCTATTTTAAATTATATATATATAATTCCATATATTATATTAAATAAAATTTTAATGGGAATTATAATATTTAGAATAATATTATCAGAATTTGATAATAATTCTTTTGTTTTAAAAATATTATTGAAACTATAATATATAATGTACTTATTAATATAATAAGACATAACTAGTTTTAGAAAACAATCATTCAAAATATATCTTTCTTTTTAAAATTAAAATATTGTTTTCATTAAATAGTATTTTTATGAATTAATATCATAATAATTACATTATTTTGAAAAAAATTACATTTTTTTGTGAACAATTGTTTAACATTTATTATTTCCTTTAGTATTAATAGACCTTTACCACATTATAGTGATGTTGTTATTAAATTTAGGATATTTTAATTATAAATTATAAATTCATAATTTTCTCATAACAAAATGACGGTAATAAATTATTTCAACAATATTCTACAATGTTTTTAGAATTTATAGAAAGTGAAAAAAATGATAACTTTGATTAGATTGTATTTTATTCAATTGATGGGTTCTTATACATATAACATTAAATAAAATAATCAATAATATCCTCAATTTTGTATATATTTCTTCAGCCGCATCAAATAAAATGATATCCCCTATATAACACCTAAAATAATTATTCAATTATATATAATCAAATATCTATAGGAATAAAAATTACCAAATTCAAAAATATTATAACATTTATTTGGGTGTTAAAACATATATATTAATATGATAGAAAAAGAGGGGGGAAATGTTTCAAGTTTAAAACATGGATCTAGTATATAAAAAAATAATTCAATGACCAGAATTTAAATATTTTATTAATTAAATGAAGGCACAACTATTGTTATATAATATTTAAAAAACATATAATTCACTCGGTAATTATTTTATATCATCCTTTAACATGATTTTGAAATATAATCATGGTTTTATTAACAATTGAATAGTTCAATTATTAATGTATCATATTCAAATACCTTATTATATTGGATGTAATTATATATAACACAAATTAAGGATTAAAATTAACGTATTCATCAGATATTATTGGGAAGAATGATATACCATATATTATTACACTAATTATTATAATTTGTAATATGATATAATGCCCATGACATATATTATATGATGACCTCTATATTGGTTAATATTTTATTATGTTTTACGAATAATTAATTTCATATTGGTATGTTAGAATGTCTTAGAACCCATAATTCTTAACACAATCGATTGAAAACATTTTTGTTAGAAATATTACATAATATTTATCTCTTGGGAACAATATGCTTCTTAACCGATAATTTTTACTTAACATTTATCCTAAAATTTCAAAATTATCACTATGTTTTTAAAATTATACTTTTATTATTTTCTGTTTTGATATAATATTTTTTATATTATAATCCATTACTGTTGGACTCTATTTTCATATCCATAATAATAATTCATTTAACTGTATTGATATATATTGATATTTTGATTTCATCACAATATATTCAAAATCATGAATAAAAAAAAGAAATTGATTATTTAGTGTCTTAATAGTGGTAGTGACTTTTAATATGGTGGCCTTATAGGAAAAATGATAAATAATTATGACACAATTTTGTAATGAATGAATTTTGATGTGGGTATAGTTGATTTTATGAGAGTTGTATTTCTAGATAAAGTGATTGTTGAAAAAATGTGTGATGGATGTGACTTCATTTAGATAGTGGAGAAAATATTTTCTATATTATATTAGATGTGACTAAAATATTTCTAAATCAGTATTATTTTTATTTGATATTATAATATATCATTGATCGCCTATTTGATTATATAATCATTTAGTATTACCTCATGAAAAATGATTAGTATTTTATGGTCATAATTATAGTAAATCATTAAAATATATACATGTGCAATGATATTAATTATAATACTCATATTTTTATGTTGATGGTTTATTTATCATTGATTTGGGTTTGGTTTTCTGGGACTAAAAATTTCATAGAACTTTATAATCCACAAACTATGTAATGTAGTATTACTTACAATGTTCTAGCTAAAATATACATTAATTTTGTAAAATAATCATGAGGAAGTGAATTATTTTCCAAACATTAAAATATGTATTGATTAATTATTTACTTGAATAATATTTAAAATCCAATAAGAATATGCTTTTTATGATGTGTATATATTCACTATTTAAAAGTAATATAGTTGTATGGATTCATTATAATTTATTTTTTAATTTTGGATAAATTTTTATATATTAATTATTTAATATGATGGATATGTAATGACTACAATTTTTATACTATGTTATTATAGGTTATTTTGGAACATGACTGTATTTTTGACATTAATGAAAGGAATAACTATACTAAAAATTGAAATATTTTTTTGCCTAAAAATATAATAAAAAAATATAAAGAAATATATAACCATAAAAATATTTTGAATCTATTAAATTGAAAAAAAATTAATCACAAACAAAACTATTATTTTTATATGGAATACATTAATATTATTTATGTACTTAATTACTTTTTAATATGGTAATTTTAAATGATAAATATCACCACAAAAAATAATATAACATATGTAGTAAATATAAATAATATAAAATTGAATGTGTTATTGATTTCAAACAACTATTTGAAGCTAAATAACATTATCCATTACATTATTTAACCCATTCATTTCCATCTATTATAAACATTTATCCTACTATGTATGAATATACTATATCTAAACATAAATTTTATAATATGGTTGATCCAATGGAAATTTTCTACTTACATCATTATAACAAAATTAATTCTCACATGGAATTATAAACTTCCACTATAACATATAAACTTCAACCTAATCCCACCAATTATAGTTGAATCCAATTATCTTTTCCCTGCCCTCTTCTCAACCATTACCATTGGTTATAAATAATTTAATGATGAATACATTTATGTCAAATAAGACTACATGTTTTTTACGTACTAAAAAAGATCATATTATTGGTGGTGATTCAGTGTAAGTGAGTTAAAACTATTCCCTTTCAATGAACATGTTCCTATGATTAGCTTCAACTCCTATCAAATCATCTATATAAAAGTACATTGTAATTTATATGTGAAAAAATATTATTTATTATGTTAAACAGAAATTTTTTAAATCGAATTAACATACATTATGGAATGCTATTGGATAATTATTTCTCTATGATAATAATTTCATAATTTAAATAGGGATCATGATCCCTCAATTTTTAAATAAAATATCATTTAATGATGACTACAGACATCACATGTAATGGAACAATATATATTAAAAATGAATTATTTGGTCCTTCATATCCAAATACACAAAATGGTTAAATCGTTTATGTAGGTGTAGAATAAGTCTCCATATTATGATGAACGTAATCCTTTATCAAGAAGGAAATATCCTTAATGTTCTTAATTTTGAAAATCATGTCAATGGTTTTCAAATCTCTATACTTCTCATTAAATGAATTTTCTCTTTTGAAATTTATATATAGAGATATCTCCATGATGAACCTTTTCTATTTTAAATTTCAACCACTCAATATTCTTCCTTCAAGACTATATACAAATAATAAATGGTTAGGATCTTCTCATATTATTTTCAAATTCTAAGATAATTAATTTTTTTATTATTCCAAAATTGGTATTCCATCAAGTAAATTTGTTTTGATTAAAATCTCCTAAAATAATATAATTTGATCCCTAATTTTATGATATTAAAATATGTCAATCATGGATATATTTTTGGAAACATAGTGGGTAAGTTAATACCATAATTTAATAATGTTTTTAAATTTTTTTCAAAGATCATAACTCAACATTAAAATCATTTCATTGATATATTTTTTAAATCAAATAAATATATTAAACATGGTGTGTTGATATTTTATATGATGTGTAGATTAAATTGATAAATTCATTTTTTTGTTTGAAATCACATTGGAGTCATTATAATCATATATTTTTTCTTAAATATCATCCACAGACATGACATACATATGAGATTCATGACCTTCAAGATTTTAGTGTATATTGGAGAATTAATTTTTTATTAATTATTATAAAAAATCATATCTTATTGAAATAGAATTTTTATGATATAATGTCATAGATTGAAACATGAAAAAAATTAAATCTTATAAAAAATGAAATGATCACTAAATCTTTGAAAAATTATTTGATTTCAATAAAATTCTATCTCGAATTTACACAATGGGTCTTTCTAAAAGATTACAATCATTTTACAAAAATTATATTGTATCTAGATTGAACATGATGTGATTTTATATCTTTTTATGATAAAAACTAATATCATTCGATAATTGTAAATCTTCTAATAATTATTTTCAATATAAATAATATTCATTTGAAGATAATTTTTCTCTTTTTGATAATTAACATACATAAAAATGCGTTCACGTATTTTTTCCCAAAATACCCCCATTTGGTTTTGTTCAAAACTAATCTAATATATATTGATGTATTAAAAAACATTGCAAACATCAGTGAAAAACTAACAAATTGAATATAATTTTTGAATCATATTTTTAATAATTAAATGGGAATTTACAATAAGAACCTACGATTAAATTTATGGGAATCCAATTTAAACTAAAAGTGATACTGAATATCCACTTCACTAACCTTAATAATATTTTAAATATAATTCCTCAGTGATTGAGAAATTTCATGGAAATGTCATTCAATAATTTTATGGTCTTATACAAATTTATTTTCCTATGATTCATCATAATCCAACCATATTTCTCCAAAATTGACGACTTTAAAACATCACCTACTTTTAATAGAAAATTTAATTTCCCTTTGTTGTTTATGAAACCAAATATCATTTTAATGATTTTTTGCAAGAAATGCTTATTACATTGATGCCTATTTCCATTTTTCGTAAATTTATTTTGTGAACATGGTATCATAGGTGTTGTCTTAAAATTCTAAGAGAAATATTATACTCTTGAAAATTTTTATTTATTAATAATGTTATCACTAATTCAATAAAATTATATTTTATATAAAATTATTTCAATATCCCACATTTTAAACCACATTATTTATTATAATCTTACATTTTTTGAATGTTTTATTTTTTACATGTAATATATATTGTTTATTTGTTCATTTTTAGATCACATTATTTATTAAAATTATTTTTGGAAGTTAAGAAAACATTTTCATAATGTATTGAAATTATTGATGAATCAATATTAGTTATAAAAAAATAAATATTTGTATACATTTATTTAGACACTAATATTCATTATGGAATAGAATATTTCATTATTTAGGGAGTAAAAATATATTTATCACTATCATAGAAGTAAAATCTATATGATAAATTTTGATTATCTAGAAAAAATTCCCAATTAGTATCAGTGAATCCAGAAAAATACAAATAAACATATATAATTTAAATGACTAAATTGAAATATTGTAAAACATTTCACCTAAAAATGTGAATTTTTATGGGATCACACATATAATTATACTTCGTATAAATTGATAACTCAAATCAAGTTACCACAATGTTTAATATGAATATAATTATTCGACTAAAATATGTAATGTTAGCCAACAATAAAATTGTAATATATTACAATTTCAAAAAATTTGAAATGAGGGTTACTTTTGGTTTCATATACCCCATTCTAAATTATTTAAACATCTATATCACAAAAATATATTGGAAAATAAATGTATGAAAACATACCAAAGTAATTGGTAATATAAAAAATATTATTGAATATCCAATTACCAACATCTAAAACATTTTTATCATGAATAAAAAATCATATATTGTTCTTCTCTAAAAAATCCATATAATATGTTATTTTCAATGATAAGAACTATCATTGATCACTCATAACCCTTTATTATATTGATACTATGATCTTCTCTTCTACTGGTGAATATATGGTTCCTCAAAAAAATAAATTCTCAAATAGAAATCTCTTGGTTCATATTTTTTAATGGTAGGTATATTATAATTTCATTTCACAGAAATTATTCTTGTTTTCTAAAAAAACTTTTTTCAGAAACACGATTTAGAAATGAAAATTTTGCATCAATTTAGAATTTCATGAACGCTAACTGGACTATTATATCCTAACATAATCGATTTCCCTCTAAAATTTCATGGATAATAAATATTTTATTATCATAAAACCCATGTATTTTCGGAGTTACTGTTTCAAGAAAGTATTTTTTTTAAATCACTTTTCCTTCATTATTTAACTTATTATAGAAAAAAATGTTTTGTTATAAATTTATATTTACACATTGTTCTTAGAAAAATATCCAATTTCTAATTATTATAGATTTTATAGCTCTTAGTTCATACTTTTACCTTACCCTCACCATAGTAAACCTCATCAAAATTATTCCACTAATAAAATTATATAGGAGTAATTATATTCCATTTATTTAATATAATATTTAAAAAAGGATAAAAAATTACCTGTAATGATATTTTTTTCATCAATGATGGATCTTTTATCTAATTTTTTGGGTGAAATTTACCAAAAATGGTCATTATCATTTGCATTTATCTATATATAATTATAATAATATGTAAATTACACTGGACTACTCATTTTTCATGCATATTCGTTAATTATTCTATCATTTTTAGGATATGAAAAAGAATTTCCTCTATAATAATGAAGCCAATTTATTTTCAGATGATTTCCTTTCATTTTTTTAATTTTATCCCCCCTATCAATTAAATAAACCCTTATAACCAACATATTAGAAAATATTTAGTTAATTACCCTTTTAATAATAGAAAATAACCGCATGTATTAAAATTTATTAAAATATTGGATTCTTATTTTGAAATAGATTTTGACAAGGCAAAACTTTTATGGAAAACAAAGTGGTTTTATTTTTCAAATAAAATATTATTAATATCGTTTCATTCCAAAAATTATTTTTAGGCCATTATATATTAATATTATTCATTAAATTTTTTTTAATGAACATGAAAATCCTTGTATAATTTTTTGGGACATATTATTAGAAAATGTCATTTTTATACCATTATTCTCTTATCACAGAATTGAACATTTTAATATTCATTTTATTATTAGTTATGAATTTTAAAATAATTTCTCTAAAATATTCAAAAAATATATATATTATTTTGTTATGCTATAAAATTTCATGGTTTTTTATATAATTACCATTTTCTATTCCATCTAGTTGAAATCCTTGATGATTATTACATAGTACCTCCTTCCATTAAAATATATTGTGGAAACGGTCCCCCAACAATAACAAAAATAAAGTATAGAAACCTTTAGGGAATCAATTATTTTATCATATAAGTATTATTTCAAAAAAAAAACCTTATTTATAGACACCACATGAATGATTTTTCTTAATTTTTAGTGTATCAATATCTCATGTAGTTTATAATTATCCCATTTATCTAATGATTTTTATGTCATGTGGATAAGTTAATTGATCCATAATCTACATTAAATTTAAATTTAAGGAAATTATGTATCGTATTCTATATCCTCTTGGAATATATTTAGATTCATTCTAATAACTAAATAAATTAAATTATAAATTTATCTTCTAGATAAATTATCATATTGTTTTAGTGATATTAAAAACATAGTAACAAAATTTACTATATTATGTATATTATTACCTTAAACTCACACCAAAAAGGAATTATCCATTCCCATATATTTTCCAAAATTATAAATTTTAATAAAAAATGATATTCAAAAATTAGTTATTTATATTTTATAAATTACCTTTCATTATTCATATTGAAATTGTAAAAATTATTTTTTTCTTATCATGAGGAAAGTGTACCAGCAATTAAGAATAAAAATTTTTCACTGATTTCTTACTTATAATGATAATTTAACCTAATAAAAGCAACCTTAACACGTTAATTATTGAAACATATGTTTTGGTTCACATATATGTGTGTTGGACAAAAAAAATATGTTTTTTTTAAATAAATATGTAAATTGTTGCTAAAAACTTGTAAATATAAAATTATGTTTCTTTATTTCCCACAATCTTAGTCTCTCCATGTTTTTTAAATATACAAAAAAATTAGATATGGGAAACACAATAAGAATGAACAATCGATCATTATTTTATATGTTTCTCTTGTGTCTTTAAACGTGTATTTTTAATGTTGTGTACATGTTAGGCATATCACATCATTTAAAAAAAGTGTGAAATTTATTTGTGCATATAAGGTTTGTTTAGGCGAACCGCTACCATTGAGTATCACCTAATTGAATATTTCTTCTGGATGTATGTCCTTTGTTATATTTTTTAATGCGGTTCATCCATTTTTATAATGTAATCCCAACCCAAATTTTTATATACTATGTGACAAATATTTTTATATAAATTAATTATTTTTTGGATGATTTAATTGTATAATATCTATCATTTTTAGTTGATTAATTCAACCACCTACAAAATGTCAAAATGTATCTTGAAAGAGTTTTTTAGTAATCCATTTTTACCTCAAATTAATAGCGTCTCCCATGATCCCTTTACATATTTTGACATTAGTATTGTAGTTATACCTTCAATGATCATTTCTTTCTCTAATATTTTGATCGTGAGTTCAACATATTCTTCTTTATTTTTGACTTTTTTGAACCCTATTTTCATTAATATAAATATTTCATTAATATTTCATTAATATATATATATATATATATATATATATATATATCATAATAACATAACATTGATTATTCATTCTTAGTACATTAAAACTATTTTTTCAATTTACTGATTGTAGCCTCTTACTCTACTTTGTGGTGGCCATGACCTTCAAATTAATCATAATCTTCACTAGTATCATTTTTTCCTTAGTTCAATGGTATAAAAGAAACTTCTAAATTAATTTTCATGTTGTCACCAGACTATTATATTATTTATTATACTATTATATCAAATTTTAATGAAATCATATTATTCTTCCTGAATAAATCATGGTATCAATTTATATTTCACATCTCATATCATATAGATATCATTGCAACTTTTTTATAATATTACATATTATCATTATAAAAACACATTAAATACATTTTGAAAATATTAAAAACCTGGAAACATTTAATACATGTGTATATAATTTTTCTAACAATCAGTCATTTCCTATTTTTAGATTTAATGAAAATAAAGACTTCACTTAATAAAATACATTTTCATTGGGATTATTATAACATCCAAGGTACTAATAGAATAATACATTTTCATATATATTAATATTTATGATTAAGATATTAGTTTAATTATATATGGGATTGTTTTTTCGATACGATACTTAACACAAAACAATAGTTTTCTATGAAACCTTATGTTTCAAACAACGTTGAGTTATACCAAAATAATAATACAATATTATTATTATTATTTTAAATGTTAGTTAACCCATAGCCCTTAATTATTCCATTAATTTATTATAACACTAGTATCCTGAATATACTAGGTTTTTTTTAAGATAATGGTTCGAACTATTCTTATAGAAACCTCTATCTAATGGATGTTGAAAATATTTTTTCTGTATATGACGAACTATTGCCTCACGAAACAACGATTGTTCCATTTTCTCATACCATCTCTAATTATGGCCATTACTATGGACTTGTATTTTTATATGATATATATTATATTTATATTTCATCTATTATTCTTTAATTTTTATTTATAATATACCTTTATTCATTCCTTGTTGTGTAAATACAGTTATCTCATTTGAGAATGTGTGGAATACCGCACCCTCAAAGCGTTGTGACTTTTTCCCGTTAGACATGGAACATATAAATGACAGTGTTATTAAACCTATCAGACATAGATTAAATAAATATAATACTTGTATTATAATACGCATTTATATCATTTGATAATTATTCTTTTAATATGACAAATAAATGAATGTAGAATTCATGCGTACGTACGACATACCATCTCCAGGAATGGTGAATTTAATTTCATATCACCAAATATATTGGATATTGTAAATACATATATACTGCATATATATTTGATATTTAAATAATGAATAATATTCTAGAGATGATGTACTTTTTACTACATGGACAATTTACATCAACACAAGGTCATTTTCAACTCATGTACTGAATATCGACAAAACATCTAGAATGAAATTAAATAATTAATTAATTTTCATAACATGCTAATAAGTGATATAAAAGGAATAATAAAATTTAAAAATCTTCTCCTATAAGTATAAATTAACTTATGTTTATTAATCAGGAATATGATGATTAAATGTGACAATTCAAACTCAATGTAATAGAATTCATCTCCATATCCTTTCGTTGAGGCATATTTTGATAATATACACCACATTAATTTATACAATGTATAAAAAAACAATTTGAATTTTAATTAAAAGGGAATATTTTTTCTATGAATTATTTTATTAAATGACAAAATGGATTGTTTTTAACATATTCCACAGTAACAGCTTCTCATCTTCCATAACCGTTATTTTATTTTTGGCTTCCTCTACAATCCCTAATGTTTTTAAAAGGGAAAAAATCCATTTTCACTTATTATGTGTTTTTTTAATTTAAAATGGTTTTGGATTTGGAATTACTATTTCAATATCATTAATTGATTACATAGGATTGGAAATGAAATTTTATGAGTGAAATGTTGATAATTAAAATCTTTTACGTGTTATTATTATATAATGGTACTTGTACATTTCACTGGTAGTTATGTGATAATAAAAATATGGGTGGTTATGTGAAAAAACAAATATGGGTGGTTGATAAACCAAGGATTGGTGGTTAGGTTGTAACCACCAATGCATTGTGTATAAAAGCCAGACGTATGGCTATTCCATTTAGTGGTTTATACGGTGGTCCAACATGTGTTTATTCTATTTATGTATGTTTATGTCCCATGTTAACTTTTTTGGTTATATGTATCTTTATATGGTATTTATGGTAATATTTGTGTTAAAAAAAGGGTATCTAATGATCTTATATTTATTGAAGTTGTTTTTGCTACTTCATGTAGGTGAAAAGTATTTCTTTATGATAAAGTATTCATTATTTACATGTTTTCGCAAGTCTAAAAAATATAATTATTTATGTATCCCTTACTAAGAATATTATTCCCATTTCAGGTTTTTGAAATGTTTATCAGATGAATTAAAGAATAATATAGTAAATTATGGGATCAAGGAAATGTCATGTTGTTTAATCATGAAACAAACCCTTTTTCTTTTTAAAATGTACGTGTTTTGTTAGAAAAATATCGAATACTGAGTATAAGTGTCATCTTTTAATATTTAAGTTGTTATGTATGAGTTATGAAATAATTATATAATACTATAAGGCATAAAACATCTTCAATGTGATTATAATTCAAAATATTGACTTATCTCCAGATTACATAATGTTTAAGGTTAGGGATTCAGAGTTTGTATTAGATTTTAGTTTATATAAAATTGAAAATTAGGATATTTTCATAAGAGCTTGGGATATCATCATGGGTTTATAATTTTAAGATTAATCCTAAGTTAAATTTATTACAAACTCCTTTTTAGTCATTATGATCTGAAATATTAAGGTGACTAATGGTATTTTTAGAGACATTCATCTTTTAGAAAATTATGGGTCCTTAGTTTTTGGGATGAAAAATGTGTGGTATGAAATATCCTTTGATATTAAAACATGTTATTGTTTTTTTTAGGTATTTATTTTATTTTAGGAATATTATAAGAATTATATAGTTTTATAAAATGATGGCCCACAGGATGGGTGAAAACCGGTCATATTAGGCAAGGCCGAGCGAATTGAATCCACAACCGAAGGGAGATAAGGGTGAATCACCTACCACGGGCCGGCGTGAAGTCCCTAGTTAGTATGAATTTATATTTTTTATTTAAATAAGTGGATGAAATAATAATAACTTTATTTGGGAGAAATATATTTTGTAAAACAGATAAACATGGGATTGGAAAAGGATTTTGGGATTATAGGATATATTAGAAGATCTTCACAGTTTTGGGAATATTTTATGATTAAGGTAAATAGAATACTATGTGAATTTTTTTTGGAATAATGGTTAAATTAATTTTTGAGAAATATATGATTTATTTATGGACTTATGGTGTTTTGGGTTATTTATGGAAGTTATTTTCCTTTATTATGGAATATGTGATTTTGGAATTTACTTTTTTATATGATCCATTAAGAGTGGTTTTTTTTATTTGGGGATAAATGTTCAAATTTAACTTTTAAGAAAATGTGATCAAATCCTAATCATTTTTCATTTTAAATCATATTATGTATTATTTTAAAGAATATTTAGGAAATTTATTTAATGAATTCTCTATGTTGGACTTTGTGTATTACTATTGAATTTTGTAGATTAAAATTAGTATTTTTTTCTTATAAATGATTATTATTTTTAGGGAATTGTCTTATCTTATCCTAACCATTTAGGGTATATAAAATTTTTCAAGACATGATGATAGATAGTTAATCTTTTTTGTATTAGATGATTCTCTAGAAGTTGATTCTAGTTCTTCATGTGTGATGAAGTCATCTTGAATACTTTATGTTTATAGAAAAGATGAGTTTGTAATAGAAATTTATTAATGGATGAAATTATACTTGATAAGTAAGTATGTTTCCTTATGTTCTTAGTCAAGATCATAAATAAATTCCTCAATGTTTTGAAATGGGCCTTAAAAAATATTTTATATTAACTTTTCCTACTATGAAATCAAATACTGTTTAACCTATCATACTTTTTTGTTTTTCATATCGTAAACTTTCTCCTAATCATGTTTTCTATGAGTCACTATCAGAATAATATGGTTAGTTTTCCTTTCATATCCATGTTTTTTTACATAGTATTTTTTGTATTTGTTATCTCGGGTGACTTTTGTACTTCTCTTTCATTCATTTAAAGTGGTAGTTTTATTGAATATTTTTATGGTTTGGGTTTTTCAATGAAGTGAACAAACCTTATTTTAAAATTGTGAAGATTTAATTTCCAAAAGGGGGGAAGCATGTAATATCCTTAGTATTTGTAGAATAATACATTTTCATATCTTTTAATATTTATGAATAAGATATTAATTTTATGTAAGAGGTGATTCTTTTTAGGATATGATACTCGACACACAACAACTGGTTTCTTCGAAATCTTATGTTGCACACAAAGTTGAGTTATAATTTTTTTTAAAGGTAGTGCTTTGGTCAAAGACCAAAGAATTATTTATTGATAAGCAAACAAGGATTACAAAATGCGAAAGGGAGGGATTTTTTTACAATCTCTATCAAATAGATATAATAGGTCAGGAGGAATAGAGTCTAGCCAAGTCATGCTTTGATGGACTCCTTTGTTGGCTAGAGCATCAGCAACTGCACTAGCTTCACGGTAGGAATGAGTACCTATATAATCAATCCCATGGAGCAACTTAAGGCAGTTCATCCATCGAGCGGTGAGTGACCGGGCTAGATGGATGTTTCCATTCCAGATGGCATGTATGATAGTGGTTGAATCACTTTTGATACATAGTTTTTTCTAACCTCTTTGAAGAGAAAAATCAACTGCATGAATGACACCAAGCATTTCTGCTTCCAGAGACGAAGACTGACCACATCCAACAAAGAAACAACCCTGACATTGACCAGCTGAGTCTCTAAAGATAGCACCACAACTGGCAGGGCCAGGGTTGCCTTTGGAAGCGCTGTCAACATTCACTTTGATACATACTGGCATTGGAGATTTCCAGAATACCTCAAAGGAGCGTTTCGGCTTTGGGAAAATGCATGGAATATTATGATGACGGAGGACCATAAAGTCACCAACGGAGTTGCTGTAATAGTTTTTTTGAGTTGAGGATGCTTCATGAATCGCGAGAAGAATTCAGGACTTCCCTACATTAATATTGAAAGAGTGATTATTGTGAACGAGATCATTTCTAACATACCAGAGTTCATGCAGGAGTTCTTCCACTACCGCAAGAAACAGATTTTTGACCTGCAGAGAGGTATCATATCTGTTGAAATTACTAAGAAACAAAGAGATTGAGTCATTAATGGGATTTCTGCAATTAAAAAGATCAAAGATGTAATTACAAAGTGCAGAGGTCATCACACAATATAGAAATAAATGGTTGGCATCTTCCCTATGCTGGTTACATAGACGACATTTAGAACAAATAGAAACACCAAAGGTTTGAAGACTAGTTTACATAGGTAATCAACTGTGTGAAATGCGCCATATAAGGGTGATTCTGGAAGGATTAATCCAGGGTTTGTTGAATGGATTCACCCAGGAAAAATTAGAATCATGATCAGAGAAATTATAATTATAGTAGCGTTTAGAATCTAGAATGCCATTAGGAGAAGGTTCCCAAACAAGGAAATCACCATCAGAAGAGAAAGTATAATTCTCAATGGCTTGCATTATAATATCAGGGAGATCACAATTGGGAGATTGTAAGACCTCCTTTATAGACTGATTAGTATCTTCGGGAGGATTAAAAAAGGGTAAAAAAGAAGTCAGAGGGCTACGACACCAATTGCCACACCAAAAATTGATGGAAGAATCAGCACTGACAATCCATCTAGAATTTTTCAAGATTTTTTGATAAGAGTCACGGATGGAAGGCCAGATGGAAGATTTAATGAAATTAAGATTTCCTTTTAAAATCTTAAAGAAAAACCTATGTTTTAAAATTTTAGTACCTTTAGAAGTGATGTTAATGATCCTCCAAGTAAGGCTGGCCTGAAGAGCATCATTGAACAACTTTAAATTTTTAATACCAACTCCACCATTAGCAATGGGTTTACAACAAGTATTCCAAGGAATTGTGACAAGATTATTTTCAAAAATTCTTCCAGACCAAATGAAGTGTTTAATATAAGTATTAAGTTTCATAAAAATACTGATGGGCCATTTATAGACCATAAGGGAATAGACCATTTTAGAAACAATGGTCGTTTTGACCAAACGGATTCTCCCAGCCATGGAGAGAGACTTCCCATTCCAATTAGCTATTTGATTTTTGATATGAGAAATGATAATCGAAAAATAGGTAGCTTTAGGATGACCCCAAAATATAGGAACACCCAAATAATTGAAGGGTAAAAGGCCCTATTTAATACCCAGGTAATTTATAATACTAGATTTTCTTCTTACAGGAAAATTCTTGCCAAAATAGATATAAGATTTGTCCCAGGAAATTGCTTGACCAGAGACATTCTCATAGTGTGAAATAATTTGCTTGAGAGCATGTAGATTTCTTTGATCCCCTTTAATGAATATGATAATATCATCAGCATATAAAAGATGGGTGGGGGCATTTAAGTTCCTGGCCACCGGAATAGGTTTAGTCAAGTTTTACTCAACCTGGTGGTTTATGAGTCTGTTGAGGTAATCTTCAGCAATGACAAAGAGGATGGCAGAAAGGGGATCACCCTGCCTAACACCTTTAGTGCATTTAAAGAAACCACGAGGGGTACCTTTAATCAGGATAGAGATATGGTATGAGTGAAAGAGAGTCCTGATTCTACCAATGAAGGAATCATTAAAGCCTAAATTTTTATGAACTTTGTAAATAAAATTCCATTCAATTGTGTCAAAATCCTTTCTAATATCCAGTTTTATGTCCACACAACCACCTCTAGTTTTTTTCTTTAAAGTATTCGTACATTCAGAAGCAAAAAAATGTAGTCTTGAATGGATCGTCCTTTGATAAATCCAAATTGATTCCAAGAGATAATTCTATTGCAGATAGGTAGAAGTCTATTTGCAATAATTTTTTTGATAATTTTATAGATAGAGTTAATCAGAGCTATAGGTCTGAATTGATGAATCTCAACAGCATTCTCCACTTTAGGTATTAATGCTAGGAATTGAGCATTGATACCATGAGGAAGAGATCCATGAGTGAAAAAGATCTTAATAAGGTTACAAACATCATTTTGTATTATATCCCAATGATTTTGAAAAAAACCATTATTGAATCCATCCGGGCCAGGAGCACTGTCTGGGTTTAGACCAAAGACATTGTATTTAATTTCATGATCGAGATGAGTTCTTAATAGGGACTTATTGTCACCTTCATCAACCAATAAAGGGATGATGTTAGGTTTAAGATCAACATTTATGTCTGGACCATTTAAAATATTATAAAAATACGAGGTAACATGATCCATAATGGCTTCTTCAGATTCAATGACCAAGTCATTATGAATAAGCATATAAAGAGGACGACTGGAATTTCTAATTCTTTGAAGACAATTATAGAATTTATTATTACGATCACCATCAATAAGACATTTAGTTCTAAACATCTGTTTACGAATATTATCCTTAAAAGTGAGTAAGGAATTAAGTTTGGAAGAGATATTAGCTTCCAACTGAGGATCCAAAATGAAATCAGAGTTAGTGTTCTGAGTTTGGAAGCGACTGAGTTCATCTTCAAGGTAGGAGATGTCTAGATCTATTTGGGAGTTTGAATTTTTACACCAACCTTTGAGATCCTTCTTAAGAACTTTCAATTTATGTAAACAAGTGAAAGAATCCTTATGTTGCTTCATGGAGTTCCAAGTATTATTAATAAAAGTAACACAATCAGGATTCGATGACCAGGAATTATTAAATCTGAAGGGAACGAAAGGTTTTCGATCATTCATGAGAAGATTAACGAGGATAGGATGATGATCAAAATTGATTCTGGGGAGAGTAACACTAGATATTTTGTCCCAAATATCAAGGGCCTTCATATTCACAAAGGCTCTATCAAGTTTACTAGAAACATTCCTGTTATAATGTTCTATATACCAGATATATTTTGCACCAATAAGATTAATATCAAATATGTTACAGTCATCAATATTATATTTAAATTCTGCAGTAGAAATGGAGAGATAAGAGGGACCAATTTTTTCAGAAGGGGAAAGAATGGCATTGAAATCACCTTAAACAATCTAAGAATCTTGGATATTATTAGCAATATCAAGAAGTTCAAGCCATATTATCCTCCTATCCTGATATCTATTTTTGGCATAAACCATATTATAATAAGTATGTTGGACATTCCATATGATGGCACAAGTAAATTGCTGGTCAGAAATTCTAAAAATGTTAATATTTCTTAAAGTATTATGGAAAAAAATCCACATAGATTCAACATGAGAACTGTTATTACAGGAACCTAAAAAACTATAATTAAGAGCTCAAAATCTCATAAAGTTCATTTTAAATTTGACTTTAGGTTCAGCAATTGCAAAGAGATGTGGGTTATGAGTAGTTAAAAACCTCCTAAGAGTAGTGGAGGTGACATTGTTGGAAACCCCTTGACAGTTCCAAAAGAGGATATTCATTTTCAGTTGTGTCGTGGGTTAGAACCCTTCTTCTTTTTTGATTTACCAGAACCCTTCTTTTTTTGGGATCTCATAACAATTGAGAAAGAAGATGAATTATGTTGACTCCCATCAGTTTTAGAACATTGAGAGGAATCAGATTTCAAATCATCATGTCGAATAGAAACAGGATCTGAAGTATATATTGAAACATTACATTCCAATTTGTGAAGTTGTTCAGCACCATGAGAAGAATCCTTATCCAAGCTAGGAGGCAGAATAGGGCTGGTCTGAAGGGTCACAAGAAAATCATAATGAGAAGGAAATTGCTCAGTCTGAGAATGAGGCTCATTCACATTCTGGAAATTTTCAATTTCAGTAGGATTTGAGTGATCAGATACAGAAAGAGGGTTATGTTCATTGTTCTGATTATCCGAAGAAGGGTTAGAAACAATCCTGTTACCCAAACAGTGATCATAATCTTGGACAGAATCAGGAATAAGCCATTGGGAATGTGGATAATTACAATCCAATTTAGTATGATCAAGAGAAACATTAAGAGCATGTGTGACAGAGTTATTATCAATACTAACAAAATTTAAAATAAAAGCAGAACTAGAATTGTCTAACTATTTCTGCAAAGGAGCAAGAATCTTCATGTCAGTTAGGGGGTTAGACTCTTCCTTTTGAACAGTGAAAGATTCAATATGTAAAGTCAGGTTAGGATCAAGAGTGTGTGATAAAATGTGGTCATCAGTGATTCAAGGAGTTTTAATATCAGATTGAGTCTTAAATATATGAATTGCAGTAGAAATATGAACACATTTAACATCAGAATTAAAAAGCATAGTGTTACCTGGATCTGCAGTATTAACATTAACACAATGTATCATGTTGGAAGAAACGACATTATCCTTAGGAGAAGGTACTGAATCCTCCAAGACCCTACAAATATTCTCATTTTAACATGAAGAACCAGAGGAAGAGGCATTATTAACAGAATTTGAAAGAGGATTAGGGACACTTTTATCAGATCAATCTCTGTTACATTCATCAAGAGATGCTTTTAAATCAGTGGGTTTATCATTGTTTTGTAAGTCCTCCTCTTCCTCAACCAAAACAGCCCAAGATTTTCCTTCTAAGGTTGAGGGAGGACTTGATTTCTTGACCCATATATCAATCTTTTTTGTGGGATGATCAGATTTTTCAATAACATTTTTCCGTTTTTTTTGAATTTTTAACCTCTTGCCAGTCACTTTTAACTAGAGTGTCTAGCTGCTTCCTAGCAACCCAACAAGTGGAAAAATTATGCCCACTTAGTTTTCAAACTTCATAGAAGGGTGGTTTTTTTTCATACTCAATACTAAGCTCCACTTTGTGATCAAGGGCATTAAAAACTATGGTAGTTGGTATGTCACTAGCTATGTTAACCTCGACCATAACTCTATCACATAAGCCTAGATCCCCATTCAAGTTTCTATGGTAAATTTTAATAGGGGATCCCAAACAAGAAGCAATATCATTTAAGATCTTCGGTTGCCAAAAAAACCAATTAAGCCTATGAATTCTAACCCACACATGTGCCAAATGATTTTTATGCATGTATGGATTAAAAGTGGGATCCAAATCTGAGATTCTAAGAAAAACCAGGCTTATGATGTAAATTACAAATCTTTCATACCTTCTCGAGCTCACATTGACAGTTATAGAGATTGTGATAGTATCCTTTACCTAAGTGGACCATCTTCTATTTTGGAGAGCTCCAGAAATGAGCAATCCTATTCATTAATTCGAAGATAGGTCAAGGTTTATCTTCGGAGTTGTATGAAATTCGACCAAGGACCGAATATCTGAATAGTTGTTCCCTCTGTTTCAGTGCTCCCGGATCATCATCAACCAAAAAACCGCCATCATCCAGTTTTCTAAAAAGTGGTTTCCTATGATCCTTCTCGCTACTGAGATCAGTACCTTTTAGTGCATCGCGAAAGGAGAGAGGAATATTGTGAAGAGTAATCTGAAAGTTTCATACTTCGATACTGGAATAAACCGGATCAAGAGAAGCAGGAGCCGTAGGGGAAGCAAGTTCCCACTCTGGATCAAAGCCAGCCATCAGAAAGAATAAGAATCACTGGCGAGGGTTAGGGTTTGGAGTCGCCCGTTGGAGCGCGATGCGAGAGCTCCCATTCCCTTTCATCACAAAGTTGAGTTATAATAAAAAATAATAAAATAGTAATGTCATTATTTTAAATTAAAGTTAATTCATAGTTGTTGTATTAGAAATAATGAATATAAATAACTACAATATGATTACAAAATGTTTAATATTTTTTTTACATTTATTCATAAAATTTTAGTGGCTTAAAATTATAATGAATCCATTTTTATCCATAAAAAACTCTGATATTTTAAATGGGTCGTTTTACAACCTTTTGGTGTGGAAATGTTTTTAAATCTAGTTTTTTCACTTTTAGATGTTTTATTATAAAAAATAATCTTCTTATTTATAATATTTACATCAAAGTTTAATATAGTTGAAATTTTAGTGTTAATCTGATAAAATCCATATTTTAATTAATACTAAAAATAATGCATTTTTGTAACGCCCCGACCCCAGTTACCCAGAGTCGGTGCTTTATTACATAACATTGGTATGATCACAAGAAAGATCAAATCTCGAAAGACCGATTGGTTTAGTAGACTTGGAAACACTAGATATATCCATAAGTCTTACATTACATCATAAAATGAAAAACTACAACAACAACATATTGTCTCCATAATCCACACACATATCCCCACATAATATCCCTGCAGGTCATTCATAATTTACGTTTTCACTTCCTGGGAAAAATAAAACATAGAAAAGGGGTGAGCTCAAATGCCCAGTAAGGATAACAATATAGCGGAACCTTTCATAAATAAGAATAAACATTTAAGGCAATGTATACCTAAATCAAAAGCCTTTTAAACTTGAACTTTTAACATAGTATGGCATAAATAAAATGAGATAATGCCATTTAATTATTCACATGGTTATTCTACTAATCGAATAATCACATGCAAAATAAATAACCACTTTCATAATGATGGAATGCATAATTCCATACTATCATAACCACATTGCCAAGGCCTTGTGCCAAGACTACAAATAAGATTTTGTCAAGGCCTTGTGCCAAGACACTAGTTTGTCTCATGAGACCTACCGATGCATCGAGGAGCTATAGCGGGCTCCACCCGTCACATATTAAGTCCAATGCATTCCCATATGAAAAGGTTTAAACATAACATAAATATTCATATTCAAACTAGCATACGAAATGTCAATACTTTCATCATAAACTATGAATGGTATAAAAATAGCACATCCACAGTCAAACATATCACAAAACCTTAAATACAATATAGAAGTTTTGTATCATAATAAATCAACTTCAAATAATCTTAAAATCCATCAAAGGATGTTGACATAGATGAAATCAAAATTCTTTTTAATGATATATCTCCTTTTATTTTGAAATCATTTAAGATCCATATAAAATAAAACATTTTCTTTGAAAATATTCTTATAAGCTTGTAAGGTAGGCTTTGAAGATTTTATAACGGCGGAAAATAGCCGCACCCGCCGTATAAGTTAAAAAAACATTCTTACCTTAATTCTGTCGAAAAGGTTAAAAAGGACCTTGTTTTGAAAACGATGGAAAGATTCCTATATAAACCTCTTATAAAAAGTCAAACAAGGGTATAAATGACATTAACCCATATTCTTGTAAATAATAAATATGTTTTGAAATACATTTCGAAGAAACATGGATGCGGATGATAAAGAAATCCCAGTAGATTATTACGTATAAACAACCTCGGATAATGAATAGATTGTGAAATAACCCTTACATTGTACTTTTCCTTGGTTGGGGTAGGTTAATCTCCTGTATAATGGTGAAATAATTGTTATTAAATTATACAAGAATCATATATATTAATATGATATCATATATGATCTTTTAACATTGATTTGTTAATAATATCTTAGAATTATCGTCGTTTCGGGTGTTAACTTACTCATTTTCTTTTATATGTTTTGTTACATAAGCCATGTTTGTTTTGTCTTATTCATATCTAGAATGATATCAAGTCCTTAAAAATCATTTTTAAATCATCAAATGATAATTATACTTGAATGGATACGATGGATAATGAATCTCATCGCGTTCGTGGAGACGGTAGTCCGTACGTACGCACGAGCGACAATATCATTCTTTTGATATTAAAATAATATATAAATGGATGGTATATCATATATACAGAATAATTAACATGTTATATTTATTATTTACATGAGTTACACATCATTATTATACCCATCAAAATAATAATATATTGAATAACAATTACCCCACGACGTGGAGACGGTAAGCCGTACGTACGCACGCATGGTGACATGTTATTAAAAGGGTGGATAGAATACTGAATATGGTTGTACCATATTTATAATAACATAACAGTATATGTAAGATACTGGAGTTATTATTTTAGAATGGTAAGAACAAATAAAGAAGAAGTGGAAGAAGAAAGGAACTTGAAAAGGGGTGGTGAAAACATTACCTCTTCTTCGGGTTCTTCCTTTTGATTTGATCAAAAGGTCTTCTTAGGTTGGCTTTCCGATCAAACTAAGGCCTCTAGGTTGTAGTGATGGATGTTGGGAGAGTATTTGGGCATATTTTGGCCGAACCAAAAGGCTTTGAAGGTGTGAAGAAATGAGAAGGAGGAGTGCCCTTTTATAAGAGGGGTGAGGGGCACCTTTGGAAAAGCTAGAAATATTAATTTATAATAAATTCATATTAGGTTTCTAATGGCTCCAAAGTTGATTTTTAAAAGGTTAAAGTGGGGATAGGTCGAAAACCACTCAACCAATAGAATTTAGACAGGTTTGGGTACTTATATTAACCTTATCTTTAAGTATTAACTCTAAGTTAATTAGTTTCACTTTTACAATGTCTCATTGTATTTTTATATAATATGGTTAATAAACTTACTATATACATCCAAAAGACCCCAAAGTGGTCCATTAATGATGAAACTATCATTATATAAGTCTCTTGGCCGAACCTTAGATTTTTAGGAATTTAATATCAATTAATAATATAATATTTGTTTTAAGAACTCTTTTATGTCAATTTTGACACTATTCAATAGTTGATTTTTGTGAAACTCATAACAGATTTCTTACTTATAGAAAAGTCAATTAAATCAATTCTAATATATCATATTATCCTATAAAATTAGTTTAATTCATTAAAAGTTTCATATTATATTTCTTTGGGTATTTATAATATCAATTATTTTAATTTTTCACTATTATAGTAATTACTGCATCATCATTGTGTCATAAATAAAATACATTAGTTAATGTCTAAAAATTATAAATAAAATATCATTATGTAGGAAAGCTTTTTATCTTTCTAATTAATATTTATAATCTAAAATCCAACATATATAACCCTATGTAACAATTGTTGTGCTAAAAGATATATGCTTGTGTCATTTTTGTATTCATTTTAACTTAATTAAAATAAAGTGTCATTATCACTTCCAAGTGGATCCATGGGGTCCCAAAATCGACCCAAATATTCCCATGGTCGACCATGTATCAACCAATAGGGTTAAGACACGTTTTAGGGTAATTTAGTATTATTATAATATTATTGTTTAACCCTTATTTACCGGATTTACCCTTAACCATGGTAAATAAAATATTTACCGCAGTAATTATTCAAAATGTCTAAAAATAAAAGTTACCTATTTACACAATTTGAACATCCTGATTCCAAATATTGAATCCATTTTCCGAAATTCAAAACACAGAAGTGGAAGAAATAAATTTAAAATTAATTCCCGCTGTCAAAACAAAAAGCGTGTTTTTAAGAGATAATAACTATCAAAAGATTGACACTTGTTTATGTTCGGTTTAATTGTAAAATTATGTCCAATGACCAAAATTATATTAAATGGAAAAAATATATTCTAAATATACTTTAAAACTACTAAAATTCATAATTTATCACTATTAATTATTTTTATTAAAAAAGTTGTTTTTAATTAAAATTTAGTAATTATCACTATTCATCAAAATATGAAAGTTATCCGAAAAGTACCAAAAATTCACCTTAGGCTAAATTAGATATTCCGAATCCAAAAATGAAGTCCATTTTGAAATATAAAATATATATAATTTTAAAAATTAGGTATTACTATTCATAACGGCTAGTTTGATTGGTTGTTAGAACTCGGTATTGCGTACAACACACGCTATCGCATTATTCAAAGAGAAGCGTACCGTAGAAGCTTGGGGTGTTACATTCTCCCCTCCTTCAAATAATTTCTTTCTAGAAATTTCTAGAATACTATCACATGAAAAGACTCGGGTGGTTCTTCATCATAAGTTCCTCGTGTTCCCACGTTGCCTCTTCCATCTTATGGTTTCTCCACAAAACTTTTACCAGACGCGTCGTCCGGTTTCTCAGTACTTGTTCTCTCGTATCAAGAATCCTGACGGGCTCTTCACAATAGGAAAGACCGGGTTCCAGTTCTAATTCTTCATAGGTGAGTACATGCATTGGATCAGGCATGTATTTCCTCAACAGAGATACGTGGAACACATCGTGAACTTTGGAGATAATTTGCGGCATTGCCAATCGGTAAGCTACAACCCCAATTCGTTCTAGAATTTCGAAAGGTCCGATGTACCTGGGACTCAATTTACCTTTCTTAACAAAACGTATGACTCCCTTCCACGAAGATACCTTCAGGAAAACATGATCACCGACTTCAAATTCCAAATCCTTCCTTCGATTATCGGCATAGCTCTTCTGCCTACTTTGAGCTGCTTTGATGTGATTTTGGATTACTTTCACCTTTTCCACCGTTTCCTCCACCAGTTCTGGGCCTATAAGTTTTCTTTCACCAACGTCATTTCAACAGGTTGGTGTACGACATCTCTTTCCGTATAATGCTTCATATGGTGCCATCTGAATACTCGAATGGAATCTATTGATATAGGAAAATTCTACCAGAGGTAAATATTGATCCCACATACCCTGAAAGTCAAGTGAGAAAGATCTCAACATGTCTTCTAAGGTTTGAATAGTCCGTTCTGATTGTCCGTCTATCTGAGTGTGGTATGCAGTGCTCAAATGAAGTTCAGTATCCAGGGATTTCTGAAGACTTTTCCAGAATCTTGAAGTAAAACGGGGATCACGATCAGAAACAATCGATAGGGGTACTCCATGAAGTCTCACAACTTCATTAATATATAGTCTTGCTAGACGTTCTAGGGGTAGATCTTATCTTATAGAAAGAAAATGTGTTGACTTGGAAAGACGATCAACAATAACCCATATTGCATCGTTCCTTCTAGGAGTCTTTGGTAGCCCCATGACAAAGTCCATCGTAATATTGTCCCATTTCCACTCCGGTATGGGAAGAGGTTGCATGACTCCTCCAGGCTGTTTCCTTCCAGCTTTCACTTGTTGACAAACCATACATCTTGACACAAAATCAGCAATCTCCCTCTTCATGTTGTCCCACAAAAAATTTTCCTTCAAATCTATATACATTTTGGTGCTCCCAGGGTGTATAGAGAAATTGGAACTATGAGCATCATCCAGCAATTCCCTTTTTAGATCAGGTATATCGGGAACACAAAGTCTCTTCCCAAATTTCAAAATTCTATCTTCATACACAAAGTCTCTCAATCTCCCATCATTCACAGCTTTAATTTTCTTTTGAAATTCTTCATCATCGGTCTGAGTACTCTTAATCCTTTCTATTAAAGATGGTTTGGCAACCATTTGAAAAAGAAATGATGTTTCGCCTTCCCTGGTTATTCCCATGTCCATTTTCACTAGATCCATGAAAATTGGATCCCTTTCAATTCTCATATTGTTCAAAACTCCATGGTCTTTTCTACTCAAAGCATCTGCCACCTTGTTTGCTTTCCCCGGGTGGTAGTGTATCGTGCAATCATAATCCTTGAGTAATTCAAGCCATCTCCTTTGCCTCATGTTGAGTTCTTTTTGTGAGAAAATATACTTCAAACTCCTGTGATCAGTATAAATCTCACATTTTTCACCATAGAGGTAGTGCCTCCATAACTTTAAAGAAAAGATCACAACTGCTAACTCGAGATCATGAGTAGGATAGTTTTGTTCATGAATTTTGAACTGTCGTGATGCATAGCCAATAACTCTATCATTCTGCATAAGGACACAACCAAGTCCTTTCTTCGATGCATCACTATAAATAACGAACCCATCATTCCCCAATGGTAGATTCAATATAAGAGCATTGACTAATCTTTTCTTCAGTTCTTCAAAACATTCTTCACACTCTTTTGTCCAAACAAATTTAACCACTTTACGTGTGAGCTTCGTTAATGGGTTAGCCAATCGGGCAAAATTCTAGACGAAACGTCGATAATAACCTCCCAAACCAATAAAACTGCGTACCTCAGTTATACTCGTAGGTGCTGGCCATTCTTGGATTGCCTTGGTATTAGAAGGATCAACAGAGATTCCATCTTTAGAGACAATATGGCCAAGAAATGAAATCTCCTGAAGCCAGAATTCACACTTTCTAAACTTCCCATATAATTCATGCCTCCTCAGAGTCTTCAAGATAATGCGCAAGTGATTTTCATGATCTTCGTAGGATTTGGAGTATACCAAGATATCATCAATAAATACCACCACAAATTCATCGAGATACTCCTTGAAAACTCTATTCATCAGATCCATGAATACAGAGGGTGCATTAGTCAATCCAAAAGGCATTACAGTAAACTCGTAATGCCCGTACCTGGTTCGAAATGCTTTCTTCGGAATGCCTTCCTTCTTTACACACAACTGATGGTATCCAGATCGAAGGTCAATCTTTGAAAAGTATTTAGATCCTTGTAGTTGGTCAAATAAATCATCAATACGAGGTAGGGGATACTTGTTCTTTATCGTTGTAGCATTGATCTCCCTGTAGTCGATACATAACCTCATAGATCCATCTTTCTTTTTAAAAAAAAGAACAGGGGCTCCCCATGGAGAAACACTAGGGAGAATAAATCCCTTATTACTCAATTCCTCTAGTTGCTTCTTTAGTTCAACTAATTCTACAGTGGCCATTCTATAAGGGGTCTTCGATATAGGCCTTGATCCAGGAATTAAATCAATGGAAAACTCAACTTCTCGTTCTAGAGGATGTCCAGGTAAATCTTCCGGAAATACATCTAAAAATTCTTTCACAACAGGTACATCCTCTATTTGAACATTCCTTTCCTCACCCGCAGTTATTTCATTCTCTTCCTCCCCAATAATTGAATTTAGTTGAGCTATTGAGGGTGGATCTAAATAAGAATTAGGTGGTGACGATTCTGCTCTAAAGATAAGGTGTTCCTTATCATTATCATCAAGAATTGTAACCTCTTTCTTCTTACAATAAATCTTCGCATCATAGTCTGAAATCCAGTCCATACCGAGGATTATGTCAAACTCAATCATAGGTATGACGATGAGATCAGTAGATAACGAACATTTATGTGCTCTAATGGGGACTGATTCACAAAACTTTGTTGCAATGATACTTACCTTAGGAGTTTTAACTGACAACTCCCTTGTTAAATCAAATTGGAAATATCTAATTTTCTTAGAAAACTGGGAAGATATGAAACAATGCGATGATCCAGAATCAAATAATGCATTTTCTAAACTTGAGGAAACCATTAAATTACCTGCCACCACGTCTTTCGGAGCTTCTACCTCGGCAGTAGTGATATCATAAGCTTGGACTTGATCCCTTGGCCTTTTCTGAGGTAAGTTCTCCTGACGCTTAGGACATTCATTCTCATAATGTCCCATCTCCCTGCAATTGTAGCACTGAACGTTGGTGGCTTCCTTCTTCCCTTTGCAATCACGAGCTTGGTGGCCTTTTTCACCACACTTGTAACAGACTCCCATTCCCTTCAAGCAAGCACCGGGGTGTTTCTTCCCACATTTACCTCAGGATGGATATTCAACCTTTCCTTTCTTCCCATTATTTCCATTCCCAGATTGATCAGCATGACTCTTCTTCTCTTTCTTTGCTTTAAAGTCATAAGACTTAGAGAATTCCTTTTCGGTCTTGATAGCACATGAGACAATGTCTTCGTACGATGAAAAGGATTGTGAGACTAATGCTCGACGGAAAAATGGTTTTAACCCATCAAAGAAATGATCAATATTACTTCTCTGGTTACGTATATAATCACCAGCGTACCTTGATAACCTTGTAAAGTTATCCTCATACTTTGTGACATTCTCATCCTCCTTCTGTCTCAGACTTAGAAATTGCCTTTCCATATATGCTCGATGGTCGCGAGGAAAGTATTTTTTTAAAAACAGATTTTTGAACTCCCTCCAGTCCATATTTGATACTTCATCATCTTCCTTCGTATTTTGAATCAATGACCACCGTTGATCAGCATCTCCAGTGAGGCGGTAAACTTCCATGATAACTTTTTCCCTTTCACTTCTCCCCAAAGCCTGAAATATTTTCTCTAGGAAAAATATCCATTGCTCAGCTACTAAGGAATTTGTACTCCCATTGAACGTTGGTGGTTGTTGCCTCATGAATCGATCTAACATTGATCCTCCACGCTGCAGATCAGGGTTCTCCATACGGGTAAGGTTATTATTCATAACCTGAGTAAGTTGTCCCAGTATGGTGATTAGCTGATCGGCTCCAGTTGCATCACCAGCTCAACTATAATTATCTTGAGCAGGAGGGAAATCCTTACATGGAGTGTGTGCATTGATACGGTTTCCATTTCTTCCACTAGGCGCCATTTCTAAAAAATGGCATAAACTAGATCAGTTTATGAATCAAAATACATAATCCCATACTTATAAAACACTTAACATAAATTGAACTATTTATGGATATAATCCATAATCATAAGAATGTTCTCATTGAGGAAGTATATACTCATAATCCCTTCAAAATGATTTGTAAAGAAAAATGCGAGTTATCCTAAGCATATCCCCCGGGAGTGTCGTAACCAAGAGTGCAGCAAGGCCCGTTGTCGTGCACCAGTTCCCGTTCGAGTCTAGCTCAAAGCGGTGTTTTCGAGTTTTACCCCTAGGTACATCTGTGCCAGAGCCGCCTCTACCTGCTCGTATCCAGACAGGGATGTATTGCCCGGAAAACTCACAAAATCTCTACAATACCAAAATTCTAGTAAGTTCTTCTATACTAATCCTCAAATTTCATCTTAGGTCTACGTGCTCTAATCAGTGTTTATCTAAATCTAGCTTCCAAGGTTTGTACTAAACTTCCTCTGATACCAACTGTAACGCCCTGAACCCAGTTACCCGGAGTCGGTGCATTATTACATAACATTGTTATGATCACAAGAAAGATCAAATCTCAAAAGACCGATTGGTTTAGTAGTCTTGGAAACACTAGATATATCCATAAGTCTTACATTACATCATAAAATGAAAAACTACTACAACAACATATTGTCTCCATAATCCACACTCATATCCCCACATAATATCCCTGCAGGTCATTCATAATTTACTACTTCACTTCCTGGGAAAAATAAAACATAGAAAAGGGGTGAGCTCAAATGCCTAGTAAGGATAACAATATAGCAGAAACTTTCATAAATAAGAATAAACATTTAAGGCAATGTATAACTAAAACAAAAGCCTTTTAAACTTTAACTTTTAACATAGTATGGAATAAATAAAATGAGATAATGCCATTTAATTATTCACATGGTTATTCTACTAATCGAATAATCACATGCAAAATCAATAACCACATTCATAATGATGGAATGCATAATGCCAGACTATCATAACCACATAGCCAAGGCCTCGTTCCAAGACTACAAATAAGATTTTGTCAAGGCCTTGTGCCAAGACACTAGTTTGTCTCATGAGACCTACCGATGCATCGAGTAGCTATAGCGGGCTCCACCCGTCACATATTAAGTCCAATGCATTCCCATATGAAAAGGTTTAAACATAACATAAACATTCATATTAAAACTAGCATACGAAATGTCAATACTTTCACCATAAACTATGAATGGTATAAAAATAGCACATCCACAGTCAAACATATCACAAAACCTTCAATACAATATAGAAGTTTTGTATCATAATAAATCAACTTCAAATAATCTTAAAATCCATCAAAGGATGTTGACAGAGATGAAATAAAAACTCTTTTTAAAGAAATATCTCCTTTTATTTTGAAATCATTTGAGATCCATATAAAATAAAACATTTTCTTTGAAAATATTTTCTATAAGCTTGTAAGGTAAGCTTTGAAGATTTTATAACGGCGGAAAATAGCCGCACCCGCCGTATAAGTTAAAAAAACATTCTTACCTTAATTCTGTCGAAAAGGTTAAAAAGGACCTTGTTTTGAAAACGATGGAAAGATTCCTTTAAAAACCTCTTATAAAAAGTCAAACATGGGTATAAATGACTTTAACCCATATTCTTGTAAATAATAAATATGTTTTGAAATACATTTCGAAGAAACATGGATGTGGATGATAAATAAATCCCATTAGATTATTACGTATAAACAACCTCGGATAATGAAGAGATTGTAAAATAACTCTTACCTTGTACTTTTCCTTGGTTGGGGTAGGTTAACCTCATATATAATGGTGAAATAATTGTTATTAAATTATAAAAGAATCATATATATTAATATGATATCATATATGATCTTTTAAAATTGATTTGTTAATAATATCTTAGAATTATCGTCGTTTCGGGTGTTAACTTACTCATTTTCTTTTATACGTTTTGTTACATAAGCCATGTTTGTTGTATCTTATTCATATCCATAATGATATCAAGTCCTTAAACATCATTTTTAAATCATCAAATGATCATTATACTTGAATGGATACGATGGAGAATGAATCTCATCGCGTTCGTGGAGACGGTAGTCCGTACGTACGCACGAGCGACAATATCATTCTTTTGATATTAAAATAATATATAAATGGATTTTATATCATATATACAGAATAATTAACATGTTATATTTATTATTTAGATGAGTTACACATCATTATTATACCCATCCAAATAATAATATATTGAATAACAATTACACCACGATGTGGAGACGGTAAGCCGTACGTACGCACGTATGGTGACATGTTATTCAAAGGGTGGATAGAATACTGAATATGGTTGTACCATATTTATAATAAAATCACAGTATATGTAAGATACTGGATTTATTATTTTAGAATGGTAAGAACAAAGAAAGAAGAAGTGGAAGAAGAAAGGAACTTGAAAAGGGGTGGTGAAAACATTACCTCTTCTTCAGGTTCTTCATTTTGATTTGATCAAAAGGGCTTCTTAGGTTGGCTTTCAGATCAAACTAAGGCCTCTAGGTTGTAGTGAGGGATGTTGGGAGAGTATTTGGGCCGAGTTTGGCCGAACCAAAAGGCTTTGAAGGTGTGAAGAAATGAGAAGGAGGAGTGCCCTTTTATAAGAGGGGTGAGGGGCACCTTTGGAAATGCTAGAAATATTAATTTATAATAAATTTATATTCGGTTTATAATGGCTCAAAAGTTGATTATTCAAATTTTAAGGTGGGGATAGGTCGAAAACCACTCAACCAATAGAATTTAGACAGGTTTGGGTACTTATATTAATCTTATATTTAAGTATTAACTCTAAGTTAATTAGTTTCACTTTTACAATGTCTCTTTGTATTTTTATATAATATGGTTAATAAACTTACTATATACATCCAAGAGACCCCCAAGTGGTCCATTAATGATGAACCTATCATTATATAAGTCTCTTGGCCGAACCTTAGATTTTTAGGAATTTAATATCAATTAATAATATAATATTTGTTTTAAGAACTCATTTATGTAAATTTTGACACTATTCAATAGTTGATTTTTGTGAAACTCATAACAGATTTATTACTTCAAACAAAGTCCATTAAATCAATCCTAATATATAATATTATCCTATAAAATTAGTTTAATTCATTAAAAGTTTCATATTATATTTATTTGGGTATTTATAATATCAATTATTTTAATTTTTCACTATTATAGTAATTACTGTATCATCATCGTGTCATAAATAAAATAAATTATTTAATGTCTAAAAATTATAAATAAAATATCATTATGTAGTAAAACTTTTTATCTTTCTAATGAATATTTATAATCTAAAATCCAACATATATAACCCTATGTAACAATTGTTTTGCTAAAAGATATATGCTTGTGTCATTTTTGTATTCATTTTAACTTAATTAAAATTAAGTGTCATTATCACTTACAAGTGGATCCATGGGGTCCCAAAATCGACCCAAAGATGCCCATGGTCGACCATGTATCAACCAATAGGGTTAAGACACGTTTTAGGGTAATTTAGTATTATTATAATATTATTTTTTAACCCTTATTTACCGGATTTACCCTTAACCATGGTAAATAAAATATTTACCGCAGTAATTATTCAAAATGTCTAAAAATAAAAGTTACATATTTACACAATTTGAACATCCTGATTCAAAATATGGAATACATTTTCCTAAATTCAAAACACAGAAGTGGCAGAAATTAATTTAAAATTAATTCCCGCTATCAAAACAAAAAGCGTGTTTTTAAGAGATAATAACTACCAAAAGATTGACACTTGTTTATGTTCGGTTTAATTGTAAAATTATGTCCAATGACCAAAATTATATTAAATGGTAAAAATATATTCTAAATATACTTTAAAACTACTAAAATTTATAATTTATCACTATTAATTATTTTTATTAAAAAAGTTGTTTTTAATTAAAATTTAGTAATTTTCATTATTCATCAAAATATGAAAGTTATCCGAAAAGTACCAAAATTTCACCTTAGGCTAAATTAGATATTCCGAATCCAAAAATGAAGTCCATTTTGAAATATAAAATATATATAATTTTAAAAAGTAGGTATTACTATTCATAATGGCTAGTTTTATTGGTTGTTAGAACTCGGTGTTGCGTACAACACACGCTATCGCATTATTCAAAGAGAAGCGTACCGTAGAAGATTGGGGTGTTACAATTTTAATTCAAAACATTTTTTTCATATAATTTATTTTTACACATATATTTCCCTTTTAGTTGGTTATAATGTTTAATTTGATTATTATTTTATCCTTTAATCCATTTGGGTCATTGGATTTCATTTTACATTGAAATTGGAGATTAACACATGTCAATATTTTGATAGTCTTTACTTCTTAAAAACCATATTTCTACTTTTGAAAGTGGGAATTAATTTTATATTAATTACTACCAATTATATGTTTTGAATTTCGAAAAATTTATTCAATACTTGGAATCATAAGTTCCAAATATTTTAAATAGTCACCTTTGGTTTTTGCACATTATGAATAGTATCTTTTTTAATTATTTTTATTTACCATGGGTAAAGGGTAAATCAAGTAAATAAAGTTAAAATTTATATTATAAAAATATAAAACACCAATTACACGTGTCATAATCTAATTGGATGATATTTGGCCTACCATGAGAATTTTTGGGTTGATTTAAAGATTCCATGGAGCCACTTGGGTGTGATAATGACCTATTATAATAATTAATTTAATGTAAACATAAATATAACATATACATGTATCTTTTTCCTAAAACTATTTTAAGGTGGGGTTATATAATCAATACATTTGACTATAAATAGTAAATATAAACCAAAAATAAATTCTATATCATGGTAATTTATTTATTATTTTTAGACATTAAATAAATCAATTAATTTAAGACACTATAATGATGCAGTGATTACATTATTAACGAAATGCTCATATAAATGATAATATAAATTTAAATTTAAATGTAATTTGAACATTTTGATTCCATACAAAAATTTTATGTATGATTTTGTTATTTTATCTTTGAGTTAATGTTTTCTTTCATATGAATCATGTTTTTTTTGAATTTAACAAAAATCAATTACTAAATAGTATCAAAATTGACATAAATGAGTTTTTAAATCAAATAGAATTTTTTATATGATAGGATAGTCATAAAAATATGTTATTTAGCCAAATGAAATAGATAATGTTACAAAGTTAATCAATAATCCACTTGAGATTCTCTTGTAATTTTATAGTGACCATATTAACCATATAGTGTAAAAATAAAAGAAGACATGGTAACAGTTAATTTATATAGCTGGGGGTGAAATCCAAAATATATGGTTTTTTTTGGGACATAATCATGTCTAAAACCTCTTGGATGAGATAATTTAGTCTAATACTCATCTTATACATCAAATATATCACTTTGGAACTATTATAAATAAGAAATTAATTTGTAAAAAAATAATATTTCAACACTTCCCTAAAGTGCCCCTCCTCCCTCTTATAAAAGACCACCACCTCTTCCCACTTACTAACACCTCTAAAGACCGTTGAATCACCCAACCTCTACGAAAATAATCTCCTAATATCACTAGATTCTTTTTCTAAGAATTAACTTTGGAAGAAGGCTACTCAAAGAATCCTTTGGACCAAATCTAAATAAGTTACCCTATTTAGAGATAACGTCTTCTCCCAAACTTCTTTCATTTATTTTCCTTCTCTAACCCCATAACCTATCTTTATTACATTATTTTATAAAAAATAGTATCCTCGATATTTTAGGATCTTTAATGATAATATTTTGACCTATACTTACACACAATACCAATTAATGGATATAGAACATATTGTTTCTGTGTACGGTGAACTACTACCTCACGAAACAATGATTGTTCTATTTTCTCTTACCATCTCTCTTGGTGGCCATTATGATGGACTTTATTTATATAGTATATATATAATATTTATATTTTTTGTTTTCTTTTTTATGTTTTATTTAAAATAAATTTTTTTTCTTTTTATTTTGGGTAAATATGATAATTTTGTTTGATGAATTATGGACTACCGCCACCTCAATGTGATGTGACTTGTTCCCATTATACAAGGAATGTATAAAGGATGGACTTATTAAAACTATGTTACATACATGACATTAATATAATACTTTATTTATTATATACCTTTATATCATTTGATTATGATTCTTTTAATATGTCATAGAAATGAATGTAGCGTTCAACCATACGTACGACCTATCATCTCTATGAACAGTGCATTTCATTTCATATCTCTAAATATTATATATTATATATATATATGAGACATATATATGGGATATATATTGTATTTAAATCATTAATAATATTCTAATGATGAAGGAATTTTGAATACATGGACAATTTAACTCAATACGAGTTCATTTTCGTCTCATGTTCTGTATATCGACAAAATGTACGATATGAACATAAATAATTATTTAATTTTTATAAAATGGTACTAAATGATATAAAAGAAATAATAAAATTGAAAAGGTTCTAAAAAATTAGATAACCTAGTTTTATTTTTCAAGAACATAACTATTGTACGTGACGATTTAGACATAATGTAAGGGACTTCGTCTCAATATCTTTTTATTAAAGAATATTTCATAATATAAACCACCTTCCATTATATAGTGTATAATAAACCAATTTTAATTTTTATTTAAAGGGAATTTTTTTCTACAAATAATTTTAATAAATGAAAAAATGAATGTATTTAATGTATTCGGTGATAATGATTTTCTTGCCGCTATATCTGTTATTTGATATTTGGCTACCTCTATAAGTATTAATGTTTTTAAAAGTCAAAGAAATCACTTATTACATTTTTCGGTGATTTGGTAATGAAAATGGGTTTTAATATTTTTTAACTATTTCAATATCTTGAAATAATTTCTAATCATTTCTAATTAAATTTCATGAGTGTAATTTTGATAATTGAAATCTTTTACATGTTATTTTTATATAATGGTACATTGACATGTGTTGAGTGGTTACTCGATAAACCAGAAATAGGTTGTTAAGTGATAAACCAAATGTAGGTGGTTCCATGATAAACCAATGACGTGTGGTTACATTATAACCTCTAATACAATGGGTATGGAAGTCGGTCATATAGATATCCCATTTAGTGACATGTGTAGAAGTCGATCGTATAGTTATTCAATTTAATTATGTTTATGTCCCAAGTTAACATTATATTATATATTTTTCATTCAATGGGATTTATGGAAATATTTTGGTTACAAAATGGGTAAGAAATGATTTTATATGTAGTGAAGTGTTATTACTACTTCTTAATGGTGAAACCCATACTTTATGATAAAGTAATCATGGTTTAGATGAATTCTCTAGACTAACAGTTTTCATTATTTATGTATCCCATTCTGAGATTTTTATGCCCATCCCATGTATTGATATTTCTTTCACAAGACATAAAGAATAATATAGTCACAGATGTGATCAATGAAAATTCATGATTTTTAGACATGAAACAAACTATATTTCTTTTTCAAAAGTTTTTGTTTTATGAAAAAATGGATAGTGAGTATATGTGTCCACTTGTAATATTTATGTCGTTATATATGAGTTATTTCCCGATTCATTAAATCTCTAAGCCAGAAAGGATCCCAAATTTTATAAAATGTAGAATTATTGACTTAACATAATATTACGTAATGATTAAGGATGTGTAATTCTAATTATATTCATTATGGATCTAGTTAATATCCATAAAATTTAATTTACATGAAGTATAATGTTTTATAAGTCCATCCTCATTCATCATTATATCATTTTAAATGATAATTCTATATAAATATTCAAATGATACCATATTTATATCTCATTCATAAATTTGTAATATATTTGAGTCAAAATGAAGAGGAATATTATTCAAGATCATATTCACAATGTACATGTCATTTAGATCTTCACTAATCTATCATATTTACTCTACATTTTTTTGATCTAGTATAATAATCCATGAATAGGTTTAATCATAAACATCATTTGGTATTCATATTAATTCCATAATATAAAAACATTTTCACCATCCTTTGAATCACCTTTATATATGTTCAAAAACATATCACATGGGTCTTTTTATAATTTTTATAACAAAACCTTCATTTAAATGGTGTTGGATAATTCTCACTATAGAAAATTCCTTCCATTGGTATGAACAAAAATCTCTCCAAGGTGATTCTCTATAAGGATTTCAATTTCCCATATTAGATATTATGTATATTTAAAGTCCCAAATTGCAGATTCCTAGAGAGAATGGTTAGATTATTTTATTAGAATATGATATAACTAATCACATTCTAAAGGAACATATAGGTTATTAGTCATGAATAAATAAATATATACATGATTCTTATTTTTTAGCTGGGGAAAAATATTAATCATAGCAATATTAAAAATTAAATATCCTTAAATGCATTCAACAATACCTTCATCCTATACGATGGAATGAAAAAAAGGGTGAGATAAAATATTATGTTAAGGTTGTATACACTAGATTATTTCATGATTAAAATTTGAATAATGAATAATTAATAATAAATATCTGAAATAACAATCCATTTAATCAAAAAATAGATCAAAAAATAAATCCATAGATTGTATCAACACAATATTATTAGGTATAACAATAAATAAATTATTAGGGAATCAAATGATTTGATTTATATTTCATGATCTTAGGTTTCATGATATTTTTATCATCATGTACTTGCGACAATGTAGTTAATATGACTCATTTCATGGTTTTTTATCCCTCTATCACAATTATAGATTCATCATTTGAAGTATTTTATCATCCAACATGAAGTTTCTACCATTATGATCCCTAACCAATGGATTAAGTTATTTGATTAGTGAAAATAGATATATAGTTATACAAGAACATCAATATGAAATAAATTAATTTACTCACTCATCTCTAGGTAATTATCCCACTATATTTACCTTAATTAAAATATAGGTTACTAACTAATCACTATATGGTTGGTCCCCAAAATATACACTAGTGTGATATAGGTTACAAGCTTTTCATTACTATATTTTTTAATTATATTTTCACCAATAAATATTATTGCAAGTAAATCACTTATATATTGTTCCATTGGATTATCAGGAATGAGGATATGGTTTAAAAAATTATAACAAGATAATAAGCCTATTGAATAATAAATAATGTATTTTTAAAATATATATCCAATAGATGATTGGTTTATTATCTAATATCTAATAGGTATTTCAGATACAGGATCTGCACTAGTATAATAACCTATTTTCTCATCACCAATGGGAATATGTGTTACTACATCATCCTAAAAATCATTGTCTATTGATTTAAGGCCAATGAATTGTATAACTATCTAGTAAGTAGTATATTTCCCCTTGGATCATCATAAACTAAGATATTGTCTACTAAATCATTCGTAGAAGGTTGATTTAGTAAAAAAATCCATGATATATTATCCTAGTAAAATAGTTCTAAGAGAATTATCTATAATTATCATAGAAATATATTCTAGACCATGGAATGTTGTTGCATTCATTATTCCTTTTGATAGATTATCTTGTGTATTAGTATATGATTTCCCAGTGTCGTTCATTACATGTTATTCAGGTCATCCCATTTAAATTGAGTTAATATATTTTCACATGTTGAATATCTAATTGGATTATTCCCAATGAATATATGTGTTATTGTGTTTTCACTAGTGTATTGGTCATTTAGATCATCATTTAAGGACTAGCCTATAAGATAATAATAAATGGGAGAACTAGTTACTGACTCATTACTAGTGGATTTTAATAAAAGTAACAAGTTAATGACAATATTGAGTAATGAGTTTTAACTAGATTTTCATGTCATTAAGGAAGACTTAATGGGAACATAGAGGTTTTCTAGGTTGAATTTAAGGTCAAAGAGTTTAATTCCATCTTTTCCGTTAAAATCTAATTTTTAAATTTCCATAAATTTTGGTTTGGAAAAAAACACTTTATTAAATACATAATACTAACTCTTTCATGACCAAATTATTTTAAGAATGTTTTTATAAGAATACATTTAACAATTTTCCATACTTACATTAAGTCTTTTTAATTTATGAAAGTTAATTTATATTTTATCATTACGATATTCCTAATGAGTATGCATATTAAAAAATTCATACTCATGAAAATTATTGTAATGACAACTTCAATTATTATAATAATGATATTGGAAACTATTTTTGTTTTACACATAATTTAAAAATATATTCTCAATCATTTTATCCAATCATCCATACTAGAAATAATTTTATAATCAAATTAAAAATGATATCAACATAAATCATACTAACTCTCATAATGAATATCATTGGACTCATTTCAATTTACTTTCATATCCATAAAACAAGATAATAATGTAAGGAAATCATTTTAAAAAATGATGTCATACATTCATTTAGTATATAGTTTTTGATGTGCCTGGTCTCCAAGTCCTTAAACATTTCTAAGAAAATGTTACTTTTACAGATAAAGATGACTATTGGAAGACTTACCAATAAATCGTAGGTCTTTTTAAGAGATCAGTACATTTTATTGGGAACTGAAGTGTGATTTTGGGCAGCTCTCATTGGATTTATTCATTATCGATTTTTTTAAAGAGTGTAAAACAAGAATATGTTGTTCCAAGAATTTCATATTTTATTATAGACTGTCTTTCTTAAGGAAACCTTGCCTGGTTTTCTCTTTAGGAAACTACTTTGTGCGTCTGATCTTTTGTTGATCGAGGGATTGCAGAGATAGAAAGATAGAATTATCCAGATCATTAAATGATTAACGGAATGCAATAATATCATGATAGAGTGAAAATGATTTTTGTATCAACAGAACATGAGGATAGTGAGATAAACAGATTTTCATATCAAGGGATTACCCTAGTGTGGTTAAGTTAGACATTCATGAAAGTATAAATCAAAGGGCCTTTAACCAATGTTTTTAGATACCCTTCTCTTTGTGTTCAAATAATCCAATATTAAATTACTTGTTTTATTGAATTTATTAGTTAATTCTAGAACATTAAAATTAGAGAGTGAAATTTTTATATTCATATTTCTATTTGTATTTTATTTTTTAGTAATTTTATTAAGATCATTTTTTAATAATATTTAAATATGATTTCTGTTACAAAAATTACATCACTTACTTTGGTTTTGATTATATACGCTTTAATATATAATCATATGTTTGGTTACATATGAATAAATAATCATATAAAAATAAACATTTTAAAAAATATATTTATTATTGGACCTAAGGAACCTGTCTGATTATTATTTTAATACATACAAGGTTTTGTGACTTACATTAGTTATAACTCTTTAAAACTAAATTTGGTTCATGTTACAAAAAAAAATTTTAAACTTACAATTCATCCCCCCCCCCTCTTGTATTTATCGACATACATATACATTCTGATCAAACAATTACTATAAGATAAGGATTACACTACTCAAATACTTTTTGATTCTATTTAATTTTAAAAGTTAGAATTATTTCATGTTATAAATTTTTTGTTTATAATTGGTTTTCAAACTAACAGGTTTTGGGGAAATTTTTTTTATCTATTTTAAGATTGTAGGACTTATTTTTTGATCCATATACAACCACAATGTAACCAGACCCTCAATATTTGATGGTAAGGATTATGAATACAGGTCGGATAGAATGATGGCTTTGTGATCAACATAATATTTGATAATTTTTTAATTTTGAGGGGTGATTACAAAATTCTTGAAAAATAAATTGTAACTTTTACCAATCATAGAAGTAAATAATATCAGCTAAAATATAATGTATGGAATACTTTAATACTCCCCGTGACTAGAAACATATATAACCTGATTAAATTTTATGAATAAGACAATAGTATTTGGTAGAAGTTAGAGATTACATATTTTTTAACTTCTAATGTTGTTGATACTAGAAGAGCTATGCTAAGAGAATATTATCATGATTTCAAATTCAATTACAGTGAACCTTTTTTAAGGTAAATAAATGTTCATGACAATGTTTATATTTTATAAGATATCAGTAAAAATTTATTAGGGGATTAAATCCTTATTGATTGTATTTATATCATTACTAGTGAGTGGAAATCAAAGAGAACTGTTGTTGATGAATCGAGAATGATTACAAATGTTTCACTTGATGATATACATGGAACAATTTTAAAATATAATTATATGCTGGGGTGATGAGAAATATAAAAAGAAGAATTGCTAAGTTTCTTTTTCTTCAACTTCAAATATAATGAAGGCACAGACTGTTGAGAAGGTTTTAAAAAAAAGATAAAGGTTGTCACTCAATTAGATTCAACAAATTATGAGAATTCTGAGAATGTGTTTCAAAATAATTCTTGAAGAATGAATAAGATTGGTGGAAAAAATGATTTTTAGATTCATTAAAATAAAAGTATCAAAGTTGATCAGGATAATAAATATTTGAAGGTTACTTGTTTTGAATATAAGATATATGTACATATAAGACTAGATTGTCCCATGGTCAAAAAAATTATATAACTAAAATACATTCCAATAGAAATAAAAAAAAATATTACATGACAAAAGGGAAAAATTATTGAAAACTATTAGTCTTGGAGTGCTAGAGGAGGATTTTATTATAATGATTCTTTAGGAAATGAAAATTTAGATATAAGAATATTTATGTCTATGCCAGAATACCTTTTGAAAATAAATTACTTATGACTAAGGTACACTCTTTTGATTCTTTAACAAACATTAGATTGAATAAAAACTATCCAGATGTGAAAAATTACATTTCTTCTGATAAAAAAACCTTCTCAATATAATATAATAATTTACTCTTATGATGAATTATATATTTCTTCTAAATTACATGACAATGTAAATTTAATGTTATAAAGAAACTTGATAAAAAAATACTAGAATAAATGTTTTTTTAAAAATAACTATCCAATAATTCTAAAGTTCTCTGTAATAAATCTTTTAAATTTATTATATTTTTAAAAACCTTCAAAAATATAGTTCTGGGGGGGATAATATATCTAATTACTTTTAAAATTTAATTTTATATAATTTTTTTAAAAAAAACATAACTAAATTATAAATGTATTATTCAAGAGCATAAGGATTTAGTTTTCAAACTAATTTATGAAATTTTATCTTTAAATATATTTTTTTCAAACAATACTACTTGTAAGAAAGGTTTTGATAAAATGTATAATCAAATTCTTCATCATGAAACTAGTAAATGTATGGGATATACCAATCAAAAACATATATTTTGTAACAATTTCTTTATTCCAAAAAAATCCCCTTTTGTACTAAATGTAAATATTGAGGTCTCTAGAATAAAAATTGTTCTTAAAAAAAATTTATCATTTGGATTTAACATATTACATTTTAAAAATAATTTTGGATTCTTAACAGTTTATTTACTTTCATTTCTATAACTAGGAATTTTTTGGTTTTTAATGTCTAATTTTTTTTGTTAGAAAACAAAGGAAGTACCTATAATAATAATACATGGTATATTGATAGTAGTTGTTCTCGATATATAAATGGTAATAATGAATTATTTAAAACGATTATCATAATGAAAGTTGGAAAATTTACTTTTAGAGATAATGCTCAAGGAAATATTTGTAGTATATGTAATATTGTTTTTCTTAGAAAAGAATTAATTTTAAATGTTTTTTATAAATGGTATTAAACACAAACTTATAATCATAATTAAATTATATGATGAGGTTTATCTTTTTAATTTTTGGAATTATAAATGTGTATTATACAATTCCAAAATTCATTCTTTCTTCACATCACTATTAGAATATTTATAATCATAACATAGAAGACCTTCGTAGCCAAGACAAACTTGGTCTCAATGTAATGAAATATTAGTCTTATTTATGGAATAGAATGTTAGGACACTATAACATTAAGAACTTATGTAAATATATAATGAAAAGGTTTTTTAATTATTGTTTGGAACATGTAATATTTTATGAGATTCATCAGTTTCATAGTGCTATAAGAAACAACATTCATTATCATATTCTGTAGCTGAAGCTGAATATGTTGTATATAGATGTTAATGGGATTAGGTGTTATAGATAAAGCATATACTCAATGACTATGGTATTAGTTTTATTGAAATTGAAATACTTTATGATAACAAAAGTTCCATTTTTGTTAACAAAACCCATGTGTGCCACTCTAATGAAAAACACATAGATATTGGACATCACTTTCTTACAGATCGCACATAAAAAAGAGATATCATATTACAATTTATAGAAACAAAAGAACAACATAATGATATTTTTACAAAAAAAATATATTTATATAGATTTTAATATATTAAACAGAATCTAGGAATGATCAACTTCATGTAATCATTATTATCTTCATCTAGTTTAAACCATATCCTTACAATAATTTACTCCTATATAAAGGGGGAGTACATATGTTTGATATTTCATAAAATATATAATTCTTAGAAAATTTCATACTCAAAATTTTTGTGCACAAAATTTTCATTCTCGCAATTTTCATACTCAAAATTTTAATTCTCAATAAATTTTTAACCAATAATTTTTTTACTCAAAAATTTCATTCTGATTTTTTTAACAAACAGAGCATACTATTGAAACCATTAGACATATCTTGAAATTTGTATATGTACAATTTATTAAACCTTACAATATATCAATTCAATATTAATTTTTGGTATTTTATTTTAAAGAATATTTTCAGATTCATGTGGAATATGATAATTATTTTGTTTCTTAAAAAATATCAAGATTACAATTTGGTTTATTCCATTTATTTAAACCATCAGATCATTTGGATCTAATTTAGTTTTATAATTTTAACCACCACAGTTCATTTCCAATATAATAGAAACCACTAACCCTATCCCATATCTCGTTCCACAACTTTTTCCTCAATGTTATGAATCCCATTAAGTCTCTTAGTATGAAATATTTCCTTCTAAAAAAATTTCTCACTCATTTCATAATCCACCATATCTTCTTCTAAATCAATGGATCCTAAAGATATGACCATCTTCAAAAAAAGGATATATAACAATTTTTTGTATAAGATTTATGACTCGATGATGAAAATGGATACCAAATTTATTGGATGAGAATCTTTCATTATAAAAGAACCTAAGACCAATCAAGATTATACTCATGTTTTTTATTGTAGATATTTAAATAGTTCCATTAAAGATGATAGGAATTTAAAGATATATTTTTCTATATATGGAAAAGATTATAGAACATTAGTTAAATAAGAAGCCCATTTCCATAGAATTCCCATAGAAGGAGACTCTTTTTCCCTCTTATGAGTTACCAAAAGACAAAGGTATTGTCAATAATAAATATATGGTGATTTAAATTTTAATGTTAAAGAGTATTAATGAAATCTCAATCATATCTATTATGATAATCATCTAACTCCCATATTCATGAAATTGTTTTGAAATTCAAGAACGGGAGGTTGAGAAACCCCGAAGGTTTCAAAAATATTTATTCTAATGTATGAGGTCAATATGATAAAGTTGTACCTGATGGGTTATATCATTATAAACATCAAAAAACTAAATACCGCATCCATTAAATCATAGCTGATAATGTTTCAAGGAATCATAAGTAATTTTATAACTGAGAGTTTAGAATTTTGAAAAACTACAATAAAGTCGGTACTGAAGAATATGAAAATTCTTCCTATTAGGGATGAAATAATCCAAAGTTTCAAATTTTGATTTGATAAAGAATAATTAATTCTCTGTAAAATATTTTGAATCCAAACCTTCAACGGAAGTTGTTGATGATAGTCAGAAAGTCTCAAAAGAAATTATTCTGATTGTTTTAGAAAAGAAAATGAAATAAATGTATTTTTCATTCAAGATTTCAAAGTAACAGAAATTCTATTATAATGATTATATCAGGAGTTGGATACAGAGAAAGAAAAATAAAAAGTATAGTGATCCCCAAATCAGTCTTGTTCTTTTTGAGGCCTTAATAGAAAATATTCATTATGAAAAAGATTTAAAGAAAAAAGTGATGAAAAGAATGATGTAAAATAGAAATTCAAATTTTCATTATATTAATAGAATTATGAAAGATGTAGAAAAATAAATTGTTGGAATTTTACTCCAAGAATATACTTAAGTAGGTATGATTATTACCACTGTCCATGATAAGGGAATAAGAAATAAAATAGTTGGTGAAAAAGTGGTTTCACCGAATTTCAATCAAGAAAAATCTCCTGCTAAAAAATAATACAGTGATATTAGATGAACATGTGAGTATATTGGTGAAAAATAAGAAATAAATGAAGAAGAAGATGAATAGGAAGATTTATAATAATTGGATGAGAACAATAAAGTCCCTATTCAAATACAAATATCTTGTTCTGATAAAATACCCTTGAGTTCTTCAAATGGAACCTCATGTAAGTTACCATATCTATGATCTCAATCCCCAAAACAAGTTTCTCCCAGAACAAAATTTGATAAATTCATTCATATTTTTGATAATTATAGAGACACCAGGTTCAATGAAAACCAATTTTGTTTTGAGTTTTAGTTGTTTGAACATATTATGGAGGGCTTCTTGATTTTGAGGAAGATATCAAATCAAAAAAATAAAATAAAAATAAAAGGAGTTCATTATATTGTAACAAATTTAAAAATAATTTAAATGATTATTTAATATTAATACGCAAAGGATAAACATATTTTTTTATGAAAACCAAAAAGAACAATTCGATTTAGTCTGAATTTTAATGGACATATTAAATTAACATCAAGATGATTTTAAAATTTTTTGAATAGAGTTCCCAAGAAAAAAAGAGGTATAAAAAAGTAATAAATTTTTCTCATAATGATGATGTGAATATAAAAGTACGTGAAGAAACAATTGAAGATAGAAGTATAATTTTAAATAAAATATAAGTTTCTTTCAACTAGTTATACAGTGATACTGATGGAAGAGTAAATCTTTTATAAAATTTTAGTAGCTAATAAGATATTGAATCTGATGATGTCAGAGAGGAAAATGGTAAGTTAAAACACATTCATTAAAAGGTTTAAATGCTCGATTATTACAAATTTTATTTGGATGAATTGAAAGAAAATGTTGAATGACATAATCGATATTCAAGAAAATAACACTAAGTACTAGGGAAACAATTTCCACTTTATGAAGAGATATTTTGTATCTAGGTCTAAAAAATTCAATATTTGGAAGGAAATTTTCATATTATAGGAGAAAATATGCACTCTCAATAACAATTGATTTGTGATTTGGATCAAATTTTTTAGATCAAGAAGAAAAGTTTCAGACCAAAAAATAGTTTCTTGAAAGATGAAGGAAGATATAACAAAATTCCAATGTATAAAAATAATAGGGTAAAATCTCATAGAAAAAAAGTGAATTATTTAAAATAGTTTTTGTAAAATTAATAATTCAATGAAATACTCTTTCATCTGTATACATTTTTTTTAATGTATTCCAATTCTCTTTCCGGAATGTTCTTCCACTAGTTTTTGAAGTTCAAGTACTCTATTATTATGTTTTGTATAGGTATTCTCTGACACTTTTTAGGTATTTTGAGACATTTTCAAATTCGTTTATAAAAATTAAAAAGGTGAGAAATTTATATAAAAAGATATAAATCTAACATAAGGGGGTGATTCTTAAATAAAGGGGGAGAAAAAAATTCTAAAGAATAGAATACGATACTTATGGATATTCTTATCCTATGAGGGACTTATTTGTATTCAGTATAATATTTAGAAGATTTTTTAAACTCCCGTATATATAATCATACATGTTCATTTTCTAAAATTGATGTTTTTAAAATAATAATGGACATAATTATTTCATTTTTATTTTCTATTGAAGTCATGTGGTTTATGCTTTCCTAAAAGGGAGATGTTTTTAATTCAAAAGTCTATTTTTGACTTTTCTATTTTTTTTGGAAATCACAAACTATTTCATAAATAATTAATTAAAAACTCATTAATGACCAAATTATGTTAAGATTTTTTTAAAGAAATCATATTATATTTAACCATATAAACATTAATTCTTTATTACTTACAAAAATAAATTTATATTTTATCATTACAATATTGGTAAAGAGTATGCATATAATGAATATAATACTCATGAAAATTATAGAAATGGAAACTTCTCTAATAATTATGACAATCATGGATACAATTTATATCATGAAAATAATTTGATAATAGATTATCAATCATTCATTCTAGTATTTTTTAATGACAATATTTTCATAATAATATTAAATATGATATCAATATAAATCATACTAACACATGAAATGAATATCATCAGACTCATTTCAATATTTTTTATATCGAAAAAATAGGTTCGTAATGCAAGGAAAACTTTTAAAACAAAATGATGTTTTACATTCATTTATTATATGACTGTTTACATTCCATATGTGTATGTCATTGTGAAAATTTTGAAGAAAATATAGATGTTGAAGATCAATATGAAAAATTGGTATTCTTTTATATGAATACCAAGTTATTTGAAGAGATCAGAAAAATTGATAGATAACTAATGTTTGATGCTACTATAGCCCTAATTTAATTTCGTTATTCTCCATTTTTTCTAAAGATTGAAAAAAAAATTCATCGTGTTCCTAGTATTTTGTATTTCTTTAGAGAGTGTCATTATTATGGAATCATCTTTCATGTTGTCACATTAAGAAATTTCTTTGTGAATTTTATCTATTGATGGTCGAGGGATTGTGGAGATAGCAAGAAATAATTGTTTGGATCATTCTGATGGTCGAGGAATTGTAATGATACCAAGTGGGATTATAAGGATAGTAAAATAGAATTAACTTCATATCAAGGGCTTTACTTGGTGTGGGTAAGACAAATTTCATGAGATTATAAATCAAGGGACCTTTATCATAGTTTTTTCTAAACAATTATCTTTGGGTTCAAATAATTTAATATTAATTTAATATTTTTGTTGAATGTTATATGTTAATTACACTACAATTAAAATAGAAAGTGAAAAATATATATTCATCGTTCTATTTTTATTTTTTATCCTAAGTTCTTTGATTACAATACTTTTGTATTACTTTGTAAATTCTATTTCCATGGTTATTATTACACCACTTACTCGGATTTTGATTAAATATTCATTAATATATAATCATTTATTTTATGACTTTTGACTTTATTGTCATATTAGAATCAATCTAATTATGATATATTTATTATTGGACTCAAGGACCTATTTAAATTACTATGTAAATACATAAGAGGTTTTTTGAACTCCATTAGTGAAAAATATTTAAACCTAAATTATTTTAGGGTTAAAAACAAATGTTTTTCAACAAAAAATTCACCCCTCTTGTATTTTTCCATTTATATATAAATTTTGATCCAACAATTTCTCTCATAGTAGGATTCCACAGCTTAAATTCTCTCTGATTCATTATAATTTTGAAATTTTACTTTATTTTTTATTATATATTTTTTGTCTATAAAATTGAGTTACATTAATTTGTTTTCTGGAAAATATTTTTTTATCTATTTTAATATGGAAGGAATTAATGTCAGATCCATAGACATCATCAATCCAGCAAGACCACAAATATTTTATTATATTTATTATGAATACATGAGTGATATAATGAATACATTTGTGATGAACAATGTAGTTATACTTTTTTATACTTACCATTGATTATAAAAATCCTGGAATGAAAATTGGAACTATTACCAATTAGGGAAAGAATGAATATTGTATTAATTACAAGGTATGTAATGATTTACTATGCTCTATAAATAAAAACTATATATCCTGTTTTACACTTGGGAAGTATCCAATATTATTAATAAGATGTTATATATTTTTTATTTTGGGACTTCTAAAGTTATAGAGACTAAAAGAGCTATGTTAAGAGCTGATTATCATGATTTTGAATTTCTTTATTGTTAAAATGTTTTTAAGGTACAACAAAAAGTTATGAAAATTGTTAATAGTTTATATGATATGGTTGAAAAATTATTAGAGGATTAAATACTTGTTCAAAAAATTTTTTATATCTTGCCGAATTCGTGGGAGTCAAAGAGAATTATTGTTGATGAATATTTGAATCTTACAAATTTTACTCTTGATGATTTATTTTCAACTATTTTACAATGACAGAATAGATTCTAAAGATATTATAACAATGATAAAAAGAATAATGATGGAGTTACTTTTACTTTTAATTCAAATTTGTTGAAATCTCATACACTTCCGAAGGTTTTTAAGAACAAAATAAAAATATTTTTACTCAATCATATTCATGTGATTATGAACATTTTGAAAATGAGTTTAAAAATCAATCACAGAGAGTGAACAAGATTGTTGGAAAAAACGAATTTTTAGTATCGTTATAAGAAAAGTAATAAGGATAACAAGGACAAGAAATATTCTAAGGTAACTAGTTATGAATGTAAGAATGATGGACTTATAAGACCAGATTGTGCAAAGTTCAAAAGGAAAGATAGAAATGAAAGACGTTCTAATAGAAATCATATAAAATCATTACAAGAAAAAATTGGATACAATTTTTCAAACTAATAACTCATAGAGTGATATAGAATGAGATTCTTCTAATGATTCTTCACACAATGAAAATTACATACAGAATAATATTGGTCTCCATTCCAAATTACATTTTCAAAATCAATGTCTTGTGGATAAGGTACACACTTTTGATTATTTAACAAATATTTCTTTGAATGTAAAATATCCCAATGATAATAATTATATTTTTTTGATGAATAAACATCCTCAAATAGATAAAATATTTCACCTTCTTATTATAAAGAATCTAGATTTTCAGAAGTACATGAAAATGATAATTGTAATGTTAGTAAGAAACATGAAAAATCAAATACTATAAAATATGTTTTGAAAAATGAAGTATCATATTTTTCAAAATATCATGATAATACATCTTTTGAAAATGATTCTACTTATAAAAACCATGAAAAATAAAATTCTTATAATGATATAATTCTAATGATTTTGAAAAATCCATTTTTGAGAAAAATGTTTTAGAAACAAAATTCATTTGCACTTTTTCATCATCACACATGAGGGTTTGTAAATTTATGATTCCCCACTAATGGATTAGGTCATTGGATCAACATATATATGTGGTTTTTTTGGTACATAAATATTAAATAAATTAATTTACTTTCTCATTACTAGGTAATTATCTCTATGTATTACCATTAATGACGATAATTTACTGAATAATCACAATAAGGTTGGTTCTCTACATCTTTACCAGTGGGATATGGGTTACAATATTATCATTACTTGTTTTTTAATTATGTATTCACCAATGAATTGTGATACTATAAAATCACTTCTACATTGTTCCATTGGCTCCTCAGGCATTGTGATATGGGTTAAAAAATTGTAAAAAGATAATAGGTATATTAAATAATCATTAATGGGTTTTTAAAAGGGATTATCAGTAAAAGATTGGTTTATTATCTAATATCTAATTGAGATATGGGATACAAGATCATCACAAGTAGAATAAACTATTTTTCTCATCACCAATGGGAAATCGTGTTACTATATCATCCCAAACACATTGGTCTATTTATTTAAGACTAATGGATTGGGTAATTAGATAATAAGTAGCATATTTACTATTGGATCATCAGTAAATATGATATGGTTTACTAAATAATCAGTAGAGGATTGATTCATTAAAAAATCAATGATATATTATCCCAATAGAAATTTACTAGGAAAAAGTATATATTTCTCATGGAAATATCTTCTAGCCAATGGAATCATATAGAATGCCTTGGTCCTTTTGGTAGATTGGATTGCATATTGGTATAATATTTATCAGTTTAGTTCATCATTTTTTATCTAGATCGTCCCATTTTAATTTATTTAAAATATTTTCACATGTTTAATAGTAAATTGGATCATCCCCAAATGAATATATGTTTTACTAAGTTTTCAGTAGTATATTGGTCATTTGGTTCATCATTAAAGGACAAGACTATAAGATCATAATAAATGGATGAATCAGTTAATGACTCATTACTATTGGACATGAATAAGAAGAAATGGTTAAGATAATATAGAGTAATAAGGATTCACTATATTTTCATATCATTTGGGATGACTTAATGGGAACATGGAGGTTTCCTAGGAAGATGTTAAGGTCAATATAGTGTTTTATTCCATCTGTTGAGTCTGAAGCCTCATTTTAAATTTTCCTTTACTTTTGTTTTCTAATTAAAAAACACTTTATTAAATACATAATTACTAACTCTTTAAAGTCCAAATAATTTTAAGAACGTTTTTATAAGAAATAATTTAACATTTTACCATACATACATTAAATCTATTTAACTTAAGAAAATAAATTTATATTTTTTCATTATGATATTCATAATGAGTATGAATATAACAAATATCATACTCATAAAAATTATAGTAATAAAAACATCCATGATTATAATAATGATATTGTATACTTTTTATATGGTGCACTTAATTTGAAAATATATTCTCAATCATTATGTCTCATCTTTCAATCTAACATGATTTTCATAATCAGATTAAAAATGATATCAATATTAATCATACTGACACTTGTAATGAATATCATTGGACTCATTACAATTTATTTTTCATATCTTTAAAACTAGAATGTAATATAAGGAAATCATTTAAAATAAAAAAATATATAATACATTCAGTTGTTAAATGGTTTTTGAAGTGCCAGGTGTCTAGGACCTTGTGAAAGTATCTTAGAAAATATGACTGTTAGAGATCAAGATACATATAGGAAGACTTCCCCATAAATACCATGTTATTTGAAGAGATTAGTACATTCTATAGAGAACTAAAGTGTGATGCTGCAGTAGCTCTCATTGAATTTATTCATTGTTGATTTTTTTCATAAGAGTATAAATAATGAACATCCTTTTCATATTTTTTCATATTTTTTTATAGAGTGTCCTTTTTAAGGACACATTGTCAGGTTTTCTCCATAGGAAATTTATTTTTGAATCTGATCTTATGTCGACCGAGGGACTGTGGTGATACCATGAAAGAATTATGCCGATCATTTTTCGGGTCAAGGGATTGCGATGATAGTAGGATAGAGTGGTGGAAATCATTGTATCATGGGATCGTAAGGATCGCGAGATAAACCGATCATCATATTGAGGGATTACCCTAGTGTGGTTAAGCCAAAAATTCTTGAATGTATAAATCAAGATACATTTATTTGAGGTTATTGGATACCGTTTTATTTGTCTTAAAATAAAATAGTATTCATTTAATTGTTTTGTTTCATGTTATTTGTTAATTATGTTTCATTTCATAGAGAAAGTAAAAAATTTATATTCATCTATGTAATTATAATTATATTTAATATACTACTTCTAGTTAGGATATTTTTTATTAATTTGTGTATACGATTTTAGTGATTAAGATTAAATCACTTCATTTAATTATGATTCTATACTCTTTAAGATATAAACACATGTTTAGTGACCTTTGACTAAATAATAATATTATAATCAACCATATAATGATATATTAATTATTTCCCACAAGTTACCAGTCTGATTACTATTTTAATACATAAGTGGATTTTTTATTTCCATTATTTAAAACTCTTTTAAACTAACTTCTTTTAATGTTGAAAATAGATGTTTTTAAACTAAAAATTTACACACACCCCTATTGTATTTATCCCAAAACATATACATTTAAATCCCACAATTTCAATATGAGAATGATTATAATTCTCAAATACTTATTAATTTTACTTTATTTTACAGGTTATCTTAATTTATTTTAATAAATGTTTTGTTTATAAATTTTTTTAGAATAATAAGTTTTGTGGAAAATTATTGTTTATATATTTTAAAATGGCATGACTTATTTTTGGAACCATAGAAAACCTCAATCTAACCAGACCCACAATATTTGATGGGAAGGATTATGAATACTTGAGAGATAGAGTGAATAGTTTTGTGATAAACATAAGAGTTGATAATTTTAAAATGTTGATTAGTGATTAATATATTCCAAACAAATAAATTCAAACTTTTACAAATCATGAAAAGAAAGAATATGATCTAAAATACAAGGTATGGAATACATTACTATACATTATGACAAGAGAAATATATATCCATATTTCATCTTGTGAAGAATCCATATGTATTTGGAATAAGATATAGATTACTCATTTTAGAACATCCAATGTAGTTGAGACTACAATAGCTAAGGTGAGAGGAGATTATAAGGATTTCGAATATACTTGTAGTGAACCTATTTTAATGGTACAAAAAATGTTTATGAACATTTTTAGTATTTTATAAGCTATCAGTGAATAAGGATTAGAGAATGAAATCCTTATTGAAAAAATTATTGATATCATGCCCAATGAGTGGGAATAAAAGAGAACCATTGTTGATTAATTTAGAAAGACTAAAAATATTACCCTTGATGATTTACTTTGAGATATTTTTCAATCTGAGAATAGTTCGAAAATTTAGGCTAAGAATGATAAAAAGTATAATGGTTGTGTTTATTTTACTTCTACATCAAATTTGGTAAAGGAATAGACTCCTATGAAGGTTGTTAAAAGAAAAAAAAACAACAAGGTTGTTACTCAATTAGATTCAAGTGATTTTGAACATTATGAGAATGATTTAGAAAATATTTCTAGAAGAATGAACAAGATTATAAGGAAAAAGGATGTTCAGTATCGTTATATTAAAATTTACAATTATAAGAAGGCTCAAACATATTTTTAGGTTACTTGTTATGAATGTATGAAATATGGGAATATTATATAAGATTGTTCAATGGTAAAAAGGATGATTGAAAAGAAATATGTTATAACCAAAATCATAAAAATTATTACAAGAAAAAATGGAAAAAATCCTTGATAATTATTTACTCTTGGAGTTCTAGAGGAGGATATTATTCTAATAATTCTTCATACAATATAAATTTTAGATAGAATAATATTGGTATCTATTCCCGAATATCTTTTAAAAATAATTGACTTATGGATAAGTAACACACTTATGATTCATTAACAAACTTTCCTTTGAATGAAAACCATGCTGATGAGAAAAATTATATTTCATATGATGAAGAAACCTACTCAGTAAAAGATAATAATATACCTTCTTATGATAAAGTATGAATATTTTCTAAATTACATGAAAATAAAGATCTATTGTTAGTAAGAAACATAGTAATTGAAATACAAGAATAAATGTTTTTTAAAAATACCTATCGGATCATTCAATAGTTCTTAGTAATGAATGTTCTCAAATTGATTTTATTTTTAAAATCCTTGAAAAATATTATTCTGGGAGAGATAATCTTTTTAAATATTTTAGAAAATTAATTTATGTGAAAAAAGTTACTAATAAAACCAAATTTTGAAACTATTATTCAAGATGATAAGGATTTAGTTATAAAACAAACATATATAATTTTTTCATTAAATATTTTTTTTTCAAACCTTTCTCCTCATAAAGATAGTTTTGATAAAATGTATAAACAACTTCTTCTTCGTGTAAGTAGTTCTATAATGGTATATACCCATCAAAAACCTATTTTTAGTATGATTTTTTTAGTTCTAAAAAATTCCACTTTTGTACTAAATTTCAAAATAGAGGTCACTCAAATAAAGGTTTTTCCTTAATTAAAATTCAATAATTAAGATTTCAGAAATCATATTTTTCCAAAGAAATGTGATTTCCTTATATATTTTTTATTATAAATTTTATTCCCAATGATGTCTTGGTTCTGAAAGACTATTTGTTTTTTTTTTGTAGGAAAAAATATAAAGTACCAACAACAATATACCTGGTACATGGATTGTGGCTGTTCCTAATATATTACTGGTAACAAATAATTTTTTGAAAATATTATCATAATGAAATGTGAAAGAGTTACCATCAGAGATAATTCTCAAAGAATGATTCTTGGTGTAAGTAATATTTTTCTTCTGGGAAAGGCATTAATTTCAAAAGATTTATTTGTAATTGGTCTTAATCATAACCTTATAATCATAATTCTATGTTGTGATGAAGGTTACCTTAAAAATTCGAGTAATGATAAAAGTATATTACACAATTCCAAGGATGAATTTATTCTTTCTGCCCATTGGTATGAGAATGTTTATAATCATAACCTATAATACCGTAAGATCCAAGAAAATCCTTGTCTCAATGTAATGAAATATCAATCATATTTATGAAATAGAATCTTATGACACTATAACATTAGAGAGTTAAAAAAAATGACTATGAAAATACATGTTAATTATATTTTGGAACATTTCATTTTTTAAGATAATAATTAGTTTCTTTTTCCTATAAGAAATAGCACAAATTAGCACTTTCCAATGCTGAAGTGGAATTTTTGGTAGCTAGAAGTTGTTGTGATTAGGTGTTGTGGATGCAACACAAACTCACGGACTTTTTCACGAGTTTAAAAAATGAAATACTTTTTGATATCATATGTTCTATTTCCCTTAATAAAACCCTTTCATGATACTCCCCTAAAACACATAGATATTAGGCATCACATTATTTGGGATCACACACAAAAATGAGATGTCATTTTTCATATAAGGCCCAATCCTTAAACCTTAATTAATATTGAATTAAATGAATAATTCACATTGAGGATCTTTTCAGGTTTAGAGTTTTAGAGAATTAGAACATAACTATTACATCTCAAAAGATTACAAAGTAGACACTTCTACTAAGTTTCCATAATAAAAAAACTCTTAAAAGAAATATGTCCAGTTCCATGTTTTATATATCATGACATTCCCTTGATCCCATCCTTGACCTTATTCCACATTAAGTCCTATGAAAAAAATTTCAAAAAAAACTGGGGTTGAGCATAAAAAGCTCAGTAAGGGATACACAATGAATGAAAACTGTTAGTTTTTCAAAATCAAGTAAACCATGTATACTCTATCAAAGTTATACCTTCACCTTCATGAAGTAGTAAAAACCATTCACTGAATAAAGTATCATTACTTACCTTTTTGTAACCAAAGGATTACCATAAAACCCATATGAAGAACACATAACATATATAAAGGTAACTTGGGACATAAACATACTTAAGTGGAATAACCATACGGTCGACTTCCACACATATCACTTAATGGAATATCCATACGGCCAATTTCCATACATACTTAATGGAATAGCCATACGGCCGACTTCCATACCCAATGCATTGGAGGTTATAACGTAACCACCCGTCCTGGTATTCACGGCACCACCCGTCATATGGTTTATAACGTAACCACCCGTTAAAATGTCCAAGCACCAATATAAAATCATAAAACATAAAACCAATATAAAGGAATGGTAACATTTCCACATTTCAATCACAATATATCATAAATATATTGACATAATAGAATCCTTTATCAAAACCATTTTCAATACCAAAATACATAAAAGATTATATGGTATTTATTTTATTTTAAAAACATTACGGCTTGTTGAGGAAGCCAAAGACCAAATAATACTCGCGGCGGCGGAAAAGGTCGTTGTCACCGCATACGTTAAAAAAACATTCCTTTTTTTCGTTTAGTAAAACGCTTCGTAGAAAAAGATTCATTTTGTATAAAAGTAAAAGTCAAAGGGGTTTATAAACCGTATAAAATAATGTTGTGTATAAAACGAAATATGCCTCAATGAAAGGAGATTGAGACGAAGTCCCTTACCTCAGGTCCGACTTGACTCGATTGTTCTTTAACATCCTGAATAATAAACTTGAGTAAATTTATACTTGACTAAGAACCTTTTTAAAGTTCATTATTCCTTTTATATCACTTATTGCCATGTTATAAACATTATGTAACCATTTAAGTTAATGATGTTTATTTTGTCAATATTTGGTTCTTAAGTCGAAAGTGGACTTCTTACAATTACATGTTGTTCGTGTGGTCAAAAGTTCTTTATATCCAAAATGACATTCCTGATTTGGATATCATATATATCATATATATCCAGCATATACATGTATTTATAATATTACATAATCATTTAGAGGTAAGAAATGAAATGCACCGTTCATGGAGATGGTAAGCCGTACGTACGCATGAACGCTACTTTCATTTCTATTTCGTATTTTATAGAATGGAATAATAATGATATAAGAGTATATTATAATTCCAGTATAATAACATATATAATATCATTAACTTTATCCTTTACACATCCCACATATGGTATTAACGAATCAAATCACTTTCAGGGGGCGGAAGTCCGCACTTCCTAAAATGAAGATATCGTGTTTACCCATAATGGAAACAATAATGGTATGCCATAAATGAAAAATACAGAATCTTAAGGAAATAATAAACATATTATATATCATATATAAAAATAGTCACATCATAATTGCCACCTTTGAAGGTGTTAAATGAGTATTGAACAATCATCGTTTCAGGAGACAGAATTTCGCCATCCACGGAAACTGTATGTTCTTTAACCATTTGATGTAGTTGTGTGAGGGTTTAGCTCGAAAAAATCTTATAACAACATCCAAGTATATTGAATATAATGGTGTTGTTACAAAAGAAGTAAATTAAAAGAGTTCAGGGGGTTGGAGAAGAAAAATAAAAAAAATGAACAAGAGAGAATGAATTACCTTTAAAAGTGTAACTTCTTTTGATTTGAGACTAAAGGCTTCCTTTGAAAGGATTCTGCCCAAAGGTAATCCTATCGGATGAGGAGAGGGATGTGGAGAGAGTAAATGGGAAGTGGATGGCTGAGACAAAGGCTTGAGGAGTGTGTGAAATGAGGTAGAGGTGGGGGCCTTTTATAAGAGGAGAGGAGGGGCACTTTTGGAAATCATGAAACTATTATTTTATTTTCAAAAGTGTTTCGAATTTCTAAGGTCCCAAATTGATATATTTATAAGATTAGATGATAAATCTTCGAAATATTCCCATCCAATAGGTTTTGGACATGTGTAGGTTTTAGATATTACATTATCATTCCATTTTATTTAAATCGTTAAATAATGAAGTCATCGCTGCATCATAATGATGTCATAAATAATTTAATTTATTTAAAGTCTAAAAATTATAAAAAAAAAATACTATGATGTATGAAATCTTTTTATATTTCCAATGAATATTTATAATCAAAAATCTGATCTTTATAACCCCATGTAAAAATTGTTTTCGTAAAACATATTATGTTTGTGTCATTTTTACTTTTATTTAAAAAAAGGAATTAAAGCCATTATCTCACCCAAGTGGCTCCATGGGGTCCCCTAAATCGACCCATGAGTTGTCTTGGTCGTCCATGAAACAAAAAATAGGGTTAGGACATGTGTCAAGCTCATCTCATTTTATTAAAGCATTATTTTTAACTTAAACTACACTAATTACCTCTAATCGTGATTAAAAACTTAATAAGTTACTATTCACCAAAAAATTATTTTAATCTCATTGAACCATATTTTACTTCTTAAGGACAACCATGTATGTCGGATTTTTGAAAATCAAAACACAATTATTGCAAAATTTCATTTAAATGGAAAATCAGTTTTTATAAGTACCACTTAGTGGTTTCACTATTCATCAAAAATGATGTTTTTCAGAAAATTACCAAAAATTCACCCTAAGATATATTTGATATTACGAATTAAAAAATGAAGTCTATTTTACAAAATTCAAAACATATAAGTCACATTAATTAATTTAATAATTAATTCCCGCTATCAGAGAAAATAGCATGTTTTTATGAAACAATAAGTATCAAAAGATTGACACTAGTTTAAGTCCGATTTCAAAGTGAAATTAATTCGAACGACCACTATTGGATTTAATGGTAAAAATATTTTCTAATTTCACTTTAAAACCAATTCAAAAGATAATCTAATCATATAAATAAATTAGATTAAAAAGAGGTTTTGAATTAAAATACAACATTTTACACTATTCATTAAAAAAACGAACTTTATCGGAAAGGTACCAAAAATTTACACAAAGTAAATTTTGATGTCCCGATTATAAAGAAGAGTTATTTTTGGTCCAATAGAATTTATAAGATTGATCAAAACTATATTTAATGATGGTTCGCCATCAAAAGGTGTAAGTGAACCCTTAGTGAAAATTAGGGTATAAATGCCTAAAATTGAACTCTTTCCGTATTTTAAGCCATTATCTTTTATTGGGTAAATGTAAAAACATTAAAAAACATATATAATCATATTTTAGTTATTTCTATCCATTCTCTCCAGTACAACGACTACTTGTTAACTAACATTTAAAATAATATTATTTTATTACTAGTGTGCGACGTACGATTTCAAAGAAACTCTTTGTTGCGTATCGGGTACGCTATCGAACATAGAAACCCCTTTAAAGTAAAATTAATATTTAATTCGTAAATATTCATAAATATGAAAATTATTTATTCTTTATTTACCTGGGATGTTACATCCATCCCCCCTTTTGGGAATTGCGTCCTCGCAATTTTATTCACTTATCAAAATAAGTGGGGGTGTCTATCCCTCATAGCATTTTCAGATTCCCACGTTGCCTCTTCAACCACATGGTTTTTCCACAAAAACTTTACCTGATGGATTACCTTATTTCGTAACACCTACTCTCTATGGTCAAGAATCTAGACTGGTTGTTCTTCATAAGAGAGATTCTCTTCCCAAATCTCAAAACGCAATCATTATCAATGTTGAAATCAGGCAACTTACCTTTCTGAACCAGCTCTACCTTTTTCTGCAACTCACTGTCTCGCTTCTGTGCTTGCTTGATTCTGTCTGATAGAGAAGATCTCACTGATACCTGAAACAAAACAGAAGAACATCCTATACCAACAACTTCTTTGCCAAAGTTCATCAAATCTTTAACCGAAGGATCACGTTTCAAACGCAACATTGCTAATGAAGCATTACATTTTCAACTCAAAGCATCAGCCACTTTATTTTCATTTCCTGGATGGTAATGAATTGTACAATCATAATCCTTGATTAATTCCATCCATCTCCTCTGTCTCATGTTCAATTCTTTCTTAGTGAATATATACTTTAAACTTTTGTGATCAGTATATATTTCACACTTTACTCCATACAAATGATGCCTCAAAAATTTTAAAGCAAAGACAACAGCAGCTAATTCCAAATCATGTGTAGGGTAATTTACCTCATGAGTTTCCAACTGTTGTGAAGCATAAGCAATTACCTGATCATTATGTATAAGGACACAGCCAAGTCCCTTCAACGAAGCATCACTGTATATAACAAACTCACCATTCCTGGAAGGAAGTGCCAAAACTTGATCATTCAATAATCTTCTCTTCAACTCCTGAAAACAATCATCACATTCTGTTGTCCAGATGAACTTAACACCCTTACGAGTTAGCTTAGTCATTGGACTAGATAACCATGAAAAAATTTCAACAAACCATCGGTAGTAACCTGCAAAACCAAGAATACAACGGATCTCGGTTACATTTGTGGGTATTGGCCATTCTTCAACAACTTTTGTTTTAATAGGATCAACAGTTATGCCATCCTTTGAAACAATGTGACCTAGGAAAGAAATTTGTTGTAACCAAAACTCACACTTACTGAATTTTCCATATAGTTTCTTTTCTTTAAAGGTTTGAAAGATAACCCTTAAATGACTTTCATGCTCCTATTTACTTTTAGAAAAAACCAAAATATCATCGATGAAAACAACCACAAACTTATCCAAGAACTCATGGAAAATTCTATTCATAAGGTCCATGAATACATCAGGTGCATTGGTTAACCCAAAAGGCATAACTACAAATTCATAATGGCCATATCTAGTAAGGAACACAGTCTTCAGAACATCTGCTTCTTTTACTTTCAACTGATGGTACCCCGACCTCAAGTCAATCTTTGAAAAATACTGAGCTCCCTAGAGCTGATCAAACAAACCATCGATATGAGGCAATGGATACTTGTTCATAACAGTAATATTATTCAAGGCTCTATAATCAATGAAAAGTCTCATTGATCCATCTTTCTTTTTAACAAACAAGACAGGAGCACCCCATGGTGATGTGCTAGGTCGAATGAAACCTTTATCTAATAACTCCTGCAATTGTTTCTTTAACTCTAAAAGTTCAACATGAGCCGTTCGATAAGGGGGTTTTGAAATTGGCTTAGCATCAGGAACTAAGTCAATAGTAAATTCAACTTCCCGATCATGAATAATACCAGGCAACTCATCAGGAAAAACATCAAGATACTTATTTACCACTGGAACATCATTAATCTGAACAGTTCTTTTATTTTCAACAATATGTGCAAGGTAACATTCATTTCCATCTTTTACTAGTTTCTCAACTTCCTGATATGTTATCAAAATCAAGGGTTCATTCTTGTACACAAACTGCAAATCTTTCTGAAAAGAAACCATTTTAGCTCTGCAGTCAATCTTATCATGATAAACAGAAAGCCAATCCATGCCCAAAATAACATCAAACTCTACTAGAGGAAAAACAATAAGGTTTGCTGGTGGATTCTTTCCACACACAAGGATAGGAAGGTTCTTATAATTTATTTTTGTCTCAACGTTCCCTCCAGGTGTTTTTACCATAAGTTCAGAATTCATATCTTGATATGGAATTTCCAATTTACTAGAAAAATTCTCAGAAATGAAATAGTGTGTAGACCCTGAATCAAACAACACATTGGCATAATCTGAACAAACAAATAGTGTACCTGATACCACTTCATTCGATGGCCCAATATCTGCTGAATTTGTTGCAAAGGATTTCACCACCCCTTTCTTCTTGTAGTCCGGCTGCATTCCCCCTGTTGAGTTCTTCTTTGGACACTCGTTTTCATAATGACCCTTTTCATTACACTTAAAACATCTTACCGTTGGCTTTTCATTGCTTGCTTGATCATCTTCCTTACAGTTACGAGCAATATGACCAGACTTACCACACCGAAAGCACTTACCAGACTAGGATAAACATTCTCCAGGATGCATTTTACCACCCTTCTCACAGGATGGATATTTGGTTTTCTTACCTCCTTGCTTCTTTGATGAATTATTCCCCTTTGCCTGCCAACTAGACCTCTTATTCTGTTGTTTGTCCTAGAACACCTGATCATCAGCAAACTCCATTTCCACCTTCTCCGAACATCGAATAAGTTTTTCATAACTTTTGAACTCATGAGAAGATAAAGCCCTTTGATACTTTGTCTTTAACCCTGAGTAAAAACGGTTTATTTTACTATCAAGATCTCGTATGAAGTTTGGAGCATACCATGCCAATCGAGTGAACTTTGCTTCATAAGCAACCACTGAATCATCCTCCTGCCTCAATTCTAGGAACTGTTTTTCCATCCTATGACGAACCACCTTAGGAAAATATTTCTCAAGAAACATAGCTTTGAATTCGTCCCAGTGAAGATCCTCAATCTCATCACTATCCCTGATATTTTTCACCATCGACCACCATTGATCAGCTTCACATTCAAAACGGTAAACAACAAGACTAACCTTTTGATGTTCTGAACACCCCATGACATCAAAAATCTTCTCCAGTGCTTTAATCCACCCTTCAGATTGCACAGGGTCAGATGATCCTCTGAATGATGGGGGATGTTGCCTCATGAAATGTTCCACCACTAACATGTTCCTTTGCGGTTGATCTGGCTGATCTCATGCATGGATACCACCACCATTTATAGCCTGAGTCAACTATGCCATCACTGCAACAAACTGTTCAGTTCTGATTCCAACCATCTCAGGTTTCTGATTTGGAAGGTTGTCTTCCTCCTGATGTCGTCCCAACATAGTTGCTTTGTTTCCTCTGCGGAAAACCATTCTGAACACAGAAAAATCTTAGGCGAAGCAACATGGTAATCCGTAAATGCTATATCATTTCAATCATATTATAATTTAACTCTTTTCTAACTCCTAAAGTTTTATAAACCATCCTCTGATACCATCTATATGGCCCCGACCTTAAACCTTACTTAATATTGAATTAAATGAATAATTCACATTTAGTATCTTTTCAGGTTTGGAGTTTTAGAGAATTAGAACATAACTATTACATCTCAAAAGATTACAAATTAGACACTTCTACTAAGTTTCCATAATAAAAAAACTCTTAAAATAAACATTTCTAGTTCCATGTTTTATATAGCATGACATTCCCTTGATCCCATCCTTGACCTTATTCCACATTAAGTCCTGTGGAAAACATTTCAAAAAAACTTGGGGTGAGCATAAAAAGCTCAGTAAGGGATACACAAAGAATGAAAACTGTTATTTTTTCAAAATCAAGTAAACCATGTATACTCTATCAATGTAATACCTTCACCTTCATGAAGTAGTAAAAACCCTTCACTGAATAAAGTATCATTACATACCTTTTTGTAACCAAAGGATTACCATAAAACCCATATGAAGAACACATAACATATATAAAGGTAACTTGGGACATAAACATACTTAAGTGGAATAACCATACGTTCGGCTTCCACACATATCACTTAATGGAATATCCATATGGCCAAATTCCATACATACTTAATGGAATAGCCATACGGCCGACTTCCATACCCAATGCATTAGAGGTTATAACGTAACCACCCATCCTGGTATTCACGGAACCACCCGTCATATGGTTTATAACGTAACCACCCGTTAAAATGTCCAAGCACCAATATAAAATCATAAAACACAAAACCAATATAAAGGAATGATACCATTTCCACATTTCAATCACAATATATCATAAATATATTGACATAATAGAATCCTTTATCAAAACCATTTTCAATACCAAAATACATAAATGAGTATATGGTATTTATTTTATTTTAAAAACATTACGGCTTGTTGAGGAAGCCAAAGACCAAATAATACTCGCGGAGGCGGAAAAGGTCGTTGTCACCGCGTACGTTAAAAAAAACATTCCTTTTTTTCGTTTAGTAAAATGCTTCGTAGAAAAAGATTCCTTTTGTATAAAACTAAATGTCAAAGGGGTTTATACACCGTATAAAATAAAGTTGTGTATAAAACGAAATATGCCTCAATGAAAGGAGATTGAGACGAAGTCCCTTACATTAGGTCCGACTTGACTCGATCGTTCTTTAACGTCGTGAATAATAAACTTGAGTTAATTTATACTTGATTAAGAACCTTTTTAATGTTCATTATTCCTTTTATATCACTTATTGCCATGATATAAACATTATGTAACCATTTAAGTTAATGATGTTTGTTTTTTCAATATTTGGTTCTTAAGTCGAAAGTGGACTTCTTACAATTACATGTTGTTCGTGTGGTCAAAATTACTTTATATACAGAATGAAATTCCTGATTTGGATATCATATATATCATATATATCCAGCATATACATGTATTTATAATATTACATAATCATTTAGAGGTAAAAAATGAAATGCACCGTTCATGGAGATGGTAAGCCATACGTACGCATGAACGCTAATTTCATTTATATTTCGTATTTTATAGAATAGAATCATAATGATATAAGAGTATATTATAATTCCAGTATAATAACATATATAATATAATTACCTTTATCCTTTACACATCCCACATATGGTATTAACGAATAAAATCACTTTCAGGGGGCGGTAGTCCACACTTCCTAAAATGATGATATCGTGTTTACCCATAATAGAAACAATAATGGTATGCCATAAATGAAAAATACAGAAGCTTAAGTAAAGAATAAACATATTAAATATCATATATAAAAATAGTGACATCATAATGGCCACCTTTTAAGGTGTTAAATGAGTATTGAACAATAATCGTTTCGGGAGACAGAATTTCGCCATCCACGGAAACCGTATGTTCATTAACCATTTGATGTAGTTGTGTGAGAGTGAAGCTTGAATAAATCTTATAACAACATCCTAGTATATTTAAGATACTGGTGTTGTTACAAAAGAAGTAAATAAAAAGAGTTTAGGGGGTTGGAGAAGAAAAATAAAACAAATGAACAAGAGAGAATGAATTACCTTTAAAAGTGTAACTCCTTTTGATTTGAGCCTAAAGGCTTACTTTGAAGGGATTCTGCCCAAAGGGAATCCTCTAGGATGAGGATAGGGATGTTTAGAGAGTAAATGGGCAGGGGATGGCTGAGCCAAAATCTTGAGGAGTGTGTGAAATTAGGTAGAGGTGGGGGCCTTTTATAAGTGGAGAGGAGGGGCACTTTTGGAAATCATGAAACTATTATTTTATTTTCAAAAGTGTTTCGAATTTATAAGGTCCCACATTGATATATTTCGAATATAAGATGATAAGTCTTCGAAATATTCCCATCCAATAGGTTTTGGACATGTTTAGGTTTAGATATTACATTATCTTTCCATTTTATTTAAATCGTTAAATAATGAAGTCATCGCTGCATCATAATTATGTCATAAATAATTTAATTTATCTAAAGTCTAAAAATTATAAAAAAAATAAAATGATGTAGGAAACTTTATAGCTTTACAATGAATATTTATAATCAAAATTATGATCTTTATAACCCCATGTAAAAATTGTTTTTGTAAAACATATTATGTTTGTGTCATTTTTAATTTTATTTAAAAAAAGGCATTAAAGTCATTATCTCACCCAAGTGGCGCCATGGGGTCCCCTAAATCGACCCATGGGTTTTATTGGTCGGCCATGACACAACCAATAGTTTTAGGACATGTGTGAAGCTCATATCAATTTATTAAAGCATTATTTTTACCTTAAACTACACTAATTACCTCTAATCGCGATTAAAAACTTAATAAGTTACTATTCAACAAAAAATTATTTTAATCCCATTGAACCACATTTTACTTCATAATGACAACCATGTATGTCGGATTTTTTAAAATCAAAACACAATGATTGCAAAATTTTATTTAAACGGAAAATCAATTTTTATAAGTACCACTTAGTGGTTTCACTATTCATCAAAAATTGATGTTTTTCAGAAAATTACCAATAAATCACCCTAAGCTATATTTGATATTACGAATTCAAAAATGAAGTCTATTTTAAAAAATTCAAAACATACAAGTCACATTAATAAATTTATTAATTAATTCCCTCTGTCAGAGCAAATAGCGTGTTTTTATGAAACGATAAGTATCAAAAGATTGACACTTGTTTAAGTCCGATTTCAAAGTGAAATTAATTCCAAGGACCACTATTGGATTTAATGGTAAAAATATTTTCTAATTTAAATTTAAAACTAATTAAAAAGATAATCTAATCATATAAATAAATTAGATTAAAAAGAGGTTTTGAATTAATATACAACATTTTACACTATTCATTAAAAAAATGAACTTTATCGGAAAGGTACAAAAAATTTACACAAAGTAAATTTTGACGTCCCGATTATAAAGAAGAGTTATTTTTGGTCCAATAGAATTTATAAGATTGATCAAAACTATATTTAATGACGGTTCGCCGTCAAAAGGTGATAAGTGAACCCATAGTGAAAATTAGGGTATAAATGCCTCAAATTGAACTCTTTCTGTATTTTAAGCCTTTATCTTTTATTGGGTAAATGTAAAAACATTTAAAAAAATATATAATCATATTTTAGTTATTTATATCCATTACCTCTAGTACAACGGCTACTTGTTAACTAACATTTAAAATAATATTATTTTATTACTAGTGTGCGACGTAGGATTTCAAAAAAACTCTTTGTTGCGTATCTGGTACGCTATCGAACATAGAAACCCCTTTAAAGTAAAATTAATATTTAATTCGTAAATATTCATGAATATGAAAATTATTTATTCTTTATTTACCTGGGATGTTACATTTCAATTTATCGAAACACTAGAAAAATTTGTTGACTTTTTTAGAAAACCATTACATTTTGATATATTTTAATATATTAAATAGATACTTTGAATGATCAAATTAAGTAATCATCAATATCTTCTTCTAGTTTAATCAATCTCTTTATAATAATTTACTAATTTATAAAGGGGGAGTACATAGGATTGATATTTTAAAAAATATTAAATTCTTAGAAAAGTTTCATACTCAAATTTTGTGTTCTCAAAATTTTCATACCCAAAATATTCACACTGAAAAAACAATTTACTGAAAACTTTTTAACTCAAAATTTCCATACTCCAATTTTTCAAACTAAATTTTTTTTCCAAGAATAACTAAATATTGAAACCAATAGATCTATCTTGAAATTCAAATAGGTTTAATTTATTATACCTTACACTATATCAATTCCATTTTACTTTTTAATATTTTATTTTAAAAAATATTTATCAGATTCATGCTAAATATGATAAGTGTTTTGTTTCATATAAATCCTCAAGAGTTAAATTTCGTTTCATTCATTTACTAAAACCATCAGAGCATTTTTATCTAATCTTAATCATAGAATCTGAATTGTCACCATTATTTTCCTATATAATGTAAACCAGTGACCCTATACTATATCGCTTCTCAAAACATTTTCCTTGCTACTCTGCATCCCTTCAGGTAGCTCTGTCTCAATGATTTCCTACTCAGAAAAATTTTTCAAAATCGTGTCATAATCCACCATAAATTTTCTTAAATAAAATCCTCCAAAATATTTCTCAAATATGACCATCTTTAATGAATGGTAAGCTAAGAGTTATTTTATGAGATGTGTGATGCTATTTAAAATGGTTTTTAAATTTCAAGGATGGGAAATTGTCTATACAGAAGAACCTGATACTGATTAAGATCTTATTCAGATTGATGATATAATATATTTTTACACATCCATTAAATTTGGTAAGAATTTAATGTTATATTAATCTATGTATGGAAAAGATTATTGTTTATCAGTTAAATAATATTCTAATTTCCTTAGACAACCCACGGAAGGAGAAACTCTTTTCCTCTCACAAGTTACCAAAATAAAAATATAATATCTATAATAAATATATGAGTAATAACTCTTTAATGTTCATGTGGATAAAATAAATGTATCTTATCTCTCTTTTGATAATCTTATAACTACCATGTGGATTAAATGGCTTCTGATTATGAGAATGGGTGATAAGGAAACCCAAAAGTTTTTAGAAATCATTATTCTTAATTATTTGATTAATAAGAGGGTGATTAACCATATAAGTTATGTCATTATACAATTAAACAACATAAATAATTAAGCCATAAAATATTAACTGATAACGTTTCACAGAATCATATGTATTTTTCTAACTTAGAGTTTGAAATTTTTCAAATCAATAATAAAGTTTGTGCTGCAGAAAGTAAAAATTACACATATTTTTTGATACAATCAAGATATTAAAATTTTGTTTTGATAAGGAATAAAAAATGTTTGTGAAATACATTTAATCCAAACCCTCAAAGGAATATGTTGAAGGTACTCATAAAGTCTCAAAATAAATTGTACGGATTATTTTAGAAAAGAAAACTAATTCTATGTCAATTTCTCTCATGATGTCAAAGTAACATAAATTGTATTATAATGATTATATCAAGAATTGGATAAAAATAAAGAAATGTAAAAAAGGATGGTGAGACCTAAATTGATCTTGTTTTTGATGAGGCCTTAGCTAAAAAGATTCATAATAAAAAAGCTTTCAATTTACAAGAAAATAATAGAAAGATTTAAAATTGAAATTCTGATGTTCTTGAAATTTATATATTGATTAAATATATTGAAAAATAAATTGATGTAATTATACTCAGAGAGTCTTTTGATGTAGGTATGATTATTCCCTCTGTCCAAGAAAAGGGAAAAATAAAGAAAATAGTTAGTGAATAATTGGTTCCACCAAAAGTCCATCATGAAAATTATCCTGATGAAAAGGAATATAGTGATATTAGATACAATTATGAGTATTTTTTTGATAAAAAATAAATAAATAAAAAAGATGATGATGATGATGATGATGACGATGAATAGGTGTATAAGAATAATAAGGATGCTATTCAAAGGCAAAAATCGCATTTCGATAAAATACCCTTGAGATATTCAGAAGGAACCTCTTGTAATTTACCATATCCATGTGTTTAGTCCTCAAAACAAGTTTCTCTAAGAAATTAATGTGATATACTCATTCATATATTTTATAAATATAAATATACCAATTCTGATGAAAAAAAACTATCTTTATGAGAGTTGGCTTTCAGAACCCATTATGGAGAGTTTCCAAATTTCTAGGATGATACTAAATAATAAAATAAAATATCAATAAAAGGATTTTAGTATATAATTTAACATTTAGAAATAATGGAAATTATTATTCCATATTTTCCAAGTCTAAAGGAATTAATATATTTTATTAATGAAAACTAAAAAGAAAATTCAGATTTAGTCGTATTTTTAATGGACATATTGATCGAGATTCATTATGAATTTAATGTTTTTGAAGAGAGATCAAAAGAACACAAAAAGAATAAAACAAAGTTATAATGTGGTATCATAATGATGATGTGAATATAAAACATCATGAAGAAAAATTAAAGATATAAGAATTCTTTTAAATTAAATCACAGATGCTTTTAACAAGTTATCCAGTGATACTGATGGATGAGTAAATGTTTTAGAAACATTCATATGCTTAGAAGATATCTAGTCTGGTGAAGTAAACAAGAAAAATGTAAAGTTGAAATACATTTAATCAAAGGTTTCTATAATCAACAGTTTTAAAGATAAAATTAATGAATTGAAAAAAAAATTGAATGATAGAATTGATGTTTATGAAAATATCATTGAGGACTAGGGAAACATTTTCAATTTCATGAAAGGAAACATCATATCTTGGAACAGAAAATACCATAACAGGAAGAATATATTCATATTCTAGAAGAAAATATTCACTCCCAATAAGAAATTTATTCATACTCATAATTAGACATTTTAGATCAAGACGAAAATTTTCAGACACAACAAGAAATTCTTGAAAAGATAAAGGAAGATATAAAATAATTCAAAAAATTGAAAATAATTGTGTTAAATCCCATTAAAAATAAGTTATTTTTTGGATTATTTTTGTAAAATTAAACCTTAAATGGAAAAAATCATTCATTTATATACAGTTTGTCTAAATTTATTCAATTATTTTTCTTGAATTTTCTTTCACTTGTTTTTGAAGAACATGTACTCTATTATTATTTTTCATATAATTATTCTCTAACATTTTTTAGATATTTCAACACATTTCCATTTTTCTTTTAGAAAATCAAAATGGGGAAAGAATTTATATAAAAGGGGATAATTATAATGTATGAGGGAGATTCTTAAATAAAGGGGGAGAAAAACATCAAAAGACGATAATGTGATCCTTAGTTAAGTTCTTATCATAAGGGGTTTCCATTGTAGTATTCACTATCATATTTAAGAGTGTTTATAAACTCTAGGGGAGATAGTTATAAATTTTTATTTTCGAAAGTATAAGTTATTAAAAACAATAATGTAATTAACATTTTAAGGTTATTTTCTATTTAATTCTAATGGTTTTTGCTTTCCAAAAAGGGGATGATTGCTGAGTCAGAAGTATTTTTTTAACATTTCAATTCCTTTTGTTTTTGAAATCATGAAATATTTATTAAATACTTAATTAATATCTAATTCATGTACAAATTATTTTATGAATGTTTTTATAAGAAAACATATAACATTTTTCAATACATACATTAACTCTTGTGGAATTACAAAAATAAAATTATATTTTACCATTACGATATTGGTCATGTGTATGCATAAGATAAATATCATACTCATTAAAATTACAGTAACAAAAAACTCCATGATTATTATAAAAATTGTGGATATAATTTATATCATAAACATAAATTGATAATCAATTCTCAATCATTATTTATATTCTTTCGTTGTAACAATATTTTCATAATTAGACTAAAAATTATATACACATAAATCATAGTGACACTCGAAATGAATATCATCTTACTCATTTCAATATATTTTTCATATCCAAAAAATAGGATCATTATGTATGGTAAACATTTAAAACAAAATTATTTTGCATATTCAGTTATTATATAACATTTGAAGTGTCACGTGTCAAGTTACTTGTGAAAATATGACCATTGGAGAACAAGATGACTATTGGATGAAATTCCCATAAATGAAAGTTCATTTGAAGAGATCGGTACATTTGATAAATAACTAATGTGTGATATTGCTATAGCTCTAATTGAATGTCTTCATTTTTCAATTTTTTTAAAGAGTAAAATATTTTAACAGCCTATTCCTATTATTTTATATTTCATTAATGAGTTTGGTTCTTAAGGAATATTTATCAAGTTTTCTCATTAAGAAATTTCTTTCTATGCTTGATATTTTGTTGGTCGAGGGATTTTGGGGATAGAAAGACAAAATTATGTGGATTATTTTCCTTGTCTAGGGATTGTGAGGATATAAATAGAGAGAGAATTCGATCTCTATATCGAGGGGTCACAAGGATAGTGATAAATATCTATAATCTTATCAAGGTATTACCCTAGCATGGATATGATATAATTTATTTAATGTATAATAATAGGGACATTTATTAGAGGTTATTGCATACCCTTATCTTTGGGTTAATAAAATTATATATTAATTTACTTGTTTTGTTGCAGGTTTTTTTTAATTCCCTTACATTTAAAATATAAAGTAATCCTTTTATATTTATATTTGTATTTGTGTTTTATTTATCCTAATAACTTTGATTACACTAATTTCTTATTACTATGTGAATTCAACTTCCATGATTATGATTACACCACAAACTCGGATTAGGATTCTATATGATTTAATATAGAACCATATGTTTGGTTACTTTATACATAATAATCATATCAGAATCAACATGGTTATGATATCATTATTATTGGACCCAAGGACTCATTGTGATTACTAATTAAATACATTAGAGGTTTTTTGAATTCTATTTTTTTAAACTCTTTTAAACTAAATTATTTTAATTTTCAAAACAAAAGTTTTTTAAAGTTCAATCCCCCCCTCTTTTAAATTTCCATCTACATATACATTTCGATCCAAAAATTTCTACCAGAGTAGGATTCGACTCCTCAAATAATCAATTATTCTCTATAATCTTACAAGTTATCATTAATTATTATTGAAAAAGTTTAGTTACTAAATTTTAGTTACACTAATTTATTTTGTGGAATATATTTTTCTTATCTATTTTAAGAGGGAAGGACTTAATGTTGGATCCATATACATCCTCAATAAAACTATACCCCAAATCATATATGGTAATGATTATGAATAATGGAGGTATGTAATGAATACTTATTTGATCAACACAATAGTTGATACTTTTGTTATTCTTACTGGTGATAATAGAATTCCTAAAAAAGAAATCATAACATTTACCAATCAGAAAAAGAAAGAATATCTGCTAAACTACATGTATGTAATACATTACTATGCTCTATGACTAGATAAATATATATCACGATTTCATCTTCTTAAGAATCCAACAGTATTCTGATGAATTTATAGATTTATCATTTTAAAACTTCTGATGTTTTTGAGACTAGAAGAGCTACGCTAAGAGATGATTATCTAGATTTTGAATTTCCTTATGGTGAACATAGTGTTAAGGTATAATAAATATTTATGAAACTTGTTCATAGTTTACAAGATATGGGTAAAAAATTATTATAGGATGAAATACTTTTTGAAAAAATTATTTATATATATTTTAAGGAGTAAGGATCGAAGAGAATATTTTATGATGAATCTAGAAAGCTTACAAATGTTACTCTTGATGGTTTATTTTTAACTCTTTTACTAAATGGGAATGGATATAAAATTGATGTTTAGAAAGTTAAAAATAATAATGATGGTGCTCCTTTGACTTCAACATAAAATATTATGAAATCGTACACTCTTGAGAAGGTTGTTAAATCAAAAAATAAACGGGTTGTTACTCAATCAGATTCATGTGACTCAGAACATTCTGAGAATGAGTTGGAAAATATTTCACATAGAATGAACAAGATTGTTGGAAAAAGTGTATTTTCAGTATAGTTATATAAAAATTAACAAGGATAAGAAGGATAATAAATATTTTGAGGTCCCTAGTTATGAATGTACGAAATATGAACATATAAGATCAAAATTTTAAATGTTCAAAAGGAAATATGGAAAGTAAATACATTATGATAGAAATCATAAAAATAATTACAAGAAATAACTGAATAAATAAATGGAAAATAATGACTCTTGGAGTGCTATAGGAGGATATTCTTCTCTTGTTTCATCATACAATAAAAAGTACGGATAGAAAGTATTTTTCTCCATTACAGAATATATTTTTAAAATAATATTTTTTGTGGGTAAGGTACACACTTCATATTATTTAACAAATATGTCATTGAAAGAAAAAAAACCTTATGAGAAGAAATATATTTATCTTGGTGAAGAAAATTCCTCAAATAAAGATAATAATTCACCACCTTATTTAGATGTATCTAGATTTTCTAAATTAATTGAAATTCAAAGTGTAATGTTAGTAAGAAACTTGTGAAATCAAATATTAATTAAATGGTTTGTAAAATGGAGTGTCATATATATCAAAATATCATGATAATAAATATTTCGAAATTTATTCTATTTATAAAAACAATAAAAAAGAAAATTCTAAGGAGGATACAATTTCTATTCATTTTGAAAAATAAATTTATGTGAAAAATATTTTAGATACAAAACTCGGATGTAAAACTAATATTCTAGAGGAAAATGATTTTTTTTTTGAAAAAACTAAAAACTAAACTATTTTCATTAAATAAATTGTTATAAAAAATTATTTTTAGTAAGGATAATTTTGAGAAAACATATAAAAAACTTGATCCAGATTGATCTAGTATCGGAATGCAATATTCCCATCAAAAAAATGTTTTTGTAAAAATTTCATTATTACTAAAAATTCCCCCAATTCTCCATAATCATAAAGTGGTGGTCAATGGAATAAAAAATATTCTTCAAATAAAATTATATATTTAGGATTTAAATATTAACATTTATCATAATAAATATGGATTCATGAAATTTTTTTAACTAACATTTCCAGAATTATGAATTTTTGGGTTCTGAAAGCCTAATTGTGTTGTTTTTAAGAAAATAGAGGAATTTCTAGAAACAAGAACACATGATAAATGGATAGTGGTTGTTCTGAAAAAAATTAATGGTAATAAAGACTTCATTGAAAACATTATCAATGTTTAAGGTGGAATAGTTACCCTTGAATATAATTCTCAAGGAATTATTTTTGGTATAGGTAATATTGTAATTCTTGGAAAATAATTAACTTCAAATGTATAATTTGTAAAAGGTATTAAGAAAAAACGTATAATTATATGTTAATTATGTGATTATGGTTACCACATAAATTTTATGAATGATAAATGTGTATTACACAATTCCAAGGATGAATTCTTTATTTCATCCGATTAGCATGAGAATGTTTATACACTTAAGTTAAAAGACCATAACATCCAAGACTTACCTTGTCTTAGTGAAATGGAAGATAAACCATGGTTATGGAAAAGAAGATTAATACACTATAACATTAGAAACATAGCTAAATTTACTAAGAAAAGTAATATTATGTTTATTCTAGAAAATGTCCTTTCTTAGGAGATTCATGAGTATCTTGGTCCTGTAGGAGACAACACTCGATAGCACATCCCACTGCTAAAGATGAATATGTTGAAGATAGAGTTTGTCATGCCCATGTTTTTTGGATACAAGAAACACTCACTGAATATGTCTTGAGTATTATAAAATTTCAAATACTTTGTGATATCACAAGTTCCATTTCCCAATGTAAAAAACCCATCACACCACTCTTTTAAAAAACAAATAGATATTAGGAATCACATTCATAAGGATCACAAAAAAATGAGATATCATTTTCAAATTTATTATAATGAAAGAACAACACGATGATATTCTTATAGAACCATTAATATATTGAACCAATCTTGACGTACATGGAAATTACATTTCATTTGTGGAATACTTAATATATGTCACAAACAAGCGCCCAAAGACTGTATTAGTTTAGTGTCTTTGGAAACATGGAACATTTAGAGAACCGAAACGTAACGTACATGGACATTACATTACTTTTGCGGAATACTTAATACATAACAAAAATATACACACAAGGATCGTAATAGTTTAGTGTCTTTGGAAACTCGGAACGTAATCTTCTAATCCTGGTGAAAGATCTTCAAAATCTCCCACAAAGATCTTCCTTTTTTTTACCTAAAACCTTTCTTTATATCCTGGGGAAAAAAACATAAAAGGGTGAGCTCAAATGCTCAGTAAGGGTAAACAAAAGAAATATCAATCACATAATTTTCATAAGAACATAACATTTTTGGAAATCTTAACCTGCAAAAGAGAGCATAATTTCATAACATGGGATAAATCATAGTAGTGAAAATGAAACCCTTACTTAAAACATTACTCATTGTGGCATACACACATAATCATAGAGAATCATTTCTTGTTAGTCAAGACTCATTGCCAAGACTATCTTAGTGGACAAAGTCCCTTTCTGAATCGAGTAATCCTCGTTTCAGTCCTGTTTCACTGAACCGGTATAACCTACCATTCCAGCCATGTCTATCTCATGAGATATGAAATCTTTACCCAATGCATTGGAGGGAGATATAGGTCCCACCCATCTCATAATGAATCCTTTCTTATGTGTTCCACAAAATCATAAATCATACATCATTGCATAACCCATGTAATAAAAATGGGATTCTTAAACAACATGACATCATAAAACCATTCATATAAGATAAAGGAATTCATAAACATAATTTCATCACAACATAGTCAAATCAATGTAAAAATATGGATAGAAACATAACCCTTTATTATCTTATATGGAAAATAATTTTGATAAAACACTTGAATTGAATTCTTGAGGAAAATATCCTTTCTTCTTCAAAATCAATTTCTTTTCACAAAACATCATGCAATTTTAAAAGAAAGAGATTTTATTGAAAATAGTCATGAAATCTTTTAGAGGAAGCTTCATGAAAATAAGGCTTTATAAAATAGTATAAATCCGTTCGTGCCGTATAAGTTAAAAAAACATTCTTCGTACTTTTGTCGGAAAAGTCAAAAAGTACCTCGTACGAAAAACGAAAAAAAGATTCCTTTCATATCCTTTACTAAAAACTCATAGAAGGGTAAAATTGGATTTAAACAACTGTAGGTGGATTGAAATAATATTACATATTTAGGGAACATGGATGTGGATGATAAAATACACCCCAGTAAATACTTACGAATAAACAATCTCGGATAAAAATGAGATTGTGATATTTCCCTTACCTTAGGTCCGACTTGCTTTGTAAGTGTCCGAACCTCCTGTATAATGATTTAAATCATGTTATTGACTTATTACAGAATCATATTCATTGTTATGATATCATATATGGTTCACTTATGACATTATATTACCCGTTCTTTTGTAAATTCCATGTTAAAGAAGAGTTTTGGGTAAAATCGTTTCATTTATCGTAGGTGTTTTGACTTGTTGTTCTTGACATCATTATTACTTATATCATGATTTAATTACTTCCAGAATATAAAATATGATTTATATATCATATATATTCAGTATATATATATATATAATAGGTAGATAAATAAAATGAAAAACACCGTTCATGGAGACGATAGTCCGTACGTATGCATGAACACTGTTTTCCTTTCCTTATTGTCTTGAAATGGAAGTAAGTAGATGAAATACATATGTATATATATATATAAATCCAGTAGCTTTATAATTTAATATATTTCATTATTATTTCTTATATATACATTATAATCATTCTTAAATGGTTAACATGGAGAATGAATCTCATCGCGTCGTGGAGACGGTATTCCGTACGTACGCACGAGCGATGATATCATTTCTATAAATATTGAATTGAATTGGAGTGGATTATACAATATATAAGAATCAATATGATGTTTTAATAACTATGTATAGTTATTCTTTACACCATTATACCCATCCATGTAAGGTGGTGGTGGAAAATAGATTACACCACGGCGTGGAGACGGTATTCCGTACGTACGCACGCGCGGTGATTTCTTTTTCCGTAGGATGGATAGATGGTGAAATAGGGTTGTTTCATACTTATAATAACATATCAGTATATGAGTGATACTGATGTTATTACTTCATAATGAAACAACCTAAGAAGAATAAGTGGAAGAAGAAATAAAAATGAAAGAATTGGTAACGGTAATTACCTCTTCTTTGAAGTGCCTCTTTGAGACCTCCTCTTAGGGCACTAGAATTGGTCTTTGAGGAAGACCAGAACCTCTAGGATGTTGCTAGGGAAGTGGAGAAGATATTTTGGCAGGGGTTGGCCGAGCTTGAGTGCTCAAATTGGTGTGAGGAGGAAGGGGGAGGAGGTGTCCTTTTATAAGGGAGGAGAGGGGCACCTTAGGAATATCTCAAAATATTATTTTATATTAAAGTCAAAATCGGTTTATAATGGTTCCAAAGGGTCTTATTTCGAAGCTAAAGTGGGGATGGGTCGAAATCCTATCAACCAATAGAATTTAGACAAGTTTAGGATATTATTTTAACCTTATCAATTAGATTTAACTCTAAGTTAAATAATTTAACTTTTACCATGTCTTTTTGTTTTCTTTCACTATATGGTTAATAAACTTACTATAACATGCCAAAAGAACCCTAAATTGTTTATTATTAATATATATATCCTTATCTAAGTCATTTGGCCTAACCTTAGATTTTTAGGAATACAATAACAATTAATAATATAATATTTGATTTAAAAACTATTTTGTGTCAATTTTGACACTATTTGATATATGATTTTTGTGAAAGTCATAACAGAATTGAATGTTCGAACCAAGTTGATTAAATCAACATTAATATATCATAGTAACCTAGAAAATTAGTTTAATTCATAAAACATTTCAAATTACATTTATTTTGGTGTTTATAACATCAATTATGTCAATATTTCATTAATAAGATAATTACTGCATCATCATTGTGTCATAAATAAATTAAATTATTTTATGTCTAAAAATTACAAATAAAATACCATCATGTAGTAAATCTTCTTAGCTTTATAATGAATATTTACAATCGAATTTATCTTATGTATAACCCCATATTAAAAATGATTTACTTATTAAACTTTGATTTTAACTATTTTAACCTTTCTTTAAATAAATTAATAATAAATGTCCTAATCTAATCCAAGTGGGCCTAAATGGTCATATTTTATTCCTAAGTTTGTTTTTGGTCGAATTACACTTGTCCAATAGAATTAGGACATGTGTTAGGGTAATAGTAATATCATATTTACCCTTAGTTACCCTATTTACTATTAACCGCGGTAAAAAAAGTAAAAAGTTACTATTCACCAAAAAATTATTTTCATCTCATTGAACCACATTTTAGTCCTTGATATTAACCGTGTCTCTCGGATTTTCGAAATTCCATTCACAGAAGTGGTAAAATTAAGTTTTATGCAAAATTCAGTTTTTAACCTACCACTTAGTAGTTTCACTATTCATCAAAAATTGATGTTTTTCAGAACAATGCCAAAATTTCATCCTAAGCTATATTTCATATTCCGAATTCAAAAATGAAGTCTATTTTACCAAATTCATAACATAAAAGTTTCATTAATTAATTTTATAATTAAATCCCGCTGTTAAAACAAATAGCGTGTTTTTAAGAAACAATATCTATCAAAAGATTGACACTTGTTTATGTCTAGTTTAAATGTGAAATTACATCCAATGACCAACATTGTATTAAATTGTAAAAATATATTCTAAATATATTTTAAAACCACTCAAATTAATGTTTTATCACTATTAATTATTTCGATTAAAAAAAGTTGTTTTTAATTATAATGTAGTAATTTTCACTATTCATCAGAATATGAAAGTTATCCGAAAAGTACCAAAATTTCACCTTAGGCTAAATTCGATACTCCGAATCCAAAAATGAAGTCCATTTTGAGAGCTAAAATTTATAAAATTTAAAAAGTGGTTATTACTATTCATAACGGCTAGTTTTAATAATATTTTAATAGAATATCATTGTTTCGTGAAACTCAGTATTACGTACTACACACGCTATCGAGGAAGGTTGAGATTGCGTGTAATGCAAGGCTAGTCAAGGATGTGTGTTGTTCAAGCTCCTTTTGGAGTAGCGTACAACACAAGACATTAATAAAATTAAAAAGAATATTTTTTTCATAAAATCTCGGGCTGTTACATTCTACCCCCCTTAAAATGAATTTCGCCCTCGAAATTCGTCGGGGTTATAAATGGTTTACTATTCTAAAGTTTCTTTAATAGAATCCCACATCGTAAAAAGGAATACCAAAACTTGGCTTTAAAAACTAAAGTATGAAATCTAACGATTACCCAAATAAACTAATCGTTGGGTTTCCACATAGGTAAAAATATGGATATGGAAGAGAAATTTAACCATCATGTTCTGATGGAGAGTGGTAGAGAACATGGCTATGGAAAAGACAGTAATCACAAATCCATAGATTTGTGATGATATAAGGTACCATCTGATTCATCAGGTATAAGATCACTAGGACAACATTTTTGGTTTTCAAGATCATTTCCCTAAAGTTGAAAATTTGAATTAGAATAAATACTTAATTTATTTTGGTACAATCTCACTGTTGTTCGTGTCTTGAAGAATTTCCACTTCATCTCTTAAATAAATGAAGTTGAATTTGTTATTCGTGAAGTGTTAGCAGATTATGTGATAGAACGACGGGTCATTCCATCTGTCTCAAACAAAAGTTTAGCAAAAATTATATGCATAAGTCGATCTATAGTGAGATTTATCATATATGGTTCCTAAAATGGACTTATACTTCATATATCATACTGCTTAATATAATAAAACTAGTTTCTACTAAACAAGGACTTCCTGTAGGTCAGTGGTAGGTGATAAAGGCCAGTCGCACTTCGGTTGTGGGTTCGATTCCCACAGCCTTGTCCGAAGCGATGGGTTGTCGCCCGTCCTGCAGGTTGTCCTTTTTCTAAAACTATAATACTATAACATCCCATCAATAATATCGAAAAAACTTCTATCCTTAAACAATACTAACTTATGTCCAACATAATCCATTCCAATATTTAGGTTTATCCATAATACTACAGTCCATTCTCAAAACATAGTGAAAATGATTACCAGAGATTTAATACCATCGTTGATCCCCATATATCATAAGATATATCTTGTTGGTCACATTCCAAACATTCAAAGGCCTTAATCTTGTACTCTCTTGAATACCCATTGAACCTTACTGAAAACTTGAATGCAGTTAAAAGTTAACACTTTTCACATACCGAAATCCTCAAAATTCTATATACTAAAACCATGATATCACTTAGTCCTTATATCAATCATGAGCTCATGAATACTATCAAACATTTAATTTTCTCCTTATCCCTTCATTATGCGCATATCATCTACATTCCAAAAATATCTGAATAACCTTTCATGGATACTGGTAACATTAATCATACACTTTCAAAACACAAGGAAAGACAACAGTGTAACAATCCATAGATGTCTCTTTATTCCAAAATTACACATGATAAACATGTAATCATTCCACTACATTCTCAAACCATTGACCGAGCTTCAAAAATTCTTTCATCTCACATATCATTTGTAGTCTCTTCATTATCATCCACATAAATACTACCCATATGACCATACTGATTCTCTTCATGAGTCTTTCCCTTAGGGCATTTGTTTGCATAATGCCCATACATTCCACATTTAAAACATTTAACCATTGTTGATGTCGTAGCAATACCATTATCCTCATCCATGGTGTTAACTGAACATTTTCCTTTGCACTTACTTTCTTTGTGTCCTTCTTTTTCACACCCAAAGCATCTTCTAGTTCCTTTGAAACATTCTCCTTGATGCCTCTTCCCACATGATTTACATAGGGAAAATTGAACTTTCTTTCCTCTATGATCATCATGAAACTCCATCTTTCTCTTATTAGCCGAGTCAGGAAACTTACCAAATTTTACTTTATTGCTCATATTATAAGATTGCTGATTCGGAATAATAATGATGCAAACACTTCCAAACCCCATTTCATTATGAAGAATATCATTCCATTGTCCATCATATCCTCCATTATCGTGAATCATCTTGTTTCCAGCCATTTTCTAAAACCCAGAAAAGAATAGTGTGAGAGGTAAAAATCATGCTAGGGAAAACAACATAATAAAGGGGGAGTACCTTCAATATCCAACATCTTAGGTTTAATTCTATGATCGTTAGCGTAATTCTATTACTATAACCTATACGTATACTTATCCCTAGGGACATCCCTAGACATACCTTAGAAATATCTCTAGGGATCTCACTAACTTTTTCGCATCCTAGTTTCCAAAGGTTGACTAAACCTTTCCTCTGATACCAACTGTAGAGACCCGAAGCCTAACGTACATGGTCATTACATTACTTTTGCGGAATACTTAATACATAACAAAAATATACACACAAGGATCGTAATAGTTTAGTGTCTTTGGAAACCCGGAACGTAATCTTCTAATCCTGGTGAAAGATCTTCAAAATCTCCCACAAAGATCTTCCTTTTTTTTTACCTAAAACCTTTCTTTATATCCTGGGGAAAAAAACATAAAAGGGTGAGCTCAAATGCTCAGTAAGGGTAAACAAAAGAAATATCAATCACATAATTTTCATAAGAACATAACATTTTTGGAAATCTTAACCTGCAAAAGAGAGCATAATTTCATAACATGGGATAAATCATAGTATTGAAAATGAAACCCTTACTTAAAACATTACTCATTGTGGCATACACACATAATCATAGAGAATCATTTCTTGTTAGTCAAGACTCATTGCCAAGACTATCTTAGTGGACAAAGTCCCTTTCTGAATCGAGTAATCCTCGTTTCAGTCCTGTTTCACTGAACCGGTATAACCTACCATTCCAGCCATGTCTATCTCATGAGATATGAAATCTTTACCCAATTCATTGGAGGGAGATATAGGTCCCACCCATCTCTTAATGAATCCTTTCTTATTTGTGCCACAAAATCATAAATCATACATCATTGCATAACCCATGTAATAAAAATTGGATTCTTAAACAACATGACATCATAAAACCATTCATATAAGATAAAGGAATTAATAAACATAATTTCATCACAACATAGTCAAATCAATGTAAAAATATGGATAGAAACAGAACCCTTTATTTTCTTATATGGAAAATAATTTTGATAAAACACTTGAATTGAATTCTTGAGGAAAATATCCTTTCTTCTTCAAAATCAATTTCTTTTCACAAAACATCATGCAATTTTAAAAGAAAGAGATTTTATTGAAAATAGTCATGAAATCTTTTAGAGTAAGCTTCATGAAAATAAGGCTTTATAATACAGTATAAATCTGTTTGTGCCGTATAAGTTAAAAAAAACATTCATCGTACTTTTGTCGGAAAAGTCAAAAAGTACCTCGTACGAAAAACGAAAAAAAGATTCCTTTCATATCCTTTACTAAAAACTCATAGAAGGGTAAAATTGGATTGAAACAATTGTAGGTGGATTGAAATAATATTACATATTTAGGGAAAATGGATGTGGATGATAAAATACACCCTAGTAAATACTTACGAATAAACAATCTCGGATAAAAATGAGATTGTGATATTTCCCTTACCTTAGGTCCGACTTGCTTTGTAAGTGTCCTAACCTCCTGTATAATGATTTAAATCATGTTATTGACTTATTATAGAATCATATTCATTGTTATGATATCATATATGGTTCACTTATGACATTATATTACCCGTTCTTTTGTAAATTCCATGTTAAAGAAGCGTTTTGGGTAAAATCGTTTCATTTATCGTAGGTGTTTTGACTTGTTGTTCTTGACATCATTATTACTTATATCATGATTTACTTACTTCCAGAATATAAAATATGATTTATATATCATATATATTCAGTATATATATATATATAATAGGTAGATAAATAAAATGAAAAACACCGTTCATGGAGACGGTAGTCCGTACATATGCATGAACGCTGTTTTCCTTTCCTTATTGTCTTGAAATGGAAGTAAGTAGATGAAATACATATGTATATATATATAAATCCAGTAGCTTTATAATTTCATATATTTCATTATTATTTCTTATATATACATTATAATCATTCTTAAATGGTTAACATGGAGAATGAATCTCATCGCGTCGTGGAGACGGTATTCCGTACGTACGCACGAGCGATGATATCATTTCTATAAATATTGAATTGAATTGGAGTGGATTATACAATATATAAGAATCAATATGATGTTGTAATAACTATGTATAGTTATTCTTTACACCATTATACCCATCCATGTAAGGTGGTGGTGGAAAATAGATTACACCACGGCGTGGAGACGATATTCCGTACGTACGCACGCGCGGTGATTTCTTTTTCCGTAGGATGGATAGATGGTGAAATAGGGTTGTTTCATACTTATAATAACATATCCGTATATGAGTGATACTGATGTTATTACTTCATAATGAAAAAACCTAAGAAGAATAAGTGGAAGAAGAAATAAAGATGAACGAATTGGTAACGGTAATTACCTCTTCTTTGAAGTGCCTCTTTGAGACCTCCTCTTAGGGCACTAGAATTGGTCTTTGAGGAAGCCCAGAACCTCTAGGATGTTGCTAGGGAAGTGGAGAAGAGATTTTGGCATGGGATGGCCGAGCTTGAGTGCTCCAATTGGTGTGAGGAGGAAGGGGGAGGAGGTGTCCTTTTATAAGGGAGGAGAGGGGCACCTTAGGAATATCTCAAAATATTATTTTATATTAAAGTCAAAATCGGTTTATAATGGTTCCAAAGGGTCTTATTTCGAAGCTAAAGTGGGGATGGGTCGAAATCCTATCAACCAATAGAATTTAGACAAGTTTAGGATATTATTTTAACCTTATCAATTAGATTTAACTCTAAGTTAAATAATTTAACTTTTACCATGTCTTTTTGTTTTCTTTCACTATATGGTTAATAAACTTACTATAACATGCCAAACGAACCCCAAATTGTTTATTATTAATATATATATCCTTATCTAAGTCATTTGGCCTAACTTTAGATTTTTAGGAATACAATAACAATTAATAATATAATATTTGATTTAAAAACTATTTTGTGTCAATTTTGACACTATTTGATATATGATTTTTGTGAAAGTCATAAAAGAATTAAATGTTCTAACCAAGTTGATTAAATCAACATTAATATATCATAGTAACCTATAAAATTAGTGGAATTCATAAAAAATTTCAAATTACATTTATTTTGGTGTTTATAACATCAATTATGTCAATATTTCATTAATAAGATAATTACTGCATCATCGTTGTGTCATAAATAAATTAAATTATTTTATGTCTAAAAATTACAAATAAAAAACCATCATGTAGTAAATCTTCTTAGCTTTCTAATGAATATTTACAATCGAATTTATCTTATGTATAACCCCATATTAAAAATGATTTACTTATTAAACTTTGATTTTAACTATTTTAACCTTTCTTTAAATAAATTAATAATAAATGTCCTAATCTAATCCAAGTGGGCCTAAATGGTCATATTTTATTCCTAAGTTTGTTTTTGGTCGAATTACACTTGTCCAATAGAATTAGGACATGTGTTAGGGTAATAGTAATATCATATTTACCCTTAGTTACCCTATTTACTATTAACCGCGGTAAAAAAAGTAAAAAGTTACTATTCACCAAAAAATTATTTTCATCTCATTGAACCACATTTTAGTCCTTGATATTAACCGTGTCTCTCGGATTTTCGAAATTCCATTCACAGAAGTGGTAAAATTAAGTTTTATGCAAAATTCAGTTTTTAACCTACCACTTAGTAGTTTCACTATTCATCAAAAATTGATGTTTTTCAGAACAATGCCAAAATTTCATCCTAAGCTATATTTCATATTCCGAATTCAAAAATGAAGTCTATTTTACCAAATTCATAACATAAAAGTTTCATTAATTAATTTTATAATTAAATCCCGCTGTTAAAACAAATAGCGTGTTTTTAAGAAACAATATCTATCAAAAGATTGACACTTGTTTATGTCTAGTTTAAATGTGAAATTACATCCAATGACCAACATTGTATTAAATTGTAAAAATATATTCTAAATATATTTTAAAACCACTCAAATTAATGTTTTATCACTATTAATTATTTCGATTAAAAAAAGTTGTTTTTAATTATAATGTAGTAATTTTCACTATTCATCAGAATATGAAAGTTATCCGAAAAGTACCAAAATTTCACCTTAGTCTAAATTCAATACTCCGAATCCAAAAATGAAGTCCATTTTGAGAGCTAAAATTTATAAAATTTAAAAAGTGGTTATTACTATTCATAACGGCTAGTTTTAATAATATTTTAATAGCATATCATTGTTTCGTGAAACTCAGTATTACGTACTACACACGCTATCGAGGAAGGTTGCGATTGCGTGTAATGCAAGGCTAGTCAAGGATGTGTGTTGTTCAAGCTCCTTTTGGAGTAGCGTACAACACAAGACATTAATAAAATTAAAAAGGATATTTTTTTCATAAAATCTCGGGCTGTTACAGAACATAATCTTCTAATCACTGTGAAATATCTTCAACATCTCCCATAAATATCATCACCTTTTTTCTTACCTAAAACCTTTATTTATATCCTAGGAAAAAAACAAAAAAAGGGTGATCTCAAATTCTTAGTAAGGGTAAACATGAACAAAAACAAACCTTAAACATTTGAACGTAAAAACATTAACTATAACACCCCAAAAATTTTACGGTATGTTGCTCTTAAATAATTTATATTAATTTGATAACCCATATTTCATGAATGTCTATGTATTTTGTGAAATAAAAAATTATAAGAAAAAGTTATATGCAATCCATTAAACATACATTTTCCACTTCTATGTTATGAATTTCGAAAAACAGTCATCTAGAGTTGTGACCATAAATCCATTTGGAGTCTGATAGAACCAACTTGATTTTTTGATGAATAGTAACATACCCTTATGAATAGTAATATGAATAGTAATATGAACTTTATAAATAGTAAATAATGATAATATTTTATTTTCTTATGTTAATATGATAATGAGAAGTTAATTAATTATTCAATATATTACAAAACTACTTATACATTTAAATAGTTATTTTTTGAATTAACATTGATTTTATTTAAAAATTAAATTAAAAATACATAGAAAATTATTTTCAAAAAATGGATTTCATTTTTTAACTCTACACATCGAAAAATTATTAGGGTTAATTTTTTGGATTTTTCTAAAATACATGAATGTTTGTGAATAGTAAAAATACATATGTGAGTTTTCGGTAGTTTAATGACATCATAATGATGTAAAAATTAATATAAAAGTATGGTCGACTTTTTTACAGTATCTTATGACATGAGGTGTCCCAGGTGGATTTATCCATTGAAAAATACTGTGGGAAAGCCCAAAGATTTGTGATAACCACTAACGAGGTGTCCCTGTTAATTAATAAAAAATTATCTCTTAATTATTATAAATACCCACTCACCCCCCCCCCCTCGTTTTAATTAGTTAAAAACTCAATATCCTCTAAGATCAAGTGGTATTTACAACCTAGGAGTCCTCCCAACGTGTACTTAATCCCCCAAGGTCCCATATTTTAAGATCTAGGAGTTACTCTACATGGTAAGGGAATCCTTCATTATCTTCTTTTAGTCGACACTTCATTTATGTTATCTATTTGATTTTATATTATCATATGTTGGGGTTTGATTTTATGAGTTCTTGTTACTGACCTTATTTAATTCAATATGATGAGATTCCCTTTTTCTCTTATCATTTCATTTTAGGAAATCTTATGCGACGTCATTAGGCTACATAATTTTTCATAAGGGATCTCTCACCTTTTCTTTTATTATAAAGTTCATCTCTTTTATTTTTCTCTCCTCACCTCCTCTATCCAAATTACTATGATAAACTCCCGTATCACCTATATACTGGAATTATATAATTTTAATGGAATAAATACAATCAATATCCTTACTTTCTCCCTTTTATTTTGATAAACGAAATCAATGCAAATGAGGTTCCAATTTATATCCTTTGTGGACGACGAAGTTTTGTTCTTAACTGTCTCCAACATTATTGGTCATGAAACCATTTTAATGTTTGAAACAAATAATAATATTTTTATTTCATCACATTAATTTTCTGGAATCTTGAGACACTCATAATATAAAATAATAATACCAAAGAAGTTCATTATGAACAAAACGGCCAAGTTAATCTGAATATTTGAAATAAAACATTTAACTAATGAATAAACATCATGGTATATAACCCAAAATCATTATAAGATCATTTATATCTCCTCAATATAATTATTAATATATATTAACAATTCTGGATGTCAACCACATTTCAAATGAACTTCCATTCATGAAACCAAGTAAACGAATCATGGAAACCATGGAAGAAAATGCTTCCAAACCAATAAAATTGAACCTATTAACCCCATTAAATGGGCCATGAATGAACCTAATATGTTATAATAAATCAATTAAATTTATAGTATGATCTTGAATTATTAATTAATTAATCTATATTTGATTATTTAGGTCATTAAAACAAACGAAGAACACACTCGAGAAAAATGTAAGGGGTTTCTCATCTCACTTTTATTTCTGTGAGATTTTCATAGTTCACCACCTATTTCTAGTATGTGGTATATGTGTACATACATTTGATATAAAATAACATTATTCATTTTATATTCATTTTATTCAATGGTTCATTTGAGGGTTATTAATTTCTGGTCATATGATTTGATCGATTACATTATGGTAAGTGACTTTGTCTCAAATAATATTTTGTTGTGACTAACTTTGTGTGGTGCACCTAATAATCCTTCCATGGTGTAACTACTACCCATTTGAGATAAATTTTCATTTGAAAATATATTTATTTTAAATATCCATAATCTCATATCATGGATATGTTTTTTTTCTAAGCTGTATACCATTTTACATATGTTGTTTATTTAGAATGTAATTTTAATTATGGAAATATTGATGAATCAGTATACTATACACTATACAGGTATTGAAAAGGAATATTTCTATTGTATTGAATCAATTTATAATTAATTATTTGGACCTGGAGTGGTGGGTTGGGCCCACTATAGCCCCTCAATGCATTAGTAGGTCTTATGAGACAAATAATTTTGGCAACAAAACGTTTGAGTGTGTTTCCAAAAATCAGACTGGTTTCTACCCATAGAACTAAATCATTTTAATGGTATTATGATTTTATGTGCCAGATACATGATGTCCAATTAATAATAATTATATTTATTCATTATCAGTTATTACTATCCATGAGGTTTTCACTATGACAAAATCTATGGATGCAGTTTCATTCTCAGTTTAATAATGGCATCAGTTTTTCATTTATTCACCATTCCATATTGATTATGTCAGAATTATTATGATTCACTTATTTTTTTTATTCATGATTCCACTATTTTTAACCCTTACAAAGTTTTTGATCTCACCCCGTTCATTGTTTACTTTCAACTGGTGACAAAGAGGAGATCATTTATTGAGTTCTTATGGATGCAGTTTTTAGTTTTGTTATGTACTGTATTTTGTAACGTTTTCTAATGTAATTTGACTAAAATATATATAGCTAGATTCTTCAAGACTACTAAAATGATTGTTCCTTCGGGATTTTTATTCCTTCTAACCATGAAAATAACACAAGTAATGCACCAGCTTCAGTCTAGTGGGGTCGGGGTGTTACAGTTGGTATCAGAGGAAGTTTAGTAGAAAACATGTAAACTAGAGTAGGAAATTTATAGTAGGGAAAAAATCCATAATGTAGTATTTGAGGATAAATGTACAATAATATCCTGGTATTTTGGAAAGGAATGGATAATGTAAATCCTTCTAGAAAATACAACTTTGTTTGGATATGAGCAGGTAGAGGTGGATCTGGCACAGAGGTCCCTAGGAGTGAAAGATCTAAAAGGAGTTTTGGGCTTGACTCGGGGTATCCTGGTGCAAGAAAAGGGGCCTTTCTGTACTCTTTCTTATGACACTCCTGGGGGATATGCTTAGGATAATTCACATTTTCATAATAATCCATTATAAAGGAGTTTAATCGAAATTTTTCCTCAGAGAAACCATGTTTATAAGATTACCTACACATAGAATTTCAATCTATATTGAATGATTTTATATTTGAGATTCATAAACTAATCTAGTGTATGCAATTATATAGAAATGATGTCAAATGGAAGAAGGGGAATCAATACTCGTGGGAAAGGTATGGATCTCCCTACTGAGCAAGTCAACATAGTCAACGTTGGAGTAGATCAAATCATGACCATATTGGGACAACATACTCATGTTGTAAAGAATAACCATTCCACACCTGTGTTGGATTGTTTCATGTTGTAGAATCCCGCATATTATAGTGGGACTACTAACTTAGTGGTTGGTGAGTAATGGATCAAGTCCCTTGAAAATATATACATGGCATTAAGATGCAATGAAAATTAAAATGTAGTATTGGTAGTATATTGTCTCTAGGACGATGATGATCAATGGTGGTCTATGATTTATAATTCCATGGAGGAAGAAGAAATAGAAGATATGGAATGGAGGACTTTTAAGTAAATATTCTACAAAAAATGATTCCCTCGTGAGCAACGAACCGAAATGAAGAGGAAATTCCTTGGCTTAAAACAAAGGGAAGAAGACAGTGTTGCAGAGTATGAGGCTACCTTCAAAAGGATATCCATGTATGTCGTAGATTACGTACATGACTCAGCAGACAAGATTGATCATATCTTTTAAGGTCTTAATCCATGTCTTAGAAGGGCACTGGCATCTCAAACATTTTCATCATATGATGAAATTGTATCAAGTGACTTCAAAATAGATACGGAATTTTTAGATCAAATTTGTTCATGGGGAACCAAGATAAGAAGAGGTACTCTGATAACCAAGGGAAATGTGAAACACCAAAGAAGTGAAAGGGAACAAAGCTATTCCTATTATCTGTGAACTGTGGAAAGAATCATCTCAATAACTGCTTAAAAGTCATGGGAGTCTGTTATAAGTGTGGAGAAAAGGGTCATCGATCTGATGAATGCAAGGGGAAGAAACATTTCAATGATATTGAATGATACAATTTCCAAGAGAATGGAAACTATGAAAATTTGTGTCCTAAGCTCCAAGGCAACATGCCGCAGAAAAATTCAAGAGAACAAGGGAGAGCATATGAAGTTACAACTGTGGAGGTTGAAATTATTAATGACGTGGTGGAAGGTACTTTAATTTTTTTCTAAAACTTAGCCAACACATTATTTGATTCTAGATCATCACATTCATTTATATCTTCCTAGTTTTCCAAGAAAATTATATATGTCCAATTTGATTTAATAAAGGAGTTTTTAGTCAATACTCATGGGGGGTGTATCATTACAACAAAGGCATGTTGAAAAGTCCCCCTCCAGACACCAAAATGTGCTTTAGTTTCTAAACTTATCATTATACCAATGAATGAATTTTATATAATTATTGGTATGGATTGGCTGTCAAATTATGATTTGAAGATTCATTGCAAAAAAAGGAAGTTGTAATTTTTGAAAATTGGGTAGAATCTCTTATCATTAGGGAAGAAATTTCACCACATGATTCTTATCAAGAACCACCCCCAGTAGCTTTACTGAATTCAATACATAGAGAGGAAGATAAACTGATATCTAAGGGAGATGAAAGAAATATCCAAATTGAACATGTGAACATAGTTCAAGAGTACATTGATGTATTTCTAGAGGATTTACCTCAACATCCTCCAGAGCGAGAAGTTGAGTTCTCTATTGATTTAATTCCTCATGCAAGACCTATATGAAATACTCCTTATAGAATGACCATTGTGTAATTAGTAGATCTAAAGAAACAACTATAGGATTTGAGTGAAAAATGTTTTATTCGACCTATTGTTTCTCCATGGGGAGCCCCTATCATCTTTTTAAAAAAAATTAGGATGGATCCATGAGGATTTGCATTGATTACAGGTAAATAAATGCCATTACAATAATGAATAAGTATCCTCTAACCCAGATTGATGATTTATTTGATAAACCTCATGGATCTCAATACTTTTCGAAAATTTATCTTCGATCCGGATATCATCAACTGTTTTTGAGGAAGAAAGATATTCCGAAAACAGCATTTCGAACCAGGTATGGGCATTACGAGTGTATAGTGTTTCCTTTTGGATGGATGAATGCACCATCTATTTTAATGTATTTAATGATTAGTGTTTTCAAGGAATTTCTTGATAACTTTGTTGTGGTATTCATTTATGATATCCTCGTATACTCAAAAGGTTATGAAGATCATGAGAATCACTTGTGAATTATTCAAATAACTCTTAGAGGAAATAAATTATATGTGAAGTTTAGCAAGTGTGAATTCGGGCATCAATCAGTTTCTTTTCTATTCCATATTGTCTCTAAATATAGAATCCTACTGGATCCTACGAAGACAAAGGCAATCCAATATTGGTCCACACCAACAAACATAACTAAGGTATGCAGTTTTATTGGCTTTACAAGTTACTATCAGTGTCTTGTTTAGAATTTTTCCCAACTGGAAAACCCGCTAACCAAGCTCACACATAAAGAAGTTAAGTTTGTATGGGAAAATGAGTGTACATAATTCTTTGAAGAATTGAAAAGAATATTGGTAAATGCTCCGATTTTGAATCTTCCATCGAGAAGTGATGGATTTGTGATATACAGTGATGCATCAAAGAATGGGATGGGTTTCATCCATATGAAAAATGATAAAGTTATATCTTATGCATCAAGACATTTGAAGTCCCATGGGAAAAATTATCCAACTCATGATCTTGAGTTAGAAGCCATAATCTTTTCACTAAAAACATGGAGGCATTATCTCTACGGAGAAATATGTGAGATTTAGATGGACCACAAGAGTTTGAAATAAATTTTCACACAAAAAGAACTCAACATGAGGAAAAGGAGATGGCTCGAGTTACTCAAAGATTATGAATATTCAATACACTACCACCCAGGAAAAGCGAATAAGGTTGCAGATTCATTATGTAGGAAGGATCATGGACTTTTGACTCAAATGAAGATTGAGAGAGATCCTATATTTTTGGATCTACTAAATATGGATATAGGAATTATTACGGAAGGGGAAACATATTTTCTCTTTCAAATGATTACTAAACCATAATTATTAGAGAATATAAAAATATCTCAATATGATGATGGGAATCAACACAAGAAAATTAATGCTATCGAGGATGGGAGACTGACAGACGTCATGTATGAAGAAGGAGTTATAAAATTTGGGAAGAGGTTATGTGTTCCATCAGTACCTGAGCTAAAAAGGGAACTATTAGACGATGCTCATAGATTAAATTTCTCTATACCTCTAGGTAGCACAAAGATGTATATAGATCTGAAGAAATATTTTTGATGGGAGAATATGGAGCAGGAAATGGCTGATTACATGTCAAGGTGTCTTTTTTGTTAACAAGTGAAGGTAGAGAGACAACATCCCAAAGGATTGAGGCAAACTATACCTAATCCTATGTGGAACTGGGATAACATTATGATGTATTTTATCACTAGACTACCAAGGACACCTTGAAGGAACAATGTAATATGGGTAATTGTTGATCTTCTCACAAAATCAGTGCATTTCCTTCATATAAGAGAGGATTTACTGCTTGAGTTCCTGGAAAGACATTATATTAATGATGTTATAAGACTTCATGGTGCACCTATATCAATTGTATCCGATCAAGATCCCAAATTTACATCAAAATTCTAAAAAAGTCTTCAGTAGGATTCGAATACTGAGCTTCATATGAGTACTTCTTATCACCCCCAAACCAACGCACAGTCTGAAAAGACTATTCAAACTGTAGAAGATATTTTGAGGTCATCCTCTCTTGACTTCCAAGGTATGTGGGATCAATACTTACCTCTGGTGGAATTTTCTTAAAAAAATATTTTTTATTATTGTAATCAAATGTCTCCATATGAAGCATTATATAGAAAGAGATGTCGAACTCTAACATGTTGTGATGAATTTGGTGGTAGGAAACTTATAGGCACATAACTTCTTGAAGAGACCATGAAAAGGTGTAGATAATCCAAGCCCATATTAAAGCAGCCCAACTTAGGAGGAAGAGTTATGCTGACAACAAGTGAAAGGATTTGGAATTACAGGTGGTATATCATGCCTTTCTGAAAGTATCTCCTTAGAAGTGTGTCTTAAGGTTCGGTAAGAAAGGAAAACTGAGCCTTAGGTACATCAGACCATTTGAAATTATAGAAAGAATTGGAGTTGTAGCTTACTATTTAGAAATTCCAAAAATTCTCTCCCGATTTCATGATGTTCTCTACGTGTCATTGTTAAAGAAATACATTCCATACCCAACTCATGTACTCACATATGAACAAATTGAACTCGAACATGATTTTTTATACAGTGAAAAGCCTATCGAGATTCTTGATACAAGGGAGAAGGTGTTGAGAAATCAGACAAATCATCTAGTAAAGGTTCTTTGGAGAAACCAAAATATGGAGGAAGAAACATGGGAACTAGAGGATTTCATGAATAAGAACCACCCACATCATTTTTGTGGGAATTATATATAAAATATTGAGGACAAAATTTCTGAAGGAGTGAATAATATAGCACCCCAAACATTTTATGGTATGTTTCTCTTAAATACTTTCAATTCATTATATATCCCATATTTCATGAATAACTAAGTCTTTTTTGAAACAAAACATTATAGTAGAAAGTTATATGTTATCCATTAAATATAAATTTTCCACTTCTATGTTTTGAATTTCAAAGAACTGTCATCTGGAGTTGTGACCATTAAGTCATTCGGAGTCCGATAGAACCAACTTGATTTTTTGATGAATAGTGACATACCCTTATGAATACTAATATTAATAGTAATATGACCCATAAAAATAATAAATAATGATACTATTTTATTTTCTTAAGGTAATAAGATAATTAGAAGTTAATTATCTTTTTAATGCAACACAAAACTAATTATACCATTAAATTGTAATATTCCGAATTAACATTGATTTTATTAAAAAATTAAATTTAAAATACATAGAAAATTATTTTCAAAAAATGGAGTTCATTTTTTAATTCTACACATTGAAAAATAGTTAGGGTGTATTTTTGGTATTTTTCTAAAATACTTGATTTTTTGTGAATAGTAAAAATATAGATTTGAGTTTTTGGTAGTTTAATGACATCATAATGATGTAATTATTAATTTTAAGGGAATTTATAATTTTTTACAGTATCTTATGACATGAGTTGTCCCAAGTGGCTTAAACCATGGCCAAATACCTTGGGCATGCCTATGGTTTTGCGAAAACCACTAACGAGGTGTCCCTTTTAATTAATAAAAAACTCTCTCTTAATACTATAAATAACCACTCACCCCCATTGTTTTATTTCATTAAAAAATCAATATACTCAAATCTATGGTGGTATTACCTACCTAGGAGTCCTCAAAATGTGCATTTATGGCCCTAAGGTCCCATCCTTCATGATCATGGAGTTACTCTACATGGTATGGGAGTCTTTCATTCTCTTCTTTTAGTAGAAACTTCCTTTATGTTATCTATTTGATTTTCTACTTTCATATGTTGGGGTTGGATTTTATTTTTTCTTATTACATTAATATTTTAATTCAATATTATTAGATACCCTTTTTCTCTCATCAGTTCATTTTATGAAATTTTAAGCGATGTCATTAGGCTGTAGAATTTTCATAAGGGATCTCTCACCTTTTCTTTTATTTTCAAGTTCATCACTTTTATTTTTCTATCCTCACCTCCTCTATCCAAATGACCATGATAAACTCCTGTATCATATATATAATGAAATTAAATCATGTGAGTGGATGAAATATCATCAATATCCTTAATTTTTATAAACGAAATCAACATCCCTGAGGTTCCAATTTATAACCTTTGTGGATGACGAAGTTTCATTCATACCTTTATCCTTCATTACATTTCATGAAACCATTTTAATGGGTTATCCAGATACTAATATATGTATTTAGTCACATTAATTTTATGTAATCTTTATACACTCATAATATAAAATAATAATACCAAACAAGTTCATTATGAACAAAACGTCCAAGTTAATCCGAATGTTTGTAAAAAAGATTTTAACTAATGAATCATCATCAAGGTATATAACCCAAAATCATTATAATATCATTTTTATCTCCTTAATATCATTAATAAGATATATTAACAATTTTTTATGTTTAACCACATTTCAAAAGAACTTCCATTCATGAAAGCAAGTAAATGAATCATAGAAAACCAAGGAAAAAAATGCTTCCAAACCAATAAAATTAAACCTATTAAACCCATTAAAAGGGCCTTTAATGAACCTAATAAGGTTATATTAAATAAATTAAATTTATAAGAGGTTTTAGACATTTTAATTAATGAATCTAAGTTTGATTATTCAGGTCATTAAAACAAATGAAGAACACACATGAGCAAATGGAAAGGGGTTTCTCATCTCACTTTCATTTTTGTGAGATTTTCATAGTTCACCACTTGTTTATAGTATGTGGTATATGTGTAATTCCATTTTATATATAATAAAATGATTCTATTTATATTAATGTTATCAAATGGTTCATTTGAGGTTTATTAAGTTCTGGCCATATGATAAAACCGATTACATTGTGGTAAGAGACTTTGTCTCAACTACTATTTGTTGTGACTAACTTTGTGTGGTGATCCTAATAATCCTTATGTGGTGTAACTACTGCCCATTTGAGATCAATTTTCATTTGAATCTATATTTATATTAAATATTTAAAATCTCATATCATGGATATGTTTGGTGTCTTAACCGTATACCATTTTCCATCTCATGTTTATTTGGAAATTTATTATAATTATGGAAATATTGATGAATCTGTATACTCTACTCTATACAGATATTGAAAAGGAATATTGATCATGTATTTAATCAACGTATAAATAATTATTTATAAATTCAATGGTTGTTGGGGCCTTCTATAACCCCTCTATACATCGGTAAGTCTCATGAGACAAATCAGTTTTGCGACAAACCCTTCAAGTTTGTTTCCAAAAATTAGACAGGTTTCCACCCACAGAACCAAACCGTTTTAATAGTATTATGGTTTCATGTTCCAGATACATGATGTACAATTAATATTCATTCTATTTATCATTTTCAGTTATTAATATCCATGAGTATTTCACTATGACAAAATCTATAGATGCAGTTTGATTCTCAGTTTATTAATGGCATGAGTTCTTCATTTTTTCACCATTCTATATTGATTATTTTAGATTGATTATGATTCAGTTATTATTTTATTCACGATTCTTCTATTTTTAACCATTAATGATCATTTTAGCTCACCCCTTTAAATGTTTACTTTCAACAGGTGAAAAAGAGGAGATCATTTATTGAGTTCTTGTAGATGGAGTTTTTTGTTTTGTTATGTATTTATTTTGTAAACTTTTCCAATGTAATTTTAGTAACATATATATATATATATATATAGTTCATTAAAGACTACTAAAATGATTGTTCCTTCATGATTTTAATTCCTTCTAAACATGCCACTATCACAGGTAATGCAACGGCTCCAGTCTAGAGGGGTCAGGGTGTTACATGAACATAATGTTTAAACATCAAAATATTTATTCAAGAAATAAATCTTGGCAGTGTGTAACACATGGATCATAAAGAAACATTAACCATGATATATTTTCATTGGAATAAAACATTTAATTGGGGAAACCTAAAAATCACATAATTTGATTTCTATAGTAGCCAAGGCATTGCTGCTAAGACCATCATTATGGAGAGATTCCATTACTGAACCCGGTTTACTTTCTGTTGCATCCATGTATTACTAACCTAGATTTACTTCATCGTTCCAGCCCTGTATTACTAAACCGAATTTACTTTTCAATACATTGATTTCTATGTCATGAGATATAAATCTTTACCCAATGAATTGTAGGTAGATATAGGTCTCATACATCTTATAATGAAATCATTCTTATATGTGATACAAAACATAAATCATTCATCATAGAACAACCCATGAAATAAAATTGGTTTCATAAATATCATTTCATCATAACATAATCCATATAAAATATCATTCCATAATTAATGAAATAAATTCATAGTAACAATAGGTATAGTAACATAACCCAATTTAAGAGCGTCATCTTAGATGAAATTTTTTTTTGATAGAACACTTGAACTTAGTTCGTGGGGAAAATATCATTTCTTCTTCAAAAATGTTTTTCTTTCTCAAAATTATGTGAAATTATAAAAGAAATGAATTTATTTGAAAATAAACATAAAATAGTGTAAATAAAGGTTTTTGGAAATAAAGAAACATGAAACTGTAAAAATAAATCCATGCCATATAAGATTAACAAAAACATTCTCCTCATACTTTTTCTGGAAAAGTCACAAAGGTACCTCATATTGTAAAAAAGATTCATTCCATACAATGTAGTAAAATTAAAAAAGGGTTAAAATGAATTTAAACATACATGTAATAATATTAATCATTTTATGAAAACATTTTTATAAAACAATGACATGGATGATAAATATGACCCCATTTATTACATACGTATATTTGATCTCTGTTAAAAATGAGAGTTCAAAATTATCCCTTACCTTATGTATGATTTCATCCATATGAGTCTAATAATTTTTTATAGTGGGTTTAAACATAATATTAACTTGTAAGAGAGACATAATAATATTTTTGATACCATATATTTCTCACTTAAACTATTATTTAACACGTTTATTTTCCAATTCCATGTTAAAGTAACATTTTGGGAAATAAAAGTTTTATTTATCAAACATGTTTGGAATTCTTATTCATGATTTTATTACTTATATAATGAATTAATTACCTAAGGAACAAAAAAATGATATATTTATTATTTATATTCAGTATATAAATATAATATATAGATAAAAATAAATGGAATACATTGTTCATGGAAATGGTAGTCCGTACGTATGCATAAATTCTATTTTCGTTTCCTTGTTAAATTGAATGGAAGTAATTAAATGAAATATATATATATATATACATAAATCCAGTAGTTTTATTATGTAGTATATTTCATTATTATTTATTATATATACTTTATAATCATTCTTGGATGTTTAATGTGGAGAATGAATCTAATCGCGCTGTGGAGACGGTAAGCTGTACGTACGCACGGGTGACGATATCCTTACCATAATTATTAAATGATATTGATTTGGATGGTTTATAATATCTATGAATTAGTTTCATGTTATATTAATCATATATAGTTATTATTTACACCATTATACCCATCTAAGTAAGGTGGTGGTGAAAAACAGATTACACCACGGTGTGGAGATGGTAAGTCGTACGTACGCATTCATGGTGATTTCATTTTTTGTAGGATGGATAGATGGTGAAATAGGAATGTTTAATATTTATAATAACATATATGTATGTTATTGATACTAATTTAATTACTTTATATTTATACAACTAATGATTAGGAAGTAGAAGAAGAAATAAATTCGAACGAATCAATAGAAGAGATTACCTCTTCCTCAACGTTACTCTATTAAAATTACTCATATGGAACTAGAGTTAGTATTTTGAAAATAATAAAACCTATAGAATGTAACAATTTATGTTTATATGAGAAACTTTCAGGGTTTTCTTGAGCATAAAGGATCAAAATTGAGTGAATATGAGAGGGATGAGGTGCCCTTTTGTAAGAAAAAATAGAGGAATTTTAGAAAACTCTCAAAATATTAATTTATTATAAGTTCAATTTTGATTAAAAATGGTCCAGAACTTATTTAATTATAAGATAAGATGATTTTGGTTTGAATACCCATAATCCATTAATTTCTAGACAAGTTTTGATTATATGTTTTATCCATATAATTTTCGTTTAACCGTTATTTTACCCTTTTTAATCTTACTTTGATATCATGTTATTTACACATTGTGGGTAAATGTTATTACCATATCATTTCAAACAACCCACAAAAAAGTTATTTATGAAATATTAGGACTTTTATTAACCATTTATCCGAATATTATAATTTTGGGAATTTTATATCATTTAATAAACAATATAATGTTGTAAGTTATGAATTATAAAAATTTTGGTCACTATTAATGTAATGACTCAGACCTCATGACCCCTTCCTTTGCAAATTATTGGCGTGACTGATCGGTGTCACCCAGCCTTGGCGGGTTTTTCTTCTATAGCCTCCCCCATAACCCCACTTTTAGACCTTTTTATCTTTTTGAAGCATTTCACGGTCGTTTTTAATCCCATAATTAAAATCTAAAAATAAAATAAACCTACCTAATAAATAATAATTAATCCAGTCGTGTGGGGTGTCCATGCCGCATGGTCAAACCACGATCCCGCTCCTTACGCGGTTTCCCTCTATATCTTAACCGTCCGGGAGTATTGTATCTCAGCCCTTATCAGCCTTTATAACCTAAAGTCTTATCCCTACGTTTATTTTTATCGATCATCTTTCTCGGAGTATCCTTCCTCCCGACGAGCTGTACCCCTGCTATGAGGTTTTACTTTCGCGTTCCGTGGATTATCTGCCACTCTTGTTTTCCAGTTTCCACGCGAGGACATAACATCGATCCTTGATCGTCAGGTAGGGGTTTCACCTTAGTCTCTTCTTTCTATGTATCCTGCAGTGTGGGTACACTACTGTATCTGTAGAATTAGATGAACCAAACATTAATGAAGATAATAAACAGATTCTAAGGAATGAAGGGGATGGGTGTTATGGATGATGCTACTCTGTTTTTATCCTTTTTCATGATTAATGGTTCCAGAATTGTGCGGGCTAATACCTACGGAAAATCATGGTCGTTTGTGGTCTCTCTCTATATATTAAAAAACACTTACCCCTTGTGATGTTAAAATGTATTGTATTTTGGTTGTGAACCCTTTTTGTTGTGTACAATAAATTGATTCATTATGTATATTCGGCTAAATAAATTTGAAGCACCAGGATAAACTCATTTTTCTATGATAACCCCGGTTTAAGCCCAGTGGAATTAAAACCATGGTGTGTGTTAAATCTTTTAAATATGAAAATACCTGCATGGGTCCACCTTGTGATGGTGGCAGTGGGATGGTTGTTTTTCTTCACGGGCCGTTTGCAGGTGACCTTATGTTTTTCATGGATGGGGGATTAGATTGATGGGGTGATATGGGTGGGGATGGGATACCCTATTGTTATACTTTGATTCTGTGTGATTACTCTTCTTATATCTCAAATTGGGGTGGGATCCTCTGTTGTTGAGAAACCGTTGGCTCCTTGATTTTGGGGACATGGGGCTGTATCATGGGTTTTCTTTGGTTCCATTACTTTTAGGGATCTCACCTTTCCCTTTTTTGATGTGACTTTACAAGAGAACTGGGTCTGAATTCTTAAATTGTTGTTGGGTGTATTTTTTCCTTGGCTTGTGATTATGCTTACTAGTTTCCCAAGTATGTGCAGAAACTTATTTAAACATTATTAATGAACATGGAAACAATGATGGAACATGGGGATTTGGTTTGGTGTGAGTTGTGACTTGTGAATGGGTGATGTTCTCTTCTCTTATGAATGAATAGTAAGGATGGTGTTCTTTAGGTTGGATGAAGAAAAACCTAGATTGGGTGAGTTCTTGTTACCTATACATATACTTGTAGTTTTCGTGTTTCTTATTTGCGCCCCACCCAAGTTGAGAACTTAGTTCCGAACACCCCCACTTCATGGGGGAGGGTGTTTTTCCCAACACTCAAATGAGTGGCTGGTTATTTTCTCCTTTTTGGCTCCCTTTCCCGAATAGACCAAGACTTTTCAGGCAGGCTATGATGGCCTGAAGTCCATTATTAGCTCAAGAATCTTAGGGCAGGGTAGTGTGGTGGTTGGCCCAGGTGTGTGGGGGCAGGTGGTTTCCCTTGTATCTTCGAGAATGAGGCCCAGGTGTCTTCGGGAGTGGCAGTAGTTCTTCTAGCCCAGGTGTATTCGGGTGTGGTAGTGGTTGTTCTGGCCTAGGTGTTTGTGGGCATGGTTGCATGTGATAGTTGTGGCCCAGGTTTCTGCGGGCGGGTTAGTGGTTGTGGCCTAAGTGTTTGCGGGCAGGATGTGTGGTTGTGGCCCAGGTGTGTTCAGGCAGGTGTGGCAGTGGGACTGCGGTGAGAATGGCGGGATTGGTTCGATGCGTAGGATGTCTTCAGTAACGAGTGGGAAAGTTGTGCGAGGTACCCAAACATCGATGTGCTATTACTGTACATTACTTGATTTCGTTATTTGGGGAGTGTGCCTTGGTGAGGCTTGGGTGGTTAGTTTCCATGTTAGGTGCTGGGTTATCTCTTTTTTCATATGGCATTAGTATTCCTCCCCACTTGTGCATGAGATTCTTTGGTTTTTCCTTACTGAGTATACTTGTATGCTCACCCTACGTCTATAAAACTGCTTTCTGGTTTCCAGGAGGACATCGGGGATCAAGCTGGACCGTACTAGCTCAGACCTCATGACAGATCATCACAGTTACAGTTGTTATTTCTTATTTGGTATTTTCATTGTAGTCTCCTTATACATTCTAGATTTTATTTTTGTGGCATGTGTTGGGAATGGTTCTTCGCATTACTTTTACTTCCAGTTTTGGTGTTGTGGGATTCACTATCTTATCTCCCGATCATATTAAAATAAAAATGTCAATTCCTTCCATTTATTGTGTAATTATATACCCTTGGTTCTGGTCGTCACTCCGGGACATATTGAAGGTGGGTTTCAGGGGACATTATCTCTCCTTCAAATTAAATAAGGAAGGGTTTGGCGATCTGCTGACCCTCCCCTCCTTTTGGTGAAGGCAGGTCATGACAGAATGGAATCAAATGTGCAGGTTCAGAGATAGGATGGAGTATAGAGTTAGGAAGAGTGAAAATTACATGTCATGGTAGGGAAACAGTGTTGGGTGACATTGGTGCGTGAATTAGGCCAGGGAAGACAGCTAGGACATGGGATTTTAGGGCCCCCGTTGATCTGATGCAAGGACTCTGGACCTACAGAATGTCCAAGTGAGGCTACACTAATTACAGGGTAGAGACCCTAGGAAAGGTACATGAATCATAATGACTTGTGTTATAGTGTTTTTGGGTGTTTTGGGTATTCATAAAGAAATAAAGAAGTCAAATAAAATGTAAGGACAATATTCCTCACTACATGGGATTAGACATTCCTTGTTTGCCTTGTAGCTATGGCACCCGGGAGACGACCACGAGTTGTATGGGAAATCTAGGCCCAGGAGGTTGACATGGCCGATCAGCAGAGGGCTGATCAAGAGTAGGAGGATGACCAGTGGCCGAAGACTCTTTGACCTTCCAGCGAAAGACCCTTGAGAATTACGAGGGTAACACCTCTGACATTAATACGGAGGGTGGTCTATAGGATCTAGTGATAGCCGTCGACCTAATCTGGGCTCTGACCAAGTACTGGGTTCCTCTAGCCGTCAGCCAAATGCGGGGACCCGCACGTCAGTGGTGGACTCTCTACCTGGGGAAGAGGAGAGAGGCTGATGTGGCATGGGCTGATTTCAAGAAGGAGTTCCGGGAGGAATTCGTCTCTTCTATGATGAATGAAGATAAGTGGCAGGAGCTAATCTCCCTCCAGTAGGGGAGCATGTCGGTAAGGGAGTTTGGGATCAAGTTCAAGGATCTCCTCCTCATTTCTCCAGACCACTTTCTGGATGAGGTGTCTTGGGCAAGTCATTTAGAGGAGGCACTCCGACCTTCCCTCCAGTACTTCGTTACCCCTTGACCTTGCTGACATACTTGGAGGTCTAGAAGATGGAAGAGCTGGTAGAGAGGATGCACACACTGGGTGGTGTGTCACAAGAAGGTATATAGCTAGGCTGATCAATGGGAAAGGTTTTCAGCACTAGACCTCCAGTATCAGGACCCTCTTGGTTCTGACTAGCAGGGAGCATACCATAACAGTTCCAGTTCAAGTCCGCCGGTCCTCGCCCCTTCCCTTCGGGCCCATGACCGAGGTGCTTTGTCTGTGGGAGCCATAGACATCTCTGGAATCAGTTCTCGGACTGAGTTTAGTATGGAAGTGGCGGATAGGCCCAGCACCAACCCCAGCAGCAGCTTCTAGCTAGGCCCTTTCAGCAGCTGCAGTAGGGGTAGTGAGCTCCCGCTCCTCTGAGGGAAGATGTTATAGAGGGAGGCCAACCTTAGGGCGCTCCTCAGGGACCTCTACCAGGGTGTGGTTGGGGAGGCGGCCGATAGTTGAGGGGCAGAGTAGCTGGGCGTGGACAGTTGCATGTCGTAGAGGCAGCAGTCCCAGTTTGACTGGAGGTTATTCGAGGTATGATCAGTTTGTTCAGTACCCTTGCTTACTCCTTCTTCAATACATGATCTTAGAACTCCTTTGTTGCACCTGGGCTGGCCCGTGCTATGGTTCTGGATCCCAAGTGACTTCCAGTACCCCTGGGTCTGAGCACACCAGTCGGACGTCAGACCGACTTGTTATATGTTTGTAGAGGTTGCAGGCTGATGACAAGTTCACATCAGTCAGCCATGGATCTTCTACTGCTATAGATACAACCATATGATGTCATCCTAGGAATCAACTGGCTGATCTTTGTGTGTGTCATCATCGACTGCATCCTAGGAAGGGTTGTGTTCTTAGACCTGGGTGGCCGATGTGTTACATTAACCAGTGAGCGGAGTGGCCAGAAGGGCAGCAGGATAGAGGAACACCTCCTCTTCTTTTTTGTCGAGCTGTCAGTAGTGTCAGTGGATACTGAGATGGTGGAAGTACCAGGGATCGTCAGTGAGTTTATGGAAGTCTTCTCTGAGGAGGTGATGACTCTACCCCCTCGACGTGATACTGAGTTTGGGATAGACTTAGAGCCTGGTGCTCGTCTGATTTTGATGGCCCCCTACCGGATCGCGCCAACGGAGCTACGGGAGTTTCGGATTTAGATCGATGATCTGATGAAGAAGGGTTTTGTTCAACAGAGTGTGTCACCGTGGGGTGATCCAGTCTTGTTCAAAAAGAAGGTAGATATTGGTCTCACGTTATGCATAGACTACAGGATCCTGAATCAGGTAACAGTCAAGAATCGCTACCCTCTTCCAAGGATAGACGATCTTTTCGACCAGCTAAAAGGGGCAGGATGGTTCATGATGATCGACATGCGTTCTGGATATCACCAGTTGAGGGTGAAGGAGTGCGACATCTTGAAGATGTCCTTCAGGTGCAGATATGGGCACTTCGAGTTTTTAGTCATGCCTTTCGGTGTTAAGAACACCCCAGCTGTGTTCATGGTACTTAGGAACTCTGTCTTCCGAGAGTAACTGGATCGGTTCATAGTTGTGTTCATCGAAGACATCCTGTTCTATTCAAGATCAGAGGAGGACCACATAGAGCATCTGAGGATGGGTTTAGAGGTCCTCCGACAGCACCAGCTCTATGGGAAGTTTTCTAAATTCAAGTTCTGGACGCGAGAAGTTAATTTCCTTGGGAACATAGTGTCCGAAAAGGGGTTAGCGGTGGACCCATCAAAGGATGAGGCGGTTGTTTCTTGGGCAGCACCCAAGAATGTGGAATAGGTCCATAGTTTAATCAGGCAGGCAAGTTACTATCGGAGGATTGTACCGAACTTATCCCGACATGTAGCACCTTTGATAGCCTTGACCAAGAAGGACCAGGTTTACGTATGGATTGGGAAGTGCGAGGCAGCGTTCAGCTATCTAAAGGAGAAATTGGTTTGTGCCCCAGTGCTGAGACTACCAAAAGAATGGGTGGAATATGAGGTGTTCTGTGATGATTCATGTCAGGGCTTCAGATGTTTTTTGATGCAGTGACAAGGGGTGATCTCTTATGGGTCTAGGCAGCTACGCCCACATTGGCGTAATTATGGAACCCACGATCTAGAGCTTGCAGCGGTCATTTTCTCACTAAATTTGTGGCAGCATTACCTAATCGGAGAACGCTTTGTGGTCTTCACAGATCACAAAATCTTGAGGTATATCTTATCCCAGTGGGACCTAAACTTACGGCAACGATTGTGGATGGAGTTCTTCCAGGATTACTATATCGAGATTTCCTATACCTTAGGGAAAGGAAAGCTGGTGGCTGATGCCTTGGGCTGGAAGTCACAGAGGGATGTGGTCTGAGAGTCGGCAGATGCTTGGAGGGCGATGGAGGAGTTGGCTTCCCTTCACCTGGATACGAGGATGGATAGTGGTAGAGGATTCCTATATCAGATGAAAGTACATTATTTTCTGTTATTTCAGGTGGAGGAGTCTCAGTGGGGAGACCCAGAGTGCGAAGTGATGCGTGACCGAGTTGACCAGGGCAATGCTCCGAAAGGGTGGATGGAGGATGGTCAGAACCAGATGCTTTTCCGAGTAAAGTTGTTTATTCCAGAGGGGATGCGCGACCAAGTCCTTAGTGAGTTCCACAACACACCCCTAGCAGTGCACCCGGGAGTTTCCAAGATGTACCAGGGTCTGAAGAGATAGTTTTGGTGGCCCGAAGTAAAGCGAGCAGTGGAAGAGTTTGTGGCCTAGTTCCTAGTGTGTCAGCAGGTGAAGGCTGAACACTATGTTCCAGGCGTGTTGTTGCAACCTTTATATGTTCGTGAGTGGAAGTGGGATGACATCTCGATGGATTTCGTCACGGGACTACCCAATGTTCAAGGAGGATGCGATGCCATCTAGGTCGTAGTTGACCGGTTGACAAAGTCGGATCACTTCCTAGTGACTAAGGAGTCGAGTGGAGTGGACGCTCTAGCACGAATTTATGTGGACGAGGTAGTGCAGTTGCATGGAGTTCTAAGTTCTATAGTCTCAGATAGGGATTCACGTTTTACCCCACAATTCTGGAGGGGATTGCAACATGATTTTGGCACCCGACTACGTCTTACACTACTTTCCACCCCAGACAGATGGGCAGAAAGAGAGCACCATCTAACCTTAGAGGACATGCTGCGGGCATTTATTATGGACTTTAGGGGATCATGGGTGCTACACTTGCCTCTGGTAGAGTTCTCATAAAATAATAGACATAACTCTACCATTAGCATGGATCCATTCAATTCTCTATATGGAAGGTTGTGTTGCTCACCTGTGTACTGGACTGAGGTTGGGGAAGCAGGTGTTCTTGGCCCAGAGGTGGTGTAGAGCATGACAGATAAGGTTCAACATATAAGAGAAAGGGTGAAGGCAACATGGGACCTGCAGAAGTCATATGCCGATGATAGGAGGAGACCCTTGGAGTTCGAGGTATGTGACCACCTATTCTTGAAGGTATCCCCTCAATGTGGATAACGGAGGTTTGGAAGAGTAATTAAGCTTTCTCCCAGGTTCATCGGGCCCTTCGAAGTGTTGCGGTGGGTCGGTGAAGTGGATTATCAGCTAGTTCTACCACCGCCTCTACTGAAGATACACTATGTTATACATGTGTCCCAGCTCTGATGTTATCTGCATGACGATTCACACATCCTCGACTGGGAAGGGATAGATATCAAAAACGATGCAACCTTTATAGAACAACGGATCATGATTGAGGATCGTAAGTAGAAATTACTTCGTAGGAAAACCATTCCCTTGGTTCGTGTGTTATGGAGACATGGTGGGCTTGAGGAAAGTACCTGGTAGAGGGACGCACAGATGCGTGCCCAATACCCCATGTTTTTTTGAGTTTTATCCTATTTTTCAGTACTTTGTTGTGTAATTATTACCTTGTCGGCTATGGATGTGAAGTTTCCTTTTCTCTGCATGAGTGTGTGAAGTGTCCTAATGAATGGAGAGGAGAGGACATGATCCCTAGTTAAGACGCATTAAAGCAGATGCGCCTAAACCCGTGTGGGTGAGTCAGTGCCGCCCAAAGCGGATAGTATCTTAACACGGAGGAAGTGAAACCCCTCTCCCACTGAACCGGACAGTTTGTCCCTTTTGTTTTGCGTGAAATGGGGAAGGAGTGGTAGGGCGCTTGTGTTTGTTCAAAAGATAATATTTTCCTATGTTGGAGAGGTTCACTCCTGAGTGGTATCTTCCAGGGTGGTTGTTCGGATCCCCCCTTCCTCCAGGTCTTATTTTGATTCTCGAGGGCGAGAATGGTTTGAGAGGTATCTGATGTAATGACCCAGACCCTCATGACCCCTTCTTTTGCTAATTATTAGTGCGGCTGATCAGTGGGACTGATCGGGGTGACCGATCAGCGCGACAGATTGGTGTCACCCTGCCATGGCAGGTTTTTCTTCTGCAGCCTCCCCCGTAAACCCACTTTTAGGCCTTTTTAACTTTCTGAAGCATTTCGTGGCCGTTTTTAAGCCAATAAATAAAATCTAAAAAAATAAACCTCCCTACTAAATAACAATTAATCCAGTCATGTGGTGTTTCCCAGCCACATGGTCAACCCATGATCCCACTCCTTACGCAGTTTCCATCTGTATCTTAACCGTCCGTGAATGCTGTATCTCAACCCTTATCATCATTTATAACCTAATGTATTATCCCTAGGTTTCTTTTTCTTGATCATCCTGCTCGGAGTATCCTTCCTCTGGATGAGCCGTACCCCTACAACGAGGTTTTACTTTCGCATTCTGTGGAGTTCCTGCCACTCATGTTTTCTAGTTTCCATGCGAGGACTTAACGTCGATCCTTGATCATCAGGTAGGGGTTTCACCTTACTCTCTCCATTCTATGTATCTGGCGGGGTGGGTATGCTACTGTATCTGTAGAATTGGATGAACCAATCTTTAAAGAAGATAATAAACGAATTCTAAATAATTAAGGGGATGGATGTGATCTATGATGCTGCTCTGTTTTTCTCCACTTTCATGATTATTAGTTTCAGAATTGTGTGGGCTTACCCCTACTAAAAATCATGGCTGTTTGGTGGTCTTTATCTGGGTATTAATAAACCCTTACCCCTTGTGATGTTTAAATGGCATGTATTTTGGTTGTGAACCCTTTTTCCTATGTATAGGAAATTGGTTAATTACATATATTTGGCTAAATAAATTGGAAGCACCAGCATCAACTCCTTTTCTATGATAACCTCGGTTTAAGCCTAGTGGAATTAAAGCCATAGAGTGTGTTAAATCTTTTAAATCTAAAAATACCTGCATGGGCCTACCTTGTGGTGGTGGTAGTGGGTTGGTTGTTTTTCTTCACGGGCTGTTTGCGGGTGACCTTATGGTTTTCTTGGATGGGGGCTTAGATTTATGGGGCGATGTGGATGGGGATGGGATCCCCTGTTGTTATAATTTGACACTGTGTGATTACTATGTGTATATCACGAATTAGGGTGGGATCCTCTATTTTTGAGAAACTATTGGCTCCTAGATTTTGGGGACATGGGACTATATCCTAGGGTTTTCTTTGGTTCCAGTACATCAAGTGATCTCACTTATCCTTTTGTTGTTGTGACTTTACAATAGAACCGAGTGGGAATGCTTAAATTGTTGTTGGGTGTATTCTTTCCTTGGATTGTTCTAATGCTTACTAGTATCCCAAGTAGGTGCAAAAAATTATTTAAACATTATTATTGAACATGGAAGAAAGGATGAAACATGGGGATTTGGTTTGGTGTGAGTTGTGACTTGGTCATGGGTGTTTTTCTCTTCTCTTATGAATGAATAGTAAGGATAGTGTTCTTTAGGATGGCTAAAGAAAAACCTAGATTAGGTGAGTGTTTGTTACCTATACATATACTTGTAGTTTTTGTGTTTCTTATTTGCGCCCCATCCAAGTTGAGCACTTCGTGCCGAACACCCCCACTTCATGGGGGAGGGTGTTTTTTCCAACACTCCTATGATTGGCTGGTTATTAGCTCCTTTTCTGCTCCCTTTCCCGAATAGCCCAAGACTCTTTGGGTAGGATGTTATGGCATGGAATTCATTATTAGATCAAGAATCTTTGGGAAGGGTAGTGTGGAGGTTGGCCCAGGTGTGTGCGAGTATATGGTTTCCCAAGTATCTTCGAGATAAGGCCGAGGTGTCTTCGGGTGTGGAAGTAGTTCTTCTAGTCCAGGTGTCTTCAGGCGTGGCAGTGGTTGTTCTGGCCCAGGTGTTTGCGGGTGTGGTTACATGTGATAGTTGTGGCCCAGGTGTCTGTCGGCAGGTCAGTGGTTGTGTCCCAGGTTTTTGTGGGCAGGATGTGTGGTTGTGGCCTAGGTGTTTGCGGGCAGGATGAGTGGTTGTGGCTCAGGTGTGTGCGAGCGGGTGTCGAAGTGGGACTGTGGTGCGAATGGCTGGGTTGGTTTGATGTGTAGTATGTCTTCAATAACCTGTGGGAAAGTGGCGAGGGGTACCAAAACATCGATTTGATATTACTATACATTACTTGATTTTTGTAATTTGGAGAGTGTGCCTTGGTGAGGCTTGGGTGGTTAGTTTCCTTGTGAGGTGATGGGTTATCGCTTTTCTCACAGGGCATTAGTATGCCACCCCACTTGTGCATGAGAGTATTTAGTTTTTTTTCTACTGAGTATACTTGTATGCTCACCCTACGTATATAAAACTGCTTTCATGTTTCCTGGAGGACTTCAGCGTTCTTGTTGGACCGTACTAGCTCAGACCTCGTGACAGATTATCGCAGTTGCCGTTGTTCTTTATTTTTTGATATTTTTCTTTGTATTCTTCTTATACATTGTGGATTTTACTGTTTTTTCATGAATTGGGAATGGTTCTTGGCTTTACTTTTACTTCCAGTTTTGGTGTTGTGGGATTCACTATCTTATCTCCCGATCCTATTAAAAGAAAAATGGCAATACCTCACATCTATTGTGTAATTATATACCATTGGTGCTGGTTGCCACTCCGGGACCTATTGAAGGCAGGTTTCAGGGGTCATTATCTCTCCTTCAACTTAAAGAAGGATGGGCCTGGCAATCTTCTGACCCTCCCCTCTTTTTGGTGAAGGAGGGTCATGACAATTCATAATTGATATTTTTTTTAAAATTCGTAAATACCTGATTACTTCGTACCAAAGGAATTAACTCAACAAATATTATGTCAATGTCATCCAAATTTTTTTTGGATGAAATCAAAATTTTAAAATTAAATTTATTTTAATATTTATAAATTCATTTATTTGAATCAATCACTAATGAGATAACCACTACATCATAATTGTGTCATAAATAAATATATTTATCTAATGTATAAAAATTATAAATAAAATACAATGATGTATGAAATATTTTTAGATTTTTAGTGACTATATTTAGACTTATATATCAGATTTATAACCCTAAAACAAAATATATTTTCTAAAAGATATATGTTTAGGTTATAACAATTGAAAATATGGCATTTATCAACGTAAGAAAAGTCCATTTAGAGTGCTAAAAAGTGATGTTTATCATAGTGAATATAATATGGGTCTATTTTATTAGTGCTAAAAAAGATCTGATAATGAACCATTTTATCAGCGCTAGAAAAAGAGCTGATAAAATGGCAATTTTATCAGCTCAAAAAAATAGTTGATAAATTGGTCCTTTATCAGAACTTTTTTTAGTGATGATAAATGTTGAAAAACATAAACAAAATAAACAAAATATTTCTGAAATTTGGGGAGGGTCTTCAACAGCACTTGAATCTCCCTTCAATAGCACCCCCACCCCAACCTGCACGCCCCCCAAGCCATTAACAGTTCCTGCCCCACTTTTTAACAGTGCTTCTGTTTATTCCACCCATGCGCGTGACCTGCCAACCCCTCGATTCAAACATGACACCTATTTCCTTCAAAACTAAGCCTTTACCACTCCACCATATTGCTTTTCTTTTCATTTATTCATATATCTATTTATATATATATATATAGTTATATTTACTCGTATATTAATATGTATTTATATTAAAATATATATATTTATATTAATAGATACATTATTTATTTATATTAATATATAAAAATATGTTTATTAATATATATATTTATATTTATATTAATATATATATGTACAAACAGTTATATATACAGTTATATTTATATAGTAATATATTTATTCATATATTAATTTATATTTATAAGATCTGTTTTAAATACATTTATAATGTTTTCTTTTTTATGTGTTTTTATAAATAAATAAATACATATATACAACACACACACACACACATATATATATATATTATATGGGTATTAGTTAGTATCATTAAACATATTTATATATATTTACAAATGTTATATATTAATATGTATATACGTATATTTAGAATATATAGATAATATATATTAGTTTGTCAATAAAGACGCACACATAGATTTAAATATATATATATAAGTACACATTATATAAGAATATAAATATTAATAAATTTGTATTTTAAATAAAATGTACATTAGTTTTTAATTTAGATAAGTCTTATATATTTAGAAATATATTTTATATACAAATATATTTAATTATATATTTATTTATAAAATTATGTTTTTATGTGTGAATATAAAAAAAATATGTATAAGTTGTTATATATTTGATAATAAATAGTAGTATATTACAAAAAACAATAAAATCTCTAAAAGCATGAAAACAGTTAAAAATGGAGATACCCTCAAAACCCATCAATATAGTTAGAAAGTCAAATAAACCCTAAAATCAGGGAAACAATGAGTACTTATGATCAAAGTGACCATTATATCATCATGACCAGTCAAATATAATATCATCAAAAGAGATTTATATGATAGGTGCTAGAGGCCAAACAGACAGGCATATCATAAGTTACAGCTGTTTGAAAAAACAACAGGCATGAAAAAAGTTCTAGAAATGATGGCTTGAAAAACCTAACAAACCACATAGTCATTGAAATGGGATTAAAATATTATATCGGTGTCTTCTTCAGCTTTTTGACCATTCAAACCATATATCATGGAATGAACTACAATATTATATGTGGTGGAGGCCAAACAGACACACTGATAGAGAGTTATTACCATTTTATGAAAACATTTACAGGGCACTAGACATGGAAATAGATATTTGGAGGCCTTATGATGGTTTTTTTGTTTTAGGTTTTAGAAAAAAATTAGAACATTTTTCATGTAATCCTCCTTTTTATATCTATTAACATCATTCAATTAGTTATGTGGTAGATCCCAAACAGAAATCCGAAGCGAAAGTTATGGCTGTTTGAAGTTGGAGTTTTTTTAAAGTGTTATAACTAATATATCCAATATTTCTTTGATCTTCTCAAACTTTTGATTGGATTTGGTCCTAAAAAATCGCAAAATATTCAATTTTACTAATCACGACACACAAATGGAAACATGTTGCAGAAGTTATGGCTATTTTTGTGAGTTACGGGTTTCATAGGTTTTTAAGAGTTATGAGGGTTGCTCAATTTCAATCAACCATAAAATCTGCTTCAGGTGTACTTTTGAGTGCTGTGAACTATAAAATCAAATCTTTAAAGAAATATATACTCTTTGGTGACCACTAGGACCCCTTATCACGTTTTATGTCAAAAAAAATGACAGTAATTCTTCCCAACGGTCATATGTTCTGCTCCAGGTGTTCGTTTTCCATAACTTCTGCTTCGGGTGTCCATTTTGCCTTTACCACATATCAAATCAAAGCTTGAGAATAAACCTACACTTTTGTGACCACTAAAAAACCTTCTCATATTATCCAATGCTTGAAAATTTCCTTAATCTCTTCTAGTTGTAATATCATCTACTTCAGGTGTCAGTTTTGCGTCTATCGCATATCAAATCGATCTAAAACATATTTCAAAGATATATATTATATTTATAACAATATAAATATACTTATATATCAATAAATTATTTTTTATGAAATATAATTTTTTTTAATATACACTTTATCAGTGCTAGGAAAAAATTGTTAATAAAGCCTCCTCCATTATCAGCCCTACTAAAAAAGTAATGATAAAGGGTGCCCATTTAACAGCGCTAAAAAAGCACTGATAAAGGGTCACTTTTAAGAGAGATGTTTTTAGTGGTGTTAAAAGTAATCTTTATTAATGCTTTTTCATCACTGATAAAGGAACACCCTTTATCAGTTCTTTTTTAGCGTTGTAAATGGGTGGTGCTGCGGAAACCCAGTTTTGTGGTAGTGTATCATTACTTTAAATTAATTCTTATAAAATGTCAATTGCACGTCCATGTGAATCCATGAGGTCCCAAAACCATCCCAAGGATACCCATGGTTAGTATATCTCATCCAATATGATTGTTACATGTGTTTGGGTAGTTTAATATTATTATAATATTATTTTTTACCCTAATTTATTAGATTTACCCTTTAACCATGATAAATAAAATAATTACTGAAGTTATTATTCATAATGTCCAAAAATAAAAGGTGCCTATATACACAATTTTAACCTTCTGATTCCAAATAGAGAATCTATTTTTCCAAATTAGAAACATAAAATTTTATGTTCTTAATTTAAAATTAATTCTCGTTGTCAAAACCACAATGCAGGTTTCTAAGAAATAATCTCTCAAAAGATTAACATGTGTTTAAGTCCAATTAAAAAGTGAAAGTAATTCCAATGACCAAAATTGGATTAAATGATAAAAATATATTATAATTACTATGTAAATAAAATTTAAAAGATAATCTAAATATTTAAATAAATTAGATAAAAATTTAGTTTCGAATTAAAATGTAGAATTTTTCACTATTCATTAAAATTTTATTTTTATAGAAAAATACTAAAAATTTAAAAAAAAGTGAATTTTTATGTCCCATTTATAAAGAAGAAGTTTATTTTGTCAAATTTAACTTACAAAAATGTCCAAAATAGGTTTAAAATTGTTACTCCATTAAAAATCAATAAAACTGTATTTTTAAAAAATATTTCCTTAATCTGAAAAAATGGATTTTGTTTTCATATCATGTTCCATAAAATATGTGATATGAATTCTAGTGTTATGTAAAATTAAAAATGTGGTTAATACTATTCATAATTTCTAGTTATATAATATTTTAATAATATAGTATTGTTTAGTGAAACTCGGTCTTCCATAAAATGTACACTATCGAGGAATGTCGCTCTTGTATGTAACAGAAGCCATGTTAATGTTGTGTGTAGTTTAAGTTTCCATTGCTATTGCGTATAAAATAATAAAAAAATAGTTCATTTATACATTGAAAAAAATTTATACTCAGGGTAGCATGAAATGAATTCTATCAAAGGAACATGAAATTGTGTGCAACACAAGTCAAGAATAGTTTTTCATATACTATAGGATAATACAGTTTTGCGTATAGTACAAAATAATCTTGGTGTAGTATACAACCCAATTCATCAAATACATTAAAATAATATATCTCATAAAATATTAGTTTGTAAAAATTATCTCCATATTTTTTTTATATATTAAACAGAAGCATGGAATGATCAATGTCAATTAATCATTCATATATACTTCTTATTTAAACCATATATATAAAATAAGTTACAATTTTTTAGAGGGGAAATACATATTTTTTATATTTTATAAAATATTTATATCTTTGAAAAAAAATTTACACAAAATATTTGTACTCAAAATTATCATACTTAAAAATTCTGTACTCAAAATTTTTATAATCAAACTTTTCGTACTCATAATTTTCATACACAAATTTTCTTTAAAAAAATAAACAAAAATTGAAACCAATATAACTATATTGAAACTTTGAATTGTACTATGTCATATAACATACAATATTTCAATTTTATTTTAATTATTTTAATTTTATTTATTTAAATATGTATTGCATTTATGGTTAATATTACAAGTGTCTTCATTCTTATAAAACCTCAAGAGTTCAATTTTTTTTATTCATTTTTGTTAAATGTCAGAAAATTTTGATCAAATATGAAACATAAAATATCAATTTTTATCATTCTCTTCATATATAAGTAATCGCTTAAACCATTCCGACATCGGTTGTCAACACTTTTTCCTCGATGCTCTTCCTCCCTTCATGTATCTCAGTTCGGAATAATTCTTGCTCAGAAAATTTTTTCTCACTCATTTCAGAATCAAACATATCTTCCCCAAAAATAGTGCCTTCTAAATATTTTTTAACTATTACATCTATCAAATAATAGTTATTTATGAAACATTTTTATGAGAAGTATGAATATTTATTAAAAATGGTTGTCAAATTTCAAGAATGTGAATTAGTTTTTCTAGAAGAACCTATGAATGATCAAGATCATATTGAGGTTGATGATGTAGGATATTTTTATAGTTACATTATAGATTTTAAGGGTTTAAAGATATATTTTTATATTTTTGGAAAAGATTATAGCACACATCATTTAAACAGGCTGATCATTTCCTTGGAGTACCCAGAGAAGGAGACTCATTTTGTTCCTCCCCCACGCTACCAAAAATCAAAGATAATTTCAATTAATAATGATATGAGGGATCAAATTTTGATGTACATGAGGCAAAAAGTAAATTTACTCATCTCTCTCCCAATAATTTTCTTATAGACCTATGGATGAAAAGGTTTTTTATAATGAGAATGGGTGATCGAGAAATCCTAAATCATTCAGATATCCTTAATCTTGAATATTTGGACAATATGAGAATACTGAAATTGATGGGTTATATCTTACTATCCATCACTATAATAAACACCAGATCCATCAAATATCTTTTGATACTGTTTCCAAGAATCATATGTATGTTTTATACTTAGAATTTGAAATTTTTCAATACTGTAATTATATCGGTACTGAGGAAAGTAAAAAAATACTGTTATTAGTGATAATACAGTTAAGAGGTGGAAATTTAGTTTTCATAAGGAATTAAAATAATTATGAAAGATACTAAAACAGAACATTCAAAGGAAGTAGTTGAATATAGTCAGATTATCTCAAAGAATGCATACAAATAATTTTACAACAAGAAAAGTAAATCTATGGCTTTTTATCGTAGGAATCCAGAGAAAAAAAGTATATAATGATGATGTTTTCGAGGGATGGATGAAATTAAAAATAAAAAGTATGTTGTGCCTCAAATTATTCATGATCCTACTGAGGCCTTAACTAAAAAAATTCATGGTGAAGATAGTTTCAAGGGAGAAGAAAAGAAAATAATGATGAATATGAGAAATTAAGATGTTCATTACCATGACAGTTTGATGAAAGATATTGAAAACTTTTGTGTTGGAAATTTACATAGGTAATCTATTGAAGTAGGTATGAATATTTTCTCTATTCGGGATACGAGAATATAAAAGCAAATAGTTGGTGAAAATCGGTTCCAATGAAAGTCAGGCAAGAAAATTATCCAGATGAAAAAGAATGCAATGAGATGAGTTAAGTATATGAGTATGTTGATGAAAAAGAATATAGAAATGAATAATTAGAGGAAGAGGAAGAGTATGAGAATAATAATTATGTTATTCAATGTCTAAAATCTCATTTGGATAAAATACCCTTGGGTTCTTCTGAAGGAGCCTATTTCAAGTTACCATCTCCCAGAGTTCATCACTTAAAAAAAGTTTCTCAGAGAACCAAATATGATAAATTAATTTATATTATTGATAAATATAAAGTGATCATGTCTCATGAAAAAAATAATTAGACTTTAAAATATATGGCTTTTGAAACCAATTTTGGAGAGATTTTTTTATTTCATGGATGATACTGACTTAGAAAAAAACCTCAATAAAATTATTTTAGTATATTTTTCATTATTTATAATGAATAAAAATTATTATTCATTATTTTCCATGTCTCATTGAAAAAATAGATCTGGTTTCTCTCAACCAAAAATAATAATCAGATTTAGTGAATATTTTAACAGATAGATTGTTCAATCATGAAGGTTCATTTAAAATTTTTGTAAAGAGTTCCCAATAATACAAAAATGCATGAAATGAAGTCATAAAGTGATCTTGTAATGTTTATGAAAATAAAAATGTTCATGAAGATTCAATTGAAGATAAATAAAAACGTGTAAATGAAATCTCATATGCATTCAACAAGTTATCCAATGATACTGCTGGAAGAGTAAATTTTTTTAAAAAAATCAGAAGCTTAAAATATATCTAGTCTGGTGAAGTCAAGGAGGTAAATGGTAAGTTTAAATACATTCAATAAAAGTTTTAGAGGATCATGAGAAAAAAATATGAAATAGATGGATTGAGAAATAAAAAATGTTTTACTGAATGAAAAAATCTATGTTGATGAAAATTTATGTAACGATCAGAAAAAAAATGTTTCAACTTCATGTGGAGAAACATTGAATCCATGAATAGATAATCCCAGCACAGGAAGAAAAGTTCGGTCTTCTGGAATAAAATTTATACTCTTATGAGTAATTGATTCATTATATGGATCAGATATTTTAGATCAATATTAAATGTTTTGGACCCAACAATATTTTCATGAAAATCTTAAGGAAGGCAGAAAATAAATCAAAAAGATCAAAAAAATGGTGTTTAAACTCTTGTAAAAGAATTTATTTTGTTGAACTCCTGATGTAAAATAATAATTTCAATGAAATAATTTTACATTTGTATATAATATTTCCAAATCATATCCAAATATTTTGGTTTAATGTTCTTTCATTTGTTTTAGATGATTAAGTACTGTATTATTGTGTTTTTTATAGGAGTTCTCTAGCCGTTTTTAGGTATTTCAAAACTTTAACCAATTACATTTCAAAAATAAAAAAGGGAAATAAATTTATATAAAGGGGTAGAATTATAATGTTAGTGGGAGATGATTAAATAAAGGGGGTGGGGACTTCTCAATAAGAGAATATGATATTTATGACACTTCTTATCCTAAGGTTGAGTTATTCATATTCACTAACATATTCAAAATATTTTATAAACTCAGGGGGGAGATATGTATAATGTTTTATGTTTTAATATGTATGTTCTTAAAAAGAATAATGGAAATATTTTTCTCAAAGTTATTTTCTATTTAATTCTTGGACTTTGTGCTTTCAAAAAAGGGGATATTTTTTTGTCAATAAGAACTTTTTTGAATTTTTCCATCAAATTGTTTTGGAAGTCACAAAATCATTCTTAAATAATTAAATATAATCTCTTTAATGTCCAATTTACATTAAGAATATTATTATAATAAAGAATATAACATTTTAGCATACTTTCATTAAGTATTTTGGAATTATGAAAATAAATTTATATTTTATCATTACAATATTCGTAATTAGTATGAACGTGATAAATTGCATACTGACTAATATTATTCTAGAAAAAACATATTTGATTATCATAATAATCTTGGATATATTTTATTTTATACACATAATATGAAAATTAAGTCCCAATAATTCTTTCTAGTCTTTCATACATATAATATTTATATAATTAGGTTAATAATGATATTAATATAAATTGTAGTAACACTCGAAATGAATATCATCACACCCATTTCAATTTATTTATTGAATCTATAATACATGATCATAATTTATGGGAAAATTCTAAAACAAAATGCTGTTGTAAATTCAATATTTATATGACCATTGAAGTGTCAGGTGTTCATGTCCTTGTAAACGTTTTTGAGAAAATATTACCATTGGAAATCAATATGACTATTAGAAGAGTTTCATATAAATACTGGTTCATTTGAAGTTCTCAATATATTCAATAGAGAACAAACATGTGATGTTGTTGTATCTATCATTGAATTTCTTCATTCTCGAGTTTTTTTTTCAAAAGTTTAAAATGCTTGAAAAACATGTTCTTTATCATTTGTATTACTTTTGATATTGTCTTTCTTAATAGAATGTTGTCAGGTTATGTCCCTAAAAAATTTATTTTTTCATCTGATCTTGTTCTGATCAATGTCATGTGTGGATAGCAAGACATGATTATGCCAATTATATCTCACATTGATGTATTGTGAGGATAGAAAGATAGAGTGAAGTCAATATTTTAATTGAGGTTTAACAAATATAGCGAGACAGACTAATCCTCATATCAAGGGATTACCCTGGTGTGGTTAAGGCTTAATTTATTAAAATTATAAAACAGTGTAAAATTATCATGGGTTAATGGTCACCCTATTCTTTGGTTAAAAGAGTATAATATTCATTTACTTTGTTTTTAGCATGTTTTTTCTAATTCTACTGCATTAAAAATAGAAACTAAAACATTTATATTCATATTTCTATTTGCATTCTATTTAAGAAAAAATCTTTGATTATGATACCTTTGTATTACTCTGTAAACATGATTTTCATGATTATAATTACACTCCTTTCTCTAATTAAGATTCTATATGCTTTAAGATAGAATCATAAATTTGGGGACCTGTGACATAATAATCATATCAAAATAAACCTGATTATAATATCATAATTATTGAACAAACAAAACCCATATGATTACTCTTTAAATACATAATAGGATTTTTGAATTCAATTTGTTTATACTCTTTAAATCTAAATTATTTTATGGTTAAAAAAAGTTTTTAAACAAAAAACTCCCCACCTTTATTTCTCCATGTACATATATATTACCATCCAATGCCATCTAGAAAGTTATAATGTTTAAGATATATTTTATTGTAGCTTAGTAATACCTTATGGTTTTTGTGATACTGAATTTGTGTTTAATTTGGGATTTTATCCATGGTTTGAGAATCTTATATATCTCTATTAAGAGAATACAAATAGTCATATATAATTTTTATAATTTTAAATCCATGTGACAGAGAAAATAAAACCATTTAAGGCTATGTGATTATAAATAATGTTTATTATGGATGTATATCCAATGTATTCATGTATTATAGAAATTTTTATATCACTAAAACCATTATGTGTTAGATGAATATCAACTTTTATTTTTGGAATTGTAAATAATTGTAAATTTTATATTTTTACCTAATAAAAGATTCCTTTGATGACATGGGTCATAAATAGTTTTGGATACCTTTATGTCTAATGATATTATGGGAACATAGATAATGCACGAATAGATTAATCATGAAATTTAAAATATTTACATTCATAACCGATTTGTTGGAAAATATATGTGGAGAAGATGGGTTTCACCTATTGTTCTTGGTTAGTATAATGACCCAAACATTATATATATATATATATATTACTTCCAAATTAAGGAATATTCATTATAAAATATAAGAGTTCCTCAAAACAACTATATAGTAATAGTGTATTGAAAATGGGTAAATATAAACAACTGGTTCATAATATTTCTACATTTTCTCCCAATTATTCATTCATAACTAGACGCCTTATTGACATATGATACATAGTACCCTTCTTTATAACCTGGGGAAAGGAAACATAAGAAAATATGACCTCATATGCTCAGTAAGGGTTAACAAGGGAGATATCAATTATATCATAATCACAAGACATAAGAAGATAACATTTTAAAATCTTATATAGCCTATGAATGTTCCAGATATAATTTCGTGTGATAAATCATAATAGTTAATAAAAATCCATGAACATATTCAAAAAATTCATAATATAAGTTATAGAATATATGGTATGCACATAAGCATAGAAAATCTTTTCATATTAGTCAAACCCCATTTCCAAGACCATCATAGCAGAAAAAGTCCATTACTAAACCAAGATTACTCCTCGTTACAGCCTTGTATTGCTAAACCATGATCATTTCTCATTATATTCCTATCTTTACCTTGAGATATAAATCATTACCCAATGAATTGGATAGATATCTTGGCACGAACCATCAAATAATGAAATCATTATTACGTGTTCCCAAAAAAATCATTCATTATAGTATAACCCAAGGAAAAAAATGTTTTTCATAAACATCATTGCATCATATGACAAACCATATACAAACAAATGGATTTCCCAAATATCATCACATTAATAAACATAATAAATCCATAGGAAGAATATGGGCATTATACTTGAAACATTACCCTAATAACAAATTCCATATTAAATGGAAAATAATTTTGATTGAACATTATAAATTAATTCTTGAGTAAAATATACTTTCTTCCTCACAAACATTTTCTTTTATTAAAATGAAAACAAAATTAATATAAAATAATGTCATTCAATGTAACCATTAAATCTTGTAATGGAAGGTTCTTTTAAATACGGTGTTATGAAAATGAAAACCTCATCAGGCTATATAAGTTAAAAGAATACATTATTCTCATAATTTTATCAGATAAGAAATAAATTACCTCTTATAAAAAAACAAATACTACTATCATAATGTTTAATAAAAATTCACCGATTGAGTAAAATTGACTTCAAACAATTTTAGAATGATAGAATTAATATTTTGGAATACAAATTTATAAAATATGGACATCATTGATAAATATACCTCAATATATACTTACCTATAATCATTTTTAGGTAATAATGAGATTCCAAAATTTTACATTACCTTAGGTCTGATATCCTTTGGGTTTATTTGAAGATCCTCTTCTTTGGTGAGATCCCTCTGGATCTCATCTTAAAATAAATAAAGGTGGAATTTTGAGAATACCATAACTTCTAGAATGTGACTATAGATGTTGAGAAATAAAATAGGCAGGGGATGGAAAAAATTAAAGGGCCAATCAGTTGTGATGAAATGATGAATGAGGTTCCCTTTTATAATTGAGGTGAGGGGAACCTTCAGAGTCCCAAAAAATATTAACTTATAATAAAATCAAATCCCATAAAAACCTCAAAAATTTCATATATTCTAAGAAGATATGAGGCAAGGGCGTAATCTAATAATCCAATAATTTCTATACATGTTTTTATTTCATTTTAAATCATATAATTTTGTTTAACCCTTAATTACTGTATTTTAATTTTAATTAAGGTAACAAATTGATTGATATTGGAATAATACCATTTTTACTTTTTTGATTTCAATTGGACAATTAATTAAAAATATGGATCATTTGAGATTAAACCATAATTATTTTATATTTTCTAAAATATTTTATGCTTTTTAAATAGTTTTATAAAACATTTTTTTGAAAAAATATGAATTGGGTCAATTTTGATACTATTCCATTAATGGATTTAAAATATCAGGATAAGATGCTAAACTCAAAATAAATTATTTATGATATCATTAATAGGTCAAGTATATTTTTAAAATTAATTGTACATATTAATTAGAAATTATTATTTTTTATTTTAATATTTTTAATAAAATATACTTGTTATTTCCCTTAATAAAATAATTACGACATCAGTTTTATGTAATTATTTAATACACTTACTTGTTGAATAAAATTAAAAAATAAAATACTTTGATGAAGATAAATTTATATTATTTTATAATAAAAATATAATTCTGATATATCTTCTGTAAAATTAATCATAAAAAATGTTATACTTATTAAAACACGAATGCGACAAGTTTGACATCACTTTAATTAATATAATCTAACTATCATAATCTATTCTATAAGGATAAAAATGATCAATAACTATACCCTTTGATGATTATGGTTGAGATATACTCGAATAAAAATATTTTTTCAAGTGTATGTTTCTTTTAATGGTTATTATCATTTTTTAAAAAATTAGTTTATTGAATATCATCAATAAAATAATTTCACATCATTAATATTTAAACCATTAAGGTAATTATTTATTTCATAAAAATTAAAAATATTTTACCACGATAAATAAAATAAATTATATTTCAAATGATTATTTATAATAAAATTTTTCTTTTGTATAACCTTATATTAAAAGCTATTCATTTATTCAAATTTGAGTAAGTCATATTTAACTTTTCTTAAAATAAAATAAATTAAATGTCCTAATCTCATCCAAGTAGCTTCCAAAGGGTATAATTTCGACCCAAGTATGTAACGCCCCAACCCCAGCTACCCAGAGTCGGTGCATTACTTCGTAACATTGGCATGATCCCAAAAGATCAAGTCTCGAAAGATCGATTAGTTTAGTAGCCTTGGAAACACTAGATACATTCATAAATTTTACATTACATCGTAAAGTGAAAAAACTACAATAACAAAGTATCCATAGTCCACACTCATATCCTCTTCTGACTATCCCTGCAGGTCATTCATAAAATACTTCTTCACATCATGGAAAATATTAAAACATTGAAAGGGGTGAGCTCAGATGCTCAGTAAGGATAACAATATTGCGAACACTTTCATAAAAAAACATTAACATTTAAGGAAACGTATAACTAAAAAAAATCCTTTTAAACTTGATCTTAAACATAATATGGCATATGTAAAATGATATAACGTCATTTACTTCTCAAATGGATATTCTACTGGTCGAATAATCACATGAAATATCAATAACCACTTTCATAATGATGGAATGCATAATGCCAGACTATCATAACCACATAGCCAAGGCCTCGTGCCAAGACCACAAATAAGATTTTGCCAAGGCCTCGTGCCAAGACCCTAGTTTGTCTCATGAGACCTACCGATGCATCGAGGAGCTATAGCGGGCTCCAACCGTCACTTAATAAGTCCAATGCATTCCTCACATGAACATGATTAAACATATCATAAACCATAACATAATTGTATCACATAAAACATGCATAAAGGAAACATAATATTTCCACACTTCAATAAAAAGATATCAATACAACACATTGATATAATAAAAACATTATCAAAAACATTTTCAATACCAAAATAAAAGATAAGTAAAACATGGTATTTATTTTGCTTTAAAAAAATTATGGCTTATAGAGGAAGACGAAACTCAAATAATAGTCACGGCGGCGAAAAAGTCATTGTCTCTACATACGTAATAAAAAACATTCCTTTTGTCATTTAGTAAAATCTCTTCGTATAAAAAGATTCCTTTTGAATAAAGGTAAAATTCAAAGGGGTTTATACACCGTATAAATGAATGGTGTGTATAAAACCAAATATGCCTCAATGAAAGGAGATTGAGACGAAGTCCTTACAAAGATCATTTTTAAAATAAAATAGATCTATTATGTGTATTCAAAATAAGTACACATAAAGAAAGTATAGATACAAGATAGTACATAATGATATCATGACATAATTTAAAATTAGGAGATTAACCCAAATAATGGAAATTGGGTTAAGAAATTCCCTTACCTTGTATCCGACTTGATTCGACCGTTCTTTAAACACCTAAATATTAAATTAGAGTTAATATCTACTTTATTAAGAACCATTTTAAATTTCATTATCCCTTTTATATCACTTATTACAATGTTATGAACATTATGTAATTATTTAAGTTAATAATGGTCGTTTTGTCGATCTTTGGTACTTGAGTCAACAATAAACTTCTTATAATTACAAGTTGTTTATGTGGTGATATATACATTATCTCCATAATTATATTCATGATTTAGATATCATATATATCATATATATCTAGTATATACATTCATTCATAATATTACGTAACATTTAGAGGTAAGAAATGAAATGCACCGTTCATGGAGACGGTAAGCTGTATGTACGCATGAACACTACTTTCATTTCTATCTCGTATTTAATGGAAGGAGATCATAATTATATAAAGATATAATTCCAGTATAATATCATATATAATATCATTTACTCCATCCTTTATAAATCCCACATATGGCATTAACGATTCACATCACTTTGAGGGGGCGGTAGTCCGCACTTCCTAAAATGAAATTATCGCGTTTACCCATAATGGAAATCATAAAGTATGCCATAAATGAGAAATAAAGAAGCATAAGGAAAACATAAACATATTATATATCATATATAAATATAGTGACATCTTAATGGCCACCTTTTAAGGTGTTATATGATTGTTGAACAATCATCGTTTCGTGAGGCAGAAATTTTCCATCCATAGAAACAGTATGTTCTTTAACCATTAGATGTAGGTGTGTGTAAGTGTAGCTCGAATACTTCTTATAAAAACATACTAGTATATTTAGGATACTGGTGTTGTTACAAAAGAAATGAATAAAAAGATTTTAGGGGGTTGGATAAGAGAAGACATTACCTTCAAATCGGGTAACTATTTTGATTGGAGCCAAAGGCTTCCTTGGGAGGAATTTTTCCAAAAGTGAGGCTTCTATTATGTTATTTTGTTATAAAAACAAAATAACATAAGAGAAGACATTACCTTAAAATCGGGTAACTATTTTGATTTGAGCCAAAGGCTTCCTTGGGAGGAATTCTGCCAAAAGTGAGGCTTCTAGGAGTAAGGTAGGGAAGTTGGGAGAGTATTTTGGCAGAGGTTGTCCGAGCCAAATGGCTTGAAAATGTGATTAAGGTGGTAGTGGTGGGGTCTTTTATAAGTACAGAGGAGGGGCACTCATGGAAAGTAATAAAATGTTAATTATTATACAATGCTTTTCGGATTCCAAAGGTCCCAAACTTATATAATTCTAGGATAAGGTGATAAGGGTTCGAAATAGACTCACCCAATAAGTTTTTGACAAGTGTATTCCTTGTATTTTACATTATCTTCTCATTTTATTTAAATCGTTAATTAATGAGGTAATCGCTGCATCATCATGGTGTCATAAATAATTTATTTTATTTAAAGTCTAAAAATTATAAAAAAAATATTATGATGTAGGAAATCTTTTTAGCTTTCTAATTAATATTTATAGTCAAAAATATGACTTGTATAACCCCATTTAAAAATTGTTTTATTAAAACAACTCTTGTTTGTGACATTTTCATTTTAACATTAAATAAAACGTTTTTAATGTCATTTTCCTACCAAAGTGGCTCCATGGGGTCCCCAAGTTGACCCATGGGTTGTCTTGGTCGTCCATGACTCATCCAATAGGGTTAGGACAAGTGTACAGGTCATTTCATATTTTTATAACACCATTTTTACCTTAAATTTCACTAATTACCTTTAATCGCGATTAATTAATCTTAACAGTTACTATTCACCAAAAATTGTTTTAATCCCATTGAACCACATTTTACTTCCTAATGAAAACCATGTATGTATGATTTTTGAAAATCAAATCACATAAGTGGTAATATTTAATTTAAATTAAAAATCAGTTATTTAACTACCACTTAGTAGTTTCACTATTCATCAAAAATTGAAGTTTTTCCGAACAATGCGAAAATTTCACCCTAAGATATAGTTGATATTACAAATTCAAAAATGATGTCTATTTTAAAAAATTCCAAACATATAAGTTGCATTAATTAATTTTATAATTAATTCCCGCTGCCACAACAAATTGCGTGTTTTTAAGAAACAATTTATATCAAAAGATTGACAATTGTTCATGTCCAATTTAATTGTTAAATTAATTCTAATGACCACCATTGGAGAAAATGGTAAAAATATATTCTAATTATACTTTAAAACCACTAAATATTATAATTTATCACAATAAATTATTTTGATTAAAAAAGTTGTTTTAAGTATTTTTCACTATTTATAAAAAATTTGAAGTCCTCAGAGAGTTACAAAAAATTCAACATAGGATAACTTCGATATTACGAATACATAAATTAAGTCCATTTTGAAATATAAAATTTCTATAATTTTAAAAAGTGGGTATTACTATTCATAATGGCTACTTTGATTGGTCGTGGTGTGTTAGAACTCGAAGTTGCGTACAATGCAAGCAATTGCATTATTGAATGAGAAGAGTATCGTGGAAGCTCGGGGTGTTACATTCTGCCCTCCTACAATAAATTGCATCCTCACAATTTAAAATTTTTCTTTGAAAATAAAAGGTTGAATATAGAAAATAGCTTTGTTGAAAACCCACATCGGAAATAAGGTTAATAAAAATATAACATTAAAAGAAAGAAAGAGAAGTACAAAGGTCACCCGAGATAGCCCATACTGGGATTCTATGAAAATATGGATATGGAAGAAAACCAAACCGTCAAGGTCTGATGGGGAGTTGTAGAACACTGGATTAGGAGAAAGTTAACCATAATAAAATCACAAACATGTGATTGGTTAAACGGTCATTGAATCCCCAGTTGGAAAAGTTAATCGGAAACGTTTTTGTTTTAAGTTGCCTTTTATAAAGTTGAGGAATTTATTTAGGATATTTACTAAGAATGTAAGGAAATATACTTACTTGTCGTGTAGACTTTCATTCTTTAATAAATTTTTACCACAAACCCATCTTTCACTCCAAATGGTAACATCACTCAAAAATATTCTATTTATCCTAATTGTATAAGGTTCTAAATATTACCACAAACCATTTAAATTAGGAAAACTATTTTGTAATAACCAGGGACATCCTGTAGGCTAGTGGTAGGTAATTAACGCCAGTCACACTATGGTTGTGGGTTCGATTCCTGCAGCTTTGTCTGACGCGATGGGTTATGCCCCACCCTACAGGTTGTCCTTTTCCTAATACTATAGTATTATAATATTTCAAAAATAATATTCAGAAATGTTTTATCCTTAAACAACACAATCCAAGGTTCAACTTAATCCCTTCCAACCTTTATAGTTATCCAAAATACCTCTGTCCAGACTTTCTCTAAACAGTCTCTAAATTCCAAAATCAATTGTATCATCAGATTCCTCAGATAAGGTAAAGTTTCTCTTATTGTCACATACAAAAATATGATTACCTTCATCATATTAAAACCTTAATGAAATCAACATGTACTGCAGTAAAATCCTTATATATATCCCATTATTCTAATAACCAGAATATAATCCATGAGTCCAAAAGTACCAATACATTAATTATTCCGCTTCAATTGTAGTCACAGGATAAGATTGGCCTTGATCCCTTGGCCTTTTCTGAGGTACGTTTCCCTGACGCTTAGGACATTCATTTGCATAATGCCCCATTTCTCAACAATTGTAGTATTCAACATTGATATCCTCTTTCTTCACTTTTCAATCACATGCCTGGTGACCTTTTTCTCCACATTTATAACAAACTCCCATTCGTTTTAGGCAAGTACTAGGTTGATTCTTCCCACAATTATCACATAATGGAAAATCCTTCTTTCCCTTTTTCCCTTTATCAGTCTATTGTTCCACCGTTATCTTCTTCTCTTGATTTACATTATTGTCATAAGACTTAGAGAATTCCTTTTTTGTCTTGATAGCACACGAGATTATATCTTCGTATGTTGGGAAAGATTGTGCTACTAAAGCTTGACGGAGAAATGGTTTTAACCCATCAAAGAAATGATCAATCTTACTTCTTGGGTTACGTATATAATCTAAAGCATGACTCACTAACCTTGTAAAGTTAGCCTCATACTTTGCGACATTCTCATCCTCCTTCTTCCTCAGACTCAGAAATTGCCTTTCCATATCTGCTCGATGGTCATGTGGAAAGTATTTTTCTACGAAAAGATCTTTGAACTCTCTCCATTCCATATTTGATACTTCATCATCTTCCATTGTGTTTTGAATCAATGACCACCATTGGTCGGCATCTCCAGTGAGGTGGTAGACTTCCATGACAACCTTCTCCCTTTCGCTACTCCCAAGGAGGGGAATATTTTCTCTATGGAGATTATCCATTGCTCAGCTACTAATGGATTTGTACCCCCACTAAATTTTGGCAGTTTTTGCGTCATGAAGCGGTCTAACATTGATCCTCCATGTTACGGATCAGGGTGCTCCATACGAGTAAGGTAATTATTCATAACCTAAGTGAGTTGTCCCAGTATGGTAATAAGTTGATCAGCACCTGTTGTATCTCCAGCTCCATAATAATTTTCTTGAACATGAGGGAAATCCCTACACGGAGTGCATGCATTGATACGGTTTCCATTCCTTTAAATAAGCACCATTTCTAAATAATGGCATAAACTAGATTAGTTTACGAATCAAAATACATTACTCCATACTTGTAAAATACTTAACATAAATTGAACTATTTATGGATATAATCCATAATCATAAAAAAAATATTTCTTTGTGGAAGTATATACTCATAACCCTTCATAGTGGTTTGTTAAGAAAATGATAATTATACTAATCATATCCCCCGGGAGTGTCGTAACCAAGAGTGCAGCAAGGCCCGTCGTCGTGCACCAGTTCCTGTTCGAGTCTAGCTCAAAGAAGTGTTTTCGGGTTTTACCCCTAGGTACATCTGTGCTAGAGCCGCCTCTACCTTCTCGTATCCAGGAAGGGATCTATTGCTCGGAAAACTCACAAAATCTCTATAATACCAAAATTTTAGGAAGTTCTTCTATACTAATCCTTAAAGTCTATCTTTGGTCTATGTTCTCTAATCAGAGTTTATCTAGATATAACTTCCAAGGTTAGTACTAAACTGCCTCTGATACCAACTGTAACGCCCCGACCCCAGCTACCCAGAGTCGGTGCATTACTACGTAACATTGGCATGATCACAGAAGATCAAGTCTCGAAAGACCGATTAGTTTAGTAGCCTTAGAAACACTAGATACATTCATAAATGTTACATTACATCCTAAAGTGAAAAACTACAATAACAAAGTATCCATAGTCCACACTCATATCCTCTTCTGACTATCCCTACGAGCCATTCATAAAATACTTCTTCACATCAAGGAAAATATTAAAATAATGAAAGGGGTGAGATCAGATGCTCAGTAAGGATAACAATATTGCAGAAGCTTTCATAGATAAACATTAACATTTAAGGCAATGTATAACTAAAACAAAATACTTTTAAACATTAACTTCAACATAATATGGCATAAGTAAAATGTGATAATGCCATTTACTTCTTCACATGGATGTTCTACTGGTCGAATAATCACATGCAATATCAATAACCACTTTCATAATGATGGAATGCATAATACCAGACTATAATAACCACATAGCCAAGGCCTCGTGCCAAGACCACAAATAAGATTTTTCCAAGGTCTCGTGCCAAGACACTAGTTTGTCTCATGAGACCTACCGATGCATCGAGGAGCTATAGCGAGCTCCACCCGTCACTTATTAAGTCCAATGCATTCCTCACATGAACAGGTTTAAACATATCATAAACCATAACATAATTGTATCACATAAAACATGCATAAAGGAAACATAATATTTCCACACTTCAATCACAAGATATCAACACAAAACATTAATATAATAAAAACATTATCAAAACCATTTTCAATACCAAAATAAAAGATAAGTAAAACATGGTATTTATTTTTCTTTAAAAAAAATATGGCTTATAGAGGAAGCCGAAACTCAAATAATAGTCACGGCTGCGGAGAAGTCATTGTCGCCGCATACGTAAGAAAAAACATTCCTTTTTTCTTTTAGTAAAAGTGCTTCATATAAAAAGATTCCTTTTGAATAAATGAAAAAGTCAAAGGGGTTTATACACCGTATAAATGAATGGTGTGTATAAAACCAAATATGCCTCAATGAAAGGAGATTGAGACAAAGTCCTTACAAAGATCATTTTCAAAATAAAATAGATCTATTATGTGTATTCACTATAATTACACACAAATAAAGTACAGATACAAGATAGTAAATAATAATATTAGGACATAATTTAAAAGTATGAGATTAACCCAAAGAATGGAAATTGGGTTAAAAAATTCCCTTACCTTGTGTCCGACTTGATTCGACCATTCTTTAACCTCCTGAATATTAAACTAGAGTTAATATCTACTTTATTAAGAACCATTTTCAATTTCATTATCCCTTTTATATCAATTATTACAATGTTATGAACATTATGTAATTATTTATGTTAATAACGGTCGTTTTGTCGATCATTGGTACTTGAGTCAACAATAAACTTCTTATAATTACATGTTTTTTATGTGGTGATATATCCATTATCTCCATAATTATATTCATGATTTAGATATCATATATATCATATATATACAGTATATATATTCATTCATAATATTGCGTAACATTTAGAGGTAAGAAATGAAATGCACCGTTCATGGAGACGGTAAGTCGTACGTACGCATGAACGCTACTTTCATTTCTATTTCGTATTTAATGAAATGAAATCATAATTATATAAAGGTATAATTCCAGTATTGTATCATAAATAATATCATTTACTTCATCCTTCATACATCCCACATATGGCATTAACGATTCACATCACTTTGAGGGGGTGGTAGTCTTCACTTTTAAAATGAAATTATCGCGTTTACCCATAATGGAAATCATAAAGTATTCCATAAATGAGAAATAAAGAAGAATAAGGAAAACATAAACATATTATATATCATATATAAATATAGTTACATCTTAATGGCCACCTTTGAAGGTGTTATATGAGTGTTGAACAATCATCGTTTCGGGAGGCAGAAATTCGCCATCCATAGAAACAATATGTTATTTAACCATTAGATGTAGGTGTGTGTAAGTGTAGCTCGAATACATCTTATAAAAACAACCTAGTATATTTATGATACTGGTTTTGTTACAAAAGAAATGAATAAAAAGTGTTTAGAGGGTTGGATAAGAAAAATAAATCAAAATAACATAAGAGAAGACATTACCTTAAAATCGGGTAACTCATTTGATTTGAGCCAAAGGCTTCCTTGGGAAGAATTCTGCCCAATGTGATGCTTCTAGGAGTAAGGGAGGGAAGTTGGTTGAGTATTTGGGAAGAGTTTGGCCGAGCCAAATGGCTTGAAAGTGTGAGTAAGGTGGTAGTGGTGGGGGCCTTTTATAAGTGGAGAGGAGGGGCACTCTTGGAAAGTAATAAAATGGTACTTTATTATACAATGATTTTAGGATTCCAAAGGTCCCACACTTATATAATTAGAGGCTAATTTGATAAGGGTTAGAAATATACTCACCCAATACGTTTTTGACAAGTGTATGCCTTGTATTTTACATTATCATTTCATTTTATTTAAATCATTAATTAATGAGGTAATCGCTGCATCATCATGGTGTCATAAATAATTTAATTTATTTAAAGTCTAAAAATTATAAAAAAACTATCATGATGTAGGAAATTGTTTTATCTTTCAAATTAATATTTATAGTCAAAAATATAACTTGTATAACCCCATTTAATAATTTTTTTAGTAAAACAACTCTTGTTTGTGACATTTTCATTTTAAGATTAAATAAAACGTTTTTAATGTCATTTTCCTACCAAAGTGGCTCCATGGGGTCCCCAAGTTGACCCAAGGGTTGTCTTTGTCGGCCATGACTCATCCAATAGGCGTAGGACAAGTGTAAAGGTCATTTCATATTTTTATAATACCATTTTTACCTTAAATTTCACTAATTACCTTTAATCGCGATTAATTAAACTTAAAAGTTATTATTCACCAAAAATTATTTTAATCCCATTGAACCACATTTTACTTATTAATGACAACCATGTATGTCAGATTTTTGAAAATCAAATCACAGAAGTGGTAATATTTCATTTAAATGAAAAATCAGTTATTTAACTACCAATTAGTAGTTTCACTATTCATCAAAAATTGAAGTTTTTCAAAACAATGCCAAAATTTCACCCTAAGCTATAATTGATATTCAGAATTCAAAAATGATTTATATTTTAAAAAATTCCAAACATATAAGTTGCATTAATTAATTTTATAATTAATTCCCACTGCCACAACAAATAGCGTGTTTTTAAGAAACAATTTATATCAAAAGTTTGACAATTGTTCATGTCCAATTTAGTTGTTAAATTAATTCTAATGACCACCATTGGATAAAATGGAAAAAATATATTCTAATTACACTTTAAAACCACTAAATAGTATAATTTATCACAATAAATTATTTTGATTAAAAAAGTTGTTTTAAGTATTTTTCATGATTCGTTAAAAATTAGAAGTTCTCAGAAAGTTACAAAAAATTCAACTTAGGATAATTTAGATATTACGAATACAAAAATTAAGTCCATTTTGAAATATAAAATTTCCATAATTTTAAAAAGTGGGTATTACTATTCATAATGGCTACTTTGATTGGACGCGGTGTGTTAGAACTTGAAGTTGCGTACAATGCAAGCTATTGCATTATTGAATGAGAAGCGTATCGTGAAAGCTCGGGGTGTTACAAAGTATGTTTTAGGTAGAAAATATTTCATCAAATAATATTATTTAATTTTTTTGTGTAATTTTATAATATTATATCTATCCTTATTTATGTGATATATCTTTTAACCGTATTAATAAAAATTACTGAAGTTATTATTTTACCATACTCAAAAACAGAATTCTATTAAACTAATTTGGAAACACTGATTCCAAATATGGTATATTTTTTAGTAATTATAAATATATAATTAGTAATAATTAATTTTAAAAATAATAATATTTTCAGAAGAAAAAAAATACGGGTTTCTAAATGTTAAAACCACACAAAAGATTGAAATCGTTTTACAAAAACAATCATGGTAGAATTAATTCCAATTACATAAATTATATGGAATTATATAAATATAATCTATTTATTATTTAAAATAACTTGATATTACAATTAACCATATAAATTATTTTGATCAAAAAAGTTTATTTTCAATTAAACATTAGTGATTTATACTATTCATCAAAGCATGAAAGTTACCAGAATCATATCAAAAAAATTCCCAAGTAAATTTTTATATCTCAATAAAATCAAAGAAATTTATTTTTTAAAATATGATATATCTAAATTTCAAAACATTATTCAAAATTGGTTCACCATTAAAAGGCGGAAATACTGCATTGTTTTGGAAAATACTTCTTTTATTTGAAAAATTGGATTTGTTCTAATATCATGTTTAGAAAACATATAAGATAATGTTGAAACATCAAAACAAATATAATAAATATTTATTACATTAATGTAATCCATCAAGAGTTATTTTTTTATTTTATAAACTCACATATTTTAATTTAATTAGTTTTTTCAGAAAAACATTTAATTTTATTTAAATGTATTTTTTTCATTTACAATTAATTTTTTACCAAAGAGTAAACAATATTTTCATAATTTTGTTAATATTATTCATAAGACCATAATATCGACTATGGTATAAGGTGAAATAATAAAATTTAGTTTATCTCTTAGACTAGATGTTACATGAAATTTATTCTATAAAAATTACTTGAAATTGTGTGTAACATAAGAAAATCATAGTTTTCTGTATATCCCAATAATAGATGGTTTTGTGTGTAGTGGTATATGATCATGGGGTTTTATACAACAAAAGGCATCAATGAAATTAAAAAAATATATTTAAATAAAATAAAATAAAAAATATATCTCATAAAAAACGGAGGGTGATACATTCTACCCCCCATAAAATAAATTTTGCCCTCAAAATTTGTACGGTTTATAAAATAATTAATACTTTAAAAGTTATTTTATATAAACCCACATCAAAAAAATTAATACTAACGATTCATTTTAAAAAGGAATGATTAGAAACATAATAGTTACCCAAAGTGACTCATAATTGGGATTCCACATAGGATAACATATATGGAATGTGAAAACAATGATATTGAAGAGAAATATAAAAATAAAGAAATGATGGAGAATGATATAGAAAAAGTTTATGAGAAGGTTAAAAATCCAAAATCAAAAAAATTTATGATGATTTATTGGACCATCTAAATCATTTTATAAGAAATTACTAGGATATATTTTTGGTTTCAAGATGCTTTCAAAATGTTAATGATTTTTTATGAGAAGAAATAAATACATGTTTTGGTACAATCTCACCATTGGGCGCGCCTTGAGGAATTTCTACATAATCACTTATTCAAAGAAATGAAGTTGAATTTATCATTCCTGAAGCATTAGTTGATCATGATATCCATGAATAGAGTGATAGTTCCTTCCATATGTCATTATCACATAAAATAGTTAGCAAAAGTTATAAAATTTTTGTATGGGCACCTATGCACATCAGTATCTTCCCAGTTGGTGAGGTCTCATAAAGTGTATCAATGAGACCCATGTTCCCATACAGGTAGAGGAATATTTTAGAGGTACTTTAGTAGGTACTATAGATGTATTGTAGTAGGTATTATAGTAGGCACTATTCATTACTATAGCAACATGAACGTTTCACCTTTGGGCCACTAGTTTTGGCCTGGAGTCCTTAAGGCCAATGGGACACCTAGGCCTTCAGGTCAGTAATGATTTCGAGACACCATAAGTCTTTCGAGGCACCTCAAGGCCATCTGGCCCCCTCATGGAATTTGGGCCACATGATGTGTAGTTGCAAACCAGACAGATTCTACGAGGAACAAGCTCCAGAGGAGGAACAGAGAAATGTGCATTCACCAGAGCAATGCTATCCAATTTGGAAGAATGATATGGAATGGAATTATTCATAAGTACTAGGCCTATTCATCTCTTCCTAGGAAAACTAGCCGAACAACCATACAAATGTTGAGAGATGATCAAAATGCACACTCTGGGGAGGGCAACTTCAAGTAGTCATATCCAGGGATGGATTCCTTTAAGAACTTTGGGTCCTATATTGTATGGAATCTTACGTTCAATGTAAGGATTCAAATTAAACCCTTAAAAGTGGGATTATCAAAACTGAATAAAAATTGATGGCCTTCGGGAAATTCAGTCATAACTCTACCTATGTTGAGATTATACTTTATTCTAACAGAATTAATCTGAAGATTAAGTTAAAATTTACACAAATTTATAGCCTTATAATCCTTCTAAAATATGAAAATACAAAACATTAGAAAGAGGTTCACTAACTTAGTTTAATATTTATCCCCATATACCATAATGTATATTTTTTTGGTTATATTCAAAACATGTGAATTCCATCATCATGTGTTTTCATGGAACATGGTAATTACATAAATTACCATAAAAACATAGTGAAAACATACATTCATTTTAATATTACCTCTTTCTAAATACTATAAATCCCAAAGATTCTATATTCTCCCCCGATGATGTCATAAATACCTTTGTAATCATATTTTTATGAGGTTATTAATACTATCAAATAACTTTTTATTTCTTTATCTCAACATTATGAACATATTAAGGGTTATCCTTCCCTTAATTTTTTTTAAAAAACATTAGATTCACTTATCACGGTAACCAGTACCACTTAGAATGTACTTCTAAATACATATGTAAAAACCATAGTAGACCAATTGGTATTTCATTATTCCATAATACTGTAAAAGAGATTCAGCAACATTATTCTAGGATCCAATTACATAAACAATCGACCATTCCACCACTTTGTAGTCATACTACACATCTCTAATAATGATCGCATGTGTTTTTACTTTATATTTTTCCTTAGGAGGTTTTTAATGTTGATTGTTATCAATAACCCTTGGATTAGGGAAATGGTTGGCATAATTCCCCATTTCCATGCACTTTTATAATTGAAGTGTGCGTTGTGATTTCATTGTAGACTTTTATCTATTTGCATCATTAGTTATATTTCCCCATTACAACTTCACTCAAATACCTGACGACCTTATTTTAAAAACATAAAACATTTAATATTCCCATTAAGATAATCTCCACTATGCTACATCATACACTTTGAGCATAATGAAACATTCATCTTCTTTTGACCATTTTTTTAGATTTTTCCTTGAACTCTATCTTTCATTTATCATAAAAAATATTATATTTATAGTTAACACCAACCACAATTTCTACCTCGAGAGCTCCACACACAATCACTTCATTGAAACTTAAGTCTCTTATGCCCAATTCCCTTCGAAAACATGGGTTTAATCCATAAAAGAACATATCAAATCTACTTTCTCTTTGGATGATAATTCCTGAAGAACACCTCATTAGTCTTGTAAATGTTTCCTCATTTTTAGCAACAGATTCATCAAAAAATTTCATTAACTCAAGGAACGTCTTATTCATATTAATATCAAGAATACACGTAATGTATTTATTGAAAAATAAGTTCTTTAAATTTACCCATTCCATGGATTCAATTTCATCTTTCAACAACTTATTCTTCATTAGAGTCCAACACTCCTTTTCTTTACATTATAAATAATAAAAAGAAAAAATGACTTTTTTTGTGTTCCTAATAGTGAAGGATATAAAATATATATTCAGTGGTACTGATCCATTGTTCATCAATAGGTAGAGCAGAATAAACACTAAAAGAAGGAAGGAATTTCCCAATGAAGGGCTCAACAAAATGATTTTCCCTTCTCTTCTCATTAAGAATTAGATAGTGATTCATATATTGTTTAAGTATAGCAATAAGATTTTTCATTCCATCTACTATAACATTTGGTTTTTCAGGAGGAAAATTGTTGCATTTCCCATTACATTGATCACTAACATAGTTCTTTTTTGTTCCATCCATTGTCCAAAATCCAAAAAAATGTTTTAGAGGAAAATATCATAATAGGAAAACAACATAATCAAGGGGAAGTACATTCACAATAAAACATCTCAGGATTAATCCTTAGTTAACAATTATAATCATAAAAATTCAATGAATGTAAACTATAACTTGAATTATATTTAAGTACATCACTAGACATACCTTAGAACTATCTCTATAGATATCACTATAATTTTCTCATCCAATTTCCCAAAGGATAACTATAACTTCTCCATAATACCAACTATAATGACCCAAGATTTACATACATAGATAATAAATCCAAATTGAAAAATGTTCAATATGAAATATAATAGATCCACAACCAGATTGTATAGCTATATTATCTTTAGAAACATGGAAACAAAGAAATAAAAGTTCATAAGACATCTACATTATCACCCACTTGTTACTTCATAATTGGACCCCTTTTTTACATATCAAACTTCTTACCCTTCTTCAAGACCTGGATAAAAGAAACCTAAAAAATGGATATCTAGGATGCTCAAAAATGTTAAAAAATGAAGATATCAGTAATATAATAATCATAATACATGATAACATAACATTTGAAAATCATATCCTCTATATGAAAGATCAGGATATCATGTCATGGGATAAATCATAAAAGTTTTTAATCAATCAATGAATTTATTCCCAAAAGTCACAAAATAGGAAATTAAATTTGTGTAATACACAAAATCATAGAAAATAATTTGATATTTGTCAAGACTCATTTCTAAGACCATCATAGTGGAAAAAGTCCATTACAAAATCGATCTCACTCCTCGTTTCAAACCTATATTAATTAATTGATATCATTTCCCATTCCATCCCTTTATATCTCTTGTGATATAAATCATCACCCATTTAATTGGAGTATGATATTGGTCCCATCAAACTCTTAATGAAATAATTCTTACATGTTCCACAAAAACATAAATCAATCATCATAGCATAAACCAATGAAAATATGGTTTTCCTAAACATCTTTCCATCACAAGATAATACATGTAAAACAAATAGATTTCATAAATATCATTAAATAAATAAACATAATCAAACCATAAGAATAATAAGGATTGTATAATTGAAACATAACTCTATTAGATAATGCTATCAAATATGGAAAGTAATTTTGTTTGAACACATCACAATTATTCTTGAGGAAAAATTCTTTTCATCTTCAAAAAAATTTCTTTTATCAAAATTCCACACAATTTTAGATGAAAATATTTTTATTGAAAATAACCTTGAAATCATGTAAAGAAATCATCATGAAAATATGGTTTTATGAAAATAGAAAAATACATCATGTCGTATATGTTTAAGTAAAAAATTCTTCTCATACTTTTGTCAGATAAGACAAAAAATACCTCATATTGAAAAATGGAAAAAAATTACTTTCATACCATTTCATAAAAATTAACCCATTGAGAAAAATTGAATTCAAACAATTTTGTAAGGATAAAAAGAATATTTTTCAATAAATATTTTGGAAACATGTGCATCGATGAAAAATATTCCAAACTATTAAATGCATAAAATATTGTATTTTGAGAACACCATCACCACTAGAATGTGATTAGGGAACTTGATAAGGGAAATGTTCAGATATTTATAAACTTGAAAGCTCGGTGATTTCGGAAGAAATGAGGGAGGATGTTCCCTTTTATAATTAAGGTGAGGGGCACCTTTGAAATCTCCAAAAAAATAATTTATAATAAAATGAAATCCCATCCAAAAAACCCCAAAATGTCTTAGTTTTAATGTTTATATGTGAAAAGGTTTTAATTTCATCAACCAATAATTTTTTAGACTTGTTTTTATTTATTTTTTAAACCATATTATTTAATTTTATCCTTAATTATTGCATTTTGATTTTAATTAAGATAAAAAAATTAAAAAAATAAAATAGATTCAATTTTACTTATTTTATGTAAATAAGACCATAAATAAAAAATATATAACATTTTACAGTAAACAATAATTATTTTTTTTTTAATAGTTATTTTTAAATAATTTCATAAATCATTATTTTGAAAAAATATTAATAGTTTCAATTTTTACACAATTAATTCTTTGTATTTAATATATTATGATAAGATGTTAAACTCAAACAAAATACTTTATTATATCTCTAAGAGTTCATGATAATGTATAAAATTCATTTGAAATATTAATTAGCTTGAGATATATTTATTTTAATATTAATAAAAACTTTTTTTGATATTTCCCTTAATAAAATAACTACATCATCAAATTTTTGTAATTATCTAATACAAATATTTGATGAAAAAAATTATAAATAAAATACAATGATGATGAAAAATATACTATATTCATGAATAATACTTATAGTCGAATATATCTTCTGTTAACTCCATTATTAAAATTGTTATAATTATTAAAACATGATTATGAAAAGATTATCATACCTTTAAATAATATAATAGAAGTGTCATAATATCTTAAATAAAACTCCAAATGGTCAACAACTCAACCCTTGGATTATTATGGCCAAGATCTACTCGACCAATAACATTTTTCACATTTTTGTATCGTTTAATGGTTATTATCATTTTAATTAAATTGGTTTCTTGACTTTTCATCAATTAAATAATTTCTACACCGTAAATATATGATATTTAAAGGTAATTAATTATTTTATAAAAATTACATATAAATTAACATGACAATAAAAATATTTCAAATGAGTATTTATAATCTAATTTTTCTTCTATATATTCTTATATTAAAAATGATGTAGTTATTAAAATTTCAGTAGAAGATATTAAAATTCTAATTAAATAAAACCAATTAAATATCCTAATATCATCTATGTGTCATGTAAAGGGTATTATTTAGAGCCATGGATGGTATTGGTCGAAAATAACTTGTAAAATCCAATTAGTAAAAACGTAAAATAATTTTATAAAATTATATTTACCGTTAATTACATGACTTACCATTTTACTGTATTAAAAAAAATTACTAAAGTTACTATTCATAATTCCCCAAAAATAAAAGGTTGATATTAACATAATTTGGAACCACATATTCCAAATATAGAATCCATTTTTTTAAATTAAACACATAAGTTTTGGTAATTAATTTAAAATTAATCTCATTGTCGGAATGAAAAATGGGTATTTAAAATTTAAAAAATTGTGAATGATTGAAATATTTTTACATAAAAATTAATGATAATGATATTAATTATTATAACTGATAAAAATATATACTATTTATACTGTAAATAATTTAATAATATATTTTAACTATATAAACTATTTCGATGAAAAATGATTTTATCAATTAAAATTTAGTGACTTTAACTATTCATCAAAACATGAATGTTATCGGAAAAATATAAAAACTTAATCAAAAGTAAATAATTATATCCCATTTAAAAAGAAGAATTTTATTTTTTAAAATATATTATATAAAATTGTCTAATGTATATTTGAAATGGTTGATCCCTCGAATGGAAAAAAAATGCATTTTTTTAAAAGTAATTCTTTTATTTAAAAATTGAATTTGTTATAATATCATTAATAGAAAAAATATAAGATAAATTTTAATGAATATATTTAAAATTTTAAATTTGTATTATATTAATAAAATCCATCATGAGTGAGCTCATTATTTTATAAAATCACTTATTTTCATTTAAATATGTTTTTTTGAAAAACATTTCATTTTATTTAAAAATTGATTTATTTTCATTTATAATTAATTTCAAACCAATGTTTATATAATATTTTCATAATATAGTTAATAATATTCACACCGCCATTATAAAAACTATGTTATAAGGTAACATGATAACATTTTGTTGTTTGGATAAACTCAGTCTTGCATGAAATGAATTCTATCAAAATTATATGAAATTATGTGTAAAATAATCCAAGAATATATTTGGGTATATAGTAACATATTGCAATGTTGTGCGTAGCACAATATTATATTGGTGTTTCATATAACAGAAAACATAAATAAATTAAAAAAATAGAAGGAAATAAATAAAATAAAAAATCCATATCCCAAAATTTTGGGGTGTTATTGTAAGTATAAGGGACAATATTGGTTTTAAATTAAGGAGGCGTCCAATTAGAAAAAGAATAGTGGATACTACAATTATATTATTTTGAGTTCCCTGAAGGATATTCACATAAATTCATATAGGCTTGAATGATTTTCATGTGAGATTTATGAAAAAATTAGTGTGGTATGCCAAATTGTTATTAAAAGAATATAATAAACGATACAATAGTCACTAAAATATATGATAATGTAAGGAATTCTTTAGAACCTCATGAAAAGAGATCATTACTTTCTAGGGGCGTAAATGAATATTCCATACTACATAATTGGAGGAAAATGAGTTCCAAAGGGTAAAAAGAATCCCAATGTGCGGATTATCCTTTATCAAAGGGGTGTTTAATAACAAAAATCTTTCATAGGAATTATATAGAACTCAAACAAATAGGTCAGGTAATATGAATATGCATGTTCAATGGAAAATTCCATATGGGTAATAATTATTGGGAATCAATAATATTTTAGTGCTAATTTTGTGACGTGTGTGCATGGAGGTACCTAAAATTGAGTGTATCTCTAGGCTTTAGTATATGTGGCCATTGGTTTCGAAAGCTTGGGATAAAAAACCGGTGATGGCTACTATTATGCGTGTGGGGCCATAGATGGTAAATTTTAGGAATTTATGACAACATATGACCATGTATAGTAAATTTCAACCATGTAGAGCCTCATTTTTTGATTAATGGGTAAAAAATGGATGTATTTTGGGATACATAATCTTTAATGATCTTGTTTCAGAATAAAAATCCATAAATTTCAATGATTTTGGATGTTCATCCAGAAATTCTCTTACTTCAAGATGTAATTCCACGAATAGTCATCATTTATAAAGCATGATCATGTAAGACCTTATCAAAAAGAAAATTCCTTTGATAAATTTTATAATCCCTTAAAAATGGGGATCTAAAAATCGTAATCTCTCTATTTTGAAAATCTATTAGGAGATTTTATGTTTCCTCAATCAAAAGGGAAACACTTTTGTATTAATAATTCAAGGATATTAGAAAAAAAATTGTGGTTACACAAATCATTATTCAATCCCAATGACTATTAACATGGATATACTTATAGGATTATGGGAGATGTTATAGTGACCATAGACTTTTACACATATCATTACATGATTTTATGTATAAATAAACATAAAATTAAAAACCAATGATCCTAAAGTCTACAGTCTTTTGAGACTGGGTACATAAAACCAAAGACATAGAACATAATAAAATATTTTATTATTTAACATATGTTATGTGATCCTAACAACATTTTAACCCTTACATCTACATAGGATAACCTTGGTATAACATGAACAAATGGATGAGCTAAAATCACTGTAAGGGAATAAACATAATGATAAAGCTTAGTACATGGTATAGAAGGAATAACATAATGATATAAAAAAGAATGGAACATGATCAAACATAAGGAATTTAAACATATAAAAATGAGATAACATAGTCATGGAATCATATTAATGTAGATGCAACATAAAACATGACTTTATCAGGATTTGATGCTCATTTCACATAGAGGTTCATGAGTCAAAACGCATTGCACATAGAGGTGCACGATTCCAGGATACAACCAAGACCACTGCACATAATGTCTCTTCAGGATAAACATTAGCCAAATAATTAGAGCACTATCTAGGTTCACCTATCATTACATTTCCATTAATATGATTTCCACCTAAAGAATCTTACATAGGTAATCAAACATAACACCAAACGATACCCATTGAATGAATTGGGAACTATAATCACATCATAAGAAATTAGAAGTCATCATATCATAAAATTGTCCATTAAACAATGGATTTATAACATAAATTGAAATTCATAAGGTAAAATTGCCATAGATCATGATATTTGATTTCAAACTGATGTGATAACTTGTAAAAAGTGTATGTAAGAATCCTTAGAATAACAAATTTTAGTCTGGTTTAAGGAAAATATTAAAGTGATTTTAAAAGAGAATGTAGAATAATCATTTACATAAAACCATAAGTGAACCAAGAGGGTTTTGATAATAAAATTATTGATTTTATAAATTGTATTCCCACTCAAATTATATTATATAGTGCACTTAAAATGGGTAATAATTTAGAAAGAAACCTTAAATTGGGATTGCTTATCAGGAAGAATTGAGTAGGGTGCCTTTTAAAAAAACTATTTCCTTGAAATGTAAGGAGGATTGGATCATGATACATTATTTTGGAACATATTAAAAAAATTAATATTCACATATAAATAACAAATAATTCCATTTGGGTTAATAGAGAGAAAGAATAAACCAAAGGAATAGTGGAAGATCAGGTAGAATCCCATACATTAAGTCTAAAGGTTTAATTAACTTTATCTAATTGTCCTGGATAGCCAAATTAGATTGATTTATTAATAATTACCAAATATATTATTCCTTATTGTTATTTATTATCTTTTTATTAAGTTATTATATGCCCTTTTTGATGAATTATAGTGTTCAATTTCTTAGTTCATGAGTGCTCATTTTCATTGTTTTCATGATCGTTTCTCTTGAATAAGAGTAAAGAAGTTCTTTTAAAATGGGAATGGTTTCCTATAAAAGTAATTATATTATATTAATTAACATCCTGAATATATAATGGAAATTCCATTCATTTTATTAAATGGGATGAGGATGAATCATTAGATAAAATTTTATTGATTATTTGTTTGATTAATTTGGTTGTTTTATGATCACAACAAACTCAATTTGTTTTATAAATTAATATCATGTATAAAAAATTACTTCATAACATTAAATAAGTTTAATAAATATATTATAATTTTTTAAACTATAAATATGGTTTCATGATCATCCTGAATGATGGTAATAAAAATTTGTAAATATGTCATCCTTGAATGTGATTAATTAACATATCTTGGACGGTGTTTTCATTTTCATTATGAAATGATGGGAAATGAGAGATAATGATAAATTATTCCATTGGAATAAAAAATATTACATTATATTTATGTTACTAGATTTATCATTCAATTTGGATGAGGGGATTATGTGTGATAAAAATAAAATAAAGTAATGTTAAAAGAAAGTAAAAGAATTGGAAAGAGGAATTTACATCTTTAATTTATCCTCCTTGAGAGCCTCCATAGGGAATATTGTTTAGTCTTTTGATAAGACCAAGAGATCCTAGACATGTGGCAGGGACTTGGGAAGATATTTTGGAGTAATTTTAACTAGGAATTGCGATTGAGAGGTTTGGCGAGAAGAGGTGGTGAGAGGTGGTATTTATAGTGGATGAGAGAAGTGTTTTCAAAATATTTAATACATTAGTTTATTTTATTCAAGAAAAGGAATTATGTTGATCCATGAGAATAAATACAGTAATATGATCACGTGAGTTCAGACCGATGGTTCTTATATCATCTATGACTCAATTTAGTGTATTTAACTTACAATGTATATATACACCGTAAATTACCATATTTTTCTATTCACCGAAAATTCATGTATTTTAGAAAAATCTAAAAAATTCAACATAACCTTCTTTTTGTGTGTAGAATTCAAAGATAAAATTCGTTTTTAAAAAAAAATTGAATACGAGAAATTTAAATTTTATTTAAATCATAAAGTACATGAAAATACAAATTTTAAAATTATTACCAATTTTCTAACACTTTCAAAAATTAATTAATATCTCATATAATTATCTTATAATTAGAATATGTAAAATTATTTTATTTATGAATACATTTTATGAGAATATATTTTATTTTAATTTTTTTAATAAATCACAAAATTTTAATTAAATGTACATGACTTAAAAAATACCACCACACAATTAATAATTTTAAATAAAATATATTTACTTATACTGTGATATAATTATATCATATTGACATTTAAAGGATGAAATAAAATTATTTATACCTTCATTGATGTGTTTACTATTGCATTGGTTGGTTTACGATTCATAAGGGTCACATTACTATTCTAAAGGTCAATTTACTATTTCATCAGTATGTGTTCCTTAACTTTTAGAGATACCATTTATTTCACTGATTGTTAATTTATACTGTTTTCATTTTATTATATATTTACTATTATGTTATAACCCTATAAAACATTATTATAAGAAGGTAAATCCATTGATAAAACTTTGGGTCATTACATTCTTCCCCAATTATGAAATTTATCCCTTAAGATTTATTTTTTAAATTCTAGGATGAAAATAGGTGTGTGTAATTCCCCTTTATCACTTCCTCTCGTTCCCTTGTTTCATATTTATACTTATGTTCCTACCATAGTACATAGACCATGTGAGTAGTTTTTTTCTATAACTCTATCTCTACAATTTTTGATCATCACTGGATGCTTCTCATAAGAAAAATGAATATCCAAGTGTACCACCTCTGAAGACATAACATGTGAAGGATTTATTATGTACTTCCATAAGAGAGATGTGAGGATTACATCATGTACATTAATCATGGTTTGTGGAATTTATGGTAGTTAGGCCACAACTCTAACCTTATCAAGTATCTCAAAGGGGATGATATACCTTGGACATAGCTTTCATTTCATTACAAATCTCATGACCTTTGTTCCATAGAGATATTATGATGAATACCATATCTCCAATTTTGAACTCAAGGTGTCATCAATGATTTTATGGGTAGAGCTTTTGTCAATTTGGGTTTCTTTGATGTGTGGTTGAATATCTTTCACCTTCTACACTATTTCATAGTCCATTTTTGGACGTAACTGCTTATTGTTAGGTCCATTAGGTTAAATACCCTGAGAGGGGGTGAATTTTGGTATTATAGATTAAACCAAATACCCCTTCTGATCTTGTTTCATTGTAACAAAACAATCTTCCCTCTCATTCCAATAGAAAAGTATGAACATAAATTAAATTTTTCATGTGAAACATCAATTTTTACTTGGTTCACCCACACTGGGATACATCCAAGGAGCATATAATGGAAATGTGTTAATGTACCAAATCCACTAAAAGCGTATTGTTGCTTATAATGTTTGGTGTTGACTCACGTCCCACATTGTTTAAAACCAATCATAATTTGAAATCTCACCACACTATCAACTGATGTGTGATCATTGTCTCTTTAGATAATTCACTCATAGTTTATAGACATGAAGGTCCCTCCATTATCTTAAATGATTGCATCCTCCAATATTTTTTGATTCCCTATTGATGTCCCACTTTCATCAATTAATGAATACAACTTTACCATAGATGTACTAGGAAACAACAAATATTTTGCGCAACCCATATTGCATCATTCCTGGAACTTTAATTCCATTCACACAAGATTCCACTTATTTTCGTGAAAAACCCCATATGTGAAACACCAAAATTACATGCAACTCAAATCTTACACGCAACTTTCTTATCTTAGGTGCAACTCAAATTCTTTTGTGAAATGCTATTTTCTTAAAATTCATAAACAATCCAGAGCTCAGATTCTCTCTATGTTTTGGGCTACATAATTGAGGGGGTCACCACTTATCTGTAGGAATTTCCAAACAAGGCTTGGAAGATTAGGTGTGTAACACAAGATCCCCTCTATGCAGGAAAAAACACATTTTGACGTCTTATTGGGAGAATAAGTTTCTTTCATGTAACATCATTTCATTCATATTTAAAAATGTTTCTCACACATCATGAAATTGTTATATTTCGACATTCTGATCCTAAACTATTAATTGTGTGTATTTTTTCGTATCACATTAAATCTTGTGTGCAACTTCTTTTTTCAAAAACGCATTTCATCATTATCTGATTGTGAGGCCGAAAATTTAGGTAAACAGTTGAAAACAACACCACCTTGTTTCTTTTCCTTTTTTAAGACCTATATATCATCGATTCTATTGTCATGGTTATTTTTCAACATAGATTTTCAACATTATCTCTTGAACACCTCTATTTGACCAAAGAAACACTCTTTTCCAATAAACAAAATCAACCCAAAAATGCTTCAATGTAGCCTTGAGGTATTATGGCCAAAAAATCTCCCCCTTTGGATTTATGGAAAAATATGAAAAATATGATACCTCAATTAAGATTCTTCCATGTTCTAATTCCATTTTCCTCTCACAATTCATATAGATATCAGAGACTTACTCAAAACATAATCGAATCCCACATGAGAAATGATCGACATAAGAAACAATAGTATAATGAAAATTTCATCAAGGAATCACTTCATCCTGGAACCAATTCCTAAAACAAATATCACTCTTATTCTTTCATCATGAACCTCAGATATCCCGATATATAACCATTGATAAAACACTTCTAGCATCATAAAATTTAAAACTTCTCCTTCTTAACTTCTTTGGTTCTTTTGTTGTCCAAGCTAAGCCAGACTGATGACTTCGAACGCTAATTAATTCTCATGATGTTGAACCTCAGCTCACTACTCCCCCTTTCTCACGACTCTCCCTATCATCTTATCCCCTTTTCTCAACAGAGATATGTTATCCTTTCTTTAGTAATAATATATCCCCCTTGAATAGTCACACATCCCCCCCATTTCAAATGAACCTGATGGTCACTCTATTGTGGTCCCCAATAGAGTAGAGAACACTTATTAGTTCATTAAGAAAAAATTAATCATGCCTTAGGGAGAGGGGGTCCCACATAAACACTTTTCAAGTGTAGGTAGTCAAGTAGACTCCCATAGAAAGTTGATGCCTCTCAAATTATTGTTTGGTTAAGGCCTTTTTCAGAATGTTTGCAACCTGTAGTTCTATAGTAACATACTTCACTTTCAAAATCCCTTACTCCAACTTTCTCTTAATAAAATTATATTTGATTTCAATGTGATTTTTCCTTGAGTTATAGACTTTATTTTTGTTAATATTGAGAAAACATGAATTATCTCAATGGATTTTGATCAGATACTTCACTTCAACTCTGATAACTTCATGCTCTTTCTTCATCTGTAATATATGCGTGTAAGCTTAAGTGGCCAGAATATATTTAAATTCTATGGAGATCAATGAAATATAATATTGTTTCACTCTTGACCAATAAATACACACTCCAATAAGATATAAAGAACACACTCAAATTATTTCCTAATCATCTACTAATCTAGACCAATTGGCATCTATGTATCCCAATAACTCTTTCTGATATTTTTCATTATATATCAAGGCAAAGTCCACTGTTCCCTTAATACACTGATGTATTCTTTTCACTATAATAATTTTTTTCCCTGTGATTTCCTTGATATCATTCTTCTTTTCATGTGGAAAAAACAATATAAAGTCTTTTAGTTTTCATGTATAGTTTAATTCGAATGATCTGCCTATATTATTTGATATTGACTTCCTTACCATCATTATCTTTTAATAGTTTCCTCCTTTTAGCAACATGATTTTTGAACACCTTGTACACTTCCATTTTAAATATTCTCATAACATACTTGGAATATTTGTATTGGGAAATGAAAGTACCATTCCTACCCTATGTCACCTATTAGAAAAGGTAAATTTTTATCTCCCCAATCATTTTAATTTTGAAATCATTTTTCATGAATTTAGAAAACTGTCTGCATTGTGCTTCATATGATCCACTATAAAATATTTCATTGTCATAACCTAGAAAAATCATCCATTTATTACTATCATTATTCACATAGTGATTGTAATAAACTCAACCACTCTAAAAACAGAGCTTCTTGAAAAACTGATCCAGACTTGAATACCACAGTCTTGGTGCCTGCTTCAAAAAATATAAATCATTCTTCAGTTTAAAAACATCATTATCATATTCATTATTGAGAAAACCATATATATTCTCAATATATATTTATTCTTCCCAAACCTCATTAAAAATTGTGGACTTGACATCCATCTGGAACACTTTGACTATCTATACATTATAATGGACAAAAATAATCTGAATGTCTCCATCCTTAAAATATGCCAAAATTCCTCATCGACGTTGATACCCTCAATCTAAGCGTATCTATTTCACACTAGTTATTCTTTGTTATGACTTAATGAACCATATTCATTAATATTATTGTGAAAGTCCCATTTATTCCTGATGAAATTATTATATGTTGTCCTTGAAACATTTTCCCATGTCTTATTCTTCTAAATTTGATCTACCTTGGAATTCATTACCTAAACCCATTTTTCATCTCTAGCTGAATTAGAAAAACATTTAGGATCTACTTGATAAAGAAAATATTCCTTCTGTAATGACTTCGTTATTCTGGTTTGAATAGACATTGTATGATCCCCAATGATATTTTTTCTATACATTTCATATCGACTATTTTCCATCATTATAGATATAGAATTTAGTTCTTCTTATACATCATATGTGTCTTCTTCTGAATCAGAATCTAAAACTTATGATCCCATGTGTTTCTTACCTTCTCATCACTTTCTCTAGGAAACTGTTATATATGTTATTGAATATTATCTTTATTTTCCACTAAAGTGATATCATTACTCTCAAATACTTTTCCCAGACTCATATTAAATCAATTATATGATTTTATATTTCCAAAGTATGAAAGTAAAATCCCCTCATCTCCATGGGACTCAAATTACATGTTGTTTTATGTGTTTATAATAATCATTAACTTCCAAATATTTGAAATTATTTCACTATTGGGTTCTTTCTATATGAAATCAAATATGGGGTCTTTCCTTCCATCGGACATAATAGGTCTCTATTAGAAATTTAGACTCGTGTAAATATTTCTTCCATCTAAATTTTTTATGGTAGGTGTTTTTCCATATGCATCATTCTATAAATTTTTTGATGATCAGATTTCTTTTTTCAATCACTCTATTCTGTTTGGGAGTTCCCACTAACGAAAATTGATGCCTTATCCCATGTTTCTCAATATTGTATTCTACTTAACAATTTTTGAATTACATAACATTATCAATAAAAAACCTAAAATTTTATTCCCAAGAATCCTTTATGATTCCCTCATGTACTTCTTTATTCAACTGAACAAATCAGACTTGTGTGAAATAAGAAATACACAATCCATTATTCTATAATAATCAGTGAAAATAACGTAATATCTCTTCTGGTCGATGGATATTGGTGGGATATCTCCACAAACATCAGAATGAACCAATTCAGTCACTTGAGTCAATTTATTTTATTTTTCTTTCTACATTTTTTGATGATATTCCCATGTTGATATTAAAAGTATATATGAGAATGATCACATGATATCATAAGGAGGTATCTAGCTACATTACATTTTACCAGATGTATGAGGGATGGTTGGCATAGATGACCATTTCATTTTAGCCACATCTTGTTTTATTCCTCTCTAGATAAAAATATCATATCTTATTCCCCACTAATAAGGTATAGATTTATGTTGGTCCATTTTTCCTGTAGAATAATTAAACCATCTCTTCCTTTGATGACAGCCAAATTATTGGTAAATTTTATAAAATTCCTTGAGTCACCACCAAATCAATTTTTTTAATTTTCTAAAAAATCCGGTTTAAGGGTAAGCGGTAACCGTACAAACAAAATGTCCAAGTTCAAACAGATCCACAGGGCAGTTCCGAAACATTCATATTACCATTAAAATTTTCAAAAATAAAACTTCAATCAAAATCATGACCAAACAAACACATCACTCCACATGTCCACCTAAATTCGCACCCCTGACATTGCGCGTCGCCATCATCCAATTAGAGTAGGCCACCGGTGAACTGTTCACCAAAGTCATCATCATCGGCCTCGTCGCTGTCTCACCGCCATCGACACCGACCGAACTCCTCCATCCTCGTTGCCGATAATCACCACACCAGTATGATGGAGATTTTCATCTACCGAATCCAAGAAACTCCACTCCACAAAAACCATGAAGAAACAATTAAATAGAAACCTGATGAAAAATTACCGAATCAACTTTAACAAACATGTGGACATCATTCCTATATCGTTGCCCCATAAATCGACACCATAGACCAGTACGAACTTCACCCTTGAAAATCTCCTATAAAACTATTTCCCACCCGAACAGCACTTCCCAGAACTCTGAGGAAACAACACACCAAACCGACCTGGGGTGGGGCGGTGGGACTCGAGGCCAGGGCAGTGTTGGGAGGCATAAGCCTCCATAGAGATTCAAGATCATCGCCTCGTAGAACCCCATTGGATGCTCCATCAGAAAGACACAAAGCCACCTGGGAACCATCGCAACAGACCAACCTGGTGAGGGGTGAAGGATCCAGAAGAAAGAGTAGAGGTTGAGCAGACTGAGCCCACTGAAGAAGGCAAGACCAAAGCCAGAACATTCAAAATTTCCCGAAATCCTCCTCGAAGGAACTTCACAGGAGGAACAAACCCCAAATCTCATGCCATCGACGAACAACATCTTGAAAGAAGAACCACAACCCGGAACAAAACCAGTGAAGGACACGACTCCTGAAACATCATCGACCGATCAGACATCACCTCCCAGTGCTTCTTTGAAACCACTGCCGCAGACCGACTGGGAGAGATGTGAATGTACTTGAAGCCAGAGTAGAGTTCAAATCGGACGTGTGTGCCACCAGAGAGACTCGACCTCACCCAAACCACCAAAACCACCAAATCCAGCCGTCGAATCCATCACCAAGTGAGAAGAACGCCGATAAAGCACTAGATGAGATGGGGAAGAAGCGAGGAAAGGGGGGAGATGAGGAAAAGCGCGAGCCTCCCCCTCCAAATTTCTACCAGGGAAACCCTAGCGCCACCTTGAGTCACATAATTGACTTACCCTAAGAAGGTTTTGAATGAGACCTTATAATACCAATAAATCAGCACGTCAAATTTTCTAAACAGAAAACCTAGACTTTCATGAACCAATTATCCTCATACATTCATCGTTACAATGTTTGAAAACTGATTCTTTTCCATATTTTATGATTGTAACAAGATCATTATTGCATTCCATATGGTATGTTCAATAGATGTTAAAGATCCATATACCAGAGCGGTCTGACGCTTGAAGGTAAATTTCTGAAACCATCCTCTTCTTAATCCATGTTTTTTACATTATACTACAAATATATTTAAAATCTTGATCTTCCATGGAGTATAATGAGGTAGGTTTATTAGGTAGAGTTGAAAATAATTTTTTTTTGTTTTTAGATCATTTGTTGATTCTCAAATGAACTCCATTCTACTTCTTGGGTTCTTCTTTGGAACATTCCTATTCATGGTTTATGTACAATATCTAGCCTTGTTCCTAAATTTACTACACCATAAATAGTGTCTCTAAAATTATATTCTAGATTACCATTCTTTGTTTGGAAGCCATTGATTTTTTTATTCCCTTATATATATCTTATCCATGTAGTATACATTTTTTGATTTGTCTCATATTTCTATAGTAATAACACCTAATGTAGGGTGAATTTACACATGTCACTTCTACACTAAGTGTGGTCCCTTGGTATCTTTAGATCTTATGATTCAACTTCGTACACAAATCAATCATCTTTCTGGGAGAGGGTGCATGTGGTTTGACTTCAACAATCAATACTTTCCGCTTTTGGTCAAGCCCTATACCAGCCTTGTCATTTAGATTATCCTTTTTATTCTTTTCTTTAGGACCTCTATCCTACACTTCCAACTTTCCTATATCCTGAATGACCTTCTTTTCCGATGTCATATTCAGAGTCAATAGTCTTTATTGATCCTTAACATTTCATCATTGACTAACAACTTCTTCTTCAAGTTATTCGATGCATTTGATTTATTATTTAACATTGTTATTTAAACTATTGATCTCCCTTTTCTATCCATTAACATTGATTTTATGCTCATAAACCTTTTCTAGGATTAATCACATTGAAGAATTATGTTTTTCAATTTCATCCACTAGCTTATAGTTCTCATATTGCTATTGAATATACAGTTTCGCATCATGAACCACTTTGTTGGATATCTTTTTTTTATCTTTAAACTTCTATCTCATCAATATATGCTTCTAATTAAGCCTACAATTCAACTAGTCCTTTAACTTATTCTTCATAATTTTCACTTTATTCCCTTTTCAAGGTACTTCTGACAACTACCACCATAGAATTTTCTCCATGATCATTGCAGTTCTCTATCTCTTTGACCACTTCAGCCTTAGATTCATATGAATTATCACATTCTTATGGAAAAAATTATTTTTCTTAAATAAATTTACCTTGAATCGGTTCTTGCCTTTCACATCATCTGAAGACTTATTTATAGGATTTCAACATCATCACCATCATCTTCATGGAACTTCTTGGGTCACCATACTGTGAGATGACCATCAATTAAACATATAATGTTATAAAGTGGATGCTTTCCTAGGAAGATTCCTTTTCCTGTTTTTAGATTTGATGAAAGGAATGACAACACCTCATCTCTTTCTTATTCGTCCTGAGAACATTCTATACTGAGCTTCTTCACGGCCTTGAATTCCAGCTCTTTATACTTCCCCATTTCCATAACATCATTATCATCATCACACATTTCATATTCTACAAGGGTATTATACAAGTTATCCAGTGTCAACTCTTTCACATCCTTATCATCCAATACTAAAACATTCAGGTTGAACCGAGGTTGATGTTTCCTCAAGATACACTTCATAATATTTACATCTTCAATTAATTCTCCATGACTTGCATGTATTTCACAACAACAGTTAACCAATAAAATAATTCATCAATAGACTCATTTGGGTTCATTCGTAGATTTTTTAATGGTTCCAAATAACCTTCAACTTTGCCTCTGCGACCTTTGAATCGCCTTCGTATATATTCAATAGCTTTTCCCACATGGCATGTGATGTTTTACATGACATCAACATAAAATATAGTGCATTGGAAATGGCTCCCCCAAAAGCAGTTAATCCGTTATCATCATCATCTTATTCCCTTCTTTCAGCTTCAGATAAATCACCACTATTGATATTAGCTGAAATACCATGCATCATTGTTGTGAAAACATCAATTCCTAAAGATTGGAAGTAGTGTTGCAACTGATTAATCCATAACTGTAAATTATTCCCATCAAATAACAAAATCCATTTTTGATTGAAGAACTCCAATTTAGAGAGACACGTTGATACTAACCTTTCACTCTGATACAATTTTTTAGGTCCCCTAGGTCAAATGACTTGATTGGGGGGGAATCATGGTATGCCAGATTAAAACAACTTCCCCTTTTTTTCTTGTTTAATTGTTAAACAAAACTCCCTTCCCTCTCACTTTCCTATAGATAAGTATGAACAAAAATAAAATTATTCATGACACATCGTATTTTTTCTTGGTTCACCCTCCTTGTACTACATCCAAGGATCATACAACGACAATGTTCCAATATACCAAATCCAAAAAAAGTTCTCTTTTATTTTCAATGTTCAGAGTGGACTCATTGTCCCTCTTGGTTTACAACCAATCACAAATTTAGTACACACTACTATCTCAACTAATTTATTCTTACTAATTATTCAAAATATCCACACACAGTTTATAGACTAGTAGGACCCTTAATTATCTCAAATGATTGTATCCTCCATTGTATGTTGATTCTTTATTGATGTATCGCATTCATAGAGTGATGAATACCACATTACTATAGATGTTCTGTGAAACTAAAAATCATTCACCCAACCATTGTTTTCTCTTTCATGAAATTATAATACTATGTGTGCAATATTTCACTTGTTTCATGAGATACACCTTGTGCACAACTTCAACATTACACGCTACTCAAATATTACTGGAAACATTCTTAGCTTTCCAGCAAATCAAATTCTATCACACAACACCCTTTACATAAAATTCATACATAATCCGGATTTCATATTCTCCATATGTGTTGACCTACATCGAATGTGATGGTCATATATTATTTATAGGCATCATTGACCCCCACGTGGAAGAATCTTTGTGTGACACAAGATCCCCTCTGTGTGCGCAAAACCCAATTTGACGTCGCACTGGGCGCACAAGTTTCTTTCACACAACCTCTTCTTTCACTGACATATCCATATATTTAACGCATGCCTTTTCCTCATTTTTCTGTTCTGATCTAGAAGCATGCTTTTTACTAATGTTTCTAGATCACCTTCAATATTTTTCACAACTTTCTTTTCCTTAAATGCATTTCCCCATTTACCGATTTTGAGGCACAAAAAATTGGCAAACATTGGAAAAAATTATATCCTTGTCTATTTTCTTTTTATACCGCATATAGGCCATCCATTCCCTTTTTATGGTTCTTTGTTAACATATATTGTTAAAAATATCTCAAGAACACATCAACTTGACCTAAAAAATCCTATTTTTCAAAAAAATAAACAATAAACCTAAAATTATTCAATGTTACCTTGTAGGGTTTTTCCCAACACATACCATCACCAAATTCATTCTGACATGTCGGTGGTCTACACCTTTTCTGATAAAAGGCTTCATCTGGAGCTATTTGGATGTTAGAGTGGAAAATGTTGTCTTAGGAGAAATCGAAATGTGAAAGACGTTGGTCTCATCCTCTATTGAAATCCATTGAATACACTCCCAATATATATTCCAATGAATAAATAGTTTTCTCAGAAATTATATTTGTTTTAGTAATATAGGTTATACAGTAGTTAATCTCAGTGCCTTGAGCATGTTGGAGACCTTCCTAGAAATGTGAGGTGAATCTTGGATCTCGATCGGATACAATAGACAGTGGTACTCCAAACTTTGTTACCACCTATTTGATATATATCCATGAAATATTTTCCAAAAATAATTCCTCTTGAATTGAGATGAAGTGAGATGTATTTTTATGTCGATCCACAATGACACATAATGCATTATTTCCTATTGATTTCCTTGGAATTCTAGTGACAAAGTCCATGGTAGTGTTCTATCACTTCCATGTTGGTATGGGTAGTGGTTTCCTCACTACCTTACACATTTTTCATTCATCCTTCACTTGTTGACATAGCTGGCACATTGATGTATATTCAGCAATCTCCTTCTTTATATTGTCCCACTAATTGTTCTCTCGGATATCTGGATACATCTTTGTGCTCCTAGGGTGAATAGAGAAGTTCGAGCTATGTGAATCATTTATAATCTCTTTATTTATCTCTTAATTTTATGGTACATATATTCTTGATCCAAATCTTACAAATCCTTCACCATAAATCTGGAACTCAGTGGATTTCCCATTTATAATAGTTTCCACCCTTTTTTGAATTTCCACATCTTTTTTTGAGCATCATTTATTTTATCCAAGAGGGATTGTTAAGAAATCATTTGAGGAAGGATTGATAAAATTATCCCCTAAATTATTCCCTTGTCCATCCATTATATGTCTAATAATATTGGATCATTATCAATTCTCATTATTGACAGAGATGTGTCATCCTTTCTACTTAGAGCATGTTTTACCTTATTTTCCATATCAGGATGGTAATGGATTGAGTAATCATAATCCTTTATGAGATCTAACCATCATAAAAATCACATATTATGTTTATTATACGTGAATATATATTTAAGACTCTTATGATCAATATATATATCACACTTCTCCCCATATAGATAATGCCACTAGATTTCTATCCCAAAGATCAAAACTAATAAGTCCATATCATATGTGGGTAGTTTTTCTTATGGATTTTAAACTACCTTTAGTCATAACCTACCACTTTATCATTTATTATTATTACAGAGCCGTATCCATTCTTTGAAGAATCGCTATACACCACAAAGTGTTCCCCACTTTTTGTGAGTGTATGTATTAGTGGAGTGATATGCCTCTTTTTGAGATCCTTAAATATTTCTTCACATTCTTGTGTCCAGAAAAACCCCACTCCAATATGTGTCAGCTAGTTAATTGAGTTTGAATATCATATGAAGTAATTCTAAAATATTCGGTAATACTGATATAGTCCATGGAAACTACATATCTCTATTATAGATGTTGTCATGGGCCACTCTTCAATTGTCATTATCTTGGAAGGGTCCACAGATATTCCTTTACGGGTGATAACATTCCCTTATAATGGTACTTCCTCCATACAGAACTCACATTTTCTATACTTCTTTTATATTTTCTCCGTTTTTAAATGCTTTCATAGAATATTCAAATGCACCTCATGTTCCTCCTTGCACTAGGAGTATATTAGAATATCTTTAAGATATACTACCACAAATTGACAATGTAATCTGTAAAGACTACATTCATTAAATAAAAGAAAATTAAAGGAGAATTATTGATTTAACATGGAATTATTATGAACTCATAGTGTCCATACCCCGTTCTAAGGAATTCATGAGAATATCATCATCCCAAAAATTTAATTGGTGGTATCCTGACTAAACATCCATCATAGAGAAAAATATGGCCCCATGTAGCTGATCAAAAAATTCATATATTTGTGGTAGTGGATACTTTTTATTTATCATGATTTTATTGATCTCACGATAATCAACATAGAAGAGCATTGGTCCATCCTTATTTTTGATGAAGAGGATAGTCGCACCCCATAGTGAAACACTCGGGAGTATGAGTCCCATTTTTAGATTCTCCTATAACTGAATCTTTATTTCTTCCAGAAATGTAGTGGCCATTCAATAAGGTGTCTTTGATATAGGTAGAGTTCTAGGAAAAATCTTAATTGGGATCCCAAACTCTCAATCACTAAGAAGACCATGAAACTATTCAGGGAACACATCAATGTAATCTCTCACAATGGGCATGTCTTCGAACATGATTCACTCTTTTGTCTCATTCATTTAAGATAGATGTACTTTTTCATAAGGCAGTAATATCCACATTTGAGATGATAATTCTTATGGATATTTATCTTCCTCATTACACATGTAAATAATTTGAGGATTCTTCAAGATGTGAAGAGAGATATCCCATACCCAATAATTGACTTTGGATTTGTATAAAGATAGCCAATCTATTCCCAAAATAGAATCACACTCCACCAAAAGATGTAAGACAAGATTTTTCTGGATGTTCTATCTAGAAACATTATATATGGAGTAGTTATTTACTTTGGATTCAACAATTTCCCCATTATTTATTCTCAATGATATCTCAATCTCAAAATTTTGAGGTGATGTTTGAATCATTATACTAACTAGAAATATATAAAATAATATGTAGAACTAGAATCAAATAGTACATTTAGTATTATTAATGGAATAAGAAATGTACATGTCACCACATCATTTTCGGGATCCATAATAGCAGTTGTGGAAGAATAAGATCTTCCTTATTTCCAAGTAAGTTGTTTTTGATTGCATCCTAAAACTATGGTATTAGAAAATTGATTTTAAAAATTACCATGTTCATTATAGTTGAAATATAGCACTATAGACTGAGTGTCGACATGAACCTTAATTTCCTCCTCCACATTAGTGGAGTTATTCATATCCATTTTTAAATTCTTAGCTAGATTCCCCATTTTACTAAATTTGAAGCATTTTCTAGTTCCCTTAAGAGAGTTCCCAGAAAGAGCCTTCCCAAAATATTGACACATGGGATATTTAAGATTCTTTTCATATTGGTATTTATTTACCAATGCACCCATATTAGAATCCGCATTCCATATTTTATACCAGGCCCATGAGACCACTGAGATTCTGTGATCTCCATTTCTACGTTAAGGGTAGAATATAAAATATATTCATAGATATCAATGTGTCAAATCTCCAATTATTATCATAGACTTGTATTTAGTTCACTAATGAATCAATCCAACTTGGGTTTAGTGTTCATGATAATACTGGAGGTGTATCTTTCAAGACTTTTAATGTTTTCTTCATATTCCCTGATTGAATCATCTTTTTCCTACCTACGTCTGAGGAACTCTTTTTCCATCTTGATATAGAGGGTTACAAGAAATACATTATGGGAAAAAATTTCTAGAATTCCTCATAATCCATGCAATAAATTTCCTCCTTGGACTTTATATTCTTGATTAGTGTCCGCCATTGATGATATTACCTATCAAAACGATAGACTTCCAGCACAAATTTTTCTTCATATTATCACTATGGGGATAGAGAATATCATTTCAATGGATTTAATCTATTTTTCTATGAGGAGTGAATCGTAAGATCCAAAAAAACAAGGGAGGAATTTTCCATATGAAGAACTCAATAGAAAATTTCTCCTTCCTTGGATAAGGAGGTTGTTCCACACAATTCATGTTATTATTCATAACATGTGGTTGTTCAGTGAGTACTGACATAATGTTTTGATAACCCATTCCCGTCACATTTTTTATATCATTAGGGAAATCATCACATTACCTATCAAATTTATTATATTAATGTGATATTTTATTTCCCTCTAAAAACTATAAAAAAGTATGTGCAATTAAGGGGCCTGAATACTTTGCTAATAATCATAAAAGGTTACTTGAACATGGAAGGATAAACTTGTAATAGAAAATTATATCCTATATATTGATTCACTATGATTCAATCTATCTTATCCATGATTTGTTTTCTAACATTATTCTTATGGTATTTTTTCCCTTAATACTGATTCATAATGAACATATGAATTTTCCAAAGCATGTCCCACAAGATTGTCAAAAATAGATGCACAGTAAAGCCCATTGTAGTGTACTAGATTACCTTGAGTTAGGCCTAGAACACCTTTTCGGAGTAGTTACTCCTAGTTACATATGTTCTTTTTACAGATTCCACATGTTGTGTCAAGGTAGGAATGTATTTTCTGGATAAACAACTTACTCTATACTTACCAACATTTGGGGATGTCTTATTATACTTACTCTTATCCCTAAGGGCCTTAATAAAGTTCAATATTTCTAATATCTAAAAATAACTAGTATTTCCTCAGATACGAACTATAGAAACCCTAGTATTTTATAGATATCATTACTAGATTTTAATCATAACTAACATCAAATTACAAGCCAAGGATAATAAATTCTTGTGGCTTGGAAGACTAGCTACATAAAACTAAAAACATGGAACATAATAAAAAATTCAATATTTAACATCTGTTATGATATAACAACATCCTTTGAGACCTTACATATTCATAGTATAACCAGGGGATAACATGAAAAAATGGATAAGCTGGAAGCCCCGGAAGGGAATAAACATGAGGATAAAGCATTGCAAATAGAGTAGAAGGCTTAACATAATGAAATAAAAAAGAATGGAACATTATAAAACATATGGAATCATGAAATATTAATAATTTGATAATATATTCATGGAATCATAGTAATATAGAAGAAACATAAAAAATGACATCATCATGAGTCGAGTCTCATTGCATATAATGGAGCACGAGTCAAAACTAATTTCATGTAGAGGACCACGAGTCAAGAATACCACTATGATAGTTTCACATAACATATCATGAGACTAAAATTTACAAAATGAATTGTAGTTATATCTAGGAACCCCCATCATAACATGTATCACCGCAATATTTCATAGTAAGTTATTTTCTTTAATTTAATAGCTTGTGTTATACGCAACACCGAGTTCGAGCGCACTGCGACTAACCAAACAAGACGTTCAAAAGTAGTTATGAATAATATTAACTAAATTTTGAATTTTATATACTATCTATAATTTTTGAATCCATATTATGTTTTTCGTAGACATAATATAAGATCAAATTCGTTTTTTCAGATAAAAGAAGTATTTTTTTAAAAAAAAGAAATTTTTCCAAGTTTTAATGGAAATACATTTTTAGAACCAATATTTTGCACTTTTATATATTCAATTTAATGAAATTAAACTTTTCATAGAATCCTGACATAAAAAATTTATTTTGGATAAATTTTTGGTACATTTCTAATAACTTTTATATTTTGTTGAATACTGAAAAATACTAAATTTTAATTGAAAACATCTTTTTAAAGAGAGAAAATTTATAGTGTAAAATTATGTATTTTAATGGGTTGGAAGTATAATTAGATTATATTTTTATCATTTAATACAATTTAGGTGATTATAAATATTTTCATATTAAAATTTGACATAAACAGATGTCAATCTTTTGATAATTTTTACTTTTTAAAAACCCGCTTTTCGGTTTTGACAACGGGAATTAATTTTAGATTAATTAATGGAAAATATTGGTTTTTAATTTTGTAAAATATAATTAATTTTTTAATTCTGAATATCAAAATTATTTTAGGGTAAATTGTTTTTATTTTTCTAAAAACATTCAATTTTTGATGAATAGTGAAAAACACTGTGTTATAGCTTAAAAATGATGTTTTAGTTAAATAATTATTTGTTTTATTTAAATTTATTTTAAGTAAAAATAGATATATAATACCTATATAATTTCAATATAATTCATTAGAGTCATTTTATAATAAAATTAGATGTATAAAATTTTATTGAAAATTTTACCGTCTTTTACCCACCTCATAGGAGCATTTGTAAATTTACATAAAAAAGAATTTTACCACATCTATGAGTTGAATTTAAAAAATCCAAGAGACATAGTTGATATCAGTAAGTAAAATTTGGTTCAATAAGATGAAAATAATTTTTGGTGAAAGGTAACTTTTTACTTTTATTTACCAAGGTTAAAAGTAAATAGTGTAATTAAGGGTAAAAATGATATTATTATTAACATAAAACATGTCCTAATTCTATTGGATAAGTGTAATTCGACCAGAAACAACCTTAGGAATAAAATATGACCCTTTAGGTCCACTTGGATTGGATTAGAACATTTATTATTATTTAATTCAAAGAAGAGTTAAAAGTTTTAAATTCAAATATTAATAACTAAACCATTTTTAATATAGGCTTAAAAATAAGATAAATTCGACTATAAAGATGAAATATAAAGATAAAAAGATTTCCTAAATAATGGTATTTTATTTATATTTTTTAGACATTAAATAAGTTAATTTATTTATGAAACAATGATGATTCAATAATTACCTAATTAATTAAATGTTAAAATAAATGATATTATAAATATCAAAATAAATGTAATTTGAGACATTTTTTAAACTTCAAAAATTTTAAAGGTTAATATTACATGTTAGGGATGGTTGGATGAATTTTTTGCGAAGTAATAATTCTGTTATGAATTTAGCAAAAACAAAATATTAAATAGTGTCATAATTGACATAAAATAGTTTTTAAAATAAATATAAGATTATTAATTGATATTCTATTCCTAAAAATCTAAGTATTGGAAAAAAGAATTATATAATGATATATGTATCATTAATGAACCACTTTGGGTTCTCTTGGAAGTATATAGTTTGTTTATTAACTATTTAATATAAAAATACAAATGGACATGGTAAATGTCAAATTCTTTAACTAGGAGTTAAATATAAAAGATAAGGTTAATATAGTGACCCCCACCTATCTAAAACCTATTGGTAGAGTGGTTTTTGATCAATACCCACATTAGAATTTAAATAATTCATTTTGTATCCATTAGATACAAAAACATGATTTTATTATAAAATAATATTTCTAGCTTTTCCTAAGGCTCCCATCACCCCTCTTATAAAAGGGCACTCCCCCTTATCTCTAATTTACATCATCAAAGCAATTAGGATCTACCAAAACCCACCCAAATATCCTCCCAAAACTTCTCCATTCATCCTAGAAGCCTTAATTTAGTCAGAAACCCAACCTAATGATCACTTTTGTTCAAATCAAAAGGAAGAACCCGAAGAAGAGGTAAATATTTCATCACCCCTTTCAAGTTCCTTTCTTCTTCCACTTCTTTTTTATTTTTTGTTTCCATTATAAAAAACAACTACAGTATCTTATATATACCATGATGTTATTATAAATATGGTAAAACCATATTAATTATTCTATCCATTGTTTGAATGACATGTCACCATACGTGCGTACGTACGATTTACCGTCTCCACATCGTGGCGTAGTTTTTATTCAATAAATTATTATTTTGATGGGTATAATAATGATGTATAATTGGTGTAAATAATAAATATAACATGATAATTATTCTGTATATATTTTATATCATCCAATTATATATGATTTTAATATCAGAAGAATGATATTGTCCCTCGTGCGTAAGTACAGATTACTGTCTCCACGAACGCCATGAGATTCATTCCCCATCATATCCATTAAAGAATAATTTTTATTTGATGATTAAAAATAATGTATGAAGACATAATATCATTATTAATATTAACAATATACATCCCATTCATAACAAACATGGATTACGTAACCAAGCATATAAAGGAGAACAAATCAGTTAACACCCGAAATGACGATAATACTAAAATATCAATATTATAAGATCATATATGATATAATATTAATGTATATGGTTATTTTATAGTTTAACAACAATTATTTCCCCATTATAGAAGATATTAATGTACCCTTGACCAAGGAAAATTAATTGGTATGGGGTTTCTTATCTCACTTTTTATTCTATGAGATTTCCATTATTCTCCACTTATTTATTGAATGTGGTGTAATATGTACAGTCATTTGATATATATTATCATGATTCAATTTATATTAATGGAATTATGTGATTAATTTGGTTGTTATTAACTTCTGTTCATACTACTCGATTGATTACAACTAAGTAAGGTTTTCTCATCACACTTTTTATTCCCGTGAAATTCATGCTATATTGGACACTATTTCCTTTTGTGTGGTGTATGTATTGTCCGTGATTGTATTCTTGGTGTAATATAAATTAATTTATGAGTACTTAAAACATCATTTTATGATCCTTCTTTCATGGATTGTATGTTTCATAAGTTACCAAATCGTTAATGGAATTTCAAATTTCAATTTCCACTCAGTGGGATTTACGCATACTTAATTGATTATTTTATTGCATGATTATGAATGGAATCACTATTTCTTATTTATGTAGTAATTAAAAATCCCATTTGTGTGAATATAATTTTGATACACGTAGTCACTCCATTGATATTTTCTCAAGTCATTGATATAAATATGATATTAACTCAATTTCCATTCATTGAGTTTAACATCCAAGTCATTGGTGTTATTTTTACAAGAATATGTGTGAATGTCCTCAGATTGATTTACACATAATATCCAATCATATTGAGTGTATTTATATTTTTCACTCACAATTATGTCATTAATTTATCCTTTACCTAAGGATACTGTCTTTATAAGGGATTTCATCTCAATTTACATTCCTTTGAGACTTCTTTATTATTATGCACCAATTCACTTTTATATGGTGTATATACTGTCCTTTGACATAGTTTATAATGAAATCCTTTATTCTCATGGTATTATAAAGTTTCTATTACCTCAATTATTTGTATTCAAGTTTCTCTCATTTGGATAGTAACTATAACTAATATATCATTTTAAATGTTTTAAAAATTTATTTTTCTAAATATTTCTCATTGATATCCATGTTTTAAAAATGGTTTTATGGTTTTATTTATGTAGACATTAATGTATTAAAAATAAAATTACATTTAAATGTTTCAAAGTGGTATGGGACACTTTGATTCAAAAATCTATTTTTAAACGACTTCGTGACAAATAGTGTGACATTTAAATGTTTTCAAGAAAATGGGGGATATTTCTATCAAATTATTTTGATGAATATTTTAATCTATGTCAATATCCATCATTATTCTTGATTGAGGTTAATATGTTACAATAAAATCTTTAATATTGTATTGAATGAGTTACGTTTGACCGTGGATGTTTTATTTTTATACCATTCATGGTTTATGGATAAAGTAATGACATTTAGTATTCTAGTTTTAATATGAATATTTACGTTATGTTTCAAACTTTTCATATAAGGAATGAATTGGACTTAGTAAGTGACGGGTGGAGCCCTCTATATCTCTTCGATGCATCTGTAGGTATCATGATACAAACTATTGTCTTGGCACAAGGCCTTCACAAAATCTTATTTGTAGTCTTGGCACAAGGCCATGACTATGTGGTTATGAAGTCTGAAATTATGCATTCCATCATTTTGAAAGTGGTTATTGATATTTCATGTGATTATTCGACTAGTAGAATATCCATTTGAATATGTAAATGGAATTATTTGATTTTATTATTTCCATATTATTATGAAGTTCATGTTTAAATGAATTTTGTTTTAGTCTTATACATTGCCTTAAATTTTTATTCTTATTTATGAATGTTTCTTCTTTATTTTTATCCTTACTGAGCATATGAGCTCACCACTTTTTGTGTTTTATTTGCCCTAGGATGTGAAGAATTATATTATTATAGTTTTTTAGGGATAGTCTATCGGATCTCAGTGTTGTCTATGGAAAAAAGCTTGTTGTAGTTTTCCATGTTATGATGTAATGTAAACCTTATGAATGCATCTAATACTTCCAAGGATACTAAAGAAATCAGTATTTTGAGACGTGATCTTTTGTGATCAGGCCAATTATACATAATAATGCACCAACTCTAGGCTTCTGGTTTCGGGGTATTACATTTGGTATTAGAGGAAGTTTAGTAAAAACCTTGGAATATAGATTTAGATAAACTGTAATTAGAACACATTACCCTTAGATAGACATTGAGGATTAGTATATAAGAACATCCTAGAATTTTCTTATTTTAGATATTGTGTGGGTTTTCTAAACAATAAATGCTTGTCTAGAAATGAGTAGGTTGAGGTGGCTCTAGCACAGATGTAACTAGGAGTGAAAACTCGGACAAGGAGTTTTGGTCTTGAACCGGGATATCTTGGTACACTAAAATGGGCCGTGCTTCACTCTTGGTTGGGACACTCCCGGGGGATATGCTTAAGATAATTCACATTTTCTTTACAAACTGATTTGATGAATTTTAATATAAGATGAGAATAAATAACCGTCATTAATCCTAAGGTGTTTTCGATTATAAATAATGTGTTATGATATTATCTAAATGATATTATGACTCAAACTATGCTTTCTAGTGTTAGTAAATGGCTGGATTTCAACGAAGTCATGGTAACATTGAACATGATGTACAAGGTGGGAATGAAAAATGAAATGAGAAACAGAATGTATTTTTGATAGGTGTAAAAGATATCGTGTTCATTCTGAATCAGTTTTCCAAAAATATTATCAATAACATATATATTAACCAACTCATAGACTCAACAAGGAAGAGAAAGGTAGTGAATGATAAGAGCTCCAGTAGTGGAGACCGTGGAGAAAAGAAATATCAATTTCCATCACCTAGGAAATGTGGAAGGAGACACCCTGGGAAGTGTATTAATGGAATAAAGAAATGTTTTATGTGTCGGAAACAAGGACATAGAGTAAATAATTATCGAGGAAAAATGAGGAGTACTATGTAAGAAAATAAAAATGATCCCAATAATCCATTTACAGTCATTTTCCGTAAATGCATGTGACCTAAGCATTAACCGATTGAGTTTTCTATTCTATAGGATAACCCCTTGGTCAAGGAAGAACCTATGTAGAAATAAATGGATGGTCAAATGATTAAAAGTATTAGTGATCTTTGTTGAAGGGATTAATTTGTAAGACTTTTCTCTTAGGTGTTACCCTGTAGTTTATTATGTGAAAATGCTATTTTAGGAAGAATTATGCTTTCTATTGTGGATATAGTTATAAATAACCATTTGGGTTTATATGACCCTTGATTTTGAGTCAATTGCATTTTATTAAGTTTTGGGATAAAAATGCGAGGTATGAGATAACATTTGTCATGAAATTATTCTATAGTTATTTTAAGGAATTTATCTCATTTTGGGAACGTTATAAAATATAGTTTTTTGAAAAATGAAGACACGCAGTCCGTTTGACAACCCATCGCGTCAGACAATGCTATAGGAATCTAACCCACAACCATAGTGTGATTGGGATTTATTCCCTACCACTGGAATACGTGAAGTCCCAGGTTAGTGTCACTAATTATTTTTAGTCAAATGATTTTATTGATCACTAATAAGATGATTTGGGATCTTATGTCTTAACAAATGGATATCCTTAGTATAGGTAAATGATTTGGGGATTAAGTGATAACTTTTTTTTTGGAAGATATTCTCTCTGTTGGGAATACTATATGCCTAAGGAGAATACAATAAAATGGGATTTCATTTGAGGAGTAATGGTGTATTTTTATCTATGTTTTTATTGTGGATTTATAGAAATTTGGGTTATTTATGGAAATGATTTACCTATCATAGAGAATATGTGATTAGGTTAAATACTTTTAATTATGTGACATTAAGAGTAGACAATGTTATTTGGAAATACAATTTAACGTGGAAGACTATGTAATCAAATTCTTTTATGTTTTGGTTTTCCATATTAGTTTGTATTATAATGATGGATTTTAAGGAAATTGTTTATTGAATGGTATTTATTGAACTTCAGGTATTGTTGGTTTAATTTTATAAATTAAGATAAGTATTTGTTTCTCTAAAGGATTATCCTTTTTGGGGATCATTTGATCTTGTAATAAACATTTTGGTTTTGGTTAATCTCTAAAGAGAGTGTAAATATATATATTTTATCCTTTGTGGATTATGTGATTCTATAGAAGTTTATTCTAGAGCTTCAGGTGTGACCAAGTCATCTTGAATACTCATCGTTTAAAAAAAAGATGAGTTAGTGGTATAAATTTATTAAAGTATGAAACTATACTTCAAAAGTAATTATATCTCTTTATGTTCTTAGTCAATATCATAAATAAATTCCTCAAATTTATGAAATGGAACTTAAAACAAAAAACATTATCCATTTAATTTTGCTACTAAAATAATAATGGACATTTATGTCATCACAAGTTTTTGGTTTTCTTGTTGTTAACTTTCTCCTAATCTTGTTTTCTATCACTCTCCACAAGAATTGACACTTATTTTATCTTCCCTATCCATCTTTTCCTACATGGAATCCCAGTGTGGGTTATCTCGGGTGACCTTTGTACTTCTCTTTCTTTCTTTTAAAGAGATAGTTATTTTGACACTTTTTCCAATGTGGGACTTTCAATGAAGTTCCCAAGCCCAATTTTAAAATTGCGAGGACGTAATTTCCAAAAGGAGGGAAGAATTTAACACCTCAATATTTCATAGAAAGTTATTTTATTTAATTCAATAGCGTGTGATACATGCAACACTGAGTTCGAGCACCCCATGACTTACCAAACTAGCCGTTCAAAAGTAGTTATGAATAGTATTAAATGAATTTTGAATTTTATATACTCCATATAATTTTAGAATCCATATTATGTTTTTCTTAGACATAATATAAGAAAAAATTCATTTTTTCAGATAAAAGAAGTATTTTTTTTAAAAAGGAAATTTTTGCACCTTTTAATGGAAAACCCTTTTTAAAACCAATATTTGACTCTTTTATATATTAAATTTAATTAAATTAAATTCTTCTTTAGAATCAGGACATGAAAATTTATTTTGGATAAATTTTTCGTACTTTTCTAATAACTTTTATATTTTGATGAATACTAAAAAATGCTAAATTTTAATTGATTTTTTAATCTATATAGTTTATAGTGTTAAATTATGTATTTGAATGGTTTGGATGTATAATTAGATTATATTTTTATCATTTAATACAATGTAGGTGATTATAAGTAATTTCAACATAAACACATGTCAGTTTTTTTATTGTTATTAATTTTTAAAAACATGCTTTTCGATTTTGAAAACAAGAATTAATTTTAAATTAATTAATTATAATTCCATGTTTTGAATTTGGTAAAATAGAATTCATTTTTTAATTTGGAATATCAAAAGTATCTTACTCTAAATTTTTGTTATTTTTCAAAAAACATTCAATGTTTGATGAATAGTGAAAAACATTGTATTATAGTTTAAAACTGACTTTTTATTTAATTTTTTTTATTTAAATTTATTTAAAGTAAAAATAGATATATATTAACTATATAAGTTCAATATAATTCATTGGAGTGATTTTATAACAAAATGTGATGTATAAAATTTTACTAAACTTTTTACCATCTTTTACACACCTCCTATGAGCATTTTCAAATTTACATAAATTTAATTTTACCACTTCTATGAGTTGAATTTCAAAAATCTGAGAGACACAATTGATATCAGTAAGTAAAATGTGGTTCAATAAGATGAAAATAATCTTTGGTGAATAGTAACTTTTTACTTTTATTTACCACGATTAAAAGTAAATAGGGTAATTAATGGTAAAAATTAAATTATTATTACCCTAAAACATGTCCTAATTATATTGGATAAGTTTAATTCGACCAAAAACAACCTTAGGAATAAAATATGATCTTTTAGGTCGATTTGGATTAGATTAGGACATTTATTATTATTTAATTCAAAGAAGAGTTAAATGTTTTAAATTCAAATTTAAATAACTAAATTATTTTTTATATAGGGTTAAACAAATGATAAATTCAGATATAAAAATTATTTATAAATATAAAATTATTTCCAATATAATGATATTTTTTTATTTCTTAGACATTATATAATTTAATTTATTTAGGACACAATGATGATGTCGTAATTACCTAATTAATGAAATATTAAAATAATTGAATTTATAAATATATTAATAAATGTAATTTAATACTTTTTAGGAGTTAAAATAATTTTCTAGGTTAATATTACATGTTAGGGTTGGATAAATGATTTTTTAAGTAAAAATTCTGTTATGAATTTAGCAAAAACAAAATAACAAATAGTATAAAAATTGACTTAAAAGAGTTTTCAAAACAAATATTATTTTATTAATTGATATTATATTATTAACAATCTAATGTTCAGAAAAAAGTCTTATATAATGATATATGTATCATTAATTAACCACTTGGGGTTTTCTTGATATTATATAATAAGTTTATTAACCATATAATATAAAAATACAAAGAGACATGGTAAATGTCAAACTGTTTAACTAAGAGTTAAATCTAAGATATATGGTTAATATAGTGACCCAAACATGTCTAAGACCTATTTTTTGAGCCTTTTTCAGCCCATCCCCACCATAGCCATTAAATAATTAATTTTTGATTCATTAGATACTGAAAATGATGTTATTATAAAATAATATTTCTAGCTTTTCTTAAGGTGCCCCTCACCCCTCTTATAAGAGGGAACTCCCCCTTCTCTCTAATTCACACCTTCAAATCCATTAGGATCGTCCAATACCTTCCCAAATATCCTCCCAACTCTCCTACCTTCATCCTAGAGGCATTAAATTTGTCAGAAAGCCAACCTAAGGAGCTCTTTTAGATCAAATCAAAAGGAAGAACCCGAAAAAGAGGTAAATATTTCATCACCTCTTTCATGTTTTTTTCTTCTTCCACTTCCTATTTATTTGTTTTTTCCATTCTGAAATAATAACTCCAGTATCTTCTATACACTGTGATGTTATTATAAATATGTTAAAACTACATTCATTACTTTATCCATCCTTTGAATGACATGTCACCATACGTGCGTACGTACGTCTTGCTGTCTCCACGTTGTGGTGTAGTTGTTATTCAAAAAATTATTCTTTTGATGGTATAATAATGTTGTATAATTGGTGTAAATAATAAATATAACAAGATAATTATTCTGTATATATTATATACCATCCAATTATATATGATTTTTATATGAAAAGAATGATATTTTTGCTCATGCGTAAGTATGGATTACCGTCTCCACGAACGCGATGAGATTCATTCCCTATAATATCCATTCAAGAATAATTTTCATTTGATGATTAAAATTTATTTTTGAAGTCTTAATATCATTCTTAATACTAATAAGATACATCCTATCCATAAAAACATGGCTTACATAACCAAGCATATAAAGGAGAACGAATCAGTTAACACCCAAAATGACGATAATACTAAAATATCAATATTAGAAGATCATATATGATGTCATATTAATGTATATGGTTATTTTATACTTTAATAACAATTATTTAACCATTATAAAAGAGATTAAATTACCCTCGATCAAAGAAAAGTACAAGGTAAGGGGTTTCTTATCTCACATTTAATTCTGTGAGATTTCCATTGTTCGCCACTTATTTATTTGATGTGGTGTATTGTGTACTGGAATTTGATATATATTATCATTATTCTCTTTATATTAATGGCATTCCATGATTCATTTGTGGTTAATAACTTTTTTTCATACGACTCGATTGACTACAATGAAGTAAGGGTTTCTCATCTCACTCTTTATTCTTGTGAGATTCATGCTATATTGGACACTATTTCCTTTTGTGTGGCGTATGTAGTGTCCATGATTTTATTCTTGGTGTAATATAATTTAATTTTTGATTATTTAAATCTTCATTGTATGATACTTTTTTCATGGGTTGTATGTTTCCTAAGTTACAAAATCGGTAAGGGATTTTCAAATTTCAATTTCCACTCAGTGGGATTAACGCATAATTCATTGATTATTTTATTACAAGATTATGTGTGGAATCACTATATTTTATTTATGTAGTAATTTCCACTCCACTTTGTTTGGATATAATTTTGATACACATAATAACTATGTTGATAATTTCTCACATCATTTAAATAAACATGATCTTAACTCAATTTCCATTCATTGAGTTAAAAATCCCAGTCATTGGTGTTGTTTTTATAATAATTTGTGTGAATGTACTCTCATTTATTTACACTGAATATCGAATAATATTGAGTGTATTTATATTTTTCACACATAATTATTTTATTGATTTATCCTTTACTTAAGGATATTGTCTTTATAAATGATTTCATCTCAATTTACATTCCTTTGAGACTTCTTTGTTGGTATGCACCAAATCACTTTTATATGGTGTATGTACTATCCTTTGACATAGTACATAATGAAATCCTTTATTATCAATGTATTATAATTTTTTAATTACCTAAATTATTTGTATTCAAGAATCTCTCATTTTGATAGAAACTCTAACCAAAATACCATTTTAACTATTTAATAATTTATTATTCTAAATCATTCTTATTAATGTCCATGTTTTAAAAAACTTTGTAAGGTTTTATTTATATGGACATTAATGTTTTAAAATTAAAATTCCTTTTAAATGTTTCAACGTGGTATGAGAAACTTTGATTCTAAATCTATTTTTAAACAGCTTCCTGACAAATAGTGTGACTTTTAAATGTTTTCAAGAAAGGGGGGATATTTCCCTCAAATACTTTTCATTATTATTTTCATCTTTGTCAATATCTGTTATTATTCTCGATTGAGGTTAATATTTTACAATACAATCTTCCATATTGTATTTAATGAGTTATGTTTGAATGCATATGTTCTATTTTTATACCATTCATGGTTTGTCGATAAATTGTTGACATTTTATAGGCTAGTTTTAATTCAAAGGTTTATGTTATGTTTCAAAAATTTTATGTGAGGAATGCATTGGACTTAAAAATTGATGGGTGGAGCCCAGTATAGCTCCTAGATGCATCGGTAGGTCTAATGAGACAAACTAGTGTCTTGGCACGAGGCCTTGACAAAATCTTATTTGTAGTCTCAGCACAAGGCCTTGACTATGTGGTTATGAAGTCTGGCATTATGCATTCCATCATTATGAAAGTGGCTAATGATATTGCATGTGATTATTCGACTAACAGAATATCCATGTGAATAAGTAAATAGAATTATTTCATTTTATCTTTTCCATATTATGCTATAGTGCATGTTTAATATAATTTTTTTAATCATATACATTGGAATAAATGTTTATGCTTACTTATGAAAGTTTTCGCTTTATTGTTATTCTTACTGAGCATATGAGATCACCCATTTCTTTGTTTTATTTGTCCCATGATGCGAAGAAGTATATTATTACTATCGTGCAAGTAAATTCTATGTGATCTCAGTGTTTTCTATCAAACGATGTTGTTGTAGTTTTCTATTTTAGGATTTAATGTAATCCTTATAATTATATCTAGTACTTCCAAGGCTAGTAAACTAATCAGTCTTTCGAGACATGATATTTTGTGATCATGCTAATGATACGTAATAATTCACCTTCTCTGGGATTCTAGGTTCGGGTCAGTACATAACATGTTCATGAATATTCTTGCCACATAAATAATCATACATATTAAATCAAACATAACATAAAGGTTACATATGGAATGAAATGGGTGTCATAATCATGTCATAAGCCATTACAAATGGGAAAATAATAATAGTGTCCATGAAAGAATATATTTCGAATATTAATGGAAATTAATAAGGTAAAATAGGCATATATAATGATTTGTGATGTCAAACTAAACTGATAATAAAAAAAATATTATTTAAGAATATTTATAACTAAAACATTTTAATTTGGTTTAAAAAAACATTAAAGTGGTTTTCAAAAAGAATTTGGAATAATATTTTACATATAAACATAAGTAAATAAAATGGGTTATCATTATAATAAGGCTTATTTTATAAAATATTTTATCACTAAAAATTCATTTTAGAGTGCACTAAAAAATGGGTAAGAATTCAGGAAGTTCCCTTAACTCGTGCTTGCTTATTGAGAAGAATTTTTTATGGAACCTTTTTAAAACATGTATATCCCTGAAAAAAAGAAGGAGGACTGGATATTTATTGATGATTTTGAATCATATAAACATAAGTTATAATATTCCCATAAAAATAATAGAGAATTTCATTTGGGTAAAGAGAGAGGGAAAATAACCTGAAGGGATAATTGAGGTTCGGGTAGAATCGACTACCTTAAGTTCTATGGTGTACATCACATGATCATAATGTCTTTGATAACCAAATTATATTCATTAATTAATAATTCCAAATAATATTCTATATGAATTTTATTTATTATCATTTTATTAAGATCTTTTATGTCCAATTTTATGATTTATAGTGTTCAATTTCATTGTTTGTAAGTGCTCATTTTCATAGTTTTAATAATCTGGTCTCTTTAATAATAGAATGGAAGTTCATGTAAAATGGTAATGGTATTAAAAAAGTTTAATTATGTTATATTAATGAAATTAGAGAATATATAATGGTTATTTCATCCATTTGATTAAATTAGATATGGTTGAATCTTTAGATACAATTTTATTTATAATTGGTTGGATTAATTTGCAGGGTTTCAATCACAACGAACTCATTTTGTATTATAAATTAATATAATGTAAAGAAATTGATTCCTTGATATTACATAAGTTAAAATAATTATATTATAATATGGTTGAACTATAAAAATGGTTTTAGGACTAGCCAGGAATATGGTAATATAAATTGAAAACCTTTCATCCTTGAGTGTGATAAATTAACACATCTCAGAAGGTATTTCAATTTTTTGAATAAAATGAGAGTAAAGGAGAGATGATGATGAATTATGACATTATCATAAAAAATAACATTATATTTAAGGTATTGGAGTTATCATACCATTTGGAATAAGTGATTTTAGGAGCTAAAAATAAATTAATGGAACTTGAGAAAAAAATAAAAGAATCGAAAAAAGGAATTTACCTCTTGAATTTATCATATGTGAGAGCCTCCTTAGGGACGATTTTTTGCCTTTTGATAAGACCAAAAACTCTTGGACATGGGGGGGGGGAGATTGGGAAGGGATTTGAGATGAGTTTTTTCAAGGTAAAAGTCTTGAGAGGTGTGAGGAGAGGAGGTGTTGAGGGGTGGTATTTATAGTGGAGGATAAGATATTTTTTTCAATATTTAATTCATTAGTTTATTTTATTCTCAAGAAAAACAATAGTGATGATCTGTTATCATAAATATAGTAATTAGATCGTCTGAGTTTTAAAAAAATGGTTCTTAAATCAGCCATGGATCAATTAATAGTGTCTTTAATTTATAATATATATAACCCAAAAATTACCATATTTTTCTTTTCATCAAAAATACAACTATTTCAGAAAAAAAATCCCAAAAATTTACCCTCACCATTTTTTGACATAGAGATTTAAAAATTATACTCCATTTTCTAAAAATAATTTTATATTTTTTTAAAATTTAATTTTAAATTAAAATTATTATTTAATAGAAAAATACAATGTTTTATATTAAAACTATTTTTCAATCATTTTGAAAAATTAATTAAGATCTCAAAAATTATTTTATAATCATAAGAGATAAAAATTCTATTATATGAATACATTTTATGAAAATAAATTTTATTTTAATATATTAAATAAATCATAAAATTATAGTTAAATGTACATGATATAAAAAATATAAACACTTATTTAATAATTTATAAAATATTTATTTACATAAGAAAAGATATAATTATATCATATTGAAACTTATAAGATGTAAAAATTTTATTTATAACTTCATTTTGGAGGTTACTACCACATTGTCAGGTTTACTTTTCAAAGGGGTCACATTACTATTCCAAAGGCTAAGTTACTATTTCATCGGTATGTGTTACTTATCTTCTAGAGAGACCTTTTATTTACCAAATTATTCATTTGTAAAGTTTGTATTGTCTTCTATATGTAATATTATGTGGTTATAAAATAATAAATAATTATAATAAGGTAAATATGTTGATTATGCATCAGGTCATTACAAATGTAATTAAGCAAGGCATTATTGGTTTAATCTCACGTCATTTCAATTTCCCACAAAATATAAATGTCATCAAAATGTGGGATTAAATTGTGTATTTATAGAAAAAACTACCATAGATTTTCATGAATGGTGTTATGTAGTCATGTACACTATTGATATTGGATTTTTGATCAAACATACCAATAAATGGGATTTCTAGGTTCTATAAGATTAGTGTTATTTTGTGGATAAAGTTTGATTATGAGGGATCAGTGATTCATTGATACCTACCATGTTTATTGTTTCTCTCAAAATTTTAGTCTAGTTAAGATTATATATCCCTCCATATATTTATACGATTCACCATTCATGAAATTCAAAACCATAATATTCACGATCCTTTATTCATACAATGAGAGATATATGGTCTTGCATGAATAAAATCCCCAAAATGTTATTAAATGTTAAATGGTTATAAATTTTGTTATATGACATCATTTTGACATTAAAACATGTCAAATATAATTTTGTTAATTGTTTAATGTTCATTAAAATGGTGTTAACATATATTATGTGTTTTTAAATGGTAAAACCTTTTTATAGGATTTAAAAATCCTCCAAGCATTTTTACTAATTCATTTCAATAGTATGAAAAATGAATTCTTTACTCTTCTGTGGAGGATCGCATCACCACATCACAATATTGGGAAATTTTTTAAAACGATATCTAGCCCTTGGTCAATATAGAATAAATAGTCATAAAGATATCCAATTTACTATTTATTCAGGGGTTGAGGTACTCTTTCATCTTCAGGTCATTGTTGATAGGACAATATCATGTTCATCGTGAAAATATATGCACCATATTGTTTTATAGAAATAAAGTCTCAATTTTTTAATTTATATCAAAAAACATAAAACAAATGAATTTTATAATTTTTAAAAATGATATCTCATGTATTTAATATAATATTCTTCGTCATCAAATCAGGGGTTTCCCATATGAATTACTTCCATATATTCCAATCACAACTATTACCATAAAAAAATGTCAATGATGTTGTTCTAAATGTTAAATTTTATAATTCTTTTGTTAGATTTTGGTAAAGAATTAATTTTAAATGGAATTTATTTATTTACAAATAATGATGCTAATATAATATCCAAGTCATATTATATAAAATCCGTCAAGGTCCCTATACTGATGTTGTTTAATACAACGAATTAAATTAGAATTCCAAAACCCTGATCTAGACTACCATTGGCCACTAATGTGTTCCCTTATACCATTACAGAATTTGAAACATTAGAGAGACAATAATATATTTCCTGAAAGAATTATTTACCTCAAACTAATCATTTTATATCTAAAAAAATGAAATACATAACATAGAAAAATACCCAAAATTGAATGAATTCATACAAATAATTTTTGTTATGTATACATCCCCTTATCCAAAAATAAGCCTTTAACAAAATATCCCAAGCATAACTACCACAGTATCTAGGTCAGTTATCCCGTTAGATCAAAGGACATTCAAGATTAATTTTGGAATTAAATTATTTTTCAAGCCATCTAGAATAAACTCTTTTTAATGGTTTCACCCTATATTAATTGAAAATTAAATTTCAGTCCCCTTGCTGAAAATCTTACATGGACTTATTCTTGGTTGGATGTCCATACAAAACAATAGTAATTAGATCTAAATAACATGAATAATAAAAAGATTCATAAAAAATATATGTGATTGAAATAGTTTGAATTAACCAAAAAAATCCAAATAAAATTATACATACAAATCCTATAAATGGAAGTAAATACCATTTTAATAATTGACATTTTTTACTGATAAAAATCAAAATTAAAAATTAAAAACCATAACACAGGAACACCACTTTGAAACCCATTCTTCCTCTCCATATATAGTATCAACCATAAATGGTCCAAAAGGGAATTAGATATTCTGAATGGAAATATAAACATATATAAAAATATAAAAAAGGCATACAAATATCAATTGGTGTGTGTTTGTGTATGGTGTGAGACAACTGGTCGAGTTGGAACACACCATCAAGTCTATAAAAATCCATAAAAAAACAATAAGTAAATATACTTTTAAATTGTTATTATGAAATATGGTTTTTTAAGGGAATAAAAAAGAAAATTGAACTCTTCTTCTAGTATTAAATATAAGAAATTAATATATAAAAAATCAAATAAAATATAAAAATCATAGTAAAAAATAATGACACTCTAAATGAGGGCCATTTATTATAATAAAAAAACAATTTCCATTTATTTTAAATCCTTTGAAAAAATTTAAATTATTAATCCATAAATTTTATTTTTATTGAAAACACATTTCCACAATCAATTTTTAAAGACAAACATAAATATTAAGAAAAAACGTATGGGATAAAATCACAACTTCGGTTGGAATTACTATGTTCAGGGAGTACAACCAATGTAAAAAAATTTAATGGATCCCAAAATTATACAACATCATAGAGAAATAAACCAGAAAAATTCCATTTATAGAATCTCCAATAAGGGAATATGTTTCATGAGAAACTCCATAAGTAAGAAAGTGAGATTTCATGAATAGTGTTATAAGATATGACAAACTGTTGACCTATTATTCAATATAAAAATCAACAAATCACCCAATTATCCAATACATGTCACATAAAGACCAACCCAATTAGCCCAGTTGTATCACATGACTAGAGGGACACTAGACTATTTTTGATTTAAATTCATTTAGTATTAATCCAAATTTCTATCTTATTTACCTAGTTTATAATTACCAATCTAATTTGGGGTTGATAATAATGAAAAAACATTAATTATTATAAAAATAAAAAAATCATAATTAATAATTATCCCTCACCCCCAACACCATCACATGAAAAAAAAACTTTCCCCAACATTAAACCATCTCATAATATGGAAACATAATAAAAGGAGAGGAATTAGTTAAATATGAAATAAGAGGGCCTCATAAGATTAAAACATTTATTTTATAATGATCTAAATCAATATTTAGGTGAAAAGGGATTTAGGATTCCACGTATTTTTCTAATTTAGAAAATCTCTTATTTTCAAGATTTTATTATAAATCACATGAAAAGATAAAACAATCCAAATTAAAAATATCAATATTTAAATCGTAGAAAAAATTATTAAAATAAAATAGAATGTGTAAAAATAATTATTTTCCTTGAAAAAAATGTAAAATTCCTCATAAGTATTTTCAAAAAATCATAGCTTGGTAAAATAATACATATCGATGAAATAAAATATATACATAGAGAAAAACATATATAATACTCCTAAAATTCACAAAAAATAATTTATAAATAATTCATAGATATCATACATTGTTAATGTTTTTGAAAAAATGAATTTATAAATCTATATCCATAAAAAATCTTAGAGAAATGAGTTTTGAAAATTCTCCTTCATTAAAGAACACCGCACAACTAGGTCATACATCTCTAAACGCTTAAATATCTAATACACTATATTAGAAAAAAACCGAAAACTATCAATTATTTAGTAGGAAATTTATGTTCATGGAGATAAGAAACCCCTATGTGAAATTTAAGGGGATGATTGGATAAGGGAATACAGGATAAAATGGATATATTACCTCATGAATATTTTTTGAAAACATGAATCGGAGTCCAAAAAAAAATAGTAAGGATATAGTTCTATCTATTACTGATCTCGATGTAGTAGTATAGCCAAATTCGAAATAAATTTTTGTAAAATCCTTTGAATGAAAATATGGTTTCATATAAAATTTGAAAATTTAAAAATAAAATCTAAAAGGGACTCACCATGGTGTGTTTTCCAAACTAAAAATATGATGTGTCATTTAATTTCCAAAATATGAAGGAAACCATGGAATGCCTTGACATAACCCAACATTTGTAATCTTATCGTCAATAACCTGTTACACCATGAAATGAAACGAGCTACTCCCCATGGAATAAACAAAATATATAGATTTTATATTCAAAGTCTTAGTGGCATATGAATTTAATCTCCAAAGATCCTCCATAATTATCCACCACTAATACACAAGAAAACACTAATAAAACCCTTGCATGATTCCTATATTGAAATCCCTTAATCAAGAAATCATGCAACATTCCTATAGTGGTGTTAGGTTTAGCTATTTTCCCATCCATAATAGCACCATACCCATGGAACATGCATATCAATGATGGATGAGGTCACTCAATTGACTTACCAATAAAAAGGTTTGAATCACTTGAAAGATATAGGAAAGGACAAAAATACATAATTAATTGAAAAAATACATATTATATAAAAAAATTACTGGGATGTATTTATAATTCTTCCCATCGTGAAACTTTCTATGCCTATAATTTCACTACGAAAATGGAGTAAAATTGTATATGAATACATAAAAAATGAAAATAATATTTTTATTGGAAATGGAAAGCTAATGAAACCCCTAATATGGATGAATTACCCAAAAAAATATTCCTCATGATTTATGGAAGACATCCATTGATAACAACTGTCATTTCTAAATCAAATTAAATTAAACGAGGAAATAAATCATTCTCAAAGATCATGGGGACTTGTTAAGGTCTCCACAGGCTTTATATTTAATCAAAAATGGTTAGTAAAAGGGAAATTACCAAGAAGAAACAAATCTATAAAATACCCAATTGAAACCATAATTCCATTTGTAGAAACTCCATCTAGTCCAAAAACAAGATTAGAATTTCATATACAACTAACCAACGTTAAAGAATACACTTTAGAACTAAAAAACAACATTCAAAAAAAATTCCTCATCTAGATAGTGTTGAAGTATGTTCCAAATTAGGAACACTAAAAATAAACAAACAACATGGATCTATCCTTGAGTCATGGAAATTGAATTGATTATAACAAAAAACCTCACTCATGTAATTCCACCAATGATGAATCCAAGATAATCCAAATAGGCTCCATACTAATCAAAAACAAAATAACACATATTCAAAACCTTTATCTACTTACCCAAGGATCCAATTTTTTATCCTTCAAAGAAACTCTTTAGACGGGATGAAAAAAAAATTCATGATCACCAAAGAATCATAATCATAAAAAAATGAATTCCAAATATTCCAATATAAAATAATTCCATGTCAAATTTATAAAAAAAAAATACATTAAAAGAATCAATATAATCTAAACTCATCACAGAAGATTCCCAAAATAGGAAATCATCAATCTAAAAATTACACCTAATGCTTTTTCCTCTTATAATAAAAAACTAATCTTGGTAAAATTTGTTACCCTCAACAACATGAATTAATAGTTCAGGTATAGGGATCTTATATCCTAGCTCCACCATTATGTCCTTATCAACTACCTTTATAATGATAATAGATCATATTCTTACAAAATGAAAAATGATACCAAAACCTACACATCTCTAACAACTCCATCACCACAATTGGTCCTCAGTCACCATGGAAATAAGGGGGAAACTATTCATGAAATCATCGATAGGGTCTGAAAAAAAGAGAGACATCACCTCCATAACTATATTATGAGTTATAATAGAGTAAAAATATAGAGGAACTACATCTAAAGGATAAGTATAATAACCTAAATCTCATCCCAATAAAGAAACCATTAATATTACATTAAAACATTTTTATTTCGAATGATTTTAATTATAAAAAACATTAAATTTCATTTATTTTTATTCCTAATATCAGCTAAAAAACCCCTCCATAACAAAGATACATATGTTGAAATATAAATCCATGAAAATAAGATTCATATTGTAAACATTAATAAAATTAATTTCATTAAATTCACAAACCTAAAATAATTATTTTAAAACAAATTTCCCCAAACCGTACCCTTGAAATATTACTTTTTGAAACTTCACTCATTATTTTAAAAATTAAATTATTCATAATAACAACCTTGTTACAAGATAAAATCACAATTTCTTAGTAAATAAATATCATAACCCTAATTTGTACCTAAATTCAATTTTTTTATAAAAAAAAACCCTTCAAGATATTTCCATTTCATTATAAAAGTTATTAATATTAATTAAATAAATCCAAATACCCTTTAATAAAATATTCCAAAATACTATTTCTAAAACAATCCAAATTATGAACCCATTAAAAAGAAATATATATTTTTAAACAACCCATTAATCCAGGTCATTAATTGAAATATTTTTTCAAATTATCCTATATACTGAAAACAATCGTCTAAAATATAAATGAAACAATATAAATCACAAATAATACAACCAAAAAACATCATAATAACTATAAATAATTCCCAAACAGAAGGAATTACATCAGAATTAATTCAGATATAAAATGGGTTGAAATGACTATTTAGGGAAGGATTATATTTTGTATGCCTTTTTTGAATTTTGTATGGGATGCACACCAAACATAAAATATTACAGGTGATGTCCTCAGATATATCCTTACACGATCTAATTGGTTTACCAGACTATGTAGGATGAAAATAAAGGTCTACTTTTTTACTGTATGAAAAAAAATTAAATAAATCATAAAAATGATTTAAAAAATAAACTTGGGGTCTAAATTAAATCAACTAACATCAACATACATTAAGAAATTAAAATAAATCATTGAATTAAAATCAAAATCCTAGTAACATATCTAAACTCAACATTTTTCAGGAAAGGATGTGATTAGGAACCTACCTATGATATTACTCTTGAACCACATCCTTATTAATTTTATTACTACATGACGCCCAATTGATACACATGAACTCTATGAAGATTATTTTAAAAAATCTAGGATCTAAATTGATTTATAATGAACTAGTTTAAGAAAACATTCCATATTTCCCAAGTAACTATTTCACTATATTCATAAAATTTTATTGATATCAATGGGATAGAAACTAGTGACCCAAACTCAGGGAATTCAATATATGGAATGATTTTTCCTCAAATGGGAGTAAATAATAATTTGGATATTTTATCAAAAAAATTATTTGGAGTGTCATTATGTGGGATGTTCATAAAAAACAAGATATACTAACCAAGTTACAAAAATTATCCTAAATTTCATAATTAATATGTTTCATTAAATTTATTTAACTAACATTCCATATTATTAAAAAAATTATACAATAAATCTATTAAAAGTAATAAAATACAAATAGAAGAAATGTAATTTTTCTAATACAAAACAGAAAATAAAAATCAAAACAAAGCATGAACCCTGACCTAAGAACACGAATATAAAACCCATTATTTCTCCCCACATACAAATCAATAGTTAGCATTCATAATGTAAAATAACCAATATAAACAAAACCATTAACATGTATAACAAAATAATGTCTAAAAAAACACACAATTATGTATGTATGGTGTGAGGTAAAATCCCCAGTAGCACCTCACTAAATAGTCTTTATAATTCCATACAGGAATTTTTTTTCTAATTTTAGTTTTAAAGTATATTGAAAAAATATGTTTTTCTACCCTCCTATGTTAAAAAGAAACAAAATCACAATCTCATACCCATTGAAAAGAAAAAACCATTATTTTTATACAAAATAAAATGAGATATTTACTTGGTAATAAAGCTTTTTGAACCCAAAATTATGGTATATTTATTTTACAATAAAAAATGAACCATTTTCTATCATTTATATCCTCTGTTAATATATCATAAAATTAATCCAACCATTAATCTTCTAATCAAAAAAATTTCGAAGTCACTTTTTAAACACCACGTATGAGATTAAACCTGATAAAGTGGAATAAAATTCACAACATAATAAGGCACAACTATTAAAAAAGAGAAAAACAAATGTAAAAAATTTTATTGTCCAATGAACTATACAATCATAATAGGTAAAAAGACATAGAATCCACCTTATAGAATCACTAATCAGGGAATACGTTTTTGGGGAAACACTATGGGTCCTAAAGTGATATGAATCAAATAATACTCTAACATGGGAAATTCTATTGTTAATTTTTTTTCGAAAATAATTGATAAATCACCTTTCTATCCATAGTTTCCATTTCAGGGTAACCCACTCTATCCTTATTGTATAATATAAAATGTGGGACAAGAGTCTATGTGTGATATAATTATGGGTATCATAAATCTAAACCCCCTTATAAGTTGTCTAGGATCCTGTCAATAATCTAATGTTCAGTTGAAAAAAACAAAATAATGATTTTTACATGAATAAACAATTCATTAATAATTAATCTGTTTCACCTCCAACAACCTATAATGAAATATTCCCATTCCATATAAAAAACATATAATAATATACAATAACCCATCAAAAATGTAGTAAAAGGACACTAGGATAAAATAGGGTCTCATAGGAATCACCAATTTTATTTATAAAGTGATAAAGGAGCCTTCAAAAAAATAAAAAACTCATAATTCCATGTATTGATCTATTATCGAAAAAATGTTCATTTTAATGAGAAAATAGAAATAAAATTAGAATGCAACACACCACTTTTTCCCTAAATAACCATTTTAAATGTTATTTATGATAAATTAATAAAAATATAAGGATAAAACCAATCATATTCCATAAAAATGAAGAAAAATTTCTCATAGCAATATTCATTAATTATTGCCTTAAAAAAAATTAAATTATAAGGAATTACCTGACATAATTAGAGAAAACTATTTATTATACGTATAAAATCTATGGGGAAAATTTATAAATAATTCATACTGATCATAAAAATTTTTACATTAATAAAATTTAAGCTATTAATATAAAATTTCATAATAATTTTAAAACAAAAGAATGAAATTAAATTACAAAACTCAAGACATTGGAAAACAAATCATTATAAGTTATCCTCCATATAAGCCACAAAAAAAATAATGGAATACCATTATAAAAAAATAATGACTAAATCCTTATATTGGAACCATATTAAAACCCTAAATCACCTAACATAATGATTAGGTTCTTAATGCTAAGGGAACTATAGGAGAATTAGAACATGGGATGCGATAACTGTTAAAAAAGAGGATTGAGAGATTGTTTTTTGTAATAATCTTGGAAGACATTATGGAAAGGAAAAAAATAATATAATAATGAGATAGTTCTCTCAAATGGATCTACCAATGCATCAACAGAATCATATTGAAAAGGAAAGGTGGAGAAAATTGTTAAAATAAATAGGGAAATAAAGAAAATTGAACCCATTTGAAAAAATAAGATAGGATTATTCCATGAAATAGTGATCTAAACCTTGATACAGTGTGTCCTAATTAGCTAAAATTATATATACATATTGGTAAAATTTATTTAAGGTTTATTAATAATAAATTTCATAATGAAATAGTTTTTCAATCATTTTTTAGGAATTGGGAATTATGGTCATAACGAAAGAATTGAAAAAAAATATCGAAACACAGTCTTTACATGCCACGTATCACATCAATGATGTGTAGATATCCTTGAAAGCATACATTTAAGGCCAATGTGTAGTATGTGAATCTTATTCATGACATTAAAACATTACAATGTTTTTTAATCCTTTACATGATGTGAAAAATTCAATGATAAAAATCCTACCTTAAGTGAAATGAATGCATGATGTGTAGATATTACACAATGTGCATGTCAAGAATTATCTCCTGGTAAAATATTCAAACATTTTCTTTAGTGGGAATAGTGGATCCCAATTATATATCATGAAACCAACATACATCATGTGAATAGATCGAGCCCAAGCCACTTATGCTAGTAAACAATGTGTTATACTTTCATGTGGTATACTTATCAAGGAAATTAATATTTTCAGCACACTTTCTCACACCAATGCTTTGAATGACATTAATTGAACTCATTTTACATCACTAATTTTAATTTTTTTCATAACATAAAATAGATTACATTAATTCCTTTTGTTGTTTTATTAAATATTTTTTAGTTGTTAATCCTTCTTCATCCATTCTTCACCTACTGTAATCCAATTTTCATTCCTGATGATCATTTCTATCATCGCCTTCCATTCTTCATTAACTCACACACTGTTCTTCATCATTTCATAATCTGTAATATGTTCTTAATCACTTCATAATTTTTTTGGATTACCAGTTTTCATTTTATTAAAATTTTGATCATATTAATTCATTTTATGATTATATCTATATTGATTTCAATTTTTTTCATTTATTATTTGTTTTTCAATATTATGTTATATCTTTTGAAAGGATTTATTATTATTCACAATATCCTTAATAATTTATAACTTATTATCATCACCACCATATCTGGTGAATCTACCTATGGTTAGGGTATCGGTGTAGGGTTTTTACCAAGTCTAATGAATCATTAGATTGAACCTTGGTAACCGTATCGTTGGAAATTAGGATAATAATAATTTTTCATCACATTCATTCAAAAAAGCTTAACTATGGGTAACATGATTGAATAAACCTAAAGTAATAGGAGTTGAAATTGAATATGAACATTATATTTTGATTCATTCTACACAGAATCCAACTGTAATAGGTTATCAATGTTACCACGAACATGGGATAGTTGTAGCATTGGTAGATCTAGTTTGATTGACTAAAACCAATTGCTATCTTTTTTTCCGCTTCGCTGCCTAAGTGATAGGGCCATTCAATGTTAAATATAGGATTATCTTTTGTCATGATCCATAAAATTTACCCCACTCCCTTACATTATTAATGTGAATTCAATGCCAAACTACATCGTAATAGTTAAAACAAAACAAGAAGTGTGAAAGAGATGAATCCTCCTGAAGGTTTTTGTTCAATTCTCTTTTGACCAGCCCAAAGTCCTTATGGGATCAATGTCAAACTTTCATTTTACTATTACCGTATATATGTGAAGTTTAGGAATATAATTTATATTCTCATTTCATCTCATGAAATCTAAATGAAACATGTGGGTGGGTCAAATTTTGGAACTATTCCCTTGGATTAATTTTACTCGGGAATAATAACATGTGGTTTGAACTCTAGATTACATAACCCTCTCCCTTTCTTATATTAATTCCCTTTTTATTTTTAAAATTTTTCTCCTTTGGGTGAAACTTAATCCTCTTTATTTCTCTCTTTTGATATTTTCATATCCACAAGTGAATGCGCTAGGGGGCCTTGAACAACTCAAGAATCCTTGACCAAAAATAACAACTTCTCTTCAATCCTGATAACAATAGAACAATTGTTCCATGCCACCACATATCAATAGAAGAGCATAGAAATATTGTGCCACCAAACCTTCATGTCCCAAAATATATGTCACCTACCAATTTGGGTGAGTGACCAGAAATGCAAGGGAAAACTATTATAGATTACAGTTCACCATTCATTATTGGTATTTCTCTTAGATGGGTGAATCATTTAATTAAGTAACACACTTTAGAGATATAACCTTGACTCATCCACACAGTCATTAATATGGGAAGGTTCCACTGGATTCAAATAGAAGACAACCATGATCACATTTCGAACTATCTTGGGATTTGGGATACCATTCACAAATAAGTAATATCATCTGACACCATTCGATTAAATTGATACCCTATCTCAATATGTGATAGAGATAATTATTGGACAAAAATTAAATATCTTGATCTAATAAAAACATAGGACGAATTAATAAATAAAATTTATGACAAATACTTCCAACCAATCTAAAAATGGAATCTCCCAAATGAAATTAAAAACATCATATATGTTTATAGAGAATCCACATGGTAAGTATGGGATAGATTCTTCATTATAAACTGAAAATTATTGCATCATGTACTAGATGTGTGGCTTCATTTATAGACATTATTTCAAGGACTACAGCCTACTCCATGAATAGTAGTAGGCATCAATGTAGATAGAGAACTCAAGCTCCATACGTCAGAAAATAGACTTGAAATTTTAGATGATGTCTCTCACAATGAATGTATATAGAAAAGTTATATAGTACTTCCTGGTGTTAAACTTATCAAGGGTAAGAAACTACACACATCACTTCTCAAGTAGTGGCTCTAATAAATAACCTGGAGTCATTTCCGTTGCCTGCAACTCCACCACCCACTCCTGCTTCAGTAATGGGAATTTATTCCTATGACATGTGAAGAGTCACTTATTCTTACCAAGATTACAGGAAAGTTATGAAATAATCCCATGCTCAAGATTGTAATTATATAAATTTCATTAAACAAGGGTAGTAGTACTATCATCACTTGTGGAATCAAAACAATTACCAACAGAGGAAAACTTCACAGCCATAGAAAAACATAGTTTACATTCAACTTATGAGTGTAAAAGTACAATAAATAATTACATACCACCTTATTACCCACCATATGGTTCATCTCCTCCACCATAGCAATAATTCCAACAATATTTTTTTAGTTATCACCAGTTTCCACAAGCACCAAAACAATAGTATTAAAAATTTCTCAAATGAAACTTCAACAACCCCAAATTCTCCAAACAAATCATGATAACCTACTCAAATCCTTAGTGCAGTAAGAAGATCAGTAGATGGAAACCCAAGAGTCATAGATGAAAAACCAAAAGGGTTACCTATGAATCCTAGTTTATCAAATGAGAAAAATTTTAAAGACCTTATTGAATCAGCTCTTGAGTACTCTATCTGGTAATATTGAGGCTCATATGAGGGAATATTCTAATGATGTAATTGTAAAAGATAAAAATGTGTTGTATTTTTTGAAACAATCTGAATTCAAGGAAATAGATTTAATAAAATTATATGAATTTAATCATGAGAGAACTCAAAAGGAAGAACCATGTAACAACGATCTATTTGAAAAAAAGTCTAAAAAGGAATATAACTATTTAGAACCTCCAATATAAAATCCACCTATCCAATTTACTAAACAGATTCAACAAGGTGTAAAGGATGGGAAATATAAAAAATTCTTGGAATAATTTAAACAATTTAATATGAATTTCTCATATGTATAAGCTATTTCACAGGTATATTTATATGCATAATTCTTTAAGAGCATTACCTTAAGAAAAAAATTCAAAATTTATACTTAGTATATGTCTCTCTGTATTAAGAGATCTCTACAATAGTTCAAAGGAAATTTCCCCCAAATAAGTTTCACCCTTATAGTATTTCAATTCCTTGAATTATTGGGGCTTGTATGACTAAAAAGGCATCTTTAGGTCTTGGTGAAATTATTAATATAATTACCATGAGTGTTTTCAAGAAAATATGGATAATTTAATTTAAACAATCTAGGGTGGAACTATAACTTTTTGACCACTCAACCAAGAACCCTCAAGGATTTCTCAAGGACATCTAAGAAAAAGTTAAAAAATCCATTTTCACCACTGATTTTTCTATTCTGGATATGGAAGATGAAGGTGATATCCCCCTCTTTCATAGAAGAAAATTTATCGACACTAGAAATGTCATGATCTATTTTAACCTATGTAGATTTATTTTTATAGTTGTTGAAGGTATGGTTCTATTCGATGTGGAGACGGTTTTCAATAAAAGTAAATTTTTGAATAATATTCAAACTATCTATTATGCTAACAAAAAATAATATCATGTGAAAAGTAAATATGATATTGAGATATCACAACCTGTTGACAAGGGATCTAGTTTTCATAAGAATGAAAATTTCACTGAACCTTTGTAAAGATTGGTTATCCCACCATTCAACCCCTATTTCATTATGAGTCATTTTATGAGAGGTGTCAACTCAATGTTAATGTCTTCTTCTTCATGAAATGACTAGATCATGAAAATAAATATAGAACAAACAAAGAGGGAACCCATGGTTGTTTTAATATACTTGGGAATGGTGTATTAGTATTTAGGATAGTTTAAAGGGATGGAAAAAGTATTTAAAGAGTGTATGATTCAAAAAATGGGTGAACGGTTTTAAAAATACACATCTTGTATGGTATACACTACGTTTAACAGTCAAGCATCTGAAAATTAAAAAATTCATGATTTACAGATCACTTGTTAAATATAGGTTGTGTAATTTTAAAGATGGTTTTTAAAACATATGAACTTTGGAAAAACACTAACACCCCCCCCCCCCAAATCACTCCCTCTTCGGCACAAGGCACCCCCTCTCTCGAGCTCTATTCTACTAACCACACACCCTTTATAGAATTCCTCCTATCCCTATCATCAACTAATCTTCTTACCATCCTCTAATATACTTATCCTTTCCCTCCATCTGAAATATCCTAAATTAAAACCATTTTTACCCCTCCTACTGACCGTATGGTAGAGCATGCAGACATCCCACTAGCACCAAATCAGTGGGGAACCATACCTCCTACAGCACCCTCAGATCTATTTTCCTCGTATTCTAGATCTTCCACTTCATATGCTTCCACATCAAGGAAATATTTTTATTCCTCTAGTGATTCACAATCCTAACACCATCCCCACCACCATCAATTACTCCTTTTTCTAAACCTATATAATAGGTTTGGATGGCCCACATCTAGGATAAGCCAGTGTAGACAAACCAAATGTTGGACCTCACCTTCCTAGAGCACATCCACATCACCCATGATTTCCTTCACCTCATGGACTAACTACACAAAAACTATATCATACATGTGTTAGAGAAAAATTATTGGTTGTTATTCCTTCATTTCATTGCACATTTGATATTTCATATACTTGGAGGTAGACCATGGGAGCTCAGCCTGGGAGATTTTGTAGTTAACCTCATAATTTGCATAGTCGTTTTTGTCCCCCTCCCCTCAATTTTTTTGAATTTGTATCATGATCTTAACCAGGGTGAGGCTAAAGAATTTGGACTAGGATCACCAGAGACTGCCAAAGTGAGTATCACCCATGCACCATGAAGAGAATAATGCTTTGAGGTAAACCCCTCTCTATCCTAAATAGGGCCCTCATCTACACATGGATAGCACAAGGTGATGCCCATGGATGGGTCATCAAGAACAAGGTCCTTATTATCATAGCAGCCATGGGTGGCCCCACCATTAACATTTCTAGACATTATGAAGAGAACTATAGGATATTGGAAAAGATAACCTACAAAAGGTTGATTGGTGGATCTTTCATTACCCATTTGGGTATGCATCATGGGGACACTGAGGTTTCCCAACCCCACACTTCTCTTATCCCTATTGATAGAATCACTCTTCTCTATCTCTTCAAGATGGGGAATCTCGTGGAAGGTGGTGATGTATTTTTACTTGTACCAGTAAACATGGTGGATGATGATGAGTCCCCTAATCAACATGTTTATGACCCAAACACACCAGCATTCCCACCACATTATGATTCTCCCACCCTATCCTCTACTACCTCCACCACCATAACACCAATGTCCATCACCCATACTCCTTCCACCACCCTTAATCATTCTATATCCACCACAACCCTTCCCACCCCATCATACCCTATAAATATCTTGTCTATGCATTATTGCATCCTGGAAAATCTATGTTGGATTTCCCACAACGTTCTCTTCCAATTTCCCGAGGTCTCTTTTTTCACCAACCATCCATGCCACCAGTCACTACATCCACCCACCCACAAAATCTAGTAGATTCTTCATCCTCCACTATTCTCTCCCCAATTTTTACCTTTGATTCTATATTAAACAAACAGATAGACTCTCTTCCCAGCAAGTGTGTTTGGAAGAGTGGGCTTGGTAGGGGAAGGGCCCAACCCCTATACCATAAACGGAGGTACCAATTTTCATCCCTACTACTAGACACATGGCCACCCTTGATATTGGTATATTTACACCACCAATCATTTTTTATCTACTACCGCCAAAACACCCACCAACATATTTGGTCCTAAATCCCCTTCCTACATCACTAATATTGAAAGTGTGGACAATTTGTAGGTACCCTCTATTCAGGTGGAGACTCTTGATATATCCATGGATGATTTTGATTTTACTTCTATGTTTATTGTGTATCCCCCCGTTTTTGTACTCTGTTTGGGTGATAACATTATTTTTATTCGTGTAATCTATTACTCTTTGATGTATCATTAATATATAGATATAGGGGATATAATTTTTTCTCCACAAATTATAGGTTTATTATTTCTTTCATTATTTTATTACTTTATCCTCGTGTTTCTTTATGCCTCATCCATGGTCATTGATGTTCCTATCCCACAACCATCTACCATCCCACATTAGATGACTCAGTATTTGGTTGATATAGAGTACCATCTTGATGATATTTCAATTGAGATACATGCTCTATATATTTCACCACCATGATCAGCACAAATTCTTTTCATACCCCTCGAGATTCAAGGTTATTATTCTCTTGATGGGGTTAAACATGCCTAGAATCAGTGAAAACTCAATAACATAGCCGCCAGTTCTTGTAAGAGGTTGCAAACTACTATGAAAATAGATGACACTACCTGGTCCTTTTTCCATCTTTTATGTAAATGATGCCATTTTCTACGATTTATTCAAGGAAATCAATATTTTTATTTTTTTTATATTTTTAGTCGTGTAGTTTTAATTTATATTTAAATTGAAATTGAATTCTTAATCATAAGACATTATTGAACTTAAAATTAGCCACAAATTTTCTTATGCTTAAGCTACTTTCCATTACTATTTTCATTGCCCGACCAAAGACTGGAAAAAAGATGTAACTACCCCAAGCCCACAGCAATAGGGTAAGGGTGGAAGAGCACCAAAGTCACAACTAACTGGAGCAGATATTTTCATTAGTACATATATACATACATAACAATCTCATTCCAAAATTGAAGAGGGAAAGAGTAAAAGTTGTAACAACACAATAAATAAAACCAAGAATGAAAAAACCATTATGAAGTATAAAATTATGATAGTATAAACTGAATGTAGTGGAGAAAAATAAATTCCCAACCAAAAATATGTCCCAACATAAAAAATTTGGAAATGGGAACGGTTGAGAGATCCCAACTCTTGAATCCCAATCTACAACCACTATATGTTGTCCAATGACACGGTATCCCTATGAACCCTTGAATTCAAGTTCAACCTATTAGTTATCTCCAAAATACATGGCATGTTTGGATAAATCACATGTAGGGTGAGTATATACATACCCAATAGCATCCCTCAAAAGATGAAGGGTACCAGTAAGAGATACATTAGGAATAGAAAGATAGTATATTTAATATATAGTATAAGAGAGAAGATCAACCCAACAAATAGTAAAATTAAGATCATTAAAACACAATGGGGATAAACATGATGAGAATATGAACTGTCCATTGAGTCTTCACCACCCACTGTAAGAGATTAGATGCATATAACCATGAGAAGATAAACATGGAAACACATTGCATACCTTACACATCTTTGTCTCTCCTAGAAATAGGGTAACAAAATACATGGTGTGGGAAGATAAGAAGAATATATATATGCTCAGTCAAAAGAAGCTTAAATGAGAGAGTAAGGGGGTCTCCATCTCATAAATCATCCTACAGAAAATAGTATCCAATAGTTCCAAAATCTAGAAATCATGCTCGACATATCACGCATCAACCAAAAGTATATGTGAAATTCAAGCCACACCACATCAATGTTTCAACAATTCAAGGGGGAACAAACTCAAAGTAGAAGACCCACTCCCTAATATGTCCGAGGAATTCCACTCTATAAGTATCCGTATAGGACCCAAAACCATGAAGATGGGTGTTCTACTCTTGTTTCATGTGGACCTGTGTTGATGTTGATGATGGGTTCCTCTAGGAATGTATCAATAGAGGACATGTACCCATGCTGTTGTGGGGTTCCTATAATAAGGTAGATTTAGAGGACCCACAACCATGCCTTTGGGGGTTCCACTATAAAGGATGAGGACCAACACCCTAGTACCACAAGGGGGTTACACTCTAGTCATTGAGGACATGCTCCCTATATGATAGAAGGGGTTACACTCAATATATTCCAATAATGGTCATTCCTGATCACTATCATCATCTAGAATTTTTTAATCAGACTCCATTCTTAGATAAATTTATCTCATATCATCAAATCTGCAACTGATGGAATTACCACATTCTATGTGAAAAAACACTCAAGATAGGCTACTCATCGGCTAAAAACCATGTTCAAATGAATGATATATTGATGATTGATGTTTCTTAAAATGATATTAATGGGTACATTGTGTTTGAGGGGAACCACATGGGATGTGGTCTCACCCCACCCCCTATATGTGTCCCTTGTCGGAACATGGATTCATCCAATGTAGAAGTACACATTGTGTAAGTGGACTACATGGTGTGTCCAAGATAACTAGGTCGGGGTCATGTAATTCTCCCTATGTCTATACACCAGACCCCATTCCCATGTACCGAACCTCGTGTCTGTGTACTGGAGTACATGGCCATGTATGTAGCTTTGGGATCCATCGCACTGGTTCTCATCCTAGGAAGGGGTAAATGGTGTATATTAAATTAACTCACCCATTCATCAATAAATTTTCTAAAATCTTGGACACCATCACTAAGGGAATTATGGTCCATGTGTTCATACCATTACATGGTGTCGAATCAGGTTTTACCAAAATCTTCATATATAATTTATCCACCCCAAATATATCCATCTTATTTAGATCCAACATCAGGTTATCTCAGATGTTTTGAATCCATTGATGGACATTAGATTCTTGATGTTTTGTGGTTGGTAACTCAAATATGTGTTGATTTTCGGTGAACCCATACCTGCCTCAAATATCGTGCACATCTTGATTCCTTTTCCTTAGATTTCTTGATCTCATCCCACAAAAACATTGTTATATGCCTCACAAGTTTCCCATATCTGGACATAGATGTCCAATTTGTGCATCCTTTATTAATATGCCAGGGTTCTAGTGGACCGATCTGGCTCAATACCACCCATAAATGTCAAACTATGTCCATATAGACTTATTGGAGACGAACGGGAATAAAAAATGTATACAAGTAACATGAAATTAGGTTAAATGATAGATTCCAAGTGTTCTTAGACAATCGATCAAGAATATGGATCCCACAGTTTTAATCTAATGGAAAACATTTTATTTTCTATTCCCGCACACATGTAAAATCTTCTAAAGGATGTATATCAATGAAAAATATTCTATCTAATAAATATATTTAATATAAGGATTAAAAAACTGATTGAGGAGTCCTACCTCAATGATGGATTGTTCGTCGATGAAAAACCTGACTTCCAATGATCTAGAGAAGTTGTTGTGTTTACTACATCATGATCTAATCTAATCCCGAGTTTTGTCATCAGATGAGGATATTTCCTAATAGAGGAGGGGGAATGAGATATTGATTTATCCTTGGGTCAATGTGCCTAACCCTAAATAATCCATCCTGTTGATATTCTTATAGTGTTATCAGTTTCACTAAAATTAATTAATTAAATAATTTAATAATTTAATTAACTTATTAAATTTACTCTACTGAGATAGGAGCCTAAATTGCACATTCCAAATAATTTTATGTCTCACATCAGTAAAAACTATTTTCCAGACACAATTATTGTATCAGATTTCGGATTTGAGAAACCGCTTAACAGTTATACCATTTTCTTTGGTCGAATCATGAATTTGCAATATAATTTATATTTAATAACTTTATAAAATTAATTTCAAGAAAACCAGGCCTCAAAATCACTTTTCATCTCACTTCCTATCTTTATAAATATATATTTGAAAAAAAATCAACGTGTTACAAGGGAAAACGGGTTCTCTACATTATTGTATCCTTAAATATTTTTATTCCCAAAAGGAAAATCTAAGAAAATAGCTCAACATAATTTTTCCACATATGGATCTACCTAACCAAAAAACTCTTTTGAATGTTCATGTGCATCCACAACATACTGACTAAGGGAACAGTCTTTCCAAATATATTCCTTTCATCCTAATCCCCAATTGCCACCTGGTGATCTGAAAATTTGGCTTCATCCTCAATGTTAATCTCACCCCATTCGATGATGTACATGGGGTCATAAATATTTCTCCTTATTTGAAACATGTGGAAGACATCATGCACACACTCTATCTATGGGGGTAGAGATAGGTGGTAAGAAACCTTGACAAATCTCTACATGATCTCAAACTGCCCGACGAACATTGGTGATAAGTTCCCTCCCTAGTCATTCTCCATAATCCTCATTGTGGGGATACTCCCATGAATATGGGGTATCCCTACTTGAACTCTGATATAGTGACCCATGCTTTACTTAAATGTATAATATTTCATTCTATGGGAATATTCATAACATTAAAGTAATAAATTCTCGAGTACTGTAATAGTTCAACGTCATTGGAAACATGGAAACAAAATCTTTTATCCTAGTGAAAGAGCTTCAATATATACTATAAAGATCTCCACCATCAGTAAATCTACCTATAACCATTCTTCATAACCTGGAGAAAGGAAACAGAAGAAAAGTGTGAGCTCAAATGTGCATTAAGGGTAAAAAATGGAGATATGTAAGAATAATCATGTGAATAAGTTTATGATAACATGATCATGAAAATATAATATCATACCCAACATATCAAAGGTCATATACATAAATCATGGAATAATTATTGGAAGTTCATAAATCAATAATCATAAGGAAATAAAGAAAAATAGCTATTAAATCATAACATAAGAATAAAAAAATGTAATTTTGGCAGAAAAATAATTATATATAATGATTTCCATAGTTGTAAAGGCATTGATGTCGAGACCATATTAGTGGATAAAGTCCTTTACTGAACTGATATCACACCTCATTCCAACCATGTATTATTAACCCGTGATCAACCCTCATTCCAGCCCTGTATTATTGAACTAAATTCATATTTTTGTCCATACTTGTAATACTAAAAGGATTTTATTTCCCATTTCAGCCTTAACATATTGAACCACATTCATTTGTCATTTCATCCATTTATACTCTTAACATATAAATCATCACCCAATGCAATGGAGGGATATATATGTCCCCCCAATATCATAATTACATTATAAAGACATGTTTTATAGGATCATAAATAATCATATCATAACCGATGTAATGAAATGGGTATCATGAACATGTAAACATATCATAAAATGTGTAAAAAGATTCATGTTTCGTACTCATTTCATCAAAATCATAAACCATGAATGATAAAGGGATTTCATCAACATATAACCCATGAAACATAAATGTATTTCATAAAGACCATGATATTAACGGTAACACATTTATATAAATAATATTAATTGAATCATTGGATTATTTCTAATAATGGAACGAGTAACATCAATGGATGTCATCTTAGATAGTAAATAATTTTCAAATTCCATTCAAAAACCATTCTTTAGAAAAATATCTATTCTACTTTGAAAAAAAAATTAATACATAAAACCATTTGAAAATAATTTTCATAGAAAAATACCTCAAAATTTTATAGAGAATTCTTCAAATATTTTTGAAAAAAAATTTCCTGGAAAAATTAAATGATAAGTCAAAACATTTTAAAAACATTTTTCGTTAAAAACGATTTAAAACCCATTTCTTTGAAAATAATTTGAAAACATATTAAGAATGTTTGAATTTTTTTTGAGAACCATTTCGTTGAAAATAAATTGAATCATAATAAATAAATATTGAAAATGTTTTGAAACCCATTTCAGTGAAAATACTATGAAAACATAAAATTAAGGCTTGAAAACATTTTGAAAAATATTCCAATAACATAAAAAAAATTCTTTAAAATTAACCTTTTAAAAATGAATAGAAAGATTCAAAGATATAACAATAGGTAATTCTGTACATGTTGTATGTGGTAAAAACAAAGGATAATGGTATATTTCTTTCGAATCCTTTTTTAGAAAACATTATTTTTAAGGAACATATATTTCTAACCGAATACAGGGTAATGTTGGGATTTCTTAAAAAACAATTTCTTGAATATCTTATTTACCAATGAGTGGAAGAAATGGTAAAAATACATGAATAAATAATTAATAACTAGGGGAAAATAAATTTCACTAATTGTTTTTGGAAACTAATCCTAATATGTCACCAAAGTATGCATAAACATAAAAAATCTAGAAAGTGGTGAAAATTTATCAATAAAAACTTATAACATGGTAATTTGGGATCATAGTATTTATTTTAGAAAATAAAATTACATTAAATGTAAAAAATAATCAAAATAATTAAATGAATTAAATTCATGATATTACATGTAATATTTATATATAAAAACCTCTAAATAGAATTGTGTATCATAACAAAACATGAGTTTCATATAAGGAAAATTAAGACACAGCTATTTCATAAATTTGGTAACTTTTGAAACATAAACCCCATGGAAAAAGGTCATAAAATGGATATTTTAATACCTATAAATATAATTATAATATACATAGAATACAATCTTCATCATTACATATACCTCACAAAAGGAAGGAGCGGTGAACATAGAATGTATCTCATGAAAATAAAAAGTGAGAAAAAATCTTCATACTTTGTGCCTGACGCTCATCATACTCATTAAAATCACTTGAATAATAATTATATGTTTATTATAAATATTTTATAAAAAAATATTATTATATCTAATGCAAAATATGGTTTTATTATGACCTTATATTACCAACTTGTTTACCATCCTATGTTAAGGATTCACTATGGGTAATATTCATTTTGTTCTTCGTATGTGTCTTAAGATGTTATATTATTAGTATTTATACTTCTATAATGATTAAAAAAATGTAAACCAAGATATAGATATCAATTATATGCAATTTTTTTATAATACTATATTTAATAAATAAGTTTGAAACACAATACACCATTCATTGATATAGTTGGTCGTAAGTATGCTTGAACGATATTTCTGTTTAATTGTAACGTTGAAGAAAATATACTAAAAGAAATATTTATATATATATATAAATAATTATTAAATAATATTTATTTTATCTTATATATAGTATATATTCACTAAAATCATCCATAATAAAATCGATTTATTGTATTAAGAAATCATATTGCTTTGAGGGGAGATAGTCTACACTTCATCGAACGAAATTATCATATGAACACCAATTGGAAAGTATAAAATATATATGTTGTAAAAGGAATAAATAATATTAGAAAAATAATAAATATAATATGTTAAAAGCATAAAAATATCATCCCTAATAATACCCATCAGGAGAGGCGGTAAAGAAAATTGAACAATCCTTGTTTAGTGAGGCAGAAATTCGTCATACACATAAACAGTATGTTTATTACTCACATTATGTAGTTTTGTGTAATTTTAAGAGATAAAATTAGTATAAAAACATCCTCATATATTTAGGATACTATTAATTTTGTAAAATAATGTAACAAAGAGAGTGTATGGGTTGTACAAGGGAAATAAAATAAAATAAAGGACTTGATAAAATATGTTACCTCTTAATCGGGTAACTCTTTCGGTTTATGACAACAGGATTTTATGGATTTCATTCTTCCCAAGTGAATTATAATAATATTAAGTGAGAGATATTTGGAATTACATTTGTAAGATCATGTCTTATCCTATTATTTTTGAGAGGTGTGGGGTTGTGGGATATGAGGGGGCCTTTATAGGAAAGGAAGAGGAATCTGTTGGAGTATTTGAAAACAAGTTTGGTGTACACATGTTCTTAAGTAAAAAAGTCATAATACCAAAATTAATCCAAAATTGGAAAGTTTATTTACTAAAAATAGACATATAATTGATTATTGACCAATTTCTAGGTCATTTGGGCCACTACGATTTCAGTTTGGTCTTTAGTATAGCTTAATTTGACCTTAATCGTTGTGATTAATTTTAATCAGTTTTACTAATCATTTTTGTAAAAAATTATATTGATCTTATATACTCTATATATTTTATTTATTACAATGTTTTATGTATGTTTATTGAAACTAATTTCATATAATCTGAAAATGTAATATTAATGTAAATCCCATAAAAGGGTTGAAATTGCGTTTTTTCAAAGTAGAAAGAAGTTTAATGATTTATTATGTTTTTATATTCAATTTCAAATTTAAATTGATATTAAGGAACTAAATTGTATAAATAGATTTATAATTTATTGACTGCGACCTTAAAAAATATTTAAAATATAATTTAACATTAATAATAATCTAAACAAAAATCTAGTGTTTAACTAAAAAGTAGTAATTTTCACTTTTCATCAAAAATTGAATTTCCTAAGAAAAATCCAAAAAATTCACCCTAATATAATTTTAGTATTCTAAATTAAAAATTGAATTTTGTACTAAAAAATAATTTTTATATATGTGCCTAAATTTATTTTTATTATTTTTTATAAATGTACATGAAGTATAGCTCACAATATTTTTAAACATACAAGGTCTTTACCAAGAAATGTATCTTTCATTATCAATATTTTTTATTGTTATAAAACCATTATAAATAATATTTTAAAATTATTTATTATTATTAATATCACTAATTTTAATGGATATGTTATGACTATATCATTTTAATAAATATAATATAAATATGTTTAATAGAAATTATGTCTTTCATCTGATATAGGCAAAGTCGTTTTTGTAAGAAGTGCAAGCCATGTTTATATTGTGTGTGTCATAAGCCACGTCGGTTCCATATGAAATGAATTCCTGAAATATTTTTTTAATATATATATATATATATAACTATTTCTAGTGTCATGTGAATGTAAAATATCAAAATGATAAAATAATTCGAAAAAAAATCACAAAATATTAGGGAGTTATATTCTACCACCATTAAAATGAATTTCACCCTGAAAATTCTTATGGGTAATCAATGGTTTTTTACTTGAATTTTTCATTCACAGAAACCCACTTTATAATAATTAATACTAAAAAATTCCTTAATAAGGAATTTTAGGATCATAACGGTTACTCAATGTAACATATATATGGGTTTCCACATATGAGAACATATGTTGGGGTGGTGATTTTACATAGAAGAAAATCCAAAATATTTATAAGGATTTATTGATGCCATCAATCAAAAACAACTAAATAATCAAGGAAAAGTTTGTGGCCACAAATTTTTAAGTCTGAAATGATTAAAAGGCCATAGGTTCAACCATATTAAGGTATTGTGAAAACACATTTTCTTTGGATCATTATCCTAACATTGAGTAATTAATTTATTGAACTGGAATATAAGGAAATATTCTTACTTTATATATTTCTATAAATAAAAAATCATTCTTTATTTATGATTTTACCAACATCTAATTCATCCACTAATTTGTGTTAAGGTTGTCCAAAAATTAACTTTTATCCCTACAGTTCTCAAATAAACATTTTGCAGATATTAAGGCTCAAATAAGATTGAGATGTATAACTATTTCTCTATAAAATGTATTCAAAATGAATCTGTTTAATACATTAATCTATAATCATAAGAAATAACACTATTGTTTCATCATAAATAATTATTCATTAAAAGTAATTATAAATTACCCAAGACATCACGCAGGCCAGTGGTAGGTGTGAAACACTTATCATTCTTCAATCATGGGTTCAAGACCCTAATCATTTTGAGACTTTATTGGTTGTCAGTTGACATACCTGGTGTAATTTTATAAAACCATACTACTATAATTTCATTTATTTTATGGAAATACTTTTAAATTAGTTTAATCACTAAATAACCTCTTAAACAAGGTTTTCAGTAAAATATCAATACATAAATACTTCCCCTGAAGTTTAACATTATCTTTTCCTATATGGATAATATGATAACCCATTTGAAAGATAAAAATAAAAAACCTTCGAAATAAATTCAAAAATATTGTTTAAAATTGATCTCCCATACATCACAAAGTAACTCGTGTTTTTCACATTCTAAACATGTGAATACCCTCATGGTAAATTCTCTTGGAATGTAGTAACTACATTAATAACTATAAATCCATTTCGAAAACATGCCTGCTTTATTATTCCATAGATTACTGGATATATCCCTCAAATCCATGAAGATGTAAAATTAATCCATGATAACATTAACTACATTAAAAAATGTACTTATTTATTTCTAAAGTAATAATTACCATTTAATTTACTTATGCATAACATCATTAACTTAACAAAAATAAAATATTAAGGGTTTTCTTACCTTAGTCAAAATATCAAATTATTTTAAATCACTTCACTAGTGCATTAGGAACATTCAACATGAACTTGTAAAAACTATGAAAAAAACATAAGTAGAACAATAATTATATATTTCATCATTCATATAACATAATTTTTTTATTCCAAACACATTAAACATGGTTTATTCAACTTTAACCTTATTCCATTAACAAGGCCACCTCATCTTATTACATAATACCTCTTTCCTTTCACATTTCATATATAGTATCTTCATCAGTATCAATGTAACCATTACATGCACCACTTTGTTTTTTCCCTTCAAGATCATTCATCATGTGACATTGAGTTGCATAATGATCATTTAATCCACACAAAAAACAATTAAACGTAGATGATGTCTTATGGAGGCCAAGATTCTCATCCAGTTTGTTAACTGAACTAATAATTTTTCCATGAAGTCACCTGTTTTTTTACCTTATATTACACAACAGAACTGTATTATTGTTCCTCTAAGACATTAACATAGGTGATTCATTCCACATTCCTGACACAAATGAAACTAAATATTCCTTCTACTATGGTATCTATTACCCAAACTCTCAGAAAATTCTTTCTATAAATTCCTTCGTAGGTCCAGGAGTAGGATGAGGTACATTTTGTTTATGATTGTCCATTAGAATATATTAGGTATGATCACAACATAGTACACTCCATTGATCATCCCACTTGACTTTTTAGCAGTAAATCATCTATCACATTCAACATTAGTCAAGTACCATACTGGTCCCGCCATTGACAAAAACAAAAAGCATAGTGTGAGCATTACTTATCACATAAAAAAACAACATTGTCATGAAAATAATTAATTATAGGATGTTTAAATAATGAAACCTTCCTTAATCAATGACACAATATGGTCATCATATGTTTTTTATACAAAATGTATATTTAAATCCTTCATGACGGTTCCTGAAGAGATTGGGAATTCTAAAAGAATATCCCCTGGGAGTTTCAAACTAGGTCTGAAGCATGGTCTATTTTCATGTACCATATTACCCTGAGTCAGGATCAGAACATCTTTTGGAGTTGTTACAGTAAGGTACATATATGCTAGATCCATATCCACATGTAAAATCTAGATAGGGGTGTATTTATAAGAAAACACTCACTCAATACTTTACTAAAATTCTTGGATATTTTATTATACATTAAATCATCCTTATACTTATCCTTAGAGAAATTCCAAGAAATATATATGTAAATAGACCTAAAGATATCTCAAAAGATTTATCATCAAATATTCCAAAGGATTACTAAATATTTCATTCGATGCCAACTATTGTGAAAGAATATTGACATATATGAATATTACATCATTTTAGATGAATATTCTATAAATTACAAAAATAAATGCCTGAGGACCATAATAGTTTAGTATCTTTGGTAATACAGAAACAAAATCATCTATCCTAGTGAAATATCTTGAACATCTCCTATAATTTCCTCCACCTTTAGTACTTATACCGAAAACCATTCTTCATAACCTAGTGAAAGTAATATCAAGAATGGGGTGACCTCAAATATTCAGTAAGGGTAAATATTGGGGATATATATGCATAATAATGAGAATAAGAGTATAATAACATATCAAGAAATTATAAAATCACACCATGTACATCAATGATATTCTAAAAAAATCATGGCATAAAGATTAGAAGTTAATAAGGCATCATTATAAAAAAAATAACATAATACATAAAACCATAACATATTAATAAAATAAGGAATTATGGAAAACACATAAGTATATATAAAGATTTCCATTATAGTTAAGGAATTGCTACCAAGACCATATTAGTGGAAAATGTACTTTACTAAACCGGGTTGACACTATGTTCCAGTCCAATATTACTGAACCGTGTTCATTTCTCATTCCATCTTTGTCTATAGGATAAGATATAAATCTTTACCCAATGTATTTTAGGGAGATTTTGGTACCACCAATCTCATAATGAAATCAAATATACATATTCCAAAAGATCAGAATTAATAATATCATAAACCATGATATGAACAGGGTATCATAAAGTTGTAAACATATCATAACCTATGAAAAAAGATACATGATGAATAATAATTTTATCAAAACCATAACTTCTGATATAGAAATGGATTTCATAAACATATAACCTGTGAAAGGGAAATTGATTTCATAAATACCAAGATATTAAGTATACCCCATTCAAAGAAAGAATATAAATGGAACTATTAGATCACTTCATGGAATGGAATGAGTAACATCAATAAATGTCATTATATATGGAAAATTATTTTGAAATATATTCCAAAAACCATTCTTGAGGAAAATTTCATTTCATCTTTGAAAATAATTTAAATACATAAATCCTTTTGAAAATAATTTTCTTTGAAAAATTCCTTAAAGACATATAAATAAGACATGAAATCAATTTGGAAATATTTGTACATGTGAACCTATAAAATAAGTTCAACATATTTTAAAAACATTTTCCATTGAAAACACTTTAACAACTTATAAATAAATATTGAAAATGTTTTGAAAACCGTTTTACTTGAAAACTTATGAAAGAAGCTTCAAAATGTTTTGAAAACCATCTCATTCAAAATTATTTGAAAACTTATAAAGAATGATTGAAATTTTTATTAAACAATTTCTTTTAAAAATACTTTTAATACATAAAAGGAACGCTCAAAATAAATTTGAAACCCATTTCTCTGAAAATACTTTGAAAACATATAAATATGTCTTGAAACCACACTAAAAACAGTTTTACTTGAAAACATATAAAAGTTGTTGGAATTTTTTTGAAAAAAGTATTATGTGAAATAAAATTTAAAAATACATTTTCTAAAAAATTATCCTTTTAAAAATGAAATTTAATCTTCAATAAAATAACGACGGGTAAATCCGCAGACACCGTATGAGGAAAAAACATTTAGTTTCCATGATAAAAGGGTTAAAAAATGCCCTGTTTGGAAAGCGAAAAAATGTTCTTTTGGAGAGATTGGTTAAATAAAATGGTTAGAAATATATTATAATTATTAAATGAGAATCGTATACTATTTTTGGAAACCATTTTTGGAAGACATGGCTTTTAACGAGCATAGATTTCCTATCTAATTGAGGGTAATGTCAAGATTTCATACAAAACACTTTATTAGCTATAATATGTACCAAAGAGTGGAATAAATGATACCAATATATGAATAATTAATTAAAAATGAGAGTGGAATAAAATTCATTAATGTTCATGAGATATGGGCCATAATATTTCATCAAATTAAGCATAAACATAAACAATATTGAAACAAAATGAGAATGTATCAATTAACTCATATTACTAAGTAAATTGCGATCATAAAATCCATGTAAGTAAAGGAAATTACATTAAACCTAAAATATTATTCAAATATGTAAATTAATAAAATAAAATTTAAAATTGAAGTATAAACACCTCTAACGATAATTTAGGTTCATAACAAAACTTTAGTCTCAAAAAAGGACAACTCTTAAAAAACCATTTCACCGATTTGGTAACTATTGAAACATAATCCCCGTAAAAGAAAGATAAAAAATTGATATTTGAATACCCATAAATTTTTTTTATAAGATACAAATAATACAATCACGGGAAGTACATAAGCCATAAAAAAAAGAAAACAGTGGAAAACCAAGCATGTATCTCCTGGAAATAAAAAGTGAGATAAAATCCCCTTACCTTGCATCTTGACTCTCATCATACTCCTTAAAACCACATGTATAATAAATATAAATTGTTTTATAAATCATTTATCGAACCATATTTTTATATCATTTCCCATATTTTTTTTTATTATTACTATATATTACCCCTTCAATTAACCATCATATGTTAAGTTTTCACTTCGGGTAATGTTCACTTTGTTCTTTGTATGTTTATTAATTTTTTATATTGTTAATAATTATACATAGATAATGATTAAAGAATTTAACCCATAATTTAAATATCATTTATATCCATTATATGTGTATTATAATAATCAATAGAATATATAAGTATGAAATAGAATAAACCATTCATGGAGATGGTAGGTCGTATATATGCATGAATGCTATTTTTGTTTAATTGTCATGTTGAAAGAAATATAGTAAAAGAAATATATACGTATATATATAATTATTACAATATATTTATGATATCATATTTATCTTATATATTCATTAATATTATCTTTAATACAATCCATGGATGTTATGAATGAATTATATCACTTTAAGGGGATGGTAGTCCATACTTCCTCAAACGATATTATCATATTAACACCAAATGGAATATAGAAATGTAATATGTTATAAAAGTAATAAATAATATTAAATAAATAATACATATACTATATAAGATATATAACAATATTATCCAATATAATTTCCACAAAGAGAGGTGATACGGAAAATTGAACAATCATCGTTTAGTGTGGTGGTAGTTCACCGTAAACATAAATAATATGTTCGTCACCCAGTAGATGGAGGTATTTGTAAGTATATATAAAACCAATAGATTAAAGAATATTTTTATATTTAGTATACCGGTGTTTTTATACAATCATGGAATAAATAGAGTCGAGTGGGTGGAAAATGGAATGTCAAATAAAGGACTTGAAAGAAGATGTTACCTATTAATAAGGTAATTCCTTTTGGTTTGTGCCAAAAGGATACCTATGATTTCTTTATAACCAAGTAAATGATTATTTGAGGAAGGGATAGATGTTTATAAGTGGATTGTGATGACATTTCTGAACCTAATAGGTTTGATATGTTTTTGGATGTGGGAGAGGTGGTGGCCTTTTATTGGGAAGGAAAAGTACTCACATTGAATTTTTTAAAACAAGTTTGGTGTACAAATGTTATTAAATAAAATATTAATAGTAAACCAACTCCAATAAATAATGTAAGTTTTATGGATGAAATATGTCCATAAAATAGATTTTTACAAGATTTTTGGTCATTTGGTCTCCTATAATTATATTTTAGTCCCTAATTAAGTATAATTTAACCTTAATCATTGTGATTAGTTTTGATAAATTTTAATAATTTTTGGTAAAATATTAAGTATATCTTACTAGACATTAAATATTATAATAATTAAAATGTTTTATGTCTTTTTCTTGAAATTATATTCAGATAAGTGCAAAAAATAATATAATGATAATCCTGCAGATGGGTTAAAATGATAGGTTTTTAAAGTAAAGTGAAGTTCAATAGTTTATTGAGTTTTTATATTCAATTTTAAAGTAAACGTGATTATAATGACATAAATTGTATTAATATATATATTTATCTAATGTGGTATAAAAAAAATTAAAATATAAATTTACATTAATAATTATTTAAATGAAAAGACAATTTTAACTAAAAAGATATATTTTCACAATTAAAAAAATGGCGTTTCTCAGAAAAATACAACAAATTCACCAAAATATAATTTTGGAATTATAAATTAAAAAATGAAGTTTATTTTAACAAATTTGTTTACTATATGATTCTAAATTTAATTTAATTTTTTTCATAGAATGACATTAAGTCTAGTTTATATTATTTTTAAACAAATAATGACATTACAAATAATTATATCTTTCATTATCAATATGTTCTTTTTCTATAAAACCATTATAATATATATTTAAAAAAAATTATTAATTTTCATATCACTTATTTTAAATGCTATGTTATAATTATATAATTTTAAAAAATCATAATAAAATTATGGTTTGCATAAATTTGGTGTCACTTATAACATACACCAAGTCAGTGTTACGGGTAGTGCAAGCCAAGACAGTATTGTGTGTAGTGTAAGCCAAGTTGGTATCATGTGAAAGAATTGTTTGAATTCATGTTTTAATATATATATATATATATATATATATATATATATATTTCTAGTGTCGCGTGAAATGAAAAATATCAAAAAGACAAATTAATCCGAAAAAAATTCACCAAATCATAGGGTTTTGCATCCAAGGGCCTACGATGGAAATCTGTAAATTATTTTGGTCTTCTTTTGGCCATCATTATCCACTCACTGATGATATGGACTTTCTTCGTTTTCACTTTCACCATTTCTAGTCCCATAAGATATGACTCTCCAATCTCTATCTGGCACAAGTGTGACCTTAAGGGTCTCACATATATGTCCTCAAAAGGATTCATGCCAATTGAAGAGTTTGTTAGAAATCTATTCCAAGGGATGGAGATCATCCAAGCTCCATATGATGTCTAACACACATGACCTCAGAATATCCTCTAAACCCTGGATAGTTTTCTCATTCTACCCATTAGTCTGGGGGTGAAAGGCTATACTCATCCTCATTTGGGTCTTGAATTCTACCTCAAAGCCTCCCTAAAACCCTGACATAAACAAAGCATTGTGATTAGAGAAAATAATTTAGGGAACCTCATGAAGGAGAACAATATCCCACCCATATAGCTTCCCAAACTCTATACCGAAATCTGCTCCTTGATGGCATGGATGTGAACTGTCTTTATGATTCGCTCAATAGCACCTAGATAGTGTCATATTTCATCATTATATGAGAAATTTCTATGAAAAATTCAATTTATATAATGTTCTATTTCCACTCTAAGATCTGAAGGGGTTGCAGCAAAACCACCAAAACATATTTCTAAGCCATCACCTGGTGACAAGTGAGGAACCAATAGATGAACATAGTTATGCATCATCTCATGATAGACTGCAAATAATCTACTGAAGGTCCTATAAATCTACCCCACAATGAGATTTATTTACAGGGTAGATGTGTGGAAATATAACATCACATCCTTCAATGACATAACTAGAACAACCATTCAACCTTGGAATAAGATGATATGAATATCTTTTTTAGAATATCTATCTAGTGAGTCACCAATGGATATCTAATCATGAAATACATCAAAAATATATTTTCCCGATATATGACTCTATTATAAATTACGGAAGTGGTTGTATTAACACCACTGAACAGACAAAGGTTATACCCTCCTTCTCCACCAGGATTAGTTACAAAAAGGCCAACTGATCTAAAGCCTCTAAAACTAAGTGAGCCTGTGACATCCTACTAAGGGAATCATCAACAAAATTTACCTTCTCTAGAATATAGACTATCTAAAATTCACATTCATGTAGGAACTCCAACAAACATTTTGGTCTTAGGTGGAGGTATCTCAATGTAAATATGTACCTAAGACTCTCATGGTGTGAGTAAAACCCAAATTTACCACCAAAAAGATAGTTCATACACATCCTTAGGGATATGTATACTCTTACCTTCTCTAGGTCCTGAGACTAGTTGTTTTACTCTGGGGGTATCAACTAGCTCAACATGTAAGAGATAACATTAGCTACTACATTGACTCGAAGTTGAGCCCAACTCTTATGGAATCACAATACACTACCAAATCCACACCCTTCTCAGGTAGTCTCAACACTTGATCAATCGTTAGCCTGAGCCTTAACTCCTCAAAAGGCCCTTTGACACAACACAGAACAGGTAAATGAATACACCTTCCACATAAGGGTGGCCAATGGGGTTGTGATTCTGGGGAAGTCTTCCAAATCCCCTTATAGTACCCTACAAAGCTAAGAAAGTTCAACACCTCTTACATTCTTGTGGATGGATACCAAAAAAGAACGACATCAATGCTCACTGGGTCTATAGATAAACCATTCTCAGAAATGACATTCCCTAGAAAGTGAACCCATTGAATCTTGAACTGGAACTTTGAGAGATTTCCCTAATATTGCTTCTCTCAAATAAAATCTAGGACCATCCTAAAGTGCTCCAAATACTAGTCCTATAATACACAGTAGATGAGTATGTCATTGATATATAAAACTACAAAGTAGTCCAAGTATGACTGGAAGAGTTGCTTCATCAAATCAATAAACATGGAGGGGTAATTTTTACACCAAAGGTCATATCTAGGAACTCATAGTGTCCGTAGAGACATTAGAATGTCATATTTTGAATATTAGCCTCATGAACCCACAACTGGTTGTAGTTGGACCTGAGATAGATTTTCAAGAACTATTTCCTTCCTCGCAACTAGTCATAGAGGGTATCAACCATCTGTATGGGGTACTTTTTATTTATTATGGACTAGTTGAGGTTAAAATATTACATGAAATGGACCGAGATATTGTCTACCTTTTTAAGAACATCACTAGAGCTACCCAAGGGGACACACTTGGTCTATTTAAACCCTTCTCTCGAAATTCATCCAACCAAACCTGCAGCTCCTAGAGCTCGGTAAGGGCTATCTAATATTCCGTAGAAGATATCAGATTAGTATTGGGATACAATTCATTTAAAAAAATACATCTCTAGCCTTGGAGGTAGTCCCAAAACTTCCTCTGGGAAGACCTCATTATAATATTCTAGAAATGAAGAAAACTAGATTCATGAAGAGCCTTATACACCATGGTCTATAATTTATAACTGATGGGTGATGGGTTTTAGCCTCCTTCTTGAAGAACCCACTTTCCCTGCCATGATATCTCTCTAACAAGGAAAAGAAGAATCTATTCCAATTAGTGTATAGTAATATTACATGTCTTCGGTGATAGTTCATCTAGGATGGAAGCATGGAAATCCAATCAATTCCCATGACATCATCCTAGGGTTCTATCTTCATGAAAAAATTCACATGTGAACCTCTACCCACTGGGAGTTACATTTCACTGCTGGAAGATAAAATAAATAGTAGATATTTTCCCTGAAGAAACCTCAAGTCAAATATTATAGAATAGAGACTCTATTAGTTGTTATATCTCTTACACTAGGAGTATAGACATAAAGGAATGATAGGAATCTATGTCTACGAACACTAAAGAAAGAGTAGAAAACACACAGATTGTACCTCTTATCATCTTGTGTGTTGTGAGATCATATACATCAAAATCATGAATTTTTAAATGGCCCTAGTTTATATCTCCCTAAGAATATTATAGGCCACCTAGTGGTGGTGTAAGTATCTCATAATTCCATCCACCACCAATAGCTCTTCCTAGTCCTATTCCATCTTCGCCTCCTTAGGGACCACCTGATCCATGCATGGGAGATTCCACAACACGGTGTTACCCCGATTGTGACCGTCCATCAATTATCTCACAATTCTTATTAACAAGTCGGTCCGGGTATCCTCACACCATCTAACCAATCCATAACAAGTAACAAACATTACCTCTTCATGATACCTAATTCATTTCTTCATACTTTGACCATGTGTCTATGTATACTCTTGGAAAGGTCTCATGCAACATGATCCTGATTTCTGGCATCTTATGGATTCTATAGGAGACTCAGCTATGTGGATACCACTTCCATATCCACCTATTTGAAATCCCTGTTATTGAAATATCTCTATCACAAGTGCTCACTCCCACACATGGGAAACACCACACAAGAATTGATCTCTCTGTGGAGCCCCTACACAATCTCTCATGCTGAAAAGTATCCATCACGGATCATTCTAGTAAAGAGTTGCATAAGGTATACGAAATTTTCTATGTGCTCAACCACTATCTTCAGTCCCTTCTATATCACTTGAAGCTCTTGATTTCATATTTATCATAAGTAGGATGGGTATTAATCCTCACAGAATTGTTTTTTAAGTCAGTCTGAGAGAGTTTTGACTAGTTATGAATCTACATAATGAGGCTCCACCAATGCAAAAATACTCCATGGAAGAGGATATCTGCCTCTACAACCACATGATTCATTGAGGTCTATAAAATACTAAAGATATTGGCCACCAACTGGAGACAATCATTTTTAGCGTGAGGATCAGGCTTGTTGTGGAACCTCAAATGCCTTGGATATTGTAAGACGTGGAGCACGATAAAAATTCGTGCATCCATGGACTACTTTGTGGGGACGATATACTTCTTGAAAAGTGGAAGGTACTAACACCTGGAAACCTGGAGGAATGGTTTCTAGAATTCACCTTGAACTGATTCCACAACACTCATAGTTGCATCATTATTACTGAAAACTATTATCATGGATGGCTGTCATCGTGGAGGAATCCAAATATTTACCAAGATGTAGTAAATTCATATTAAAATACGTATATATATATATATATATTAACAACAACGGATAGGTAAATCAAGAAGGAAAATAAATGTATCAACCCTATATATTGCTGGTACCATTAATCCATGCAACAAATGCCTCCATTTTCCAAATCAAAAATTATGTATTTAGGTTCCTAGTGAATGGGTATGTCGGTCACCACATTATCACTAGATTCCCTAGCCCAAGAGCCTCGCGTGAGACACTACAACATTATTACCGTAAACCCAACCAACTCCCTTTAAGGTGAGTAGTCCAAGAAACATATCAAGGAATGAACATGCCTTGATACCAATCTATGATGACCTGACCCAAGCTGAGGATCGAGCTACAATTACCCCAAGACCAACTCCATAGTCTATGGGATGGTGACAAGTTCCAAGGGCCCAAATAACTTCTTGAGACCTTTACCTATGTACCATTGTGAAAAAACACAATGATCTTGATGAAATAGTGCATAAGTAAAGATTAAATTATGCAAAAAACTATAAAGTAAACCAAGAATGGAATAACCTCTATATAGTACAATGTTAAGATAATGTAAATAGAAATTAAAGGGTAAAAATACCTGCCCAGCCAAAAATATATACCAACCAGAAAAAATGGACAAGTAAATAGCTGAGAGATCCCAGCTCTAGAATCCCAATCTATTACCATTGTATGTGATCCAAGCACCCTATATCTCTATGCACCTATGAATTCAATGTCGACCTATCCATTGTTTGTATAAGACACAACACATGTGGGAAAATCCCGTGTAGGGTTGAGTATATACATACCAATTATGACACCCTGAATGCTAATGTGGGAGCAGTAAGAGATACGAGAGAAATACAAATATAGTAGATGCAACATACAGTCCGAGAGAGAATCTCACCTAAAAAAGACTGAAATTAAGATCATCCAAACCCTCTGCGATAAATAAAGTGAGTAAATGAACTACCCATCAATACTTTTCCACATATAGATAGAGAGTATACTCAAATAACCATGAGAACCTAAACCTAAAAATAATGTGGAAAACCATGCTCATCTTTTCCTCTTCTAGAATGAGGGTAACCAAATCGAAGGTGTAAATATAATACAAGAATATATATATATATATATATTCTTAGTCAAAAAGCCCAAAAAATAGTGTAAGGGGATCTCTATCTTATAGCTCAACCTAGGAAGAAGAGTAGACATCTATTCCAACATTACAATAAAGAATCCTATCATCTGACACATCTATCCATAAGTAATCATGCAATTCAAGCCATGCTTTTTAACTATTCCACATAGTTGAGGTGACCTAAACTAGAAGTAGATGACATGTGACCTAGTACGTTAGGGGGTTCCACTCTATATGTATCAGTAGAGGAACAATGCCCCTAATGATGTGGGGTTCCACTCTAGGGTCATGAGGACCCATAGCCATCCTGATGGGGGGTTCCATAAAGAATGTATTTATTGAGGACCCATGCCTTTCTGATGGTGGGTTCCACTCAAAAGGTTGTTATTGATGGCCCATGCCAATGACGATGGGGGTACCACTCTATAGGTTGGGGACCCACAACCTCTTACAAAAGGGGGTTCCACTGTAGAAATCAAGGACCTGAAAACTATCTGATAGAAGGTTACACTTTTAACAATCCTTCAGTGATCCTTGTTGATCACTACCATCATTGGGCATGGCCTTAGCAGGAATTATGCCTGAAACATCTCATATCACTCCTCAGAATCTGTATACAAGAGAACTATTGTATTCTATGTAGAAAAACAGTAAGGATATACTTCTATTGTTCCAAAATTAGAGTCCAAATTATGTGGATATATAATATTGAAGTTTCTAGAAAAGAGGTCTATGGTACATGACATGTGAGGGGACCCACATTATGAGTGGTCCCGTTCCACCACCTTTTCATGTCTCAAGTCGACACAATACTCCATCCCATGTCGTAGTATAAGATATGTAGGTTCACTACATAGTGTGTCTAGGAAAACTAGGACTGGGAGGTGTCCTTCTCACCATTTCCATGTACTGAACTGCAAGTTTGTGTACTAGAGTACACGACCATGTACATGCCCATTTAATTCCACTATATTTTCTTCTTGTGGGATCCATATCAAGGGTTACCATCTAGGGAAGAGGAACACAATAAATAGGAGATCTAAAAATTACATCATCCTTAACTATTCAGAAACCCTAGCCTCTACTAATGGTGAGGAGGATACATGTCATATAATAATCCCACGACACAACTCATAGTCAGTTTTTTACCACATTCATCAGATCGCATTAACATGCCTCAAATCGATCCATCTACTATATATCGTTCTTTAGTTTGTCATTAAATTCCAGGATCTATCAATAAAAATAGTATTCTGGTTGTTTGGTTATTGGAATCTCGAATCCAGTTTTATTTTATGAGATCCCATGCGTGCCTCACGTACCATGAACATAATGAATCCTCCACCTTTTATTTCAAGATCTCAAGAAACCAAAACACTATTATGTAAATTGAAATATTCCTACATCAGGTATAAGATCATTTATCCATGAATCTTTTAACAATATTTCCCAGTTTCGGGTGACCGCTCGGGCTCGATACAACCCATCAATGTCGAACTGGGACTGTAGGGTCTTTCTGGTAATGAATGTGAAGGAAAATGATTAAAAACAGAAGAAAAACTATTAAATTACTGATGTCAATAATTCTTGGTCAATTGATCATGAGCTAGGAACCCAAGGTCAGAAAAAAAATAATGTATGTACACAGGTTCATGTAAATGTTACAAAAGGATGTAGATCGAAGAACGATAATTGATCGACTCAATATATTTAATTAAAGGAATAAAAACAACAATTGATGTATCCGAACTCTTTTATGTATTCTTCATTGATGAAGAAAATGTCATCCATTTATTAAAAAAAATTGTGTTCGCTAAGTCTTGATTGGATCTGATCCATAGTTCTCTAATTGTTTGAGGAGATTTTATAACAGAGGATGAAGATATATCTCTATAATTTTCCAATGATTTATATGGCTGACCTTGGAGAATTCAGCCTCATTGTATTCATATATAGTTATCTATTACACTGAAATGAGTTAATTAATTTATTTAATAAATTAATTAACACATTAAATCGGTGATGGGTTCGAACCACCGGCACCGACTCATTTTTTTTCATGCCAAGGGTAAACACGAAATTTTGGACTCATCTGCGGTCTCACATTTCTAGTCAGAGGTATCATTTAATAGTTATACCATTTTCTATGTTCCACCATGCATGTGGAATATAATTTATATTAATTATTTTTATAAAGATAATTTTGGGAACATCACGTCTTAGAAGTGCATGCGGTCAGAATGCCAATCTCCGGAAATATATTTAGAAATATTTCAATGTTATACAAGGAAAAAACCTAGTCTCGACAACTATTCACTTTTTTCACCTTCCCATTTTAATTAATTGATTTTATTTAAAACATTTGGACATGTTTTTTTAACTATTATATGTTTTTATTCTAATGCATTATGCATGTATCTTAATTTAAAATAACCATTATTGGAGTTTCATCATTTCATTACACCCATCACAGGGAGCTCTCCATTCCATAAATTCAATTTTATGGTTTTCATTTCATTTTTTCTATTCTATATATGAGATATCTCTCCCATGATAATTTCTAGGACAATGTGGAAACAATATCATTTTTTGTGTGGGGAATCTTTCTTGAGCTTTTTCATCGATACACATGGATTATTGCTTGGTTTCACATATCTTGGAGAAATTTTTCACTAAAATCATGCTTTAAACATGAAAAAAAATCACATCGATTTGAATAAAAGACAAAATTAGGTTACTAGTTGTTTAAATTAATGTTTTTCACATGTTTATATTTTTAGAGATATTGTTGGGTTAGGTAATTTTATAAAATTTTAATTTTTTTAAATTTAATTTGATTAACATATGACTGAATTTTTACCCTGGGTAATTTCTAATTATTTATTATGTACTACCATACATCATAGGATTCTAGAACCACTATTCCATGTTCTTTTTTGAACATATTTCTTAATATATATTTGGGGCATGTAAACCTACCATAAATTTCATTGATATATTATTGAAAAAATGACTGAATAAATACATTTTAAAAATGATCGATGAAATTTTTTTTGATACAGCTTTTCATGAGACCTACTTTATGTCCTTATTTCATTATCCCATAGTATACATAGAAATAAAAATTAGGGATCTATTTCAATCTAATTATCCTTACATCCATACTCCTGATATTAGTCATGATTATTCTTCCAATAAGTGTGAAGGATTTCATGTTGATGGAAACATGGTGTTATGATTGAAGATATGTACTTGGTAATTTATACTAGAATAATGTGATGTGATCCATGATTACATTAGGAATTTTATGCCTAACTATTTCCATTAACAAATATATAATGAAAATTGAAAAATATAGAAAAACATATTGGGTTTCATATTAGGAAGATCGAAAAACACCATTCCCAAAATGATGAATCCTCTGATAGAACAAATGTTTTTAGGGGATGGATGTCAGGTATTCCCTAAAAATGACTTTTAAAAATTAATTAGAAGAAAAATAGAGATAAATGAACATGTATCATTTTTTGAAAAATAATTGACATACTCATGGATCTACGTGATCTATTTCGAACACAAACACCAATTAATCTTGTTGGATCCACTGCATAACATATATTAGGTTTATCATGCATTATACTTTAGTTATTACCCTCATTTTCATATTTATTTTCACTTTATACCCACCTTCCCTCAGCCTCGATGTCTTTGAAATTTTTTTACTAAACCCTCATGTTGGATTTTGTAGTTATCTTTACGAAGTGGATATGATAGAATAAATGATAGAATGTGGTTAGGAACATGTACTCATGGAATGATCATAACTCATGTTATATTTTTTCTTTAATTGATGTGATTTTATTATGAGGTAAATTAAAAAATGGGTATATAATTTAAGGAACAATTATGAGATATTAATTAAAAGAATAAATATTCTGGATAAAGAACTGAAATATGAGTAATGGAATATTTTCTCCATAGGAATGATTCTATAGGATTGAATTTTTCTAACAATTAGTTTATTTTACCAGTTTTAATGCATGGTTCCTGTTTTAAAAATTCAATCATTTTTAATACCTATTGAGATTCATTCTTTCTTTAGGATATGAAATTGTTTATGTGCGGGAGAGTATGATTTTTTTATATTATATATAAAAATTGGATACATTTATTTATGGTTTATTAATGAACTATTTTGAAAATACACCATGTTTTTTTCTATAATTAGTAATTCTCGACATAAGGGAATAAATTCTAAGAATGTTTCAAATATAGGATTTACATGCTATTTATCACATATAAGATGTGTATACCACCTTTAAAGCATACATGAAAGTCCACATACCATCCCCTGAATATTTTTCATGATAGGACAACATTACACAACATGTGAATCCAATAGATCATGTGAAACTTTCAAATATCATTCTTCCACCATAGGTGAAATGAATACACGTTATTTAGAGACTACTGGAAGTTAAAAATTTGATGGCTCTCATAGTATGTTATTGGAACATATTTTGTGGGTAGAATAGTGTATTTCAATTACACTATAATAAAAAAAATACATTATGTGAAGATATTGGGACCCAAGTCACTTAAACCAGTAATCGATGTGTATTACTTCCACAACATGTACTTCTAGGTCCTCTTTATATTTCCACAACTCTGCTGGACACTAGAGCATCATACATCATTCATATCTCTCATTTTTATTCGAATTCATTCATTAATTCTCATCATAAATTAGATTCCAATAATTACTTTTATTTTTATTTCATATTTGTGATTCATTATACGATTTTCCACCATTAGTTTCCCATTGTAATTCTATTTTCAGTGCTAATGTTTATTTCCATCATCGTCTGTCATTCTTCATCAACACACAAACAAATCTTCATTGTTTCTTCATTTGTTGCAGGTTAATGATTGTTTATTTGTGTTTGGAATAATTAAATTCTCATTATTCAATATTTCATCATAAAAATAAATTTTATAATTGAATCTACATTTCATTCAACTAACTTTCATTGATTACGGATTGTTTAATCCCAAATTGTCTCTTTTTTAACTATTTTATCATTATGCATTGCATGCTTAATACTTAATTTCATTTGATTATCTCCCCCATGTGATTCTAATCCACCTAGGGTTACCGATTGAGAGTAGGGGGTTTCCCAAACCTAATAGTTCTTTATATAGGTTCTTGGTAACCTTATGGATAGTAATTAAGTTAATAATAATTTTTCATCACATTATTTAACACAACCTTGACCATTGGAAGTGATTTTCAACGAAACAATCGTAATTATTGTTAAAAAGGACTATGACCATTATCATGTGTTGTATCATTCATATAATCCTTGTGTAATGCACTTAGGTTATCAACTATACCATGATCATTGGGTAGTTTTATCCTAGATAGATCCTATTGATTTGATTAAAACCAATTGGTGTCTTTTGTACCGCTTCGCAGATTTAGCCATAATACCATTCCAAGTTAAATATAGGATTATATTTTTAAAGATCCATGAAATAGTCTCTATTCCATTACCTTACTAATCTAAATTAAACACCAAACTACATATTCTTTATTAACATTATACCTGAAGAGTGAAAGTGAGGAATCCTACTTAATGGTTTTATTTGATTGTCTGGTAAATTACAAGTAGTCCTCATGGGATTGACCATGAACTTCCACATTACTAATAAATTTATATATATGTATTTTGGGACTATAAATTATAATCTGATCTCATCCCACATGAATTAAATAACACGGGTGGGTGATTCATATCCATACAGGGCCCAAAACACTCGAGCAACATGGAAATCATAGACACTACTCACTCTTTCAAACAAGACTAGAATCTACCTAATATTGTAATCTTTCTTGAATAACCATAATATCTAGAGGAAATATACAATGTTGTAGTGGTCGTTCCATTTCACCACTAGATATCGACCATAGATAGTTGTCCCAATGACACCAAAATTGAAAAATCAAACCCTTCCTTACTTCCCATAGAGAGACATCAGAACAAAAATACATATATCATTTCTTATTTTGGAGATATATTCCCAAATGTTTCATCCATACTCGCAGCACATTCGAGGTCAACATTCTCTATGGTGTAGTGAGTTCAGTTAACATCCAAAAACCATATATTACAGTCCAAAACACCTATAAGACAATGCAAACTCTCTAAATCATATTATATCCAAAATAAAATAATATATAAAACAAAAATGACACATGGGATGTTATTATCCAAATATAACTAAATAAGATATACATGACTCATATAAAAATTGTTCATTTAGCAATTATTAATCTAAACAAAACTATGAATAAGTTCTTTTCCATGTGTTTCAAATTATTGGATGAATTAGAAATCAAGGAATAAATATTCCATTCTAGTAAAATATATAATACATATAGTAGGAATTATAATATATATCAATGACTGATTCATTATTTCATCCTTAATTATTGTAATATTTATATAGGATGAAGTACATGTTTCATCTTATAAACCTGGAAGACATTAATGATTATATATTTGAAATTAGTTTCCAAATCACTCTTTTAAAAGAAAAATATATTCAGTATAAAGTTTTTTTTAAACCAAAAATTATTTAAAATGAATACAAGTTTATTGGGAAAATATCATAAATTAATAATTCACTTTACTGATATATATCTTAAATTATTTTTATTTATAATATATATATTAATTAAATTAACATTTTGATTAATATTGTACATTATAATTGAATATATCTTTATTATTCACTTGAATATTAAAATTTTGACAAATTCAATCCCTATGATGAGTCCCATAAGAATAATATAAATTTTTTCCATAAAAAATATTTTTAATGACATAAGAATATTGTCTACAAAAATAATAACAATAATTTTCTATTAAAGGATCACTAGTAAGAAATACAACTTGAACATCATATAATATCATTATGTCATATATAACTTGTATTAAAAAATATTAAAATTATATTATAAATATAGAAACCACATATATTTAATAAATATATCTGGATGAAAAATTATTTTCAAATAACCAAAAGAATTTGTTGATTTTATTCATAGAATTTTTAAAATTTTCATTGTCTAAATTTTCTAATCATCAACCATGTTCATCAATATAAATTTTATATTATTCAAACATAATATTTTTATATATAGAAAATACCATTCCCTTATCAAAAAAGATAAAATTATATAAAATATCACATATCAATTGTTAGTAAAACATATTAATAAAGCTAGGGTATGTTGAAAATTTCTACCTCTAGAGAAGAAACACATTTTTCATCATAAATCATAACACAATTAAACCCATTTACTAATTTATTATCATCATTATGATCCAATTAATTTTCATAACTACAAAATGTATATCTTATAACAAAATGTATGCACTGATTTATTATTAAAAGGGATAAGATTTATTTTACTGTTTTACAATTTGAGTCCTTTAAAGGGGTATAATTGTAATTTAAAAAAAATAGATGACCATGAAATTTTATTTCGATGTTTATTTTTAGTTAAGGATGTATAAATTACCATTAGTTTTTATTTTTTCTGAATTATGAGAAAATTATATTTTAAAGGATATTTAACATTTATAAAATAACTAATTTTTTAACTTTTATGTGTGAATGATAATATACCATTAATGGAATCCTATACGAAAATTTTAAAAAACTACTTATATATAAAATGGGATGTGTCCCCCAATGTATATTTACGATTTGGGTTCGATTCAAGGTCTATATACTGGGATATTTAATGGTTTTATATACAAGATAAATTAACTTATTGGTTAACTTATAATTACCTTATTATTATAAATATTTTCGGGCTACCCAATAAAGAGTACATAAACTAAAGTTGTATTTTGATTTTTTAGGTTCTATTCATCGATGTATTGAGATAATGGTCATCAAATCACATGGTGTCAACTAATTAAATTAAGACTTATCATGATTACAGTGGTGTTGGACATTGTTTCTTTTTACACCTCATTTATCATATTATTTGGTTATATTCACCCCAAGTTTGAATCCAACAAATTTACATCGTAATGATATGAAGGAAAATATTAAATATTTTTATTCCATATATAATATGGATAATAAAAAAAATTAAATGGATTATATGATTATATTTATTCTACTTAACTGTATATATAATTTATTTTTTATTTATATTTAATATTACTGAAAAAATGTATCAAATAATTATTATAATAACAAACATTGGTTATTGTTTCTATAAACATTTTAAGATATTGGTAATGAGGATATTAAAAGATATTGAGACTATTTTAAAATTTCATAACTTATGTACAATTAAAGAATAATAATTACATATTATCAGACCTTTTAATTTTTTTTCATTATTTTTGTTCCTTATTTATTCTCATGATATTCACTCACCACCAATTCCAACATTATTCTATGGTCAAATAATGACAGATTGAGTTAGAAAAATGGTGACCATAACTAAAAACATTAGTGGAAACATAGGGAAAATTTAATGGTGATTAAAAATTGAATGATGAATAAAATATGATTTAACAAAGATTCGTTAGTGGGGTGTGAAGTACTATAATAGTGATAGTGAAATTTCATTTCTGGTATAGAAGATTCATTGAGAGAGGAACTAACTAGGTGATAGTGTAGAGGTTTGGAAGAAGCTTGGAATCACACAGGATAGTTCAACGACACATTAGTGAAGAAAGGTTGTGATCTATATTCCAAAGACGAAAACCAATGGCACGTTTCTGATTTCTAATTGGATAAATGATGAGATGGTGAAAAATTATTAGAGAAAATGTTGATGCAGTAGCTGAAATGAAATAATATTTTTAATCTACAATTGTCTTCACTCTATGAAATATAATTCTACAGATCACCCGATGTGTATATCAAATTCCATAGAATTTTGTTTCTGATGATTTATAAATTTTACACAGGGTATGGCACTAGGTCATACAAAATGTATTTTTAGTTGTGTAGCCTAAGTGTGAACTACAATTATGGTCTGACTAAAAAACTGCAGTTAAATTCTATATAGGCTAATTAATAATACAGGTATTCCATTTAGTAATCTCATCTGGTTGTTAATCTGACATGAATTGTTCAGGGATATTGTAGATTCTTAGTATGAAAAAATACATGTTTTGAATGTTGGAATTAATACTTGTCATTTGAAGTTAATACTTGACTAGAATGAATAATGTGTTCATTATTCCATGTACCAAACTAGAATATCTGGGTTATATTTTAACATTAACATACTTATAGATATTATTCATAATTAAAACTAAGTCCTTCACACCATGTACTCGGATATAGATTTCATCTACTATACCCATCATGTAAATACTCATATCATCCCATTTTGGTTTCATAATTAGACAAATGAATAGTATATTCTAATAGATTTTCCACATAAAATGTGATGATTCATATATATTCATAATCTTTGTATTCATTATGAAGTTGTGAGTTTTGGGGGTACATTACCTCAAGAAGACAATGATAGAGAAAGAGGGTGAGACAGTTGGAGTAGACATAGAGTCGATTATGTGACACCCACATTTCTTTTTCCTGAAATGAAATTATCAATTAATATTTTTTGGTCTCTATTGATCTATTTTATATTTTATAATTTTTATAACATTTTGTTAATTCTATTTATGGGCCGGAGAAGGTCACACCATGGCCAATAGTGGTTTATATATTATCCACCCTGGTTATGGAGTAATTTTTAGTAGACGTTTCTTATTGAATGACCAAGGGGGTCTATTCAGAGACAATTCATATGCCGTTGTGCTGTTTTTCTGTAGATATGTGTCATGCTACCATGAGAGGATGGTCTTGTGATAATAGAACCTATGCTGTGAGCCTATTTTCTACAGAGTACATTTTACCTTGATAAAGGTGAGGTTGTTCCAAAATGGAATCCTCCTTAAAGGGATCTTTTCATATAATTAATGTCACAAAATAATGAAAAAAATTATTTCTAACTATCTTTCAAAGAATTTTTAAATTGAAAAATTATCTTTTTAACATTACGATATTTAAACCATCATTCCCTTTATTTTTACGCTCATTAAATAAGAAGAGGGTCCCTCAACCATGGGTTGATCCTTCTATATGTTATATTAGAGAAAATCCTTCATCATAATTGGAATATTTATAATATGTAGATGGGTTTTAAAGGATATCCCCTCCTCTAATATCTTAACTCAGTGTTCTCCCATTTCATCAGTTTTATTTTTCACTAAATCATGATGTAGTTTGGGTTTGTGCCTAGAGATGGTTTATAAATAATATTTCTAGGGTTTTATGATTAATAGGATCCTTGAATTACGATTTTTGTGATTTTTATAATGGTGGTTATTATATTCAATAATTAAGGGAGGTTGTTGAGTCAATAAGGTTTTCCTTATGACTTTTCCATTCCTTCTTGTTTTGAAAATCCCAAACACCTTATCTTTAAGGAAAATCACTTTTATAAGGAAAATATCTTTTATAAGGAAAATCGATTTTATAAGGAAAGTCACTTTTATAAGGAAGATCACTTTTGTAAGAAAAATTATCCTTATCATATAATCATTCATATATTTCTTAAGTATAAGTTTCGGATTCATTTCTATATTCTTAGAATCATTTGAAACATTGATATGAAACTTTCATTTTTAAGTACCGAATTCCAGATGAGAACTATAATGAAGTTTCATTCCGAATTCCGGATAAAAACTCTGATAAATTTCTACTACGAATTCTGATGACGAATTCTCATTACGAATTCTGATGAAGAATTATCATTACGAATTCTGATGAAGAATTCTCAGTACAAATTCTGATAATGAATTCTCATTACGAATTCTGATGACGAATTTTCATTACGAATTCTGTTGACGAATTCTCATTCCGATTTCTCATTCCGAAATCACATATTAAACAGAATCTGATCATCTTTGTTTTTTACACTCCGAATTTATTTAAACTCCGAAAAATTATTTTTATTTACACTCCGAACCTTCACTCCAAACTTTTGTGTTAGACTTTAAACAATGTCGTACTTTCTGTTTCACTTGTTTTGTTATAAAACAATGTCGTCTATTCTGTTATAAACTAACCATTGGTTAAGTTACACGTGTACAGGTCCCTCCAATTTTTAAGGAAAATATGACCATTGGAAAGGAGTCTAACCTTGCCTATAAATAGGAGCTCATTTGAAAGAGCTCACAAATAATGAATGACTTCTTTGACATTGTGCATACATGCTGTTGAAGAGATTTCTAGAGAAATATTCTCTTATTAACTCTCAAATCTTTGTGCGACTCTGAATGTTGGTGATTACATTCGAGGACTTCCAGGGATAGGAAGATAGAGGTGCCGACTACCTTGATGTTGAGGGCTTCCTTGATGAGGAAGACAGAGGTGTCCAACTACCTTGAAGTTGAGGGCTTGCAGGGATAGCAAGACAGAGATTCCGATCTTCATATCGAGGGCTTACCCTGGTGTGGGTAATACATACTTTCTTGAAAGTATAATTCAAGGGACTTTTATACAAGGTTGTTGGATACCCTTCTCTTTGGGTTAAAAGACTTTTATCTTGTTACTTGTAGTTTTACTACTCTTTTTTTTCCGCTGCATTTTGTATTATAAAGAAATTATAACTTTCTTATACTTCTTTACTTGTACTTTGTTTCATTTAGATTATATACGCTTTATGGTAGAATCTCATATTATAATCTTTTGTTAAGTTTCAATTTCCGGAACCATATTTCCAGAACCTAGTTTCGGAATCTCTTTCCAGTTATATGCAAGTACAAAGGACTTGAATTTTATAACTTCATTCCTCTTTCCAAGTTTTCATTTGGTGTTAGAGGTGTTGTGAATTTTCTTAGTTTAACTTTGTTAAACTTAGCCCTTTCCTTTGCTTAAGGAAACATAGTTAATCGTAACTAACATTAAAGGTTCCAAAGGAATTTTTAAAGTGTACAATTCACCCCCCCTGTTGTATATTGAGCATCTACATCATTATTTAGATTCTACAATTGGTATCAGGGGAGGTCTCTAAAATACTTGTACTCACGTATAAGTTTTTCTGGCTCACTTTCTCATTTCGAACATTCTCATTCCGAACATTGTTATTACGATCTTTTTTCTACTAACAAGTTTGTGTGCCAAAGGTTTTTAAGTATGACAGGTATTAATATTGGTTCCATTGATAATCTAAATCCTACAAGACCACCAGTCATTGATGGTAATGATTATGAGTACTGGAGAGATCAAATGAAGACTTTTGTTATCAATACTGGATTGGACAACGTCGTTATTCTTACTGGTGATTATAAAATTCTTGATAAGGATGTTAGAACTTTTACTAACCAGGAAAATCAAGAGTATCAACTCAACTATAAGGTATGCAATAATTTACTTTGTTCAATGACTAAAAATATATATAGCCAAATTTCTTCTTGTGAAGCAGATAATTGTATCTGGAAGAAGTTAGAGGATACACACTTTGTTACTTCTAAATTAATTAAAACTAGGAGAGATATGCTTAGAGATGAATACCATGGCTTCAATTTCCCTTATGGTGAACTAATTTGTAAAGTTCAACAGAGATTTATGACTATTGTCAACAGTTTAGATTCTATGGGAGAGAAAGGGTTAGATGATGAATCACTTGTGGATAAGATAATTGATATCATGCCCAATGAATGGGAATCCAAAAGAACAGCTATAGATGAGAACAGGAAGGTCACTCGAATTTCTCTTGATGAGTTATTCGGAACTCTTCTCCAACATAAAACCAAAATGAAGAGAGATGATGACAACATCAAAAAGAAAAATGGGAATGGTATTGTTTCTTTTACAACAACATCAAATCATATGAATGATAAGACTCCTAACAGAGTAACCAGATCCAATTCTAAGAAGATAGTTGTTCAATCATATTCTAGTAAAAGTTAAATCTCATAAAATGAGTTAGCAAATCTTTCTCAAAGGATGGACAAGATAGTTGGCCAGAGAAATTTCCAATCCAAGTATAAGAAAAAGGAATGGAAAGATAGGAATGATGGAGAAGTCACATGTTATGAATGAAAGAGAGCTGGACATATTAGACCAGATTTCCCTTTGCTCAAAAAGAAAGAAATGAAATAAAAGCATTCAGACAGGAATAGAAATAAGTATTATAAAGCCAAAGCTAAGAAAGTTATGAAAGCTAGTGATACCTGGAGTGCCAGTGGTGGTGACTCTTCAGATGAATCTTTTGATTAAGAATCATCAGGAAAGAAGAATCTTGGTCTTATAGCCAGATTACCTATTGATAATCATTGTTTTATGGCCAAGGTACGAAATGATGAATCATTTACCAATGTTTCTTTAAATTATAATGATAGTAAGTATTATAACTCTTCTGATGAAAAATCCTCTTCTGATGAAGAAAATACATTACCTACTTATGAAGAAGTTTCAAGGTTTTCTTAACTTCTTGAAATTGAGAATTCCAAACTAAAAAAAAACTTGATAAGGAAAACTCTAGGAATATTATTCTTACAAAAGAGATCAGATCTTTCTAAAGATCTTGATACGAAAAATGCCGATTTTGAATGTATTTCAAAAAATCTTGAGGAAGTAAGTTCTGAGAAGAACAAACTTTCTAAAGAGTTAGAAAAAGTAATTTCTAAGAAAAATATTTTCAAGCCTAGATCTAGTTCTAAAACTAATGATTTTGAGGATAAAAACATGGTTATAAAACTCAACTCCGAAATTTTTTCCTTAAAGAAGTGTTTATCAAACTATACCCGTGGTAAGGAAAGTTTTTATAAAATGTATTCCCAAATACAACCTTTAAGAAATAAATCTGGATTTGGTTATACCCATGAAAAACCAATTTTTAGTAACAATTATTTTGTTCCTCAAAGTGCCCCATTGTGTACTAAGTGTCAATGTGGTGGTCACTAGGCAAGGAATTTTTCTTTAAACAAAACCCTATCTCTAGGATTTCACAAAGCTTATTTTTCTAAGAAGATGGGGGTACCTAAAATTTCTTTGTCTGGAAATATCATATCCAAACAAGTTTGGATTCCGAAAGTCTAATTCCCTTCTTGATTTCAGAAAAATAATGAGATTACCAGCGACAATACATGGTACATGGATAGTGGATGTTCTCGGCACATGACAGGTAACAAAAGCTATTTTGAAAAGATTATCAAAACGAACGGAGGAAAGGTAACTTTCAGAGACAATGATAAGGGAGAGATTTTTGGTATTGGTAATATTATTCTTTTAGGAAAAACATTGATTTCAAATGTTCTTTTTGTTAAGGTTATTAAGCACAACCTCATTAGCATAAGTCAGTTATGTGATGAAGGTTACCTTGTGAATTTTAGGAATGATAAGTGCTTAGTTCACAATTCCAAGGAAGAATTTATTCTCTCATCCAATAGGCATGAGAATGTTTACACCTTAAATTTAGAAGACCTCAGGATCCAATATTTACCATGCCTATGTTCAATGGAAGATCATTCCTAGTTATGGCATAGATTACGAGGTCACTATAACCATAGAAACCTATGTAAACTCACTAAGAAGAAACTAGTCAAGGATCTACCGGAGCTTATATTTGATTCTTCTAAAGTTTTTTCTCCTTGTCAATAAGGAAAGCAACATAAATCTGGTTTAAATCAATCGGTGAAGCCTCAATAACTGATGCATTATAGTTAGTGCACATGGATCTTTTTGGTCCAACACAAACTGGAAGTATTAGAGGAAAATAATATGTTTTTGTTCTAGTTGATGATTACACTAGATTTATTTGGGTTTATTTTCTAGCAAAGAAATCTGAAGCGTTTTCTTATTTCAAATGTTTTAGAGGTCAAGTTAAAAATGAGAAAAACCTTCCATTGAAAACTATTCATAGTGATCAGGGAGGAGAATTTCAAAATTCTGATTTTGAAACTTTTTTAGTAGAAAAGGTATTACTCACAATATTTCAACACCTAGAACTCCTCAACAAAATGGTGTAGTTGAGAGAAGAAATAGAATTCTTCAAGAGATAACTAGAACCATGTTGAGTGAATATTCTATAGCTATACATTTCTGGGCTAAAGCTATAAGTACTGATTTCTGTACTATAAATCGAGTTTTGATTAGACCTTTTCTTAAAAAAACTCCTTATGAGTTATGGAATGGTAGAAAACCAAGACTATCCTACTTCAAATTTTTTGGTTGAAAAGTATTCATTTTTAATACTAAATAAAACGTACATAAATTCGCACCAAAATATGATGAAGGAATTTTCATAGGTTATTCCACAACTTCTAAGGCTTATAGAGTTTTTAATAAAAATACTTGTACTATTGAAGAAACAGTGCATGTAAAATTTGATGAGTCTGATCCTTTTGTTTTTAAACCATCCCAGCCTACATCCTCAGATGTGTTTTCAAAAACTGATTGTCAACCTTTGATAGAAGAACCTTCTGAAAAGGATAATGTTCAAGAAGCTATTTCTGAAACATTTACCCCAGAAGACTTTCTACCCTATGTTGATGAACATGATTTTCAAAACTCAAATCAAGTGTTTCTTAAGAATCATCCCAGTGATAGTATCATTGGTGATGTAAATCAACCTGTAAGGACTAGAAGTTCCTTAAAAAATGAAGGAGAACATCTATCATTTCTTTCCCAATTAGAACCTAAAAGCACTGATGAAGCTTTAGGTGTTGATGATTGGATCAAATCCATGCAAGATAAATAAAATGAATTCGAAAGGAATAAAGTATGGACCTTGGTTGAAAGACCTAAGGAAACTTCTGTTATTGGAGTAAAGTGGGTATTCAGAAACAAATGTGATGAAAATGGATTCATAGTAAGAAATAAAGCTAGAATTGTTGCTAAAGGGTATAATCAGCAAGAGGGAATAAACTATGAAGAAACCTATGCTCCAGTAGCTATAATTGAATCTATATGTATTCCACTTGCCTTTGTAGCATTCTTTAATTTTAAAATTTTTCAGATGGATGTGAAATGTGCTTTTCATAATGGTTATGTCCAAGAGGAAGTTTTTGTTGAACAACCTCCTGGCTTTGAAGATACAAAACATCCTGGTCATGTTTTTAGACTTACTAAAGCTCTGTATAGTCTTAAAAAATCCCCACGAGCATGGTATGATAGACTCACTGGATTTTTGCTTCAAAATAACTATGTTATGGGAAATGCAGATCCAACCCTTTTTATAAAGAAGGATAAGAAAAATGTTTTGATTGTTCAAATTTATGTTGATGACATCATATTTGGTTCAACTCAGCAATCTTTAACCGAATCTTTTGCAAGTCTAATGAAATCTGAGTTTGAAATGAGTATGATGGGTCAGTTAACATTTTTCCTTGGTTTTCAAATTTCTCAAAAACTAGAAGGAACCTACATATCTCAACATAAGTATATTAATGATCTTCTTAAAATGTATGGTTATGACAACACTAAGAGTATAAGTACTTCTATTGGTACCTCAAACTCTTTTGATCATGATGAAGCTCGGAAACCAGTAGATCGAACATCATTTAGTGGTATGATATGAAGTTTACTTTAATTAATAGCTAGTCGACTAGACATAATGTTCTCATTATGCTTATGTGCAAGATATCAATCCAATCCTAAGGAATTTCACTTAAAGGAAGTAAAAAAGAATTTTTCGCTACCTTAAGGGAACCATGGATCTAGTATTATTTTATACTTCTTGAAATGATTTTGTTCTAAAAAAACATTTCTGATGCTGACTTTGGTGGATGTAGAATGGATTGAAAGAGTACATTCATAACTTTTCATTTCTTCGGAGATTAATTAGTTTCTTGGTCCTGCAAGAAGCAAAATTCTGTAGCACTCTCCACTGCTGAAGCCGAATATGTAGCACCTGGAAGTTGTTGTGCTCAAGTGTTGTGGATGCAACACACACTCACAGACTATGGCTTGAGTTTTACTAAAACTCAAATTTTGTGTGATAAAAAAAGTGCCATTTCTCTTAGTAAGAAACCTACACATCACTCTCGTGCAAAGAACATAGATATTAGGCATCACTTTCTTAGGGATCACACACAAAAAGGAGATATTATTCTTCAGTTTATCGGAATGCAAGATCAACTTGCTGATATTTTCACAAAATCTTTTCCTTCTGATAGATTTCAATATATTAAACAGAAGTTAGTAATGATAATCATAAGGTAATCTTTCTTAATTAACATTCTATTGAACAAGTCTCCTTACAGTAATAAACTCCTTTTCATAGGGGGAGTACATTTTATTATTAGAGTAACTAAGTTTTTCAAATTTTGTTTTCAAACTTTTCGGAACTAAAATTACGGAATGGAAATTTCCTGAACTGAAATTTTCAGAATGGATATTTTTGTATAGAAAAATTCTGCAATGGGAATTTTCATATTGAAAACTTCCAGAATGGAAAATTTCTTACTAGTATTTCCATAACGAGATTTTCATACAGAGACTTTCATAATGAGTTTTTCATTTTTAAACTTTTTTAATGAAATATTCATACTGAAAATCTTGTAATGTTTTTTTTAGTTTTTTGTAGTGATTTTTGCGAACTATGTCTTTTCGTAATAAAGATTTTTCATAGTTTTTTTACCATTATGAATAATCCTTCGAAGCCATTCCGAAAGGTATGTTTTCCTTACTCAATTTTTCGTAGTCATACTTTACTTGCTGGAATTTTCTTATATTTTGTTTTTGGATTATAGTTTTCTTAAATATTTGTTTTAATAAAAACCTCAAAAGATCGGATTCAAGTTTTCTTGAGAATTGGTTTTCAAGCTTCAGATCTGATCTTAGCTTGTCACAACCATTCGATCAACTGAGGTAGTTGAACCGTCTTCTCATTCCCTATATAAAGGGGACCCAAATGGTTGTCCCACATCAGTTTTCATGCTCCAGCATCCCGAAGCTCTGCCTCTCTATTTTAAGGTCGTTCCGAACTTCAGTAATCTCCATTCCGAACTTCTCAGAGGTCTTCAGATCCGAATGTCTGTGGAAGTAGCTTCTAAAGACATTTCTTCCTCTAAGATGATTTCGAAGTGGTTAGTATATAGATAAAGTTTGGTTCATCCTGATTTCTTCAACAAGTATGATTCATTTATATCTAAGAACATAAAGCTTAACTGATGGGAAGATGTTGTTGTGTCCAAGCCAAGAAATCAAGATGAAGCTTATTCATATTTTCTTGTAGAGTTCTATGAAACAGTTTCGTTCCTTAATGAAGATGGTACGGAGAAGTTGTCATTTAAGTCTTATGGAAAGACTTATAAACTTTCTTATGCCGAGGCAACCAGCTTGGTAGGGCTGAATAGTAAAGGAGAATCTGATTTCATTTCTCATGTTTTGCCGGATTCAAAAGGAAGCTACGACAAGGAAAAGGCTTTGGAAACTCTCGGACTGTAAGATGATAAGGCTCCGAAGATTTCTTCTCTATCTACAAATTTTTGGATTCAAGAATTGTGGGTACAAGGCCTTATCGTACCGAGAAAGGGTGAAAAAGATAGTCTGAAGAAGAGTGAAATTTATATTCTAGATTTTCTGATAAATCTAAGGAAGTTTAACCTGATGAAACACATTCTTATTACTCTTGAGAATGTTAAGAAAGGGAATCTGAGAGCTCAGATCATAATGTATCCAAAAATCCTCTCAAAGTTGATTGTTTGTTGCCTTGAGTCCTTCAAATAGGCTTTCAAGTCTAAGACAAGATTTTTCAAGATTATGTTGGTGAGTGATGATACTCTCAAAATGATGGATGTAGCCTTTGACAAGAATACTGGTCAGTTTGTTGATTTACCTGATCAAGACGAAACGGTTCTGAAAGTTGCTGAACCTGAATCCTCTAAGACAGTGAGGAAGAGAAAGTTGAAAGAAGTTGAAGCTGACTCAAAGAATCCCAAATCTAAGGAAGTTCATTCTGCACCTCCAAAACCGAAGAAGAAGAAATCTTACCGAGATGTAGTAGTTACTAAGTGGAGGGAAATCAAAGAGAAGAGAGTGCAAGGGGAGCCTCAGTTTGGCTTCGATCCTACGGAGGCTAAGGCCTTGAAGGAAAGAACTGCAGATGAGCTAGAAAAACAAGTGAAAGAAAATAAGATTAAGAAGAAGATGTCTGAAGTTGAGGAGGCTCAGACTTTGTTGAAGTTTAATGAGATGGTTTTAGCAAAAATTCGTGTTCCGAGATCTTTTTCTTTGGAATATCTACCTGGGACTCCCGGAAGAAACATTGACGTTCCAGAAGAGGCAGTTTCTAAGAATATTGTGTAAGTAGAGAAGATTGAGCAACTGGAAGTAGAAGAAGCAGTTGCTGAAGGTAGTGGTGACACCGGAGATGTTTTGAAGCAAGTAGATTATTATAAGGGGAAACCTTCGGAACATTTGTCGCTCCGAACTTCAGAAGGTGAATCATCGAAGTTAGTCACTCCAGGGAAGGATGAGGAGGAAGGAGAACAAGAAGTAGCCTATCATGCAGAGGAGGAACAACTTCTACATGATGTTTCTCAAATAGAGAATGTAGAAGGCGACGCTCAAAAATTTGCTGATGATGAAGACAATGTTGTTCAAGTTTCTGATAGTGAATAGAAAATTCCGGAACAGAAAACCATTCCGAAAAAGGATAAGGGAAAGAAACGTGTTGTTGATACCCCGACCTCAGTGGTAGTAAAGAGAAGGGAAGATAGTGATTCTTCAAAGAAAAAGGTTGAGCATTTTGAAGATGAAAATTATCCAAGAAAAGTCTCGGATTCGGAGTCTTCTTCGTTAGGGCATGAATTTGTTTTTCAGTCTTTGAAGAAGTTGGTAGGTACTATTCCAACTTTGTCAAGTATTTATTCAAGTTTCCATATGCTTCAACATGCTTTGAATCAGAAAACAGACTCTATATCCATGGTTATGGACAAATGTGTTGAGATAGAGGCTCAGTTCAAAACTTTTTTTGTCGGCTATGAAGCCCACAAAAGATTTTGCAAGAGGATGACAAGTTGGTCAAGGAAGACTGTAGAAGAGATGAGGCTCTTTGATGAATTCCAAGATAATGTGAAGGATGCCATTGAGACAGAAGACAGGAAGATAAATGAACTTACTTCATCATTTGATGAAATGTTGACAGATGAAAGGAATTTCCGGATTCAAGAAGTCAGAGATTTGAATGGGAAGCTGAATTCTGTTTCTCAAAACTAGAAGTATGAAAGGGATCATCGGATTGAGTTTGAAGAAAAGTTGTTAAAGCAAGAACAAATCATTAAGGCTCAGGAAGAAAAGCTTCAGGCTCAGGAAGAAAAGCTTCAAGCCCAGGAAGAAAAGATTGAAGCTCAAAATGCAGAAATTGTTGTGTTAGAGAAGCAAGCCAAGGAAGACCATAAAGACTTGAAGAAGATAAAGACTATTCTTAAGGGTCTCATGGAAATGGAAAAAGATCCAAAATAGACAGATCCGATCTTTTATTGTATCTAAACTTCTTGGTTGTTGAGCTTTCAAACATAATGAAAATTGTGCTTGCTCGTTTCTTTTGTTGTTATTACTAATTTTTCAGGTACATTGTTATATTTTCCATTACCTTGAATTATTTTTGAAAATCACAAAGGGGGAGAAGAAAAGAATCCCAATAAAGGGGGTGAAAAGAATCTTAACAAAGGGTGAGAAATAAAACCAACTCTAATAGAGTTTATCTAAGGGGGAGTTTTTCATTAAAAAGACATTCTCATTCTTAATGAAATCTCATTCCGGAAATCTAGAATACGATCCTTAGAGTTTCAAATCCTAAGGGGGAGTTAGTCATATTCACCAACATCCATAAGCAAAGGGAGATAAGCCTTAATGTTTTCTTTCTTCATAGACTTTCTTTTCGTAAGGATGTTTGTGCTTTCCAAAAAGGGGGAGATTGTTGAGTCAATAAGGTTTTCCTTATGACTTTTTCATTCCTTCTTGTTTTGAAAATCACAAAAACCTTATCTTTAAGGAAAAATCGCTTTTATAAGGAAAATCGCTTTTATAAGGAAATCCCTTTTATAAGCAAAGTCTCATTTATAAGGAAGATCACTTTTGTAAGAAAAATTATCCTTATCATATTTTCATTCATATATTTCTTAAGTATAAGTTTCGGATTCATTTCTAAATTCTCGGAATCATTTGAAACTTTGATATGAAACATTCTATTTTAAGTACCGAATTCCGGATGAGAACTATAATGAAGTTTCATTCAAAATTCCGGATACAAACTCTGACAAAGTTCTACTCCAAATTCTGATAACGAATTCTCATTACGAATTATGATGACTAATTCTCATTATGAATTCTGATGACGAATTCTCATTATGAATTCTGATGACGAATTCTCATTACGAATTTTGATGGTTAATTTTCATTACGAATTCTGTTGACGAATTCTCATTCCGAATTCTCATTCGGAAATCACCTATTAAACAGAATATGATCATCTTTGTTTTCTACACTCCGAATTTATTTAGGCTCCGAAAAATTATTTTTGTTTACACTCCGAACCTTCACTCCGAACTTTTGAGTTAGAATTTAAACGATATCATACTTTCTATTTCACTTGTTTTGTTATAAAATGATGTCGTCTATTCTGTTATAAACTAACCATTGGTTAAGTTACACGTGTACAGGTCCCTCCTATTTTTAAGAAAAATATGACCATTAGAAGGGAGGCCGACCTTTCCTATAAATAGGAGCTCATTTGAAAGATCTCACAACTGATGATTGACTTCTTCGACATTGTGCATACATGATGTTGAAGTGATTTCTAGAGAGAGAGGATCTTATTAACTCTCAAAGCTTCGTGAGACTCCGAATGTTGGTGATTACATTTGAGGACTTCTGGGGATAGGAAGACAGAGGTGCTGACTACCTTGATGTTGAGGGCTACCTTGCTGAGTAAGACAGAGGTGGCAACTACCTTGAAGTTGAGGGCTTGCAGGGATAGCAAGACAAAGATTCTGATCTTCGTATCGAGGGCTTACCCTGGTGTGGGTAAGACAAACTTTCTTGAAAGTATAAATCAATGGACTTTTATCCAAGGTTGTTGGATACCCTTCTCTTTGGGTTAAAAGACTTTTATGTTGTTACTTGTAGCTTTACTACACTTTTGTTTCCGCTGCATTTTTTATTATAAGGAAAGTATAAAATTCTTATACTTCTTTACTTGTACTCTGTTTCATTTAGATTCTATATGCTTTAAGGTATAATCTCATATTGTAATATTTTGTTAAGTTTCAATTTCCGGAACCATATTTCCGGAACCTACTTTCGGAATCTATTTCCAGTTATATGCAAGTGCATAGGACTTGAAGTTTATAACTTCATTCCTCTTTCCAAGTTTTCATTTTGTGTTAGAGGTGTTGTGAATTTGCTTAGTTTTACTTTGTTAAACTTATCCCTTTCCTTTGATTAAGGAAAACATAGTTAATCGTAACTAACGTTAAAGGTTCCAAAGGAATTTTTAAAGTGTACAATTCACCCCCCCCCCCCTCTTGTATATTGAGAACCTACATCATTATTTCGATTCTACAGAGATTTCACTACTTAAAAAATTATTCCTTCAGTATACCTAGATTTGATAATTCTTCCTTCATTTTTTTATAAAATATTCCTATGATAAATTATTACATGTCACTTTTTACTTGTTATATGTTATTATTTATATGTTTTTTATTATAGGGTGACTTAAAATGTTTTTATTTATGAATTAGTTATCTACATTAAGGTTTTTTATAATTTATTTCAAATAATTTTTTTATTCATGGTTGATTTTCCCATGATCATGAATAATGGGATTTTATTATGCGTGTTATTGGTTTTTTAATGCACATAGATGACCGTGTGTGTTTATTAGTAATATTAACCAATACTCATGTATTATATATTATTCCCCCTCTTGATATCTATAGAAAAATAAGATCAAGGGTGCTAATATGATGAATTATGATCATAGTGAGACCTTTAGAGCCCCTAAAATGGTTCGGTTCTTGTACGTCAACTAATGTTCCTTAACTAAGTCCTTGATACCATAGTCCCGTGTATTAGATCTCCATATTGAAATTTGTTTTCCCATTTATTTATGTTAATAAAGATAACCCACATCATTATTTGGGAATTTGGAGGTGTATGGAATTATGTTGACCTCGGTTATGATGTATGGTTGTCTTAATCATAGTATTCTAAAATATTTATTGTTTTATAAAAATAAATGATTTATGAAATGTATGGAACCAAAATATGTCATGATTATTTTTTCAAAATAGAACTAATGGTTTTCATTGAGAATGGTGGTGTGATAATTCATGGTTTTTTCTTATTGTAATCTTTCTCATACATTACATATACCCATGTGGTGAGCATAGATTTTATTTTCAAGATATTAATAATGTAAAAGGACTAGGGTCATATAGACATGTTCACTGATTCTCACCATTCATTCATTGCGTGGGGTTAGTAATGACTGTGATTTACATGGGGGTGGTTTCAGTGGATTTATTTGGGTTCTTCTAATATTGACCCCATGATAAGACTTTGTATCGGCCTCTGCCTCATAATAATTATTTTATGATGAATTAATTTACATTTTTTTGATTTTTATATTTTTATAAGGGTTGTAATATTATGGTTAATTTTGTATTTTATTATGATACTATATATACTCTACTGAACTATTTTCTTATTCATAAAATATTGATTTTGTACCGGGATATCTAATGTATGTATGGGTAATGAAATTTTTTTAGGTGGAATATGTGATTTTTTTTACTTGTGTCAAGAGTATAAAATAAATCCAACGTTAATAGTTTTGATTCCATAGTACTAGTTCCCATATATGGGTAATTGGGAACACTCTATAGACATTTTTTTTGAGTGGTATTGGGTAATCAGTGTTTTCATTTTGGGATAGTTCGATAAAATATATTATCGTAAATCACTATTGTTATTTGGGATTTATGGTAGTATGGTTGTATGACCATCATATTTCATTTATTATGTGTGGTGGAGTGCATATCCAACTCTTCATTATTCTAGACCTCGAGCTACCACAGTTGGACTAGAGTAGATTCATAAATTTTTATACTTTCATTCATATTTTGAAGTATATTAAGGTTATTTGTTGTCATAATGATATTTTGGTGGAATTTTATGTGTTATCCCCATTGAATTTTTTTTACCAAGTTATATGATTTGTGTATAATGAATTATCTTATCTAAAAAGACTCTTATGAATCTCTGTGAGGGAAATGTAGTTCATATAATCTAGTTTATACATATCATAGACCATTACATCATCGATTCATTTATCAGAAACACCTATTATCCAGGGTATGTAAGTGAGCTCGGTCAGGAATGAATGATGGGACTTGCATAAAATATTACCATGATGAATATTCTCATATTTTAATGAGTTCAGTGACTTTTATAACTTTAATAAATAATAAATCATATCAATCATACCAATAGATTACATCAAATATTTTATACCTCAATGCTTACATTTTCTATATATAGGTTGGATGGGTTTATATGTATGTGGTGGGTATCCATTTCACAGTCCATGAAACAATAATATCATACATAGGATAATATCAATAAAATTTTTAATAAAAATTTCTATATAGAGTTGTTTAATGTGGAAATGGTTAGGGTAATCATGACTCCAATTTTGTGAAATAAATCAATGATGGAATATTCTACATTCTTCACTATGTATTATTATCTCAACACATCTTAAAAAAATATTATTTGAGTGCTCAATAATTCTAAATGGGGATAAGTTTAAATATGTCATTGAGGAATTTCCTTCTCTAATTGAGTTCTTATGTGATTTTTGTTAACAACATGACTATAAAAATGAATGATATGTCAGTACTAATGGGTTTTTTTGTTTCTAGTAATATTGTGTGGGTTGTTAGACAAACTATTCAAGTCATAAGAAGAAGAGAGAATATCCTCATCAATGTGGTGGTTATACCATGTACCATTCCATAGATTTTATGATGGTGGTATCCTTAGAAACTAATATAGTTGATTACATCCAATATGGGAAATCCTTTCACAGCAAACTAGAATTCCATGAAATTCCAATATAAGGGCATTAGTGTGGTTATCATGGAATCCTTAAGTTATTTTTCAGAAATCAATCACTTGTTAGAATAGTTGGATCCTCATTCAGTAAAGGCTCTCATGTGTGGTCAGATGCGACAAATGAAGTAGGACCTCATTTAATGATTAATGAGGACACTCCTATTGTAATAGAGTCTCTGAGTTGGATTTATTATTTTTTATATAACCATATAATCATATTCAATAGGGTTATAATGTCAGGATAATGAAACAAAATTGTATGGAGGTTATTTCACCATATATGGCCTTGGGTTTATTTGATACAGGTTTATAACATTAATTTATTTCAGCTAAGTTTATTTATGATTTGTGATTATGACCTGATATGGTTTCATTTGTGATGGATCATTACAATAAATTTTAAGAGTTGATAAAGTATCATTTCAAGTGCTTGATTTCATTAGGAAAAAGCTGATATTGATCGGAAATTGATTTTTTATTATTTAAAAATGGGGAAGATCCCTTTGACGTAGACAAGAGATCACAGAGGTCTATAGTGATGAAGCCCTAGGGCGTCCCCTTGGACAAAAACATTACATTCCCAAGGTAATGACCCATTTTATAGAAAATAATCAAGGTTTCTTTAGGACTACTCCCCTGTGAAAGTATATTCGTTCTAAAGTTGGCCTTTCTTGGAATATGAAAAATTGAGCATCCATTAGAAATATCCAAGGTGCAGATTTTGACAAGGAAATTCAAATGCCAAGGTATATACACATTCCCATTTAAATCATGAATCAATGCCATATAGTTCTATTACACTTCCAAAAACACCAATGATAACCTTTTTCAAAGCGTGACACTAGTGTTCAACACTCTTACTTTTGCACCTAACGAATTTCCCAGCCCATGAAAGATACTAAAAAACATAACCGAACCATTCTTACTCTTCATCAAAACCTTCCCCATGTATCTTTCCATTCATATATGATCCATCGACGTCAATCTTGAATCCATTCCATGGGGAATTCCATCTAACTCAACATCCATGGGATCAAGGTCGGGCCACTCCCCTGTTGAGGAGACTTCAATGAATAACAGATTGTTGTCCACCCTTAACCAGAAAGCCTAATGCTTCCAGCAGAGCCTTTATTCCCACATGTAGAAGAAAAACTAACATCCAAACCTATGTTATTACATTATTCCTTTCCTCCCAGAGAATCTAGAAGATCACTGTAACAATGATAATGAAGATCTTGGAATCCATCTCATGTTGTTCCGAGCCGAAAAAACAACTTATGAAGAAGTCATCCATGGATGTGATTGCTAAATTTTTGTTACCCCATTTATCCATAATAGACCTTAGACTGAACACCCATTCACTCATGATAAATAATTGTATCATTGATTATGCTTGAGGGTTAGTACAACAGAACAAATGACAGGCCAAATGAATGCCCTTCTGTTGGATATTATCCTCTGTAGGGAGATCCTTGTTCTACACTCTCCAAAACAAAAAACTCATCATTTTGGGGACCTCCTTACACCACAAGCATGATCCCCACTCATCACAGTCCCCTCCATGCCTAACCAATCCACAGTAATCATGACTATTATAGTAACCTGATCTATACTCTATAAAGCAGCATCAGTAATCATACTCAGTAATCAAAACCTCTTCAAATAGGTTCATTTGTTTTGTTCTCTGAATGGATTCAAGAAATCTATGGTTTTAGATAGCCTCTCTTACTGAAATATTCGGCCCTAGAAAGTTATAAAAAATAGCTTAACCCAAACCCAGTTGTCTCTCCACAAATATATATCCCCTTGTCCAACCACCTAGCAAGAAGATTCCTGTAGAATTTCCTAGTGAAATGCCACAATTTTCCCCATCCTAGAAAGTTTCTTGTTGTCTTAGTCCTCCAAATTCTTTCCATATTTAGTTCTAGAAGTTTTGGATCACATCGATTCCCCACAATAAAATCACATGCCAGACGAGACTGCATGGACTGTATAGAAAAGGAGACATCCCTGAGATTGAATACTTTTTCCTCCACCAGCTTCACCACATGATACCAAGAGGCCCAATGAGACCTTCCCATAGAGCTGGCATCCCAAAGAATCCTTTTCATCAACTTCCCCCATTGTAGAAATAATCCCCTTAGGTGGAGTGATAATGAACATTACATGCATAGGTATAGAAGGAATCACACTATTTATCAATTCCACACATCCACTAAAGGATAGAAACCTATTTTCCTATTAAGAATCCTCCCAATCATTATGTTAATGAGATACACAGAGAAGATATTTTCCACAAGACCATTATAAATAAGTTCCCTAAGATAAATCATTTGTAATTGCTTATTCTGAATTACATGAAAGTATTAAATGACAAGAATCCTTCTTATTGAAAGTTTATTTGATATAAATACATTTCTCTTATTGGAGTTAACCTGTTGGCCACATAAGATACCATAAATCAACATAAGATACATAAATTTAGCAAAATACAAACTCCTTCCATTCAAAAAATGATAAAATTGTCAGCAAACATAATCAGAGAAGAAGATCCATCCAAAGCATTAGAAAGATATGGGAAAATCCTCCGTTCCACCAAGAATCTGTGTAAGTATTATAAGAGAGCCTTCTATGAAATGATAATAATGATGGGAGATATGGGGTATCCTTGTTGCACACCATGAACATTATTGACAAAACCAAAACCTTTTCCAATAAAATAACTGTTGATCCAAGGAGAGGAGATGAAACGAAAGCATAGATCACAAACCCATTCATGAAAACCAAGCATCCTCATCAACTAAATTATGAAACTCCATTCCAGGTTGTCATTCACCTTCTCCATGTCCACCGGAATAATCCTATTGGACTGGACCCCCTCTTATTCACATCCTAAAATAGTTCTTGAGTAACTCCATCTGCCCCATGGATACCTATACCATTGACAGAGCCATGTTGTTCTTGAGAAAAAACTTTCAAGATCACATTATTTATCATCCTATCTAGTAAAACTGCCAAACTATTACAAGATACATTGAGACAGATTGGTCTATATTGATTAATAGAGAAGGGGAAATTAACTATGGGAAAGAGAACCACCCTGGAAGAGCATGAACTCCTGTTGATGGAACCCCCCAGAAGTAATCCTGTACAGCCTCGATAACATGAGACCCAAAAAAGTCCCACATCGCCACACAGAAATATTCGGAAAAACTATCTAAATCAAGGACTCTATCTAGAGACATATTGAGAACAACCTATAAAACCTCATCATCATATGGTATACTCTATAAAGAATAATTACCCTCAACATCAATCCTTATATAAATACTACTTGTGAAAACCTCATGCTCCATCACCAAGATATTCTCCCCAGATGACCCTTGAGGGTTACCTGAAAGAAGTATCTCGAAGTGGGTCAAAGCCATACTTCTAGTGACCTTATCATATGAAGAAAATGATCAATCCTCAAGACTGTTGTTAATTTTTATATTTTTTCATTTCATCAAACATTCATGGAAAAAACAACTATTTAGGTCGCCTTCCCTAAGAAATCTGACCCTGGATCTTTGTTTGTTTCCCCTTTTAACTTCCAAAAACCTTTTAGCTAGAAAATAACATTTTTGAAAAACAGTATAAAGGTAGATTCATACCAACTCTATTGAATCACTTCTTCCAGCTGGCCGATTTTATCTTGAAGTGATTCGATAGGGTCATCCACTGTTGTTTTGTTCATGAACTGCCTGCTAATATCATCTTTGAGGCTCTTAAGATGCCCAGATATCCCAACCCATGCTCTTCGATCCATCTTCTGCTTCCAAGAGTCTTTCATCCTTTTCATGAAACCATCCACATTATGCAAGTTAACCATATACATAAACGACTTATTATCTGGACTCCTTTCTTTATGATCCACCAGCAACGATGCATGATCGGAAAGAGCTTGAGATAAGTGAGAGACAAAAGTCCTAGAAAAAGGCTCTAATCCTTCAATGTTAGTAAGAAATATATCTGTTCAACTCTAGATTTGAAATACACCTCTATGGTCATTACACCATGTATATTTTCACCAACTAAATCACATGTCCAGGATTCCATTACCAAAGATGAAGCTATTAAACTTAAGCATACGATTATTATATAACATCTATAAACCTTTCATCTATGATATGTCCATGATAGAATCAAAATCCCAACCTAGACAACACTGTAATCCAACTACATCAAACAGGTAAAGGAACTCCAATATGTTTTTTCTTTCCAGGACATCACTACTAGCAAAAATAATGGAGAACAAAACATCAAGCTCCCAAAATCCATGTTTCACAGTGATACATTGTTCTGCTACCAGAACTTGCTCCACCTGTAGATATTTCTTCCATAAAATACATATATGTTTATAAACCATATTTCCATGAAATTGATAACAAAATCCCTTATTTTCTAATAAGAAACAGATTTTGTTAGGGCCTTTTTTAGGTTCAATAATGACCAGCATATAAGACTTATATATCCTGGACTCAAAAACAAAAAAAAATTACTTTTTTCACGTACCCCCAGATCAGAAGCATTCCAAATAATTAGAAAAACATTAAGGGAAGGATGTCTTATCCCTTTGGGAATTGCAACCTGATATTGGGATAAGAATTTTCCAACAACACTCCCCCTTGGACATTGAGAATGTAACCGGTCTGGAATATCCTTCTAAAGAACAACCCTTACATGGGACAAGAATATCCTTTATAAATGGACTATCAGATTCTTCTAATAGAGATAACATATTCTACAATGTGTAATATTGGGAAATTGGAGCTGCCTCTTCCTAAAGCAAAGATACCAGAACCAAGCGAGGTGGAACCAAACTATATGATTTCCCTCGCAACCCCTCGGAGAAATCACTCCTCGAATCCATCACATGGACATCCTTAGAGCACTCTATTGTCGAAAAAATAGATAACATAAAAGTTTTTTCCGTGTCCAGCAACCTCCTCAAATTCTCCTTAGAACACAAAAATCTCTCTAAGGAGTCTCTCACTGCCACCTATATCAAGTGGTTATAGAATGGTAGGGGAATACCTAGAATCATGATCCAAACTACACCCACACAAGCTTATTTTCCATAGTTCCACTCCCATAACCAACGTGAAAGGGTGAAGTGACGGTATCCACATCGCCATTCCTCCCTCGCCCAAGCACACACAATGTCATCTCTATTGAAGAGGAGAAAAAAAAAAGAAAACCTGGATAGCTCTGAAACCACCGCTGGGTGCTAGAGGCTCAAGGCACCCACAAATTCCTCGAACACCTCCATCGATGGTTTCACATTGCAGAACCTAGCCACAAAAAATAGGTCATGGTACTCCTAGTGGTATCACTTATATTTTCCGAGCTGACTACTATGAAAGGTCAAGAAGGGTTTGATTTCCTTTTTTGAATATGGACTCAATATCATTCCATGTATCCAGTGGTTTTATGATGGTTTTTAATGTAGCCCAGATGGTCAGATACCCCATATAGTGATCTTGTATCCTAAGGTTTTTTTGTTATGATTTTTAAGGGTTTCATACACAGTGGTAAATATAATTTTATATAGATATATTCTTGGGTATGGGATTGATATCCTTCCTATCCTATAAAGTGACCCATTTCAAGATATAGGAATTGAAAGTAAAATTGCTGGATCTCAATAGTAAGGATTTTATTTTCCCTACCATGTCACCAAGGAAATGCTTGTTATACCCTAGTATTTTAATGATCAGTTTTTGAAATAAAATTATTTTTTTGATAGCTTGTGTTTCGGAAACATTGAGTTTTAATGGAAAAGAGTATACTATTAATATTATTATCTAGACATTACCGTTATAACATAGTCATTATATTTTTAACTACAAAAATTAATAACCCCATATTGACCATTATGTATAATTTTTTTATATAAATAATAAATATTAATAAAAATATGTTTTGAAAAATAATTTATTCTCAAAATATGTTTCAATTTTTTTTTGTGAAAAAATAATTAATGTAATTTTATCCACTTTTACAATATTTATTGAAAAAAATGAACACATATTTTAAATACCCTGAAAAATTTATCTTGGATTTTTTTTCTCATAAAATATTACCATTTTATTATTAGTGATAAATAATAAATTTTATTGAAAAAACAAGCCTGTAATAAATAATTTACCAAGATAAATCTTGTGTTAATAATTTTTAAATGTATAATTATTTCAATTATATTATTATAAATAAAATTTAGGTAATTTTAATTAATTTGATTTTTAATTTTTATATAAAACTTTTCATACTAATGAAATCATAATCATTACAAAATTGTTGTTGCATCACATCTGTGGGTTTTATTTTAAATAAAAATTTCACAAATTTAATAATTTAATTTTTAAAAATAGATTAACTATTTGGAACCATCATAATTAATATTATAAAACTTTTTCAACTTAATTTTTTTTATAAAGAATAGTAATGTAATTTTATCATGTTTAAGGATAAAACGAGTTTACTAGGTGTTAAAGAAAAAATATAAGGGTTAAAATGACCTAAAAACATGTCCAAATAAAATTATACGGACATATATTGAAATTATCACATATATTTATCTATAATTAGTGATTTTTAGCCTTTTTTAATGTGTAAAACATGGGTATGACTTTTCCATTTTAAAATTTCCAAGTGAGTCATCTCCCCCAATTATAAAAGGGCACCAACTCTCCTCTCCACTACACATAAAAATCCTTTTTCAATAAGAAATTCATTCCAAAATATATTCCTAAAATCCATAATAATTTCTTATATTCCTTATATAGGTTAGGAAACCCTCCTATGATGGATTTTTGTCCAAATTTAGTGAAGTTTTATGAAATAGATATACTTCTTAACCAAAACATTTTGTATTATTTATTTTTTCACCGACATAAAATAATCTTGAACTATGACAATATAATAAAATATGTATCTAACATGTACTAGTATGTTATTATGTTACTACAACAACCAATTTAATCTCCTCCTCTATCAAATGGGGAATGAAACTGTCAATTCTATATATGATAGACTACAACATCATGAACTGATGTAATTTATTTTTAATTGCCGCTACTCATATATGGATTTAATGATGGACTTAATTTATAGAAATGATAATTATTAAATATATATATATATATATATATTCATTTAATTATAATTCCAAATCTACCTTCTTACTTTACAATCTATTGGAAAGTGATAGTGTCTCTCCGGTGTTTGTGTGGACTTCCATCTCCAAGAAGAGATGTGAATGATTTTCCATTTTATATTAAAATAGATGGTAAAGTGGATTTATTTAAAAAATATAAATGATTTAAATTAAATAAATATAATTCCATAAATTTTATATATTATCTACATTTATTTTAATCAATCAGTAGAGAAAATGGAAAAATGTTCATGTGTACATATGATCTGCCATCTCTATGAACGTAGTAATTCATTTTATATATCTATATTTAATGGATTAATCAATATATATATATATAATGAATATGTATGATGTTTATATAATAGAAAATTTTATGGATTTCTGGGAACCATGGTCAATTTTAAAGGAATGAAAATACCAAACCAAAACATACATGAAAATTATAGTATATATTACACGAAATAGGATTTTTTAAAAAGGAATTGGTAACAGATGGTTGATAAATGGTTGTAAGTAAATCATAAATGATATGATATATATGATTATTGTTCTAGAAATTATTTATAATAAACCAATATTTATTATACATTAGTATAAATCATGTATGAATAATGTTGGGACTTGAGGTATGTGATTTTTGTCTCACTATTATTTTTGTGGGAAGCATGCAATAATCACAACATATTTATTATGTGTGGTCAATATACATATATTGGATGTATTTTAGGATATATTTCATCAATATTATATTATAAAAAATCCATATAGGTTTATTTATTTCATAGGGATTACGATTCAATTGTTAACAATGTTGTAATGGTTTTTTTTAATCTCATTGTTTATCGAAAATATTTATGCTAAAGTTTTTTTTGATAAAATATTATGATCTACCTCTCAATAAACCACTTGAATATTTTATTCCTCTTTTTATATGTATCTAATAAATATTTTTCCTTAATTTTCCTCCCTTAATGTTTTATAGAGACCAAAAGAACGTTTTAACAAAAAACGACTTTATTTCTCTCTTCGATCGAAAATACCTTACCTTACAAATACATGTTTTATAAAAATGTTCTCATGAATTTTTTTACTATTAACATATGAATTTTTAAAAGGATTTTTTACCATTTTTTATTTATTATAAAATTTTTGTAAGGAATCAATGTTTTATTTTATGTATTAGTCACTTTTTGATTTTTATAGAAAATGTTAATGGAATCATTGTTTTCACAATAATAAAACAATATATTTTTATCCTAATCATGGTCTGTAAATGATTTAATGCGTCTCTTAAAAGATTAAAAATATATTTTCAACGAAAATATTTTATTTAGTATTGGGGAATTTTTTATATTTTTTAGAAGTGATTTAAAAATTGAAAGGATATTTTCCTTAAGTAATTTTATGATATTTTTATAGAATTCATATTCATTAGGAACAACAAATAATGACGATTCTTACGATTTAGTGGGGATATTATCCAATGGTACCATCCTAATGTTTCACTGGATAGTTTATGAATATGATGACATGATAGTTATAAACACAATTTTCTCCCATATGTAATATTATAATAAAATGTTTATGAAACTTGATAATTTTCCATGAGTTATTTTATGATGTAATGATATTGAATCCAATTTAATTTTCATTGGTCATGATATGAAGAATGATTTATGATAATGTTGAATGAATATGTATGAATTTTGATTTGTGATGAAGTACCAATATATCCCAACAATGCATTGGGTAACGATTATTGTTCTATAAGATAAAAGGGAAGATGAATAGTTATTCTATTATAGAAAGAGGGAACTATAAAGGTTATCTCAACCCCAAAATATTGTACATATAAGGTTATCCCATGCCTAAGGTAGGGAAATGTGTGTTCATCCTAACTCTAAGATGTTATGAATGTCTTCTTGGGAATCCTTGACATAAGTTTTTTTTATGATTTTGTGTATTCCGCATATCTGTGACTTATTCCAATGTTATTCTCTCATACCTTGTGTTCTTTGATTCCATTATGATTCATGTCTTATAAAATATCATGATTTATGTGATGAGTCATGTTTATGATCTATTATATGTAATTTATGGTATTCAAATGTTTTCTTAATGTTCTCATAAACTTATTCTCATGTTATGTTGATATCTATTGTACATACTCTTATAGAGCATCTTAGATCACCCCACTACAACAAAAATGGGAAAGGGAGGCACTAACTTTTATCAGCGCTAAGAAAAAGTGATGATAAAGTTAATTCTTTTTCAGCACTAACTAAAATCGTTGATAAAGGTTCCCTTTATCAGCACTTTTCTAGCACAGATAAAGATCACCTTTTAATAGCGCTACAATTTTATCACTGAAAAAGGATCACTTTATCAAAGTTTTTCTATCGCTGATAAAGAACACCATTTATTAGTGATTTTCTAGCACTGATAAAACCGTAGTCTCATTTCATAAGATGCGGTGTATGGTGCCCTCTGTTTATCATGCACTAAATCTCTCACAGGACTGTACCCCTACGACCACTCCCCTCTCCCCCCCGATCTACTCTTTTCTAGACCTCCGCCGCCGCTAGCCCTAGTCCACCACTGCTAGCCCTTCTCTACCAATCTCTTCTTTGTCAGAACTTCCCTGCCGGTTTCCCTACTCCTCCACTAGCACTACTCCACTGTGAACCCTTCTCCTTATCCTCCCCCTCAAACCCCTTCCATGGATCCTCATCCCCGCGAACCCTATTTCTTCTTCTCCCCACTGGACCCTACTCTCCATGAACTATACTTCAAGTGTTTGGGATCCTTTTGACAAGGTTTTATTCTTGGCTTCCCATAATTGATCTTTGGTGATGATTTCATAGGAATATAATACGTTGTCATGGATTATGAATTGGTTTTTTAGTTTATAAGTGTTGGGGTAAATATGATTCTTTTAGTCTGAAGAGTATCCCATGGTTTTGGTAAGTTATTAAATTTTTTGGATTAAATTTATTAATTTTGATTATTATACATGTGAAAACATTATTATGTTAAAGTACACCGGAATTAGAAAGAGACATGGGATAGAGTGTTGTCAAGTTTCAATAGAATGAGGTGTTGATGTTTATTTTCTAGTTGTTGGGTCCTATGGTTAAGAATTTTCAATTAGCAGTTGTGGGGGGTTTTGAATTGGAAAATATTCTAACTCATTTATGGCTTTCCTTAGTAGTGGGATTACTTTTATGGGTGTTAGAGAATGATGGAAAGAAGATCATGTTCAGTCAAAAGTGGTTTTAGGAATATCATGTTAATTAAAACCCACACACACACCACCAACCACAAACACATACGCAAGAAATACCACCAACACACACAAAAACTCATGAACGTACCACCACACACACACACAAACACAACCAAACACATCCATGAAAATAATGTAAGCAGCACACAAGAACACAGGCACTGACATAACCACTATACACAAAATCACCCCAATCTAAAAAAAATGAAACAACCAATTTTTGAATCTAAATTAAACCGTAGTAATCCCCCAAACCAGTACCAACATAGCACTGTTAACAAAAATCACCAAATCCACCTCCCTCTCTAGCCCCAAACCAAAGATCTCATGCCTAAGAACCCTGAAGAAACCAGGTGTAACCACCATAATATACGAATCTCAGATAACCATCATCCACATAAATCCTAGATGAATCATCCCCTCAAAGAACAAAAACACCCACTATATCCCAAACACCATTCCATGGAAGGCCCTAGAAGCCCATGATCCAAGCCAATCGAGCATCCCATGAGTAGAACCTCCAAAACACCCCCAACAACAATCTAAGGTGAGTAGTATCGATACATCACTAACATCACAGAAACCCTAAAATAGAAAACTCAACACAATTTTAACAATCACTAGTGAGTCATCCCACCTCCTTACACACTCACCACCCAAAAACCATTCACCAGTCACCTAGCCACAACACCACTCCCCCGAACACCATAAATTGCATTCAATCCACCCAACAGCAAACACAACCAATTCCTCCTAGACCCTCACACTAGAATAGTCACTACAAACCAAGAGGATTTCAGCAACACTAAGAAAAAAAAACATGACACTAAGAAACACAATACTAGCCCCTGCACAGCCAAAACCCCTAACCTCCTCACAAACCCAATAACCAAGGAAACATTCTGCCACAACTTGGAACCAAACAACCACTTGTGGTCATCCAAAGACCCATAAAAACCCGATATCACTACTTCTAAAATACCAGCTACCAATATTAGGCTCAACCGATCAACCAAAAACCCAACTATAACCATTTACAACAAATCCCTCACATGCGGCTAAGCAGTAGGTGGACCACAACCCAAAAAACCAGTCAACCAAAAATCAGCAACCCATCCTTAATCAACCATACCATGAACCCTAGACATCATAAAAGATCCTAAAACAACAACAAATTAATCCATCTAAACCACACCATAATCCCTTATACCAATATCCCCACACACCAGAAAATGGAAGCCTCTACACTAGCACCTTGCGCACCAAACATCTTACACCAGCCCTACACCAGAACAATAGAAGAAACCAAAATACCATGGAAGAAAATACCTACACAAGCATAAAACTAGCCAATAAATCCACATTACATTCCCATCCCTTTCTAACATCCAATTCCAGTACCAAAAACCAGAAAAGTCCCAAATGTAGTGCTATAAAAACCCAATCCTCTCGACGAAATAATCAAAAATCCATAATAAAATAACCTAGAAAATTCTATCTTTGAATCAAATCTAGGTTTCCCCAAAATTGGAAAATATATTGCAATAATAAATCCTATCTAATACTATAAATTTAGTCATGATCCAAATACAAGTTTTACAGTGGTTGTAAGAGCCACACAACTAATAGTTTCTTTACATCCAAAAACATAAACCAAGGTGTCCATCAATAGTGCTAGTTCCCCATGATTTATGGTGTTTCTTGGATATGGTATGGTTTAGTTTTATTTATTATGATGGTTATGTTTGAGATGATAAAATTTTGGGATGTGGCGAGTTTGATTTAAGATTTTAGGCATCATTATGTCTTGAGTTGTTTACATTTTCCCTTTATTAACCAATACACTATTTCAATTGATACTAAAATATTGAGTTGAATTATTTGCAATGGAATTATTTTTCTCTCCACCTACAAATTCTTGTGAAAATATTAATTTTATTGATTTGCTTAGTGTGTTTATCCAAATTTAATGATTCATGAGAAAATAACGGAAGCATATTTATATTTTACCCAAATGAAAGGGAATTTTTCTAATCTAAAGTCATAATTTTTGGAAATAATTTATTTATGGTAGGTATTAATATTATGGAAGGTATTAACAGTTATTGGGAGGAGGTTTGAGAGGAAGTTTGAGTTTTGGATAGGGATGGTCGATGCGGTCCTTCTCCCTCATGTTTGAATTTTTTAACACCAACGTATTGTTGTTTATCCCATTGTATGGTAATTTGATTTTTTATAAAATAGATGTAAGACGTGTCTGGGGATATTAGTTATGATTTTAGGGAAGGTGAGGGAGAGTTATTGTATTTCCTTTAGATGTTCATGATAGAATTTATATTCACTAACCTAAATTTTATATTTCTTATGTTAATTTGGGTAACAAAACCTATGATATTCCATATTAATTTTGGATAAACCTAGGTTATTTGTCTCCCCCGTAAACCCCTTTTTTATTGGAAATGTATCTACTATATTAGTTTTCTCATCAAAATTGTTTCCTTATTTTCATTTTTTTGAGTTTGGTCACTTGTTTTGGGATGTTTAATGTGATTATTTTATTATGAATGAGGTGGATGGTTTGGGTGGTTTGGGTGGTTAAAAGGATGTTTAATGTTTTACTACAAGGGTGGTGGGTGTTAGAACTATTGGTAAGGGGGCAAGAAAATGTGTTGATTTTGATGGGGGGTCTATCCTAGTTCTGTTGATTTTCAAATCTTTATTGGAAATGGTTAGGATCTATTAATCTCTATTTTTAAAAGTGGTTATATTCTACTATATTTGGAAGTCTTGTTCTGTCAATTTTAATCATAAATAATATTATTTGATATTCAAATATAATAGAGATGAATAAATATTTGAAGGATGCTAATCATTTGACAATAGAGTATGATAATGGCGTGAAAGCGTTCATCAAGTTTGCAAAGGATCACACAAAGGATCCTTCTAAAATTCTTTTTCGCTGTTTACATTGTTTTTATTCTAGACTAATTACTCCAGAGGTGTTGGAAGAACATTTGATATGTTACAGAATAGATCAGATTTATAAATGTTGGAATAAACACTGAGAAAAAGTGAATGTATCTACTAGCTGGGATAAAACTATATTTTATGGATCATCAATGATTACAAATATGGATAATGAAGAGGTCCATATGTAAAATGGGATGACAGATGTCAATGATGATGAAGATCTTATTGAGGAAATGAAAAGGAAAGTTGATGATGAACTCCATTATTTCCCAAAATAGTTTGAGAAGTCAAAGAGTTGTGAAAATATGCCATTCTAAGTTGGTTTCTATAAATATACAATATTTTCATCTTTAAACATTTGTATAAATTGAAATGATGCAACGGATGGAGTGATTTTAGTTTTACGGAACTATTTTCTCTCTTGAATGCCATGTTCTGTCAAGATAATGAGATCCCAAGTTGTACATATGAAGCTAAACTAATGATACACTCGATGGGTATGATTTCTCAAAGAATACATGCCTACCCAAAAGACTCTATATTGTTTCTCAAGGAGATCAAATCACTTATAGAATTCCCAATCTATGGTTCTTCTAGATAGAAGAAAGATGAATCATGTCCTATAAAAGTTATATGGTACTTTCCAATCATTCCACTGTTTAGGCATGAATATGGAAGTGAAGAAACTTTAAGACAATCTTCATGGCATGTAGAGAAAATAAATAAATATGGGAAATTACATCACTCGGCCGACTCTCCTCAATGGAATATAATTGATCGTGAGTATTCTGAATTTGGAAATGAGCTGAAAAACCTTATTCTTTCATTTTCTTTTGATGGAGTGAATCCTTTTGATTTTCAAAGTAGTACTCATAGTACATGGCCTATTATGTTGGTAAATTATAAATTGCCACCCTAGTTATGCATGAAATAGAAATTCATCATGTTATCTATGCTTATATCAGGATCAAAACAACCAATTAATGATATTGATATTTATTTGGATCCTTTGATAGAGGATTTGAAGTTATTGTGGGGTTCAGTTGTTATGCTGTATGATTCTTATAAAAGTGAATACTTCATGTTCAGAAAAATGTTGTATATGCTAATAAATTATTTCCATGCTTATGAAAATTTTTCAGGCTATAGCATTAAAGGATCTCATGGTTGTCCCATGTGTGAAGAAGATACAGAATCAATTAGGTTGAAACATTCTTCAAAATCTTTGTTTCTTGGACATTGTATATTTTTACCCCATTGGAAAAAGTATCAATATTGGATGACATCATTCAATGGATGTTCATAACAATGAAAAACACCATCTCCACTAATAGGTGATCAACTGTTTGAGAATGTAAAAGATGTGAACACTATTTTGGGTAAACCAATTTTCAAAAAACCTTACAAAAATCAGTTTGAAAAACAGATTAGTTTTTTTTTGAATTACCATAGCATAATTTTCTGTACATCAGACATTTTCTTGATGTGATGCATGTGGAAAAAAATGTATGTGACAGTGTTATCAGAACATTGCTAAATGACCCTATCAAAACAAATGATGTAATTAAGGCAAGGTTGGACATGGTTGACATGGGAATACGAGAAGAGTTGGCTCCTATGAAGGGTGAAAATTGAATATTTCTTCCTCTAGTTGCTTACACTCTTTCCCAGGAGGAGAGATATCATTTTTGAAACTTCTTAAATGATGTAATGGTTCTATAGGGGTATTCATCTAATATCAAGAACATTGTTTCAATAAATGATTTGAATTTGAAAGGTTTTAAATCACATGACTTCCATGTTTTGATGAAAAATTTAATTCCTATTTCTTTACATTTCATTTTTTCCAAGAGTTTTCGACACACGTTAACCAAACATTGTTTCTTTTTCAAAGCTATATACAGGAAAGTTTTAGACTTGGCGAAATTTCCAGCTATGGAAAGAGAAATTGTCATCATATTATATGAATTAGAAATGTTCTTCCTTCCATCATTATTTGATATGATGGTTCATTTGATGGTTCACTTGGTGAGAGAGATTTGACTTTGTGGTCCTTTGCAATATAGATGGATGTACCCCGTTGAACTATATATGATGATTTTGAAAGGGTATGACAATAATTTAATTCGGCCAGAGGTTTGTATTGTGGTGTTCTATATTGTTGAGGAAGCCATTGAATTCTGTATAGAATACTTATCTGATGTGGAAGGCATTGGTCTCCCGAAATCTAATCACACTAGACGCAATGAGGGTGAGGGAATTTCTGGAAGAGATGTTGGGGAAATCAATTATACATATCAGGTGTAACACCCCACGATTTCATAGTGTGTTATTTCTTCAAAATAATTCAATAACTTTCACTACATGCAACACAAAGTTCAAGCACACCATGACTTACCAAACAATCCGTTCAAAATAGGTTATGAATAGTATTAGATAAATTTTAATGTTTATATAATCATTATAATTTTAGAATCCATATTATGAGTTTCTTAGATATAATGCAAGAACAAATTCATTTTCAGTATTGCACATTTATCAACTTTAATAGTGAACCTTTTTTAAATAATATATATTAAACTTTTTGACTAAATTGGGACATCAAAAATTTAAAATGAAACATCCCAAGCTTCTACGGTACGCTTCTCTTTGAATAATGTGATAGCGTGTGTTGTACGCAACACCGAGTTCTAACAACCAATTAAACTAGCCGTTATGAATAGTAATAACTACTTTTTGAAATTATATATATTTTATATTTCAAAATAGACTTCATTTTTGGATTCAGAATATCAAAATTATCCTAGGGTGAAATTTTGGTACTTTTCGGATAACTTTTATATTTTGATGAATAGTGAAAATTACTAAATTTTAATTAAAAACAACTTTTTTAATCAAAATAATTAATATTGATAAATTATGAATTTGAGTGGTTTTAAAGTATATTTAGAATATATTTTTACCATTTAATATAATGTTGGTCATTGGACATAAATTTACGATTAAACCGAACATAAACAAGTGTCAATCTTTTGATAGTTATTATCTCTTAAAAACACGCTTTTTGTTTTGACAGCGGGAATTAATTTTAAATTAATTTCTGCCACTTCTGTGTTTTGAATTTAGGAAAATGGATTCCATATTTGGAATCAGGATGTTCAAATTGTGTAAATAGGTAACTTTTATTTTTATACATTTTGAATAATTACTGCGGTAAATATTTTATTTACCATGGTTAAGGGTAAATCCGGTAAATAAGGGTTAAAAAAAATATTATAATAATACTAAATTACCCAAAAACGTGTCTTAACCCTATTGGTTGAGACATGGTCGACCATGGGCATCTTTGTGTCAATTTTGGGACCCCATGGATCCACTTGTAAGTGATAATGACACTTTATTTTAATTAAGTTAAAATGAATACAAAAATGACACAAGCATATATCTTTTAGAAAAACAATTGTTACATAGAGTTATATATGTTGGATATTAGATTATAAATATTCATTAAAAATCTAAAAAGATTTACTACATAATGATATTTTATTTATAATTTTTAGACATTAAATAATTTAATTTATTTATGACACAATGATGATGCAGTAATTACTATAATAGTGAAAAATTAAAATAATTGATATTATAAATACCCAAATAAATATAATATGAAACTTTTAATGAATTAAACTAATTTTCTAGGATAATATGATATATTAGTATTGATATAATTGACTTTGTTCGAAGTAATCAATCTGTTATGAGTTTCACAAAAATAAACTATTGAATAGTGTCAAAATTGACATAAAAGAGTTCTTAAAACAAATATTATATTATTAATTGATATTAAATTCCTAAAAATCTAAGGATCGGCCAAGAGACTTATATCATGAGAGGTTCATCATTAATGTACCACTTGGGGGTCTCTTGGATGTATATAGTAAGTTTATTAACCATATTATATAAAAATACAAAGAGACACTGTAAAAGTGAAACTAATTAAATAAGAGTTAATACTTAAAGATAAGGTTAATATAAGTACCCAAACCTGTCTAAATTCTATTGGTTGAGTGGTTTTCTACCTATCCCCACCTTAACCTTTGAATAATAAGCTTTGGATCCATTAGAAACCGAATATGAATTTATTATAAATTAATATTTCTAGCCTTTCCAAAGGTGCCCTCACCCCTCTTCTAAAAGGGCACTCCTCCTTCTCATTTCTTCACACCTTCAAAGCCTTTTGGTTCAGCCAAACTCTGCGCAAATACTCTCCCAACATCCCTCACTACAACCTAGAGGCCTTAGTTTGATCAGAAAGCCAACCTAAGGAGCCCTTTTGATCAAATCAAAAGGAAGAACCCGAAGAAGAGGTAATGATTTCACCACCCTTCTCCAAGTTCATTTCTTCTTCCACTTCTTCTTCCTTTGTTCTTACCATTCTAAAATAATAACTCCAGTATCTCACATATTCTGTGATGTTATTATAAATATGGTACAACCATATTCAGTATTCTATCCACCCTTTTAATAACATGTCACCATACGTGCGTACGTACGGACTACCGTCTCCACGTCGTGGTGTAATTGTTATTCAATATAATATTATTTTGATGGGTATAATAATGATGTGTAACTCATGTAAATAATAAATATAACATGTTAATGATTATGTATATATGATATACCATCCATTTATATATTATTTTAATATCAAAATAATGATATTGTCGCTCGTGCGTACGTACGGACTACCGTCTCCACGAACGCGATGAGATTCATTCTCCATCGTATCCATTCAAGTATAATTATCATTTGATGATTTAAAAATGATGTTTAATGACTAGATATCATTCTGGATATGAATAAGATACGACAAACATGGCTTATGTAACAAAACATATAAAAGAAAATGAGTAAGTTAAGTCCCGAAACGACGATAATTCTATGATATTATTAACAAATCAATGTTAAAAGATCATATATGATATCATATTATTATATATGATTCTTGTATAATTTAATAACAACTATTTCACCATTATACAGGAGGTTAACCTACCCCAACCAAGGAAAAGTACAAGGTAAGGGTTTACTTTACAACCTCTTCATTATCCAAGGTTGTTTATACGTAATAATCTACTGGGATCTCTTTATCATCCACATCCATGTTTCTTAAAAATGCATTTCAAAACATTTTTACTATTTTACTAGAATATGAGTTAAAGTCATTTATACCCTTTTTGACTTTTATAAGTGGTTTATAAAGGAATATTTCGGTCATTTTCAAAATAAGGTCCTTTTTAACCATTTCGACAGAATTAAGGTAAGAATTTTTTTTTAACTTATACGGCGGGTGCGGCTATTTTCCGCCGTTATAAAATCTTCAAAGCTTCCCTTACAAGCTTATAAGAATATTTTCAAAGAAAATGTTTTATTTTATATGGATCTTAAATTATTTCAAAATAAAAGGAGATATTTCTTTAAAAAGAATTTTGATTTCATCTATATCAACATCCTTTGATGGATTTTAAGATTATTTGAAGTTGATTTATTATGATACAAAACTTCTATATTGTATTGAAGGTTTTGTGATATGTTTGACTGTGGATGTGCTATTTTTATACCATTCATAGTTTATGGTGAAAGTATTGACATTTCATCTGCTAGTTTTAATATGAATGATTATGTTATGTTTAAACCTTTTTCATATGGGAATGCATTGGACTTAATATGTGACGGGTGGAGCCCGCTATAGCTCCTCGATGCATCGGTAGGTCTCATGAGACAAACTAGTGTCTTGGCACAAGGCCTTGACAAAATCTTATTTGTAGTCTTGGCACGAGGACTTGGCTATGTGGTTATGATAGTCTGGCATTATGCATTCCAACATTATGAAAGTGGTTATTGATTTTTGCATGTGATTATTCGATTAGTAGAATATCCATGTGAATAAGTAAATGGCATTATTTCATTTTATTTATGCCATACCATGTTGAAAGTTAATATTTAAAAGGCTTTTGTTTTATTTATACATTGCCTTAAATGTTTATTCTTATTTATAAAAGTTTTCGCTATATTGTTATCCTTACTGGGCATTTGAGCTCACCCCTTTTCTATGTTTTATTTTTCCCAGGATGTGAAGAAGTAAGTTATGAATGACCTGCAGGGATTTTATGATGGGTTAATAGTGTGGATTGTGGAAACATTATGTTGTTATAGTAGTTTTTCATTTTATGATGTAATGTAAAACTTATGAATATATCTAGTGTTTCCAAGGCTACTAAACCAATCGGTCTTTCGAGATTTGTTCTTTCTTGTGATCATGCCAATGTTATGTAATAATGCACCGAATCTGGGTAGCTGGGGTCGGGGCGTTACAGTTGGTATCAGAGGAAGTTTAGTACAAACCTTGGAAGCTAGATTTAGATAAACTCTGATTAGAGCACGTAGACCTAAGATGAACTTTGAGGATTAGTATAGAAGAACTTCCTAGAATTTTGGTATTGTAGAGATTTTGTGAGTTTTCTGAGAAATACATCCCTGTCTGGATACGAGCAGGTAGAGGCGGCTCTGGCACAGATGTACCTAGGGGTAAAACCCGAAAACACCGATTTGAGATAGACTCGAACGGGAACTGGTGCACGACAACGGGCCCTGCTGCACTCTTGGTTACGGCACTCCCGGGGGATATTCTTAGGATAACTCTCATTTTCTTTACAAACCATTATGAAGGGTTTATGAGTATATACATCCTCAAATGAGACATTTTTATGATTATGGATTATATCCATAAATAGTTCAATTTATGTTAAGTGTTTTATAAGTATGGGATTATGTATTTTCATTCATAAACTGATCTAGTGTATTCCATTGTTTGGAAATGGCGCCAAGTAGAAGGAATGAGAACTCCAGAAATGCACATGATCCAAAGAGAATGAAGGATCATATCTTTCATGGTCTTAAGCTAGAATTTATAAGAGAAATAGTCTCCCATGTATTATCATCATATGAAGAAATAATATCATGTGTTGATAAGATAATTAAAGAGTTTACTGAGTCCTATGGCTTTGAAGGGAAGCAAGATAAGAAAAGGATAGAAGAGAGAAAGATGGATAACGGGAAGAGGGAAAAGAAGAATTTTCCCATATGTGGTAACTGTGGAAAGAAACACCCTGGAACTTTCCTGAAAGGAATGGGAGTTTGTTATAAGTGTGGGGGAAAAGGGCACAAAGTACATGACTGCAAGGGTAAGAAAATGGTTTCAAATGTACAATGCTTCATTTGCAAGGAGTTTGGACACTACGCGAACCTATGTCCCAGTCATCAGACTATGCCGCAAATGATGCTATTGGATAATAATCAAGTTATGATACTACCACAGATGAAGAGGAATGATTAGAGTTATTATGTTGATTATATCAATTGAGTGTTGTATCAACAATGTACTTGTTATAATAATTATGGAGTATATAAGGATTGTACTGCAGTACTATTTCATTAAGGACTTGAGATGGTGTGGAACAAAGAAAAGTGACTCAGTAGCAGGTTAAATGTTTGGAAAATATATGGTTGAGAGAAAGATAAACCATAATATGGTTCAGATACCGAGGTGGTGATTTTAGAATAATACATGATTAATTTGGATAAATTATATTGGATATTATTTACTACCTTGAAGCTGATTAATGATTTGTATATTCCATCATTGTTGGGGTTTAAAACATTTTTGGATTAATGAAGTATATCCAACATTCTATATGGAATAAGGGAACATGAATGTAATCAATAAGGAATATGGTAATACATGATGAAGGTATTCATATGCTATTACGGGGTAAAAAGGATCTATATTATGTTTAACTTCCTTATAAATGTTGGACTGTGAGTTTGGATAGAAGTATTTTGGATAGTTGTAGTTTGGATTATTTTTGATTTCCATAAAAGGACAACCCGGAGGTCGGGCGGCAACCCGTCGCGTCCGGCAAGGCTGCGAGACTTGAACCCGCAACCGAAGGGCGACAAGGGTGTATCACCTACCACTGGCCCACGAGATGTCCTGGATTAAATAATGTAGTTTTTATTAAAAGATCTTTTAGATGAATTATAAATTCTTTTATTTTGGAACCCTATACGAATAGTGTAAATAGAATTTTTTTACATTCTATTATCTTATAGAGTGAAAGATGAGAATGTGGTAGAAATTTATTAATGGATAAAACTCTAATTATAAAGTAAGTATATCTCCATATGATCTTAGCCAATATCATAAAAAATTCCTCAATATTAAGAAAAGAAAATTAGAACAAAAATGTTTTCCTAGATGGTACCTTAAATCATCACTAATTTATGGCTTTGGGATTGTTGGCCTTTTCAAAGCCATGTTCTCTACCACTCTCCATCAGGTAATTGATGGTTAGATTTTTCTTCCATATCCATATTTTACTACATGGAACCCTAGTATGTGTTATTTTCGGTAATCTTTATACTTTCAACTCTTTATTTCAAATAGAGGCCTCATTAATTCATTTTTCGATGTGGGATTTCAACTAAGATATTTTGAAACGTCAAAAATGTGTTATCCTAATACCTTATGTTTTGTTGAACCGATGGTATTTCAAATCATCATAGATTGATGAATTTAAAGACCTCAATTTTATACTTGTTTGTGATTGATGACCTCAATCACTACCTATAAATATTTACGTTTTTCCTCCAATTATATGTCTCAAATTCCCATCAATGTTCTCCTAATCAAGATCATAATTTGGTGGTGACCCTTTCATTTCTCTTTTCCTCATATTAAGACTAAATTTTAGTTACCCAATTTCCGATGTGGGTTTTCCCACAAATATATTATCTATTTTCAACCTTTTATTTTCGAAGAACAATTTCAAATTGCGAGGATGCAATTTATTGAAGGAGGGGAGAATGTAACACCCCAAGATTTCATAGTGTGTTATTTCTTCAAAATAATTCAATAACATTCACTACATGCAACACAAAGTTCAAGCACACCATGACTTACCAAACAAGCCGTTCAAAAGAGGTTATGAATAGTATTAGATAAATTTTAATGTTTATATAATCCTTATAATTTTAGAATCCATATTATGAGTTTCTTAGATATAATGCAAGAACAAATTCATTTTCAGTATTGCACTTTTATCAACTTTAATAGTGAACCCTTTTTAAATACTATATTTTAAACTTTTTGACTAAATTGGGACATCAAAAATTTAAAATGAAACATCCCAAGCTTCTACGGTACGCTTCTCTTTGAATAATGTGATAGCGTGTGTTGTACGCAACACCGAGTTCTAACAACCAATTAAACTAGCCGTTATGAATAGTAATAACTACTTTTTGAAATTATATATATTTTATATTTCAAAATGGACTTCATTTTTGGATTCAGAATATCAAAATTAGCCTAGGGTGAAATTTTGGTACTTTTCGGATAACTTTTATATTTTGATGAATAGTGAAAATTACTAAATTTTAATTAAAAAAATTTTTTTTAATCAAAATAATTAATATTGATAAATTATTAATTTGAGTGGTTTTAAAGTATATTTAGAATATATTTTTACCATTTAATATAATTTTGGTCATTGGACATAATTTTACAATTAAACCGAACATAAACAAGTGTCAATCTTTTGATAGTTATTATCTCTTAAAAACACGCGTTTTGTTTTGACAGCGGGAATTAATTTTAAATTAATTTCTTCCACTTCTGTGTTTTGAATTTAGGAAAATGGATTCCATATTTGGAATCAGGATGTTCAAATTGTGTAAATAGGTAACTTTTATTTTTAGACATTTTGAATAATTACTGCGGTAAATATTTTATTTACCATGGTTAAGGGTAAATCCGGTAAATAAGGGTTAAACAAAATAATATTATAATAATACTAAATTACCCAAAAACGTGTCTTAACCCTATTGGTTGAGACATGGTCGACCATGGGCATCTTTGTGTCAATTTTGGGACCCCATGGATCCACTTGTAAGTGATAATGACACTTTATTTTAATTAAGTTAAAATGAATACAAAAATGACACAAGCATATATCTTTTAGACAAACAATTGTTAAATATGGATATATATGTTGGATTTTAGATTATAAATATTCATTAGAAAGCTAAAACTATTTCCTACATCATGATATTTTATTTATAATTTTTAGACATTAAATAAGTTATTTTATTTATGACACAATGATGATGCAGTAATTACTATAATAGTGAAAAATTAAAATAATTGATATTATAAATACCCAAATAAATATAATATGAAACTTTTAATGAATTAAAATAATTTTCTAGGATAATATGATATATTAGGATTGATTTAATTGACTTTGTTCGAGGTAATCAATATGTTATGAGTTTCACAAAAATCAACTATTGAATAGTGTCAAAATTGACATAAAAGAGTTCTTAAAACAAATATTATATTATTAATTGATATTAAATTCCTAAAAATATATGGTTCGGCCAAGAGACTTATATAATGATAGTTTCATCATTAATGTACCACTTGGGGGTCTTTTGGATGTATATAGTATGTTTATTAACCATATTATATAAAAATACAAAGAGACATTGTAAAAGTGAAACTAATTAACTTAGAGTTAATACTTAAAGATAATGTTAATATAAGTACACAAACCTGTCTAAATTATATTGGTTGAGTGGTTTTCGACCTATACCCACCTTAACCTTTTAATAATAAGCTTTGGAGCCATTAGAAACCAAATATGAATTTATTATAAATTAATATTTCTAGCCTTTCCAAAGGTTCCCCTCACCCCTCTTATAAAAGGGCACTCCTCCTTCTCATTTCTTCACACCTTAAAAGCCTTTTGGTTCGGCCAAACTCTGCCCAAATACTCTCCCAACATCCCTCACTACAACCTAGAGGCCTTAGTTTGATCATAAAGCCAACCTAAGGAGCCCTTTTGATCAAATCAAAAGGAAGAACCCGAAGAAGAGGTAATGATTTCACCACCCTTCTCCAAGTTCATTTCTTCTTCCACTTCTTGTTCCTTTGTTCTTACCATTATAAAATAATAACTCCAGTACCTCACATATACTTTGATGTTATTATAAATATGGTACAACCATATTCATTATTCTATCCACCCTTTGAATAACATGTCACCATACGTGCGTACGTACGGACTACCGTCTCCACGTCGTGGTGTAATTGTTATTCAATATAATATTATTTGGATGGGTATAATAATGATGTGTAACTAATGTAAATAATAAATATAACATGTTAATGATTCTTTATATATGATATACCATCCATTTATATATTATTTTAATAACAAAAGAATGATATTGTCGCTCGTGCGTACGTACGGACTACCGTCTCCACGAACGCGATGAGATTCATTCTCCATCGTATCCATTCAAGTATAATTATCATTTGATGATTTAAAAATGATGTTTAAGGACTAGATATCATTCTGGATATGAATAAGATACGACAACCATGGCTTATGTAACAAAACATATAAAAGAAAATGAGTAAGTTAACTCCCGAAACGACGATAATTCTATGATATTATTAACAAATCAATGTTAAAAGATCATATATGATATCATATTATTATATATGATTCTTTTATAATTTAATAAAAACTATTTCACCATTATACAGGAGGTTAACCGACCCCAACCAAGGAAAAGTACAAGGTAAGGGTTTACTTTACAACCTCTTCATTATCCAAGGTTGTTTATACGTAATAATCTACTGGGATCTCTTTATCATCCACATCCATGTTTCTTAAAAATGCATTTCAAAACATTTTTACTATTTTACTAGAATATGAGTTAAAGTCATTTATACCCTTTTTGACTTTTATAAGTGGTTTATAAAGGAATCTTTCGGTCGTTTTCAAAACAAGGTCCTTTTTAACCATTTCGACAGAATTAAGGTAAGAATGTTTTTTTTAACTTATACGGCGGGTGCGGCTATTTTCCGCCATTATAAAATCTTCAAAGCTTCCCTTACAAGATTATAAGAATATTTTCAAAGAAAATGTTTTATTTTATATGGATCTTAAATTATTTCAAAATAAAAGGAGATATTTCTTTAAAAAGAATTTTGATTTCATCTATGTCAACATCCTTTGATGGATTTTAAGATTATTTGAAGTTGATTTATTATGATACAAAACTTCTATATTGTATTGAAGGTTTTGTGATATTTTTGACTGTGGATGTGCTATTTTTATACCATTCATAGTTTATGGTGAAATTATTGACATTTCATATGCTAGTTTTAATATGAATGTTTATGTTATGTTTAAACCTTTTTCATATGGGAATGCATTGGACTTAATATGTGACGGGTGGAGCCCGCTATAGCTCCTCGATGCATCGGTAGGTCTCATGAGACAAACTAGTGTCTTGGCACAAGGCCTTGACAAAATCTTATTTGTAGTCTTGGCACGAGGCCTTGGCTATGTGGTTATGATAGTCTGGCATTATGCATTCCAACATTATGAAAGTGGTTATTGATTTTTGCATGTGATTATTCGATTAGTAGAATATCCATGTGAATAAGTAAATGGCATTATTTCATTTTATTTATGCCATACCATGTTGAAAGTTAATATTTAAAAGGCTTTTGTTTTAGTTATACATTGCCTTAAATGTTTATTCTTATTTATAAAAGTTTCCGCTATATTGTTATCCTTACTGGGCATTTGAGCTCACCCCTTTTCTATGTTTTATTTTTTCCAGGATGTGAAGAAGTAAGTTATGAATGACCTGCAGGGATTTTATGAGGGGTTAATAGTGTGGATTGTGGAAACATTATGTTGTTATAGTAGTTTTTCATTTTATGATGTAATGTAAAACTTATGAATATATCTAGTGTTTCCAAGGCTACTAAACCAATCGGTCTTTCGAGATTTGATCTTTCTTGTGATAATGCCAATGTTATGTAATAATGCACTGACTCTGGGTAGCTGGGGTCGGGGAGTTACATCAGGAGATAGCCCACATTTATATTTTCCATAATAGTTGGAAGTTTGATCCATATATTGAAACCTACAATGAAATTCTTAGACAGTTGAATCCTTCAAGGGATGAAAAATGGATATCAAATACACATAATCACTAATTTATAAGTTGGTTTCAGGACCATATTTTTTAGGAGTTATCTAAAAATAAGAAATCCATTTCAGAATGACTTCAATGGCTAGCCGCTGGACCAATTGTGTATGTATTATCTTACAATGGTTATGTAATTAATGGTTATACATTCTAAAAAGATGAACATGATAAAGATAGTACCATGAAAAATAGTGGAGTTACACTTGTGGCTGAAGTGATGCATGTTTCTGGTAGTAAGGACAGAAATCCTATTTATGAGAATATGTCATACTTTGGAATTATCAAAAAAATATGGGAGTTAGATTATAGGATATTCAAATTGCTTATTTTTCAATGTAAATGGGTTTATAACAATAGTTGTATTAAAATATATGAATTGAGATTTTTGAAAGTTGAATTTAGTAAAGACGCGTACAAGGACAAACAATTTATAATGGAATCCAAAGTGATACAAGTATTTTATGTTCCAGACCCCGCAAACTAAAAGTGGTCGATTGTTCTGTTATCGTCCAAAACTACTGAAGGGTTAAATTTAAATTTTGCTGAGGATGATACTTTCAGTGGTACGTCACAATCATTTCGTAGTGGTCCTAATGTAGATGATGTTTTGTATGTTAGAGGAGACCACAATAAATCTATTTGGATAATAGATAGAGATGTCAAATCCCTTCAGCCATTGAAAAAAAGAAAGAGATGTCAATAAACAGGTTTTTTTTATAATATAGATATTGTTATCCCATATTATTCTCTTATCATTACTGGATTTATGTAATCTAAATTAATTGTTCAAACAAATTTGTAGATAATGACTTATGCACATTCTTGTGATCCTAACGTCAAGGATAAGCAAATCTCTCAAGATGTTGTTTCTCATAGGTGCATCATAGTTTGATGGTGTTAGCCAAATTTCTTAAGGTGAAATAAAAGGCATAAAATATGATGTTGGATGGAATTCATGGGGCCAACATGGGAATCCCAACAATTCTATACATAGTAGTTACATTGGAATAGTCACTCGGCAACACGTGCTGATTGAAATAGATTCATGGAAACATGTTGAGTCTGAGCTGAAGGTTGTGATCTGGGAAGAAATTACTGTAACATTATGATATAATTTCTTTAATTCACTAGCAAATAAAATAATGAAACTGTGTCTTACTCTTCTCAATCTCTTGAAGAGTAAATTTATAGTAGATGATTCACACAAGAATTATGTACTTAGTCTTGAAGGAATGATTCATCATGGTTATTGTACTATTTTAATAAAATGTCACCTGAAAGATTCCTAAGATAAAACAAACTAGAACCCCTAAAGAGGTATTTTCAAAAAAAAACTACTATTTCATTTAAATTATTTATTTATTGTTTATTTTTTATGTTTTGCAGTGCTACTCCATTTGTCGAAAAGCATCATATTCACAAGATTATATATATTGGTTCTAAAAAGAGTGGGGTGCATACTTAATGGAATATTGTACACGAATAGCATGAAGAACTGACTTGGGGACGTGTACAATTGGCAGCCATTTTTGAGAGGGGTTAAGGAGATCAAAAGATGAAACATTGTTTTATGTAAATATTTTTTAGAAAATTGAAATTGTCATTAAATAAAACATCCTTTCTCCAATGAGTCATTTCTCCAATTTAACAGATGAAATTCACTGGCAACATGCCAGATTGATGACCCACGTTTCTTTGGGCTTTGGATAAGAAAAAACAGTAAAATCTCCAAAATACTTACATATCCAACCAAACACATTTTTATTATGTTGATACATTAGTAAAAATATCCATGGGTCATTTATGACATGTACGAGTCAACCTTGCATAAATCTGAGCCACCGTGTGGCTGGTATCACTCGAACTATCTCTCTGTTGTTTAAAATGGACAAAATTTTAAGTGAAAACAACTACTGACGTACCGAAAACCAACCAAACGCATTCAGATTGTGTTGATACTTTAGAATAACTATCCATGGGTCATGTGTTATGTGTATGAGTCAACCCTACCTCAATCCAAGGTACTGTGTGGCTGGTATCACTCAAAGTATCTCTCTTTTGTTTAAAATGAGTCGAATTTTAAGTGAAAACAACAACGAACGTATGAAAATTCGACCAAACACATTAGGATTGTGTTGATACTTTAGGATAATGATTCATGGGTCCTGTATGACGTGTAAGAGTCAAACTCTACTCAATCTGAGGCACGGTGTGTCTGGTATTACTCAAAGTCTATCTCTTTTGTTTAAAATGAAAAGAATATTAAGTAAAGACAGCAACTGACATACAGAAAACTAACCAAATGAAATAGGATTGTGTTTATACTTTTAGAGAGATATCGATGGGAAATTTGTGACGTGTACAAGTCAATCCTTCCTCAATCAAAGGCACAGTGTGGACGGTATCACTCAAAGTGTTTCTCTTTTGTTTAAAATGGACAGAATTTCAAGTGAAAACAACAACTGACATACGAAAATCTAACCAAATGCATATGTATTCTATTTATACTTTATAATAATGATTCATGGGTAATTTCTGACATGTGAGAGTTAACCCTGAATCAATACAAGGCATTATGGGGTTGGTATCACTCATAGTTTCTCTCTATTTTTAAAATGGACAGAATTTTAAGCGAAAACAACAAATGACATATAGAAAACTGACCAAACGCTTTCGGATAGTGTTGATACTTTAGGTGAATGATAAATTAGTCATTTTTGACATGAAAGAGTCAACCATGCCTCAATCTGAGGCATGGTGTGGCCGGTATCCCTCCAAGTGTCTCTCTTTTGTTTAAAATGGACATAATTGTAAGTGAAAACAACAACTGACTTACAGAAAAATGACCAAACACATTTGGATTGTGTTATTACATTAGTATAAAAATAAATGGTTCATTTGTGATGTGTATGTGTAAACTCCACCTCAATCCGAGGCACGGTGTGGCCAATATCACTCAAAGTGCCTCTCTTTAGTTTAAAATGGACAGAATTTGAAGTGAAAACAACAACTAACATACGGAAATTAGACCAAATTAATTTGGATTGTGTTTATAATTTAATATAATGATACATGGGTCATGTGTGACGTGTAAAATTCAACAATGGCTCAATATGAGGCACGGTTTGGCCGTTATCACTCAAAGTGTCTCTCTTTTGTTTAAAATGGACAAAATTTTAAGTGAAAACAACAACTAACATACAAAAAACCAACCAACTGCATTCGAATTGTGTTGATACATTAGGAGAAATATCCATGGTCATTTTTGACATTTATGAGTTATACTTGCTTCAATCCAATGCATGGCATGACTGGTATCACTCAAAGTGTCTCTCTTTTTTTTAATATGGACATAATTTTTAGTGAAAACAACAACTGACGTATGGAAATACGACAAAACGAATTAAAATTTTGTTGATACTTTAGAAAAATGATTAATGGGTAATTTTTAGTTTTTACGAGTCAACATCACCTCAATTCAAGGCACGGTGTGACCTGTATCACTCAAAGTGTCTCTCTTTTGTTTAAAATGGACATAATTTTAAGTGAAAACAGCAACTGACGTACGAAAATCCAACCAAACACATTCAAATTTTGTGGATACATTAGGAGAATGATACATGGGTCGTTTGTGATGCGTACGAGTCATCCCGACCTCAATTTGAGGCATAGTGTGGTCGATATCACTCAAAGTGTCTCTCTTTTGTTTAAAATGGACTGAATTAAGTGAACACAACAACTGACGTATGGAAAACTCTCTTCCTACCATAAAATCCAAAAGCATTCATTTTTTCCAAAAGAAACACATACCATTTAAATAAAAATTATTTCAAAACAAATTTTAATATACCAATGATCTTAAAATCTATGAAATTCATCCCAACAAAACCATTAAATCCCCCCACCCATGGAAATCCCCCCACCCCACCAACTAGACACGCCCACCCCACGGATAGCCACCCCCACCCCCCTGGACACCACCCCACCCATTTGGACAACCCCCCCAACCCCCTGGACCACAACACACTCTACTGGACATCACCCCACCCCCTAGACACCCACACCCCCTAGACACCCCACCCCCTGGACATGACCCCACCCCCTGGACAACCCCACAGACACCGCCCCCCCCCCACACCCTGGACAGTCCACCCCCTCACCACTTAGACACCCAAACCCCCTAAACTCCCCCACCCCTACTAGACACCACCCCAACACCAGGACACCACACCCCCATGGACAGCCACCCCACCCCCTTGGACACACCCCACCCCCCTTGGACAGCCCCCAACCTCTTGGACCCCCCTCCCCCATATACACCACCCCACCCCTTGGAAACCCACACCCCCTGGACTCCCCCCACCCCCTGGACATCCCCACCCCCTGGAATGCCACCCAACCCTCTGAACATTACCCACCCCTGGACACCACCATGGATAGCCCCCCCACCATAGACAGCCCCCTCACCCCACCCCCTAGGACACCCGAACCCCCCAGACACCCCCACACCCCGGACACCCCTACCCCCCTTGGACAGCCACCCCAAAACCCTTAACAGCCTCCCAACCCCCGGAATTAAGAATTTAATTATTTATGTATTTAATTAACTTATGAATTATGTGCTAATGGTGTATTGGTATACTTTTTGTATTGGTATACATGTTCTTTATTTATACTTGTTGTAATAACATATGAATTATCTGTTAATTTTGTATGGTATACTAGTTGATATGATGATTTTTTTGAAGGTCTTTTTTGGAAATGCTACTGCAAAATTTTATGTTACAGCAGGCAAGGAATTTATCAGTGCTAAAAAAGTGCTGATAAACTATCACTTGAAAATATAAAGGGAATGGTATCTAGTAAAATTATGCTAATGGTAAAATGGATATAAAGCATTGAATAGTGGTTAATGAATGGTGTCTAAGGTAAGACTTTTGAAAGTTTTAGATATTTACTTCATGCTAGCCATGTTCTATGGTAGGGATAGACGAGGATAGTGTTTGAGGTATTGTATGAACATATTTATTTGTTACTAGTAGAGAGATTTCCATTATACTAATAGTTGAGGATTTATGTTATACTTTATCATACTATTATTTTTATTATATAGAATTTTCATCATGAAGATGTGTTCTAGTTTGGATATATGATGATGTTGGTGAGAACACTCTTCTAGTAGTGGAGGAAGAGAACATGGTGATCCAATATAATGGAGAAGAGAAGTTCCTTATAATCCTTATCAATTCATGAAAATGATGGAATGGGACCCTAGGTGGGTTGTCCCATGAATGTTTGAGATGACTAGAGAGTATTAGCAAGAACACCCTCTAACATGTTCTAGAGAGGGTGGACCAAAGGAAATAGAATTCTGGATAGATTCCATCCAGAAATTTCTCGATCATTTGGAGAACCAATTTAATTTGGTGGCTTATATGATGTAATGTCAGTCAAATTATTGGTGTGATGTCATGGTTCAAAGTGATAAAGTTGAAGAAATGCTATGGAGTGATTTCTAGGAAAATTTTCTCAAAAGCATCTATCTAGAAACCTTGAAGAAGTATAAGGATTTTGGATTTTATTTGTTTGAAACTAGGTTAAATGTTGGTGACAGATTGTGCTAGTCATTTCATAGTTTTTTTTGATTCATTCTAGAATATTCGGGAGAAAATGTAGCTACTGAAAAACATTTCTAGGATGGGCTATGACATGAGATCTGGTCCCATGTGAACATCCTCCAATTGAAAAGGCTTTATGGTGTAGTGGGTCAGGCCCTTATCTAAGAAGGGGATATAAAGGGAGATTTGGGTATTGAACTTGTGATGCCATCTATGCAGGAAAGTGGTGTAGCTACTATGAGTAGGAATCACCATTTAGAAACTTCCATAAGGATGAATGTGAATATTGTAGTTAAAATATGGGGCCAAACTCTAATGGTGATGAACAAGTGTTCTATTAATAGTGTGACTGGTTGGGGCACCTGAGAGACTAGTGTACCGACCACTAGTAGAGTGCCAAGCGTGCAGAAAAATGGTCCACGTACAGAGGGTTTTTAAGAACCCATGACTGCTAAAGAATTATGGTGGTTAAAGGCAGATTTTGAGTGAAGACAGTGGGTCAATTACCCCATATCAGGCAGATAGTAGGAGCTCCATGGTCCATACCACTAGGGGTGGTGGACGTGGGAACCCTTGGAAAGATTTTCCATACCAATATGGTTGTGCAGTGAAATTTAGTTAGGTGGGAGACTATGGGTAGTGGTAGGTAAACTTCATTTGATTCAGTTTACACCTAGTTGCAGAGAGTCTATACCATCTAAAATTTGAGGTACGATTATTATAGCTTCCATGCTATCTAGTTCTTTATTTGATATACATGACACCCACTCTTGTATATCTACACTGTTTATAGTCGTGTTGGGCCTACCAGAGGGGCATGTGTTTGGGTTATTTCAATTGATAATCCATTGGGGTGTGATCTGAGTGTATCATATAGTGTAATGGAAGTTCTCTAAAGGTTGGTAGGTAGAATTTTATATGAGACTTTATCATCCTCATGATATCTGGTTTATACTTGATATTGGGTATGGATTGGTTGGTGTTGTATCAAGATCATATTGAATTTTATCATTGTAGGGTAATGTTCATGTCTCTTAAGGGAAACACATACATAAAACAAGGTGAGTTGGATGTTTAGTGAGTACTCTATTAATGTTTCACCTTTATTCATTTGTATTAATATCGATAGAGTTATTTAGGTGCAAGTTAATATGCCATTTTCAATTCTTTTCATCTGTTTCTCCAATTTATTCAATTCTATGTTGAGTTAGGAGAGTATAGAGGATGAATTTTCTACCATTGATATATGTTACGTGGTTTATTCCATTCCCATTAAGTTTGGTGTTTTATATGCCTTATTGTCATTATGATTCATGAAATAATTTTTTGTGTTTCCCATAAAAATATTTTAATTTTTTTAATTTAATGAATTGGAACCATTTCAGGTTTACTATTACTTGATTTATATGGTTTTTGGTCATTCGCCTAAACTCAGACCAAACATGGGGTGTTTCTTTGTATCTACACCATGTAATAACATCATGTTGGGTTTGTGTGAGATCACCAATTTTAATGGGATCCTGAATGATAATATAATTAATTATTTATGGATTTGATCACCTTTCATGACATAGAAATTTTAAAATGAATGGAATTCATTAAATTAAAGTGATAGATTTATTTTGTTGGGTCATTTAAATGTGATTTAATATGATTAAAAATGGATAAATGGTTTATATGAAAAATGATGAATGGGCTAGAAGAAATCATATGTTGAAATGGATAATGAATGGTGAATTGATTATTGTAGTGGACTCCATGGACATTTCTACTCTATGGATCTTGATTCCATATGATTCCATGGAAATTTATAAAACATGGATTTGTATGGATTATGGTTGTGGATGTATTTGAAATTTTGTCTCCTTGGATCCTGATCTCACTGGATATCATGGGCTTTGTTACTCCATAGATCTGGATTTCTTGGAATTATATAGAAATATTCAATGGATGTGCTCCTTGGATTCCCACTCATGATTTTACAAAGTTTCCATCCGGATATTCCATGGACTCATTGAGGATCCATTGGTCATTTAATACCTTATTTGTGGGCCTTCATGGATAGAAAACGTGTTATACAATATAGGATGTTGTGGATTATATTCATAAGATTATATATAAAGGCCATTATAGATGTTATATTCTACATAACATGGAATCAATATTGTGGATACATTTTTATGCTTCATTGATATCCCTTTTATGGGTATTTGATTATAGTTTTTAGACTGGAAATTATCATGCCTATTTATTTATTCATTATAGTTTCATTAATTTATTGGATATTTACTATTATTTACAGGGAGCATTGTTTGGATCGAAAATATCACTTATGTATTTGAAACCTATAATAACATTTGTTATATATATGATACTTAACATTTCTTCTTTTTATATTACACAGACTGGACTTGTTATATACATCATTGGTGTTGGCCAGTTGAGTTTTATCTGACACCCTATCCGGGAGTTCGTTGGGTTCCAATATAGGGTTCATGGATGTTAGTAGGGAGTGGGGAAGCACCCACATTATTATTCTTGATTGATGGACCAAAGAACCAAGGGAGGCTCTTAGTTCTATCTATAGAGGTTCATTGTTATTCTTTTTCTATTTATATATATATATTGTACTGGGATACCTTCTACCATGTATTATCTAATATTTTTTATAGGGACATTACATGATCATCATATTGAAAATGAATTCTTTTGTCCTATGTATTATTTCAGAATTCTAGATGATTTATCTTATATAGATGAGTTATATTATTCTTCCACATGTTTATTTATCTATAGAACCAATGTTCTACGTTTATCATGACAGTATAGTCTCCCAAATGTACCACCATAGACCCACATTGATAGTCGACAACTGCTGGGTTACGGGGGGGTTCACATGAGGCCATGCGACCCACCGGCTCGGGGAACCATTTTTTGGATCTCAGTTCAAGATTTTATATGATGTTTGTAAAAGTATTCTTTAATTTTGAAATATTATTTTCCATTATTTTTTCCATCCTTCAACAAAATTGAAATAGTTTTCATGCGTATATGCGGCCAACTATCTCCATGAACAGTGTAATTAATTTTATATTTATACTATTAATGGACTACTCCAAATACATATATAATTAGTATATATGACATTAATATCATATTTATCATTAGGGAGATAGTGGAAACATTATAAATGTAAAGGTACTAAAAATAATAAACCAAAACATACATGAAAAAAAAAATCAGTTATTACTAGAAGCGTGATATTTTAACAATGAATTTTATAAAAATGGATTATAAAAGGATATAACCAAATCATATATGGTATGATATATATTATTATAATATAGAAATTATTTATCATAAACCTAATTTATTATATTGGATGTTTTAATGTGCATGAATTAATTCAAGACTCGAGTTATAGGATGTTTTTCTCACTTTTATTACTAAGGGACACATGAAATATTCACCACTAGTTATGTTGTTTTGTGTATATAATTTACATGATGATATTTAAAGATTATTACAATGAAAATTATCTCATATAAACATATATTTAAAGTTCATTGTTTCATGGGGATTATGATTCTAATGTTACAAAAGTGGTAATGGTTTTATAATACAATCACATTATTTATCAAGATTGGTTATGATTAAGTTTCTAATGATGAAATTATATGATCTACCTCTCTTAAATACTCATTAAATTTCACCCCCTTTAGTTACTTATATAGAATAGATGTAATCCATTCATTTTCCAATCATTATGGATTAAAGAGAGAGAAATAATGTTTTTAATGGAAATTGAAATTATTTCTCTCTTTAGTTGAAAATTCATTCTCATACACAACTATGATATCTTAAAATGATTCAAATAATATTTTTACTATTTTCCATTGATTTTATAATTAAATATTTACCTATTTTTTACTTTTTACAAAATAGTATTAATAGAATCTTATTTTCATTTAAAAAACAATTTCTCTATAAATGTGAAAGGAATCATTGTTTTATAATATATGGCATGAACATAATTTATCACCATCATGGCCACTCAATGAATAAAATATTCCCTCATAACAATACTATTTTATTTTCTATTATAAAATATTCATTAATTTTTTGGATTTTATTAAATATTAAAAAAGTGATTTCAGAATGAAAATATTATTTACAAAAGTAATATTTTGATGATCTTTTTATGGAATTGTTATTCATCAATGAAAAAATCCTTTTTATCTTATGCATAACTAGGGGCATGACCCAATGGTACCCTAAATATCCATTCTTTGGGTGGTTTATGGTATTTATAAAAATATTTCAATAAAACCTGTTTCATTACGATGGGTTGTACTATGATTAAATCATTATGAATTGGGTTTCAATTCCATAGGTTATGATTTGATGAAATTATTATGAAACCCATTTTTCATTATGATGGGTCATGATATGATGAATGATTAATTATATTTTCATACAAATATATATGATTTTCATTATGTGAATGGTGGGACCTATATCCCCCCCAATTTATTAGGTAATGATTTATTTTTTATGAGAAAAAAGGTTTCTCAGGAGGTTATCTAAAGTCCAAAAGAGGGTACTCTGGAGGTTATCAGAATCACAAAAGAGTGTAAATGATAGGATACGCCAAGAAATATGTAGTAATGTGGGATATACAAATCCGATCATGTTATGAATGTATTCATGAGTATCATTAATACATGTTTTTATTTACATATGTTTATGCCATAAATCTATGGATTTTTCCAATGTTAATATCTCATGTCTTATGTGCATTGATTTATTTATGACTCATATATTATGAACTACCATGATTTATGAAATGAATCATGTTAATGATCTATGATAACTAGGGTATGGTTTCAATGTTTTATTTACATGTTCTCATACAATTATTATCATGTCATGTTGATAAATCCCTTGCATACCCTTACTAAGTATCTAAGACCACCTATTCTATTTTTTACATTCCCCTAGTTTTAAGGAAATTTATTATTTAGGTTTTTTCTAAGAAGGGTGATAGTTTTGATGAACATGGTGGGAGATGATGTATTTCAGTTTTTATGTAGCTTTTTATGTTCCCATGTTTCTAATTAAACTAGTAGTATATGATTTTTGGGTGGATTTATATTTTATGTAACGAATATTCAACTTATAAGATTTGATATCTTTATATTAAAATTGTGGGTCATTGTAACACAGATTTGTATTGAATTAATGTAAAAAGATATCCATCCAGTGTGCATTGATTATCAAATGATCAATGTTGTTTCCATTAAGAATAAGTTCATATTGCCTTAGATTGAGGATTTGTTTGATTATCTCAAGTGAATGATGTGGTTATCCAACATTGATCATAGGTCTGGATACCATCAGCTAAGAGTGAGGGAAAGAATATTCCAATGACACCATCTGGAGAGTGTATGTTATTTTATTAAATTTAATTATTCAATTTAACTATTCTAATTTTATCATTGATTTAATAGCCTTGATGAACCAAATAATTTATGGGTATTTTAATCAAGCGAGGTGGGGTTTCTTGATGATATATTTAGATATTCCAAGTCAAAAGTGAAAACTATTAGACTTTCAAGACATAAATTTTACAACCTTATGGGATAATCAATTATATTATAAACTATTATGGTTCTATTTTTAGATTTATAATGTGATGTTTATTTGTATTGTGGTTTCTAAAAGAAGAATATTGTGGGACTATTAAAATATTGAAGCTATGATTTCATGGAGATATCCATGAATCTATAATAAATTGGAATATTATTTATATTAGAATTGTATTATTTTTATTTTTCTCTATTTCTCCAAAGATTAGAATCATCCTAATATATATAATCTAAAGGGGGTTAAATTTTATTGGGAGGTGAGATTCCAAAGATTCTTTTATGAGTTAAATGTATGATTGATTTCATATCCTATAATGATTATTTATAAAATTGGATTGAATTCTATATATATTAAGACACATTATATTTGGTTCTGAAGTTTTTACGATGAGTTATCTTGCTGGTCCATAGGTCTCATTATACTTTTTCCCTAATAATAAGTAGTTGTCTACCCTAATCTATAATTGGAAGTGGTGATTCACGCTCTAAAATAGTTGTGTAATTATATATTCATTGTGAATATTTCCATATATGTTGTTCAAAAGAGATTATACCATATTTTTCACTAAAATATTCTAGAACACACATAGAGGTGATTGGATTATTATATATAGAAATTTTGTTTTGATTTATTATAAATCCTTGGAAATGTTATTGTTGTGGATGATTTATTTCATTAGATTCTACTAACTCAACTGCAAATAAAACTTCATATGAGTGTATTTTCATGATATTGTTCATTCATTTTCATCTGGAGGTGAAAGAAGATGATGATCGGGTGTTTCAGATTATTTTTTAAATCAACCCATCCTCGAATGTGTAGATTCAACTTGATAAAGACTTTTATTATAACATGCATTAGATATATAGTGTCTTAATTATTTGGGGAATTTAATTGATTTATTATATAAGTCAAATGGTTCTCTATGTTTTATAATGTTGTTAGTTATTACATTTTCATTATAGAAAGAGAATATGGTTGGTGGATACTATTATGTGTTTGTTTTTAAACCTAGGGATTCAAAAATAATATTATTTGAGACACCGGTATTTTGGGACTTTGATAATGTAATTGATTTATTATTTTTTTCATCATTTCTTGCTTCTAGAGGATTATGGTCAAAATGAAAAATCCATTAATGTTATTTCATCCTCTTAAAAATTTAATATCGAGGTGGCATGATATCTCAATGGATTTTTTATCCTACATTGGGCTTCTAGTCAGAAGGATGTGATATGGTTGACTACCATTTTTTTGAAAAAATCATTCTATTTCCTCCCTATTAAGGAGTCAATAATGGAAAAAAATCTTGGACACTTATATATTAATAATATTATAATGCATCATGGTGTTCAATCAATAAATTATTTGATTGAGATTTGTGATTTATATCATATTTCTGGAATGATATTTTAAATGTAATAGATTCTAAGTTAATGTTATGAATTTATCATTATCCCCACATATATGGGAATAAGGAGAAAGATATTTATATTGTTATTGATATGAGCCATGATTGTGAAAATGACTTTGGTGGATCAGGGCAGAAAAAATATCACTAATAATGTTTTCATATACTAATTTTTATAAAATATTTATTAAAATAGATCTCTTATAAGACTTGTATTGATGGCCATCCAAATCCCCTCGTTTTTGGATGTATTTGGGTGATATCACAATATATCAAACTATTTGTGATTATTAAGCATCCAAAACAAGTTAAATACCAGATGTCCTTACAAGAATATATGGAATTGATTTAATATTATTTTAAAATTTCCTCGTTAAAGAAGTATCTTATTGACCTACAACACATATTTGATAGGGAGGATTTTGAATTTGAGCTCAACACCACCATCATTGAGAAGCATATTCTTGTTTGGCATCATTATAGATGTATTCCCTGAGGATGGTGTGTCTCTCTCGTATTTTTATTATAGAATTGTGGATATTATAGACATAATAATTAAAATCATGAGGCCTTTATGTGGGAGAAATTTATTAATATTTACTCTAATGTGGAGCTATAAGTACTCTTTAGGGAAAAATTGGTATGGTAGAGAAAAACTGATAAACCATATATCATTTTCAAGTACAAAATTTGCAATATATTTATTTATTTTTAATCATAAGTTTATTTTTACAATTTATTTAGTTTTTGGATTTATATGTTAGCTGATTTTCAAGACTGTATAAGGTCATACATGGTTAATTGAGGAAATTCCAAAAACCACTCTATAAATGGATGTATTTTGTTGAAGGGTTATTTCACCACACCGAAGCAAGGAATTATTGTTATGGTACCCTGGGTGTTGGGGGTTATTTATATAGATGTTTATCACACCCTAATGAGTTAAGGGTATCTCTATGAGACCACCAATGTAGTGAGCCTATTTTAATTGTATGTGCATCATGTCGTGGAAGAGGTATGTTCTTATCATGATGGGACCGAAGCTGTGGGGTTGTTTTTATGGAAGGTGTGTCATTCTATGAAAATAATCGGTCATGTTGAAAAATTTCATTACATTATTAAAAATTGAATAATTTCCTTTTTAATCTATGTGATTTTATCACATATTCGCCCCTTTTCCCATATTTGGTTGACGTAGTGTCCTCTATCCAAATAATATTTCACCCATTTTCATATTTAGAGCTTCGACATTAATTTTTGGTGGATTCTTCATTGTATGTTTAGGTACATTCATAATTTTTTCCATTTATCATCTATTATGTCCATATTACCTAATTTATTTATTAATCATTTCCCTTTCTCATTATGGAGGTTGATTTTAATGATAATGATTGCATCTTGATTATTTCAGTGGGGATCCCCCTTTTTAGGTTCCATTAATTATAAATTTTTTTAATGACTATTTTATTTATTTTAGGTTTTTGTCTCTACCAAACATATATTTCATTTTATATTCAATGGTTTCATTAATTTTATTTATTTATAATATATTATTTTTCAGATTTATTGAGGGTAGGTTTGATTCATTATAAATGTTTGTTTTACTTTTTTATATTAAACAAATAAATTAAATTGTTTTTTACAAACCGAATTTATACCTATAAAGTGTTTTATAAAATTCCTCGATTGATGTTTTCATAATGATTAATTATTCAAAAATCAATAATAATTTGAATTTATTATGCATCTAATTGCTAACTAGTTTCACATATAAGACATTGTTGTTTGTTTGAAACCTCTATGTGTACTCCCCTAATGTATATTTTGTCTTGGATAGATAAGTATGGTCTGGGGAGATAGAGTGATCTAGAAAAACATATTTTTACCGCTATAATAAATCAATAGAAAATAAAAAAATTAACTTCATGAATGTAAAAAGTTTTTCCTTTAACAATGACTAGTTAACATTCACCCACATCTTAGAGCCCTAGGTTTCATATATTGTATTTGGATGAGTTGTGTAAAAACATACTTTACCAATACATAGTTTCCTTAGTGGGCATTGATTAATATTATAACAAGGTATCACTTAAAAAGTTTTCAACGTGATAAGTTTTATTTATTTTCCATTTTATTGTTCTCAATTTTTCATAGATCATACAAGGTGAATGTCTAATGAGTAGAGTCTTGAATTTTTTCTAGAGTTCCCATTGTGGGTTTTAGACTTGTAATGCACTAACACTCTTTTAATTTTTCTATTATTATTTTATTTTTGGAAAATTATTTCTTTATGTTTTTTGATGAAAATATTTTACCAAACAATTTTATATATAGATTTTACCATATGATGTCCCAGTTTAGGGATAAATAGATTTAACAATGTGTTATTATTGTTTTAGTACATATGTATTAGACCATATTCTACTATATATTATGTTCATTTACCAGGGAACATACACTGAGAAAAAAATAGAATATATTTAGTATGGGACACATGGAAGAGGTAATTCATTTATAAATTATATGGAGTCAAATATTGAAAGATAGGGAATACATGGAAGTTTTGATTTTAAATTACACTTATATTCAATGTGATATTTTCATGGATAAGAAGGATAAATGGTTCATTTAAAAGGTAAATACAACTCTATTTGACTGGTGAAGATCCTGTATGTAGATCCAAATAAGAAATAGTTAAGTATATAAGTCCCTTGAATTGTGGAATGATCTTTACCAAAGGTAATTGAAGGTTTTTTGGAGATTTAAAAACATATTACATTATATGGGTCATTGAGGATGTTTATTCAAGAATGTCTATATGTCATTGAATCCTTTCCTAAGTCATGAATGACGAGTATTTAGTATTTGTTCACATTATTCACAGTTACTCAGGCCATGAAAGATCAATATTCAAGGAGGTTTCTAACACCCATAATCCTTGATCATTTATTAATGAATGATTATTCATGAAGGGATTTAACTCCTTTTATCCTTACATCAAGGATGGGAATGATACATGTATGCATGATATGTAGGATGCCAAATCCACTTGGATAGTGGGATTATGAGATTCACCAATCACACTAAAATGAAATTGAACTAAGGATGATGATATGGGTAAAACATGTCAATGATACTTGAAAATCACATTAAAATGATAAATTATTATATAATTTCTTATGACAAATAATTATTATAGGTCTTTTTTTAATGAAAATACACCGACGGTTTATAGTTCAAAGTCCCATATATAGATCCAACATATTCTTGGTCATGTATAGTTGTCCCTTAATGTCGAAAACTCTCTTCCCAAGGACCATAGAATGTTTCTAATTATTAATAATCAGGGAAAATGATGTAGGCTATAGAAATTTGGTTATCTATAGATGGGTCTGACACCCAAGACATGGTCCATATGATATGGTCCATTTCAAAGGTGACATGACTAAATAAAATCTTATTTTGTTAGACATACTAAATAAAGGGGAAATCATTTAGGGGAATGAAACTCTGGCCTGTATATCATAAGGTTTAGGGTCGCATGACTGGTTTTAATTAATGTGAATATAATTTATGGTCTTGAAATATATAGAAAATATTATAGGACTATTGTACAATAGCCCGTTTGGCTATCCAAGATCATGTATAATATAACTCCCTTTTGAGTGAGGGATTAGGGTGATATAAATATTTTATTAGGTTTATCAGGTCTGGATTAATTTTATGTTGAAAAAAAACTATAGTCCACAAATAACCATATTGTGATAGAATCTATTTTCGTATTTTTAGGGAACATGTGGATCATAGGTCCTACTTCACAATGACAAAATTACATCACTTAATGGGTAATGAGACTTTGTATAGATTCAACTCATGAATAGTCATGAAAAGGGGTCTCTACTAAATTGCCTATGATTATAATGCTTTGTAGAATCCGGATAAACTCAATTTTTGATGTATAGTTAATATATTTGGGATATTATAATGATGATAGAATAACTTTGATCCTTGATTTACATTAGTCGGGCTACTGTAGTACACTAATAAGGACTGATGAATGATGATACGATGTGAAATTATGAATCATTAAAAAAGGACATGAATGTTCTTTAGATTAATTTAAAGAGTAAGGACTCTAGTGTTTTATAGTTTAGGTTAATACATCAAGGATGTCATTATACATAGCCTGTCATTGTAGAATAAGGATAAAGGTAAAAATATCTACTATCATGTAACCTAGTATTTTATGAAATGATATGGAAAATATAAATATCATATTTATATAAACCTTAAATTTTCTAGGGAATTGAAAATTAAGAGGCACTTTCAATCTCAAATAATATTATGTTTCAATACCCATATGTTGGATCCCCTTTGAATAGATCAAACTCATATTCAATAAAGAAAAACATTGATCTAAAAAAATTAGTAATATAAATGAATCTATATTGCTCATCCATTTTTAAAAACATTAAAATAATTAAATTTGGATCACATATTTAACTATCATTCACCTAAAAATGGTTTATCTCAGTCCCCTAAGATCATGTGAATCATGATTATTTTTAGAAATAAGAGGTGGATGGGTAATAAACCAAACAATGTAGGAAATGTAATCATGAAAATGAGTTACCATATGTATTGAGGGAATCATTTTATGGAATGGTGCTACCAATGACAGAATCCATTATATGATTTCCCATAAATTTTTGGATCATACATACAGAACAGACCTTCATCATTTTCAAATTATTCATGGATATAGTTTTCAAATGGGGTAAATGAGACACATCTACATTATGAGGAAGGATGAGGCTCATCTTGAATGATGTGGCACATAAATAGACCCCCAATATTAGTTGGTTAATTTATTATTTATATGGATGGGCCAATTCGGGTACAAATACACAACTGGTAATGATATGAATCATTCCACGTATAGGGTTCAAAAAGAAAATGCATTCTACCAATCTTGCTTATAAATGGAAGGGAAATGGTGATTTTAATGTTTTATTTTGTGTATAATCCCAAGATTTAGGGATCTATGTTACACTACATATCATATGATAAAATAAATAAAACTACACATTTTTTTGATGTGTATCCCCTCATAGATCATACTCATACATGAAAATGGTGTATTTTTTTCCCAAACAAGACACAAAATTTTTTATTCATCTAATACAAATATATTGTTCTTATTGAGGAAATGATAATTAAGTTATTAATTGGAGCAGGTGAATTAGATAAATGAATAATTTTTTATTGGTTCATACACTAATATGGGAGTGGAATTAATTATATTTGTGGTAGGACCTATGAAAGGGGATCTTATCATTATTATGAATCATGTGCCGACATTAATCTAGCCACATATAGTACTTTAGGACCATTATCCCCTCAAAAAAATTATGAATCATGTACCTGGGAATAGTGTATTCTATTACTGAAGAGGGTAGTTTCCCAATATCATTCTTGTGTGCAACCCCCAAATATTATAATCTAAATTATCAATCCTTGTAGGACATATATTCTTTTATGGGGGAATTTTCACAATCTTAATCCTAAACCAGGTTGATATAATTAGAAAAGGATCAAGAACTGGAGATGTTTATGGTATTCATGCTCATACAGATGGCCTTGGGATAGTGTACCTAGGTATCTCTATATATCTTGAGAACTCAAAAATAAAGCCAAACCATATTTTAATATGATTTTTTAAATGGACTTATTATATTCATATATAGGGAGAGTAAATCATCATCATTTTTTTCTAAGGATATGGAATCATGGAGTCACTTTGTATCCACTATAAACAGGAATCAAACCATGTGTTGTTCTTAGAAAAGACGGTCACTTGTATAGATATGTCTCATATTTTGGGAGTGTTAATTTTTATAATTATGAATGATCATAGAACATGGACTATATAAATCACATTATATATTATTTTGATAGTAACCAATCCACCTATTTTTTCTTGAAAAAGTTTCACTTACACAGATCTATCTCATATGTAGTGGGAGTTCATTTTTGACATTGTGGATGGCCAAATGATTTGAAATAAGGACATCACTATATATCATGTGTTGATAGGAGTGAAGCCACAAATAGATAAATGAGGAAGGGAACCCTTTATTTATATCAATCACCTAAAAGTAATGTAGAATTTTATTTTTAGCACAAGTTTATATATAATATATCTCATGTAAAATTATCACATGTTGATCTGACTAAAATACATGAGTGGGCGTGTTCTCAATTTTTTATGAGAATGGTTGATTGGTCCTTAGTGGAATATATAGATATCACTATTCATACTATGATAATAAATATCCTACACATAGTATTTTTAAATAATGTTCCTTGAAGATTATTTGATCATATGTAGAGGGTTCTACCTTGGTGCATGACCATTTAGAGAGGATTTGGATTCAATCATCATGGTGAATGGGTGAAATTTTCATACCTCATTTTTTTAAAGATTAAATGTGTGGCTACGTGAATTAATAAATATTAACCTATATAGATCAAGCTATCATAATTGGAATTGAAAGTTGTTTTCATTATCTCAATGATGGGGGTAGAACTTATGATGGATGATCTGGGATACATGATATATCATGTTCAGACATAAATCAATACACCTGTAGTTTTCAAAGAAAATTTCCTTTATAATAATCCCAATCTTATACTGGGGAAATAAAAATATTTTTATTGCAGGGGAAGGTGCCCACTATCATATGTGTGCATGATCTCTAACTAGTTCAAGAGGCAAAGTTCCCTAATATTTGGAAACTACTTCACCCATGGTGGAATCATCATTTTCATGTAGTATAATGTGTGTCATTTAATTATCACAACCCATATATCATGGATATTTATAAATTTTATGGACCTATGGATATGCCGAGTACCTAATAACTTCTTTGTTTCCTCTAAAGGTAGGGACCAATCTACATGTGGTTCTTATATAAGATGTTCCTGGAACATATATGGATATTGTGAAAGGAGAGGGGATATTTTTTTCAACGAAGTATGGGTTAATATAGGGGGTTTTGGTGTCACTAGGTATCCAATGTTGATATGAATCAAGAAATGCATAGTTATTAACATAATTAAAGGATTCCATACCTAGATCTATCTTATAAGCATATAATTGGAGTAAATAATACTATATGGAATTTTTTAACCTTTTTCGCACATACCTCTATACAGATCAAGTCCTCATGTCCCACTATGAGAATTATAATGTCATGAAGGATGTGAATTTACCACTTAGTTTAATTTATTGTGTTTTAGATGTTATCCATGATTTTTTAAATCATTTAGATAGGAAAATGGAGCTATAAAACCTTGGGTATTTCCACGAAGACTCGACCTTTATTACATTTTTGATGTTCCTGATAAGACCCATCACGGGATTCATATGTGTTTGATCCACAAGTGAAATAGAAGAACCTTATATTTATTCTGATTAAAGATAATTCCCAACATTATTAAGTATAGGTTCATGTTCTAAGATAGGGGAGTTTTTTATATGATTGAAACACAAAATATATTCTCTTCTAAACTTTTGGATGGTTTTATAGTTGAAGAAATGGACATCACGATGTATCCAAAAATAATACGAAAAAAGAAACACATACATAGTGAAGTAAAATTTCATCATAAATGTTTTGGATCACATATACGGTAGATAATTTTTCTTACATGAATTATACTATTGTTTGGGACATGGGTATCATGGGAAAATCCTCTCTAATAAATTAATTTTTTTTGGATGGTTACATTGTCACATAGTTCTACATCTTGTGATGATGCTATTTTTTCAATTCATTTTAATTTCCTTTTGTTAGGACCTTCTATTTGGTATCAAAGGAAAATTTTTATTAGTTATATGATAGGAGATATTAAATAAAACTGGTTATCCTTAATTTAAAAAATCATGATACATTTAGTTCTTAGTATTATTTTATTTCTACATTGATATGGTTCAAGTATGGGGTGAATTATTTATATAAAAATGGTGCATTTTGGCCAATTATTGAGATCTAGGCATGAATACATATCTCATAAAAATGAGAATAAATCCACATTTCATAAAAAAATATAATACATGCATAAATCTTTCAAATATGTAGGGGAAGGGCTATTTTTTATAATTTCATGAGTCAATCATGACATTATAGTTGCATAAAGGTTATACTATGTTGACTGAGTTCATACAAAGGGGATAATAATTTAGATATTCTATCCTATCTTCGGGAAATGACATATGAACATTTTGAAAATTTATCTATTATATGGAATATTAAAAATAAATTTACATAGATATAACTATCATCTATTAAATGGGTCCCATAATATGACCATATATCTAGTTTTAGGTCATACAAGATTGGCCAAATGGCATGTAGTTTAACATTGTCTCACTGGGATAATGGAAATTTTATTTTTAGAGTTTTATAGATTTGGCCAAGGGTTTATGAGTGGAATGATCATCATTGAGCATTTGGGTCTTCTAGGGGGATGTGGTCCCCATAATAAATGGGAAAAAATACATTTATTTAATCATACATTGATAATTGGTATGATATTAAAATGTGAAACATCGATGAAATCTAATTATTCTTGAATAGTTTGGTTGTGGTACGTGTAGATAATATCTCACTAACATATATGTTAATGTGAATTGGATATTGGTGGGTGATTATTGACCTATATTAATAGTGGAAACCAATATTCCAGACACCCTAAAAATAGTACATCAGATTAAGGGGAACCTTCCCCCATAGACAAAAAACCCTCATATGTCATAGGATCTAAGAAATTTTTTATTCACCAATTAATCCCAGTTGGTTCCATTTAGATTATTTAATCCCAATAATCATTATGTTATAGGGTTTTACTATGATGAATTCTTATAGGGTATGATATCTCTTGAGAAGTGTACCATCTCAAGTAATAGGTTATTTTTAACTCATATTTTATAAGAATGGTGTTTTTTAATGGATAATGGTACATCCAAGATGGTTTTGAGCGACTAAAATAGTATTCAATGTGAATTAAACAAGTTTTTATGGTAAAGGATAAAAAATAATTATTAAGTGCATATTCATTAGAAGGAATGGTTTTTGAAACATGACAGCATCATGTCATCTTCTTTAACTCCATGAAAAATGTTTTGAGGGCTGTGTAGTTTCAATTATTTCCACATTTACATGGGTTTTATGGAATAAAACCACAAGAAATTATTATTCACCCTTTATGTGGTAAATTGTATATAGTAAATAATTTATTCAAAAACCTAAATTTGGGGTGATTGTATGGTGATCGATGGGAGTAGTTAATCAATTAATAGTAGTAGAATTTAGTGACTCATAAATAGGGAAATAGATCATGGGGTTAAGGTGTCCATTACTTTGGGAATAAACATCCCCATGTTCATAGGCTATGGGGCTATTGTGTTATATACCATGAAAACATAGAGGGGTCCCTTCAGATCATCCATGCCTTATTTCAAATACTGCCAAAGGGGAGAACGAAGATGAATGACTCAAGGTGCATCTACTAACAAGAAAATGTGTTCTAAAAAATATGGTTATTGAAAAATTAAATGGACATGAATTACATTGTCTAGAAGTAGGGGTTCCCAAAATCATTATGGGAAGTTCATGTCTACCCCTCCTTATGTAACTGTTTAACAAGTTTTTTCATGAGGTTCACTGGATTTTTGAGTCACTCAACATTTTCCAAGTGGGATTTATAAAAGTAATGAACTTATTAAAAAATTGGGGTCATTATAGGAGATTCATACCATATAATGAATGTTTATGTGAATATGATGTCACCATATTTCATTGATAATGGGTATGATACACAAATATTTTCTAGATTGATTATTCAATCCACATGAATAATTTCGTTCCATTATGATTTAAGCATAACCCAAGAGTAAGTGAGTCAATCTGGTGTGGATATTGGTGTGAGTAGATCGACCATTTGAAATATCAAAATCCAATAATGCATGTAGTCATAATTGTCTCTCATGGGTTTATGATGGAAAATTTCTCTAGGTTCAAAACATCCCTCAGGTTACAAGATCTAGGGTATTGTGTTATTTCTCAATGAAACATAGTGGTATCCCCTCAAATTAGTATATATATTTCCAATATTCTTGAGTATGAACCCATATATTTTTTCATGGTTCATTGAAAGACCATATAATTTCAACTCAATGTATTTTTTGGTATTAATTAAGATTCCAAAATCATGAAAATAGTTTATGGATAAAAAAATATTATATAAGGTTTCAAGCATCATATATTCTATATCAAAATTTATTAAATAAATATTGAGGAGATAGATGAAAACATTCCATTCAGGAGTACAAAATCATCATAAGGGCTGATCATCAAAACATGAAGGTCTCATATTGTACATTTTAATCTCTTGTTACAAGGAAAAAGTTCCACATCATTGAATAAAATTCATCTCATTCACACTATTCAGAGTGAATTTCTATGTTCTCTATGATCTCATTACTGATGATCTATGTGAAAAACTATATTCCACTACTAAATCCCTTAAAAACACGAGATTTCATGATATACAATGTGATGTCTTGGAGCCAGATTCCATTTAAGGGGTTCTCCAAGCCCGGTGGTCCACATGACCTCAAGCACATCTCCTGAATGCTATAGGTTGTCGACTAGTAGTGAGGGGCTAGTCTATGTTCATGGGAAGACTATGACCTCATTATCAAAGTGTATCACAGAGGAAGGATGTAAACATAGGTAAATAGTGGAAGTATTTTAGGTAAACAAAATGAACAATGTTAAAATATCGACTATAGAAAAAATAACTGAAATAACAGGAATAACATTCATCAACTAATGATATGTCATGTCACTAGAAAACTAGAAATCATAGATAAAATATTGTAGGTATAACATGTTCCACAAAAGAATAAATGAAATCAAAGACTATCCTAACCATACTAATCTTTTTCTTTGTAATAAACTATCAAGATCCATTATAAATAGAAAGCAATAAAGGGTTTGAAGTTGTATTCTTCCCATTTTCAACACATATAACCATGTAATCTTCCTCGGGTACCAAACGGTGCACTGAGAGGGTTTGAGATAAATCTCAGTTCACCACAACCAATGGTGTCTACATCATCCGGCCCATGTGATGGATATTTAACAATGTTTAATCATGCATATATAATGTAAATCATTTCAATATTACTAAATACCCATGTACCTTCTTCAATCGTTGTCTGGTGTCTAAACATGTAAAAAATTGATTATTTGATTATTACCAGTTCATAAATAATTCACATGTTAGAAATTATAAAGGTACCAAGATGTAATAAGGAAACCTGTAATGATATAAAGAAGTGAATTCCCAAGGTAATAAACAAGGACACATTGACCTCAGGTATCACCAACTCAGTAATAATAGTATCTAGACATGGGTAAGAGTGTAATCAAAATATAATATTCAAAGGCATTCTACAATAAGGTGCCTACAAAATCCAAGGTGATAGTCCAAGGTAAAATGGTTCTAAGTAGAGAGAGGTCCCTATGCACTCTAAACATGGTGCATACTTGTCAATGAATGATCTGAGGAGTGTAACTGAGTAATCCAATAATGATATGTAAGGGATCCTATGTTTTCATACCAGGCATCCAAAAACAGACTTGGTTCAAGATCAAGGAGGGTATCAACCTAAGAATGTTGTATCCTTGAATCAGAATGGGGTTCCTGAGTGCTCATAGAATTCCCAGAAAAGAATCCAAGGAGAGCTTGAGTCAGGAAAATCCTATTTAATTATGAAGTCATGTAATTTTTCATTTAGTTCAATCCTATCCTTTCATTAGTTTTATATGGTCATGTATCATGAAACAATTTAATCAAGTCATTTGGTTTAGCCTTTCCATTCATTAGTGTAACAAGGAAAAGTAGCCTACAATCAGTCATTTAATTCATTTTAATCATATTCAATATTCAAGTTCCATTCTACTACCTTCCATTAGTTTAGTAAGGGGTGATACGGATATGTAACCTACTATTGATTTACATTTAAGGCCATGTCATATACATAGTATACTTTCAAATTCATATTTCATATTTCATTTTCCAAATGAATCCCTTACCTTAGTTGGTTCAAGTGGTGAGAATACATGGTACTTTACATTATTAACATTTCATTATAAACAATCCATTTAATATATAAATGATTACCCTTAGGAAGTTTAATCCAAGGCACACCCGAACAGTGGATACAATGTGTCAAATCACTAAAATGAAAATTATGACATTGCGTCTTACATGGGATGAATGGAGTTGTGGGAATAACAAAAATAACTAATCACATTTTTTGAAAGATCAAAACCATATGGTTCTAATGATTATAAACATTCCATATAAATTTAATAAATGGAAGCTAATGAAATCGGTGGGCCCCACAAGACAATTCCAAAATCAACAAACATTATGGATGAGTTATATACCACCCACCTTATGTTTTCAAGATCCTTATCATCCAATATTTTCCCTTGATTTGGCTCAGATAAGATTATATCTAAGAAAAAGAAAGAATTTCCCATACCCTGATAACTCGGTCGAGAGAAAAAGAAAAGGAAAATGGCTCCAGAGAACTTTATTACATACCTTTTTCATCCAACGTGATGAAAGAAAGCTCAAACAAATCCTGTATGAATGAGATCCGTTGATCCATAGCTTTGACCTTCAAAAAACTCCAAAATTTCAGCAATAGATGATAATCCCATTTAAACTTAGATTAGGGAAGAAGATGGGATCAAATTATATCATTAATGTAAATTTTTACATTTTACCTATACAAATGAATTGTGCATAGTTTTTCCTGCACAGTTTCCTAGGAAGAATGGGAACTTACATAGTTAGGCCTCACGACTGTGCACCAACCTTGCAAGGTGTCACTATGCAGAAAAACACCATCCATATGGTTAGTAAAGTTGTGCCCCAACCATGCTCTAGCCCTGAGACTGGGCTAATTTTCCCAAAAATAGTGTTTTCAGCTTTCACACATTCCCCCAAACACCCATGAGACCTTTAATAACCCATTAGGCACCTATATTCGGTCGAATGTTAATATTTATACAGAAATTTTAAAGGATCCATAAGTGAGTGAAGAAGATAGATTCTTAAAATCATCCTCCCTTATAATAACATTTCCATAAATTCACATTTTAAGGTTAGAGAAAAATTTTCAGAGAACAACTCTTGCAATTGTCCATGTTCGTCGGCTTCCACCTCCCAAGTCCTATCTTGTACACATCTGTGCTTCTATATCACCTGTACTAGAGGGATAGACTGACCTCAGAGAGCCTTGGTTCTCCAGTCGATAACGTGTACCAGATACTCCTCAAAGGTAGAATTAGAATCTAAATCAACTTACTCATGAATAAACGTATGATATAAATCATCATAATATTGGAGATGTTTTGAAATATGGAAGATGGTTATCATGGTATAATACCTATGAGGTAGTAGCAACTGATAGGCTACTTGTCCGAATATCTCTAGAAATTCAAATGGACCTACATAACAAGGAAAAAACATTCTATTATTTTTTAACCGTCTATGACCAATCCTGGTTGATACCTGAAGAAAAAAAATCCCTGACCTAAAACTCTGTAGATCATCGACGACGATCGGTATAAGATTTTTGTTTAGCCTGAATAGTATTCATATGCATTTTTATTAGCTAAAAATTCTCTAAATTCTTATGAACAAGATGAGTACCTAGTAGGGCTGCCTCACCTACCTCTTGATAGCACATGGGTGAACAATATGTCCTTATATAGAAGAACTCAAATGGATCTACTTGAATTGTCATTTGAAAGATTCTATTATAGTAGAACTAATGATAGGGATATAATTTTTCACGAACCGCTAACATCATGGAAACATGATCAATGCATTTCCTCTAGAACCTATATTGTCCATTTTTATTGTCCATCGGTCTGAGGGTGAAAGGTTGTGCTTAGAAGCAGATATTTTTGCCTTGATGTTGGCAATCCATATGAGAACTGTGAAGTTAAAAGAGCATCCCTATTCGAAATGATAGTATGAGGGACCCTGTGAAGTCATATGAAGTCACAGACATACAGTCCTCCCAAATCATCAACTAATAAAGTCTCTCCAATAAGAATTAATTAGGTTTATTTCATTAGTCAGTCAATGACTACCCATATAGAATCGCTATCCCTCGGCGACCTAGGTAAGCCGACTACAAAATCAATTGTAACATCATACCATTCCCATTAAGGGATGGGAGGTGACTATAAAAAATCATTAATGTATCTAGTGCTCTGGATTCACCTACTAACTCGTGGAACACAACGTGATAAATCATGTTATATGACATTTCATCCTAGGCCACCAATACTGGGATAGCATATCTCAATACATCTTCAACATTCCTGGATAAATTGCACACTAAGAAGTGTGGGACTCTTTCATTAACTCCTCTATCATATCTTTAGGAAACCAAATACATTCAGGAAGATGTATTTTGTTGTATCTACCCACATACCATTATGGATGTGGATTATCATATGATATACTCTCATGGGGTACCAAACCTTCATGATCTAACAATTGTCTATTCTTCACATTCTCAAGGAGGGAAGAGGTAACTGTCAAGGATTAGAGGTAAGAATGCTCATAAATATCATGGAACTCTAGATGTAGATCATAAAAGTGGGGAATTAACTTCCTTTCATCGCAACCTTCCCATATGGAATGTGCTAGAGTTTTCCAACTCAGTGCATCTGCAACCATATTTCCCTTCCCAGGAATATAAGCAAGATCAAAATAAAATTATTGTAGATATTTGACCCATCCCCATTGTATGAGGTTCGTGTCATGCTTATAAAATATATATTTTAGTATCTTGTGATCCATAAACACTAAAAATCACTCACCCATCTGATAATGTTTCATTCAAAGTAAGGAATGGACAAATTGCTTATAGCTAAAGGTTGTTCATCCAGTAGTTTCTCACAAGAGGCCTCATTTTCTAGGACTCGTAGATAATAAATCTTCCCTCATATATCATCACTCCTCCTAGGCTGATTCATTATGCATCATAGAATTTGCTATAACCTATAAATGGATCTAGAAAATTTAGAATAGGTGTTTATAAAAGCCTCTCTTTTAGCGTCTAAAAGACTTTCTCACAAGATTCTGGCCATAAGAACCTAAAACCCTTCATTTTAAGACTAGTCAAGGGTGAACCAAGTTATGGGAAGTCTTGTCTGAAGATATTGTAATATCTTGGAATTCCCAATTAAGTCTATATATCAAAAAAATTATTATTCTCTTAGGAAACTACATAACTAACCTTTTGGGTTAATAGATACTCTTGATTTTGTTATTATATGATACAATAAGTTAAAGTTGTTGATCCAAAAGTGGCACTCAGAAATAACTGTGTAAATATTGTACTCATTCATGGTAATCAAAATCATTTCAAGATGATTGGAATGGTCTCTATATGTGTGAGAATACACCAAGATTTCATCAACAAAGACCACAATAAAAGAGTAAAAATATGGGTGGAAACCACAATTTAGCAAATCCATGAAAATAGAGGGTGTGATCATAAGACCGAATGGCATAAAAAGGTACTCAAACAGGCCATTAGTACTAATGAAAGTTTTATGAGATATTTATTTTGGTGTGACACGTACCTGATGATAACCTAATCTCAGGTCGATCTTGTAGAAGACCTTTGGTCATCAGAGCTGATCGAAGAGATCATATATTCAACGTACTCGACCCTGATTCCTAATCATAAGCTGGTTCAACAATTTGTAATCCACACATAGGCATAAGATTCCCTATGCCTTCTTTAAAAAAATGAATGGCTGAACCCTAAGAAGATATATTGGGTCGTATAAAACCATTAGCCTTTAAATCCTCTAACTTCCACTTGAGATATTGAAGATCTGTAGATGCCATCCTGTAAATAGGAATGGACACTTGAGACTCTCCTAAAGTATCATCAATTCTGAACTCTACCTCTCACTTAAAAGGTATGTAAAAAAAATCATCGAGAAAGACATACCTGAAACAATCCACCACTGGAGGGAAATAAACTTTTTTTAAACCCTAATCCTCCATGAAGAGATTTAAAATATAGGCAGTCACTCCACCTAGCATGTGATTCTCTGGTCCCACTATTCTATCCTGGACAACCCACATATACTTATGTAGATAACTGTGGACCTATGGTGATGTAAAAAATAACCTATGGTGATATAAGTCTACAAAAGATTGATTATGACCCAACCATCCCATCTTGAGTAAGATGTTTATGCATGTCATCATGAGAACAGAAGTGGTTCCTTAAGAAAGGGTAACTTTCAACCTCAAGGGGATAATACTTACATTTGATTATTCCCTCTTTTCATACCCCTAACAACTTATTTAGGGTTATTACAACATAGTGATATTGTATCTCTAGTTTGAGACTCTAAACGATAGATACAAAGATAAAAAAGTTTGAATCACATGTATCCAATAAATTATACACTACAGAAGAAGATACTAGAATATTACCTCGTGTTATAGATTTTCTTGTAGCATAATCCTCGAGAATTGGCTATGGTTCTTGAAAATGACATGATCCATGACCATATGAAACAAATGGACATCCATAATCAAAACTACTCTGATTTTTCATATAGGGATTAGGGGTCTGGATACCATAGCCATGGTCTCCTCCTCCACCAGACCTACCGGTGTAATCTCAATTCCCTTCATGAAGTGGCATAAAATAAAACTCTTATAATGGTTGTTCTATTTTAGATCCTTTTCCACTGAAGGATAGTGTAAAGGTCCTATAGAAATGATGGATATTTCCCATGTAGCCAAAATACCAACACTCCATTGGATATCTATCATATTAAGGGTTCAACGTCATCGTTATCATAGATGACACACCAATGATATGTTTAAATGTTCACTCTAGTTTTCATTTCCCTAATTAGAAACCTTGATAAAACGTTTCCTGCCATAGGAAGAACTACTGTCATGCCTTGTCACTGGTCCTCTGTGCCCGGTAATATTTTCATACCATAAGTTATTCTAAGTGATAAGATCCTGATTGACTATTGAATAAAAAGTAGGAAGAAGAAAGACATTGACCTATGTACGAATGTCATATTGAATCCCATCCTTGAAATTTATAGCACTCAAAAGAACTTCCTCATATAGAAGTGGTGAAAAGAACTAAAAATCTGGGGAATGTGTTGAATATTAATTCGCTGACATAGAACCCTACTCGATATGCATAAACTCTATGGATCTATCAGTTATCATCGTCTAAGGAATGAATTGATCACATAAGGCAGTATGGAATTCTACCCATAACATGCCCTCATGTTGATCGGCCTAGGTAATCACATCCAATAAAGCATGGATGAATCACGAATCATGTATGTTTCAAGCTTGAATCTCCACTGTAGAGGAATTTCCTGATGCTTAATGATAGACAGGGTGGATTATATCCAAGAATATACAGCCTTCAGACTGTTATCCCTTGAGAATGTAGGAGGATATTAGTGCTGGAACTCAAAAGTTAGATTATCCATCATAGGTGAAATCTGCATATCACCATGAATAGACATTATTTGATTAAGGAAACTATCACGAACTTCAACATCAGTGCCCAAATTAGGTACAGTATGTGGTGCCTCAAGTGGAACTTCTATCGGTAAGAATGGCATCTTAGGTGCCACAACATCTGTAGCATAGTCGTTGCCACCCTCATGGAATATGATATGAGGACATCATGGTGGCATTGGTCTAGAATATCCAAGAACATGACTTAGAACATTATTAAGAAGAAATATAGCATCAATAGTAGAATCTGAATGTGATAAAACTCACAACCTAAGGAATACTACCAAAACTAACCTCTTAGATAACCAGGTATCAGTAAGAGATCAAGTATACATTCCATTTCGTTTTAAATTTAATTATAATGTTAAATCCTTTAACTTTCATAAGCATGGAAATGGGGGATAATGATGTGTGACCATTTCATTTTATATGTCATGATTCACAATATAGTAAATAGTAATTTGTGGTGAATCAGTGCTCGTACACTTATCACTAAAAATGAAACCCATTTATTTATAATAGAATCACTTGACTTTGAAAATTACTCATCCCAACAAATGAGGGACCATAAAACTCATGAATTGAGATAGGGAATCACTCAATTATAGACAAGAGTAATACAAGCATTAGCTAACTATCACAACATCACATAGTAATCACAGGCATATCAGGAATTGAAAAGTAGTGAAATTCAGCTATATGGAATGGAATATTAATGACATTTGAATTCTAGGTGACTATAATGATGAATGTAACAATGATAATTTCCCAAATATCATCGGGCTAGGGATGAAAGAAAATCCTCAAAAGAGTAATAATCTAGAACTCTATACAACATGGAAGTCACCCAATTGTGAAATAATATAAACTATAATAGGAAAAGGAATAACTATAATTCTAATTTAGGTAACATCATTTTTACCCAGAACATGGGTTTGTGAAGCCCAAGCATGGATTATGACCAAGTCTCAAGCATTCCTAATATAAATCTATTGTCTCCAAAAAATAAATAAATAAAGGAAACCACTTTGTTACCACTTTGTGATGTCCTAGACCTAGATTCCACTTAATGGGTTCCCTGGAACAATGGTACACATAACTTCATGTGCATCTCCCCAAATGACAGTGGCTTCCGACTTACAATGAGGGCCTAGTTGGTGTCCATGGCGAGAATATTCCCTCATTAAAAAAATTGTAGCACAATGAATGGATGTAAATAAAGGTAAATAGTGGAAGAAATATAAGTAAACATAAGGCACAATGAAAAAATAACAACAACAATAAAAATAAATGAAACAACTAGAATAAAATTAAAAAACTGATGATTTTTCATGTCACTGAAAAATGGAGAACATGGATACAAGACAACTGGTATAATATGTTCCCAAAAATCATAAATAAAATCAAATATTATCCGAAGAACCCAGAGCTCTGTCTCACCTATCTACAATAAAGATCCATCCTAAATAGCAATCAATCATGTGTTTGAGGTCATATTCTTCCATTTGTTGACACCTTCAACCATGTAATCTTCCCCGATTACCAGATGGTGCTTGGAGAGGTTGTGAGATAAATCTCAGTGGGCCACCACCAATGGTGACTATAACATCCATCTCATGTAATGGAAATGTAGTAGTGTGAAATCGTACATATATAATGTAAAGTGGTATAGTGTAACTAAATACAAAATTACCTACTTCATCCCTCACCTGGTGTGAGAACATGTAAAGAATTCATGATTTGATTGTTACCAGTTTATAAATAAGTCAAAAGTTAGAAATTATAAGGGTTCCAAGATGTAACAAGGAAACATGTAATGATATCACATATTGAAGACCCAAGGTAATAACCAATGTGCTGTTGAACACACGTGTTTCCAAATCAATAGTAATTATAGCCTATCATCGGTAATAGTGTTATCCATGGATCGTATTCTAAGGAATTCAATTATAAGGTGCCTATCAAATCCAAGGTTATCGTCCTAGATAAAAAGTGGCTAAGTAGATATGGGGCCCTATGGGATGTATCCATTGAACCTACTTGTTGATGACAGATACAAGGAGTTTATTTGACACATTCTATGATGATATGTACGGGATCCTATAGTGTCATACCTGTTATACAATAACAGATAAGGATCATGATATAGGTGGTTATCAACCTAAGAAAGTCATATACTTTAATAGGAATGGGGATCCTAAGTGCTCATGGAATTCTCTAAATAGAATATAATGTGATCTCGAGTTATTCCACATCTATTTAATTATTATGTCATGTAATATTTCATTCGGTTCAAGCCTTTCCTTTTATTAGGGTGATAATAGCAAGTCACATGCAATCATTTAATCATGTCATTTTGTTCATGTCTTTCCTTTAATTTTTCTTACAATGATATGTAGCATGAAACCATTCATTTAATCCATTTAAGTCATATTCCAAATTGAAGGATCATTATTCTACATTCAATTAATGTGGTAAATGGTTCTATAGATATGTAACATACTATTCATTTACATTTAAGGCCAAGTCATATACTTAGTATACTTTCTAATTCATATTTCACATTTCATTGTCAAATTGAAGCACTTACATGATGTGGTTCGAGTGGTGATCATAAATGGTATTTTCTATTATGAAATTATCATTATAAATAATCCATTTAATATATAAATTTTTACACTTAGGAAGTTTAATCCATGGCTCACCCAAATGGTGGCTTAACTATGTCAAAACACTAAAACCAAAATTATGACATAACATCCTACATGGGATGAATGGTGTTTTGGGAATAACCACTAACAAATAATAAAGTATTTGGAAATATCATTTCCATACTATTATAATTATTATAAAAATGCTATATAATTTTAATAAACTGCAACTGATGGAGTCAGTGGGCCCCACACAACAATTCCAAAATCAATGAACATTAAGGATGTGTTATGGACCATCCACCTTAGGGTTGTACGATCCTTATCAACTTATATTGGCCCTTTATTTGGAACATATCTAATTAGATCAAGGAAATATAAAAAAATTATCTTTCCCCAATAACTAGGGAGAGAGGAAAAGAGAAGGAGAATGGCTCAAGACAACTCGTGTACTTACTCTTGCACATCCAACATGAAGAACAGAAGCTCGAACAGATCCTAGTTGAAGGATATATCCTGATCCATGATTTGGACATCATAAATCTTTAAAATGAGTGAAATTTAGTATAATATCTCATAACCTTGAATTAGGGAAGAATATGGGATCTAATTAAATCATAAATGCCAATATTGACAATTTACCCGGAAAAATGGCATGTTCATGGTTTTTCCACATCATTTGAAAAATTGTGCACAAAATGTGCACTATTACCTCAGAAGAAGGGGAATTGGCATGGTTAGGCCACATATCCATGAACCAACCATGTGAGGAGGCTTTATCTGAAAAAACACCATCTGCACGGTTAAGAAAATACTGCACCAACAGTGCGACTTTTCCAGTTTTTCCAAAACGATGGGATCTGGGTTTGAAATTTTCCATGACACCACTAAGACCTTTACTAACCAATTTGGTATCCCTATTTTTTCCTATGTAATGATTTATACCAAAATTTTGATTGATCCTTACCTGAGTGAAAAACTGGGTTCTTATATAGAACATGTGTGGGTATTATATTTTTAGTGAAATTAACAATATCTACATGGATTTTAATCTCACTAAGGAATATATTGAGATTTGAAATAACTTTTAGATAGGTATAATATATTTTATCTGGCTTTCACTATGAACCCCATGGTATATGAATCAAGACACTAAATGTTCTTATATGTGGTCACTATGAATATATAACTCTTACATAAGAAAGGGTGGATTTATTTTCCTTATATACCAAGATCATGAAATGTTAACTCCAATAAACATGTAATGGAAACTAAGACATAAAAAAACCTGATGTGTATTTGGAATCCATTTTTATATTTGGTGAGAAATGATTTTTCCTGTTTCATGTACTTATAAAAAACACATCATCATCTGGTGAACTCATATGTTGTAATTCATTTACTTAGATCTAGAAACATGTAAAATGGGAGGTTTGTATCATGGTGTTATCTCATGTAATGTATTCTAATGTCATGTGACAAGGAAAAAATGAATTATGTATTTTATATTCATATATTTCATACTAAAGTACCATTTAGTTAATGGCCCAATGAAATAGAGATTTGAACATACAGTTTAAAGTCTAATAGTGAGGACTCTAGTGTTTTATGTTTAATTTCATGAGACCAGGGTTATTATCATGTATTTTAATGAATTTTTTTTTGGACTTTAGGATACATTAATAAATCATAACGAGGGAAGGTTTTTTATGGTGATAGGATCATTCTCATGAATTCAACTTGGGTATTAAGATTCACTAAATTTATCGATCCTTCATCTACATTGTTTTTTACCCAATCTCTTAAGGAAATACATTCTTCAATTATAATCCCTGATTTCTAATAATATTTAAAATAATTGATATGAAAATATATAACTTCCTCCATGGGTCCTTGATACTTATATAACATTAGAAGGACATGTTATAATAAACATGAAAAGTTTGTGTCCATATAATCATTCAAAAATGAATTGAAATTTATACTATATTATTGGTATATGGTGATATATCATTTATATATGGGAATCATGGATTAAATTTCTTAGATTGTGTGTTCTATTTGGAGTTCTCACTTCACTAAAGCAGATAATAATGTTTTTTATCTAACATTTCATTATCTATGTTAATTTTAATATAGTTTTTAATGTTATAAAAACTCGTGGTTTTATTCCTGAGAAATCAATGGTAGGGGTATTAATTAGTGTTTACTATCATCTCTGCCACTTTTTGATACATCACTCTTTGGTGTCTGGTCAAATAATTTTCTATCACATAGAAAATGTACCTTGATATAAGTTCTTGGTTGAAGGAATTAACTTTCTTTCAATTTAACCAAGAGATGTATGACCACTATACACCCCATTTATAGGTATTATTCTAAATCATTTTTAGCCCCATAAGTTTATGATATATCATATATATTGGAGAAATTTGACTCTCCTAGATACTCAATGAAAAATATTAGGGTCAAAAAATTTCGGGACTTCCAAATTTGAGTGGATTGACAATATGAAAATTCTCATTGCCTTATTGGATGGGGATCTTTGAAATTTAAATATTCTCCCAATGATATAGGCTCGTCTGAGGTGGAATGATGTATTTAATTAACTGGATGAGGGTGTATTGAATACAAAAATACCCATTTGATTACGAGATAGGGAACTTCAATTCAAGGATGAACCCTCAAGTAAGGAACTGGTATTTCACCTCAAGGAAATAATCCTTAAATAATTCCAAATTTATTTTCTATAGATCACTATTTTTTCATAAAAGGCGAGTGAAAAGTTCTTTTTTGACACTTCCATGTCATCCTCAAGGGGATTACTGGTATAAGAAATGAAAAAAATTTATCCAATTTTCAATGGTGGGATGGGTGGATGATTATAGGAGTCTCAATATATAGCTTGGAGACAGTATCAATTATTTAAATTTCTAATATTTTCTATCAATATTTAACACTAAATAATAAGCATGGTGTGTAATTCATCCTTTGGAAGTAGGAATAGTATCACTATTCCCTTTTTCACTAATGTGAGAGGTGAAAATGGGTCAACTATCTTGGGAACATCATATTAGAGGGGTTTAAAATAATTCTCATCAAGAGTGAACTCAGAAAAACAAGGTGTAATGTCCTTAGATCTGGATGATATAATGTTGACTGAGATGTAGGTGCAATTGAGATCCTCTTCAATATAGTATCTTATTTGGAGGGTCAGCACCCAGTGTAAATTTTTTTATGATGGTTCCAATTGTACTATTTATAAGGACATCCCCATAACAATTTTTACTCAAGGATTAAAATGTAAAAATCCCCCCCCCCCTTATGGGATGAAGTTCTCCATGGGATTTTGTAGTCACCTAGGATTGGTGTGATGAAGTAGAAATATTCTAGATACTTATGATATTAGTTAGTTTGAGGCCACTATTGGGATACAGTGATGGTATTCTAGTATTTTTATAGTGGTAGGTATGTGTTAATGTTATGATGTTGGAGTGGTTAGATTTACCATATAGGCTCTCTTTATTGTGGCATTGTCATTAATTACTAGGGTGTGAAAAACTTCCAGTATTTCTTCCTATAAAATTAGGTCACACATCGATGCTGATGGAAAGGGTGAATAAGAGGCCTCCTACAAAAATATTAAGTGGTTGAGTTTCCATGAGAATTTTCCTTTAACACCTCCCTAATATAGGGAAGGTATGTGTTACTACACTCTAGTAATAAGCTGCCAAGTTAGTTTATTTTCAAAATAGGGGTCACATTTTCCTCTATATCCTGTCACGGGTAAAATAAATAGAAATTCTTAATCCACTTTATGATTTTGTATGATAACTCCAAAGTCGGGATGGATCCTTTTATATTAAACTCCCATTCTAGAATGTTCTGGAACCATTACTGGAGGTATATGGTTTGTGGTAGTGTATGTTGGGACTCTATGGACAAGGATTCTATATAAAATGTGGAAGATGATTTTTGTGTGATCTATCTCTGTAAATTTTATCATGGTGGTGTATGGGAGAAATATTATACCATTTTCATAGAACTGATGTGTACATTGTTTTAACACTATATGGATTATGGATTCCTAAAAAACCAAAGAGGAAACCAAAATAGGAGTCCCATCGATATTGTATCATATACAGGAAGAAATTATTTCATCGATTTAAGTCGTAGTTAAAGGAAATATAATTTATCATTTTGTATGTAATTGGATTAACATCATTAGAGGATTCATTATAGGTTCACTGTTTTTGTTTTGAAAGAATTATAGACCATGATGCTTATTTATAGGGTATGTTCATTCATTCTGACGGAAATTGGAAACCCAGATATACTAGAAAAACCATAAATATGAGTTGATCATAAAGGATATAAGGTTCGTCTCAACACACCCAATTGATTGGGATCACTTCCAACTCTTGGATTCTCTTATAGAGTAAGGATATGTATATGAAAATTCCCAAACCCCAATACATTACTCATTACATGTGTTCCAATAGTCTTATAAAAACCACGTGGTAATGATAAGGACATAATGTATCATATGTTCACCATTATTTACTTACTTTTTTAAGATTACTTAATTTATATTCCCTATAGAGATCTATGGAATTTATCGTTGTTTATGAAGGTGTTACGTTTTTCAGAATTGGGACTAAAAATCAAATGGGGGTCCTACTTATCTCGTGAAAACATGAATATAAACCCATAATGTTCTAGCGATGCGGTTGAAGGTCATGTGATAGGACCCTAAATTACAATTTAATTTCATATGTTAATCATATATATAGGCTATATGAATATTTTATATGGAGTCTTAAGACTTAGAGAGGTGACTTACATATCATAATGAATATGAGAATCATATTCCAAATATTTTCAATATTAAGGAAATATGTAACAACCCAAAAATTTATCAATGGAATTTCTCCCTTCCTATACTAATTTCAGATAGTATAAATCACATATAATCACTTATATACCCTAATAAAAAATTTATAAACAAATAATTAATGAAATAAGAAGTAATTCTATAAGTTAATGAACCAATACATATAAAATACTAACTTTAACTTATGAATAGTAATATGACCCTTATGAATAGTAAACCAGCCAATTGAATAGTAACCTCACCCAAAAAATTATTAAAAAATTTGAATCTTATAAATGAAATTTTGGTATAATTATATCATAGCCTATGCAAATAAATTCTTTAAAATTTATTAATTAATTGTTGGACTTTTTTAAGTCATTAATATTTAATTATAATTTTATGATTAATTTAGTAATTTAAAATAAAATTTATTTTCATAAAATATATTAAAAAAATTATATTTTTATTCATTATGATTTTAAGATAATTTCATAAGACCTTATGTAATTTTTCAATGTCTTATAAAATCAGTTATAATTTTTAAGAAAAGTATTTTCCATGTAAATTATAATTTTAAATAAAAATAAAATTACTCATAATTAGAGATTAATTGTCATAAAATGGAGTCAATCCTTAAATTCTAAACATTAAGAAAATTTTAGGGTTAATTTTTATGATTTTTCTAAAATACTTATCTTATTTATGATTAGTAAAATACAATATTTTACAATAAAATGAAATACATGAATTATGGAGTCATGGATTATTTAATGATGATGTATGACAAAAATATCAAAATCACCTTCATTATTTTAATAAATTTAGTGATAAATCTCAAACTGTTACAATTATTTAGCTAGAATAATAAACTAACGAATATAATAATGTGAAAACACCCCACTCCTCCAATATAAATACGACCTCTCACCCCCTCTTCTCCTCACACCACTCAATATTTTATTCTTGCCAAAATAATACCAAATACTCTTTCATAACCCATTCCCCACATTTAGGTTGTCTTGGTATCATAAAAATAAAAAAACGGTTTTTCTAAAGAGGTTCTCAATGAGGAGAAATCCAAGAGGTAAATCCCTCTTTCTTTTCTTTTAATTTCATTTCATGATTTTCTCTTTTTATTCTATACTATCCTACCCTAATATAAATAGAATGATAACTACATTACCATACATATTCATTATTTATATTATTATTATGGAATATCAATCAATAAAATCCTCGTTATATCTCTTTTATTTAAAAAATGAAATTATTACTCGTAATGTGTCAATTTATCGACATCATGGGTAATGTACATTCTTTTTCATTTAATTCCATCAAGGATGATAATAAATCCATTATAATGGTTTTAAAATGTTATAAAATTAATTTTACGGCCATATTTATGTTTTGTAACTAACATATATACATATTGATAAATTATAAAACAAAATGAGTTCCTTGTCATCGAAAAAACTGGAAAAATTAACCCTAATGATCATCAATAACTTTTATCTATTGATTCATCCTCATAACATATAAAAAATTATTTATATGATCATTTAAACTTATGAATGATCATTGATAACATATAATAACAATTTTGGACATTTATCCTCATCTTACATGAACATCCATTCATCTATACAAGTGAACTGATAATGAAAACTAAGAAAATGAACACTCCTAAATCATAAAATTAAACACTATATCTCATAGAAAATCCCATAAATGAACTTAATAAAACTATAATTTATAAAATTCATGTATAAAATGTTTTTTATTTTCTAATTAATGAATCTAATGTGATTATACAATATATTAAAGTGACAAAATCATTCAGACATATAGTAAGGGGAATTCTCTAACCCGAATCTCTTTCATTGGGTTTTCCCTATTTCACCCCATTATTTAAAATTAATATTCCTTAAATACCATTTATTCATCATTATATAACCTTTCTAGGATACAAATTCTTTCTACTTGAGTTTAAAAAAAACAAAATGTTTTCCTAAGGAACTCTTATTTAAAAAAACACACCTTTTACATCCCAATATTTTTTTTTCACTCAAGGTTGATGATTCCTATATCAAGTATGATGTTACCTCTTTTATTTGGAAAACCAATGTTTATAAATTTATGATTTATTAAATTAAAACCATTCCTTTATATGATTTATTTCATGTAGAATATAGATATATTTTATATGTGACATGTATAATAATATAGATGTTATAATGAGATGGGTGTGCCTAGTTTATATAGTGCCCCAATGTATTGGGTAGTGTCAAGTATATCATGAGAAAAGTGAAATATATGTAAAACTTATTCTAGATTTGTTCATCACAATTCATCATAGTTGACCACTGAGACATGATGTTTCTTTTTTATGTATTTCCATATTCCATGCCATTATCTAATTCGTCCTCTAATTATTATTATGATGATGTTATGAGTATAATCTTCTCATGTTATATTGTTTCATGTTATTATATATCATCTTACTAGGATTTTAAATCACCCTTTTATTTTATGTATATCCTTGGGTGACTACATGTACTAAAGAGAATTCAAGGATCAATAATAATCTTGAGAATAATTAATTAAATAAATTTTTATGTTTTATTTAAAAAATGTTTTGTATTGTATTAATTTTCCCAAGAATCTAATCCTTTAGATCCTGGTCATGTAATGATTTTATTTTTTTTATCATTAAAATTATCTAATAGTTGTGTAATAAAAAGAAGGGTCCCTATAGGTGGTATCAGATCATAGTCCAGTTAATTTGGGAATTATGATTACAGAAGCGTTTTGAAAACCTGTAGTATGAGATTAAGTATATTTAAGCACACAAGAATAGTTTCTAAACATTGGTATCCCAAATGGTATTACATTACTGTAAATTTTACAAAGTGATAAATTTTTGATGAATTATTGTCTTATGTTTTGTACTAACCTTGTCTATTTTTTAAAATTGTTTGAACTAGTAGAAACCAGGCTAATAACCCGTGCAAGGGACAATCTAGTGATTTCTCGAATGAAATCCATAATTCTTTGGGATGTGTATTTAAAAATATCATCGCTATTATTACCTAATTTTTAATGTTTACGAAAATAACCTAAATAATGTGGAACATATACCTTCACCTAATAGGGAGAAACTATATATCAAATGATTTATGTGAAAAAGCCACCAACGTTTAGTGGATCTTATGATACACTAGTCCCAGAATTGTGGGTCAACTAAATGGATAAGATCATTTTTGTGTTTCATATTCTAAGAAAAATAATCTGACTCTAGTTGTTTTCCATTTTGATAGAGATGCCGATCAATTAAGGGATTTGATTAAAAAAATCATGCAGAAGGATGAAATTGAAGAGTTGGAAAGGTAAGGAATTAATAAAATGTTTCTTAATAAGTATTTCACTATAACACTTCATCAGAATACAGATACAGAATTCATAGAGATGAATAAAAAATAAACAGAATCTTTCACCACCTAGAATAAAATTTCATATGGCTTGAAAGGTACGTTTTGGGTTTTATTATCAACAATGATAGAAAAAAATTATATTCATTAATGGTTTAAAACCACACTATATAATTGATATTTTAATTAGATAATTTGGTAGTTATGAAGAAGTTGTTTGATGTTATATAAATGTGGATATGGAGTTTGGAGATTGATCCCTTGGGTATGGTGATAAGAAAATAATATGTATTTTCAAGATGGAAGATCTCATGACAAAGGTGTAAGAAAAATAAACCATCCACATGTCAAAAAATGTGGGAAAATCATTATAGAAAATACCTCAAAGGGATTTGGAAATAATTAAAGTGTGGGATAGAAGGACACTGAGCTCATAAATGTCTAAAATATATGATGAAGAAGTAGAATCTGGTGGAGGAAATGAGAGCACCACCCATGGTCCAATGCTATAATTATAGGGAGCCAAAGAACTATACAAGACAATTCACTAAACCTCCAGTCCTTGAGGGTAATCAGTGTTCGTAGCCACCAAATCCAAAGGATCATGGAAAGGCTTCTTCTATCACTACACCAGATGTTGAGCAAGAAAATGAATTCATACATGGTATACTTCCTATTTAGTCAAAAAATGAAAAATGTCTTATTTAATTCTGGTTCTACTATTTCCATTAAATCTTGTATGTTTTTTAGAATAATAGAATAGACTCCCTAAAACCATGAAATAGATATACTTATAAAAACACAAAGTGGGGTAATCATTGAAAACAAAGTGTTGGACTTTTCTTTTATTGGAATCTCTAGGAAAATTCTTCCTACGAATCTCAAAATACTTTCCATGGGGAAATTCTACACAACAATAGGGATGAATTGGATTTTATTATATAGAACACATATAAACTATTGAGAAAAGGAAATATATTTTTGCATTTTGAACCATCCCATGCTCTTATAAAAATTAAATAAAGACCATTAATCTCCTTTTGAATATCCTTCAATGATGTAGGTGTTGATTCCTAATGAACAGGCATACCTTGCTAAAATGGTTGAGTCAAAAGAATGTATAAACCTAGGGAAGTGACAATTATAATGGAATATAGATATGTATTTTTTTTCATACCGCAACCCAATGTTTTATTTTATTTTAATTATTTTGGGTTTCACTTTTGATATGCTGTTTGAACCAGGTTTTTTTAAAATAAATCTGGGACCTTATATTGGTCTGCGACCGTACACGCAACAATGTGTAGGGCCCAACTTTAATAAGAGAATGTTTTATTATTATTAAATTTATTATTACACCGGCACGCAATCGGGCGTGCGACTGTGCACGCACTTGCGCACAGGACCACACATGCGACCGTGAGCAGTGTGCAACCTCAATTAATAATGATGTTATTATTTTCATTGGTATTATTATTTTTATTTAATTATTAGTATTATTATTACATAAGATAATATTTTAATTAGTTTATAATTAAAATTATTATTTTTTAGTTAATATATTTATTTGTTAATTTTATTATGTTTGTTTTTTTATAAATATTAAAATTTGTTATCATTAATTAGAGTTTTGTTTATTATTTTATTTTTACTTTATTGCCTTTCCTTTTATTTTATCTTTTTTTCCACCATTCCTCCCCCTCTATTTTTCTTTTTTTTTAATTTTTTCTCTCCTTCTTTTCTATCCCCTCTCTCCACGCGTGGACCTCCCATTCCCCCTACAACCCTAGTACGACACTCCCTCCTCCCTCTTGCTCCTTCCAACCGACCTCCCTCCATCCTCTCCAATGAACTGGACCAACGCACACTCGGACCAGTGACCTTCCTCTCTACCATCCTGCCTCATGCACCACCATCCAATGCCTGGTTGCTCCCTCTCTTAGTTGTAGCCTCCTATAGATCCCTCTCCTTCTGGAAAACTGGTCGTCACCCTTCCTCCTTCTCCGGTGATCTTCGTCGCACCACCCTTGGCCACACCTTTCCCCCCTTCTGGCTACACCAACAAGTGAACATAAACCTGAACTACCATCTTTCTCACTGTACATCCATGCCACGCCCTCTATTGGCTACGCCCTCCCTTGACTACACCCCTCCTTCATAGCCAGACCCTCCAGTGACCTCCCAACCATACGTCGCACCTCTAACACTTCTCTGTCATGCTTGGTTAAATTTACACACAATCTCCAAAGGTGTGTTTTCCATCATCCTGTTGATTTCTTCTTTTGGTTATGTTGAAATTTGGGGTTTGGTGCAAATATTGGTTTGATTAGGGTGTAATTGATCAGAATGTTTCAATTTAAGGCTTTTTTTCATTGTCTACAGTGCGATTAGAGTGCAACAATAATTTCACATGAGGTTGCGAAGTTGGTCTACATTGAGGTAGGTGGTTCTGTGTATGATTATTAATTTATAATTTCATTTGATTAATTAATTAATTTATCATGTTTAAAAATCAGTATTTTAAGTGTGAAATAAATTATTTTTCTTGAGGTTTAGTATGTTTTTATGTGTATATTAGTGTGTTAATATGAAATGAGTATGTTGTTGCTATTAAAAACCCTGTCGAACTGCTAGCTAGTGTTTTATAAGTTGTGCAGTTTTTTTGGATGTGCAAAGGGAGAGAATGGTCTTTTGGTGTAGCGTATATATGTGTTTGTTCATTAATGAATATTTGAGTTGTTTTTTGGTTTTTAAAGTCATGCGGCGTAATTTGAAATGGTTTGGTTAATTTTTATGACAGCTTGTTTATCCATCGTAATGGTCTTTTTAACTGGTTTGGTGGTTTCTTTAGTTGCGTGTGTGATGAAAATTGTGTTCTTGAGATGGCGTTGTGTGTGTATGGTCTGGTAAGGGGTTTTGGTTCGGCCTAGTGTGTGAAGTAGTGTTTTTTTCATTAATATTTTATTTATAAAAATTTAAATTATTTTATTAAATAATTATTAAGGGTGAAAAATTGATTTGGTTAAATTTTGTAATGGATTTTGGTGCTTAAAGTCAAGCGACATGTGTGTCGAAATTGTTTAATAAATTCTTCTAATGGTGTGTATGATGATTAAAGTGCTTCCTTTGACAACACATTGGTTTTAATTGGTTATGTAAGTAATGTGGATATAGTTTTGAAACATTTTTATTGTGTGTTATATATATATATATATTAATGGTTTAAGTCTGTGAAAATCCTCGTGACACTCTTTGGATAATGTTTTATAAACATTTTAATAATTTCATTAAATTATGTCAATGGTGTAAAACGTGTTTGGAGAATGTTTTAGTGTGCATATTCTTTCAAAAAGGTATTTCTAAGAGAAAGTAGTGGTTTTTGGTATGTGAAGTGTCATGTATTATTTGGGTGTGTTAATAAGACATGTGACATGAACTCAAAACTTGTTTGAGCACAATGCGGGAAGCCCAGGTTGCTAGGAGGGTGGACTAGAATAGTGAGATAGTGATCCGGGGGTGGCTTTGGCCCTGTTTCTATTATCAGGATTGATGAAGGGAACATTAACTAAACATATGAATGACTAATTGTCGTGGTTTCTAAGCCACATTTTCTTTGGGTCATGGTTTTTATGCCACGGTTTTTTAGGGTTGTGGTTTATAAGCCATGGTTCTCTAGGCTCGTGGTTTCTAAGCCAAGTTTCACATAGACACAAAGATCTAGGGACCCAAGCTATCTAACACCCACGAGGCCTCTCCCATATTTGGTGCTCCATGGTTGCTTTAAACTCATTAGTATGACACTTTGGTTATTAAAAAAACTTTTTTCTCAGTGATTCCCATTTCAAAACCATTTTCCCAAACCATTTCAAAGATTGAAGGAAAATTTTCAAAGGGCATCTCATTTCCAAAATAACCCAATTTTATTTCAAATAACCCAAGATGTTCTTTTACGATCATCGGTGTGACACTTTGGTTATTTTATAAAGAAAAGTGTATGTGCATCTTAATTTAAGGTGTTTGTAGGGTGTAAGATAAAATCCCAGTTGGATGTCACCAAGAATAAGGTTCCATGAACAATTATTAAATGACCAATACATTTTCAATTTTTAATTTAAGAAATTATTTTAATTCTTGAACAATTTTAACGAAAACAGGATTATTGAAAACAGTTTAATAATACATTCCCAATATTCGAAAATACATTTTTTCAAAAAACCATTCAAATATTCAAGGAAAATTTTCAACGTGGTTCACATTTCCAAAATAACCAACTTCGATTTCAAATAACCCAAGATATTATTTTACACTCTTCGGTGTGACACTTTGGTTATTTAAAAAAAAGTGTGGGTGTGTCTTAATTTAAGTTGGTTTATTTGAAACTATTTTCATTAATCTAGTTTTCTTTAAAATTGTTCAAGCATTAAATTATTTTCATTAATTAAAATTTCAAATGTATTTTTCATTTAATAATTGTGCGTGAAACCTTTTTCTCGGTGACATCCTATTGGCCTTTTAGCTCACACCCTACATACACCTTTGGGTGTATGTAGATCCTGTTTCTTTTGCATTCCAGGTCAAAGCTTTTGGCTTAGTGATGATTCTTTGAGTTTTATTAGTTTTCTCATACAGGTTTGCGGTTGTGGCTTGGGAACGTGGCTCATCATGTTTCATTGAGGTTTGAGTTGGGTTTTTGGGTCTCCTTTGTTTTATCCCCTTTTTGTGTTTTTCTTTTATGTTTTATTCATTAAATCTGAACTTGATTTAAGGGATTTTTTGGTTGTCTGATTTTAGTTTTAATTTATTTGTCTTATTTTTTGTTTGATATTTATTTATTCGGGTATATTGTACCCATGTTATATTTTTTTGTACATGGGAACTTGTGCCAACCCATTGGGATCAGGAACTCCCATTGTTCCTTGTCGCAGACTGGGTCTAAACTTGTTTTAAGGGCCTGTTTGGTTTTCTAATTTTAGTTATTATTTATTTGTCTTATTGTTTATTTTATATTTATTTATTTTGGTAAATCATTCCCAAGTTATATTTTTTGTACCCGGGAACTTGTGCCATCCCATGGGGATCAGGAACTCCCTTTGTTCCCAAGTTAAAATTTTTAGTTTCAAAGTGCTAACACTCACAAGGACTCTCCCATATTTGGTGATCCATGGTTGCTTTATGCTCAATGGTGTGACACATTGGTTATTTTTTTAAAAAAAGTGTGTGTGCGTCTTAATTTAAGTTGTTCCATTTGAAACTGTTTTCATTAATCCTATATCCTTTAAAATTGATCAAGAATTATTTTCATTTCATTAATAAAAATGTAAAATGTTTTTGTCATTTAATAATTGTGTGTGGAACCTTTTTCTCGATGAAATATTTCTAGGATTTTATCTCACACCCTACATACACCCTTGGGTGTGTGTAGATCATGTTTCTTTTGCATTCCAGGTCGATGAATCGGGCTTAGCAATGATGGTTTGAGTTTTATTAGTTTTCTCATATAGGTTAGTGGTGGTGTCTTGGGGACATGGATCCTCATGTCACATGGAGGTTTGATTTGGAGTTTTGGGTTTCCTTTTTTGTATTTCTTTTTGAGGATTTTATTTGTAGTTGTAAACATTAAATATGAACATGATTTAAGGGCATGTTTTTTTTCCTGATTTTAGTATTAATTTGTTAGTCTCATTTATTTTTATTATATTTATTTATTCGGGTAAATCATTCCCAAGTTATATTTTATGTACTTGGTCACTTGTGCCTGCCCGTGGGGATTAGGAACGCCCATCGGGCCTTGTCGCAAACCGGGTCGGGCATCGGTTTGATGGCGACCCGACTTGGTTCGTGATAAAATTGTATCAAAGTTTAGGTTTTTTAATATTATTTGAATTGTTAGGTAGATTGGAGATAGGATTATCGGTACTCGAGGGGTATGTATGGGAAGAGCATCGTGAACTCTTACTCATTCCGATCTTCGAGTAACCATGGGTAGTCCAGGATTCTTGTTTTTGGCTTTGGTCTGTGTGGATGGGGGGTGATAGTAGGAGTAAGCTGGTACTACGCGTGGTCTCACATGGAATAGTGACCCATATGATGCCCGAGAGTATTGTTACACTCTCTTAGTGGTTGGTTCTTCCCTAGGGCATGGTCTGCTAAACAATACAGTTTGGTTAGGCATGACCACAAGTTCTCCTTCCAGGTGATTTAGTGTTCTTGATGTCTTGCTTCAATTTTGGGTTTGCTCGAAAATATTTTGTAAGGAATGTGAGCTTTGGGGTTTCTCTTATTTTATTTTGGTGTGTGTTTGGAATTATTTTTGGGGTGTGTTTCTCTTGGACCTTGTTTTTTGATTTTGGCATTTGATTTTTCTAAGACGAATTTCTAAAAGAATGTATTGGGTTATTTGAAATCAAAGTGAGTTATTTTGGAAATGGGAAGCACTTTGATGTATCTTTGAAATGGTTTTGGATAAATTTATTTTTGGATATTGGGACTGTTTTATTTTTTAAAATGGAAGAGACTTGTTTTCTCTAGTGGTATTCCTATGGGTTCTTGAATATGCAAGTGGAAGTGATTAATGGTATGTTTTTGGATTGTGTGGATGGGTTCCTGAGTTTCATAAAAATGCATATTTACAAGGAATAATAGAATATCATTGTTGATTAATTGATTTCTATGGTTGCTTCTTGCTTCCTGAAAAGTGGGTATTTCTCATAAATTGGTTTTGTGTTTAAATGGTTTTGTAATTGGTAAATGAATTTGAGTTCAGATTGAAGAAGACTTTTTCAAAAGATATTTTGGGATTTGTTGTGTTGTATGTGGCTTTTCAAGTGGGAGTTTTTCATTAAGAATGAATTCATGTTTTAAATTCTAATTACTAGAATTGTGGAAAAGTTGTGGATATTTTTTTGTGTTGTGTTCAGATTAGTTGAAGCTTGTTTTTTTGTTTCTTATTTGGGATCTACCCCTAGAAATTCCCCATGGGATTCCAGTAGGTCTCTCGGTCCTTGGATTTATCCAGACTCCTAGTGGAGTGGCGGAGTTGGGTTCTCCTCAGTTGTGTCAACTGCTTGTAGATGTCGAGGTTGGTTGGATATTGTTGAATTCTTTGATAAAGTTAGGAGTGTCTACAGTTTTTGAGGAACTCTAAATGATGCGTAGGTATAATTTGTCTCAAGTAATTTTGGAGGAGCGAGAATACCCCAGAAAATAGTGATAATTTCTTTTTTGTTGCGAACGAGGATGTCATGATCTATCCTCAAGACTAGCCTCATTATGCGGTTGTACATATGGAAGTGAAGGCATTGGAAAGTGGGGGATTTCTTAAGTGCTCAACCAATCAACATGTACAGAAGGATGTGGGTTGACCTCTTAGATGAGCTAGTTTCACGTTCCTCCGAGGTTGGGTGGAACAATCTGTTTAAACCTCATAAAAGTTGTTGGTCTGGTTCATATTGTTACAACTACAGGTTACTTGTCCGATGGTGATTGTGAACCAAAGGTACTCATTCTTGGAGTGCCCTGTTCATCGGTTGCATCACGTGTTTGACAGAATGCTCAATCTGCAATCTCTAGTGTGGTCAGTCCGGCACTCTAAGTCGTTCAATACAAGTCTTAGTTAATATGTTGACAGAGTGGCTGCTTGGGACATGAGGAGAAGTATGTAGGTTTCTTTTCCAATAGATGAAGTTTCAATCAAAGGTGGTCAGATTATGACTATGAGGTGGTAGATGCTTCAGACATCAGGGCCCCAACCATAGGTATCAGGGTGAAGCTTGCACATAGTTAGAACTCATCGGATGTGGGATGGGCTTGGTCTGACTTAAGTATATAGTGATAGGATGGGGACAACATAAATTTCCTTATTCCAGTATCATCTCTGAAGGCTTCAATGTTATTGTGAGGGGCATGAATCCCCAGTCTTATTGTTGTGGTCTTAATTTTTGGGAGTTCATCTTGGGCCTTAAGGAGGTTTGAAGAATCCTAATTCTTACAAATCTAGAAGGTGTGCTCTGTTGTAACACCCCGAGCTTCCATGATACACCTCTCTTTCAATAATGCAATAGCTTGCATTGTACGCAAGTTCGAGTTCTAAAACACCGCGACTAATCAAAGTAGCCGTTATGAATAGTAATAACCACCTTTTAAAATTATAGAAATTTTATATTTCAAAATGGACTTCATTTTTGTATTCGTAATATCGAAATTAGCCTATATTGAATTTTTGGTATTTTTCTGAGAACTTCTAAATTTTTATGAATAGTGAAAAATACTTAAAAACAACTTTTTTAATAAAAATAATCTATAGTGATAAATTATTCTATTTAGTGGTTTTAAAGTATAATTAGAATATATTTTTACCATTTTATCCAATGGTGGTCATTAGAATTAATTTAACATTGAAATTTGACATAAACAATTGTCAATCTTTTGATATAAATTGTTTCTTAAAAACACGCTATTTGTTGTAACAGCGGGAATTAACTATAAAATTAATTAATGCAACTTATATGTTTGGGATTTTGTAAAATAGACATCATTTTTGAATTCGGAATATCAATTATAGCTTAGGGTGAAATTTTGGCTTTGTTCTGAAAAACTTCAATTTTTGATGAATAGTGAAACCACTAAGTGGTAGTTAAATAACTGATTTTTCATTTAAATGAAATATTACCACTTCTGTGATTTGATTTTCAAAAATCCGACATACATGGTTGTCATAAAGAAGTAAAATGTGGTTCAATGAGATTAAAATAATTTTTGGTGAATAGTAAGTTTTAAGTTCTTAATCGCGATTAGAGGTAATTAGTGTAGTTTAAGGTAAAAATAATGTTTTAATAATATGAGATGGGCTTGACACTTGTCCTACTACTATTGGATGAGTCATGGCCGACCAAGAAAACCCATGGGTAAACTTGGGGACCCCATGGAGCCACTTTAGTTGGAAAATGACATTAATATATATTTATTTAATGTTAAAATTAAATTGACACAAACATGAGTTGTTTTACTAAAACAATTTTTAAGTGGGGTTAAACAAGTCCAAATTTTGATTATAAATATTCATTAGAAAGATAAAAAGATTTCCTACATCATATTATTTTTTTTATAATTTTTAGACATTAAATAAATTAAATTATTTATGACATAATTATGATGCAGCGATGACCTCATTATTTAACGATTTAAATAAAATGAGAAGATAATGAAAAATCCAAGGCTTAAACTTGTCCAAAGCCTATTGGATGAGGATATTTCGGACCCTTATCACCTTATACACGAATTATATAAGTGTGGGATCTTTAGAATCCGAAAAGCATTGTATAATAATGTAACATTTCAATCATTCCAAAAGAGCCCCTCCTCTCCACTTATAAAAGGCCCCCACCTCTCCCACCTTATTCACACCTTCAAGCCATTTGGCTCGGCCAAACTCTGCCCAAATACTCTCCCAACTTCCCCCTCTTACTCCTAGAAGCCTCAATTTGGGCAGAACTCTTCCCAAGGAAGCCTTTGGCTCAAATAAAAAAGATTTACCCGCTTTTGAGGTAATGTCTTCTCTAATGTTGTTTTGTTTTGTTTTTATTCTCCAACCCCCTAAACTCTTTTTATTCATTTCTTTTGTAACAACACCAGTATCCTCAATATACTAGGATGTTGTTATATTATGGATTCGATCTAAACTTACACACACCTACATCTAATGGTTAAAGAACATACAGTTTCTGTGGATGGAGAATTTCTGCCTCACGAAACGATGATTGTTCAACACTCATATAACACCTTCAAAGGTGGCCATTAAGATGTAACTATTTTTATATATGATATATAATATGTTTATGTTTTACTTATGCTTCTGTATTTCTCATTTATGGCATAATTTATGATTTCCATTATGGGTAAAACGCGATAATTTCATTTTAGGAAGTGCGGACTACCGCCCCCTCAAAGTGATTTGAATCGTTAATGCCATATGTGGGATGTATAAAGGATGGAGTAAATGGTATTATACACTATATTATACTGGAATTATATTATAAATTTATATCATTATGATTTCATTCCATTAAATATGAAATTTAAATGAAAGGAGCGTTCATGCATACGTACGGCTTACCGTCTCCATGAACGGTGCATTTCATTTCTTACCTCTAAATGTTACGTAATATTATAAATTAATGTATATACTGGATATATAAGATATTTATGACATCTAAATCATGAATATAATTCTGGAGATAATGGATATTATACCACATAAACAACTTGTAATTATAAGAAGTTTATTGTTGACTCAAGTAACAAAGATCGACAAAACGACCGTTATTAACTTAAATAATTATATAATGTTCATATCATTGTAAAAAGTGATATAATAAGGATAATGAAATTGAAAATGGTTCTTAATAAGGTATATATTAACTCTAGTTTATTATTCAGGAAGTTAAATAACGGTTGAGTCAAGTCAGACACGAGGTATGGGAATTTCATAACCCAACTTCCATTCTTTGGGTTAATCTCCTACATTCAAATTATGTCAGGATATTATTATGTCCTATATTGTATTTGTACTTTCTTTATGTGTATGTATAGTTAATACACATAATATATCTATTTTATTTTAAAAATGATCTTTGTATGGGACTTCGTCTCAATATCCTTTCATTGAGGCATATTTGGTTTTATACACAACTTTATTTAATACGGTGTATAAACCCCTTTGAATTTTACGTTTATTCAAAAGGAATCTTTTTATACGAAGTGTTTTGCTAAACGACAAAAGGGAATGTTTTTCTTTCTGTACTTATGCGGCGACAACGACTTCTCTGCCGCCGTGACCATTATTTGAGTTTTGGCTTCCTCTACAAGCTATCTTTTTTTAATGAAAAATATATACAAAGTTTTAACTTTATTTTATTTTGGTATTGAAAATGGTTTTGAAAGCGTTTTTATTATATCAATGTGTTGTATTGATATATTGTGATTGAAATATGGAAATGTTATGTTTCCTTTATGCATGTTTTATGTGATACGATTATGTTATGGTTTATGATATGTTTAAACCTATTCATATGAGGAATGTATTGGACTTAATAAGTGACGGGTGGAGCCCGCTATAGCTCCTAGATGCATCGGTATGTCTCATGAGACAACTAGACGTGGAATTGGCCAAGGCCCTTTCCCATTTTGATTTATGGTTTTGGCTGAGGCCTTAATCATTTTAGACGTCTTGGCCGAGGCCTTGAAAAAGTGTTTCAGAATGTGGGGAATTATACATTCCCTCATTATGAAAGTGGTTGTTGATTTTGCATGTGATTATTCGACCAGTAGAATATCCATGTGAAGAAGTGAATGGAATTATCTCAATTTACTTTTATGTTGAAGTTCAAGTTTAAAAGGCTTTTGTTTTAGTTATACATTGCCTTAAATGTTAATTTTTATTTATGAAAGCTTCCGCAATATTGTTATCCTTACTGAGCATCTGAGCTCACCCCTTTCAATGTTTTAATATTTTCCAGGATGTGAAGAAGTATTTTATGAATGACCTGCAGGGATAGTCAGAAGAGGATATGAGTGTGGACTATGGAGACTTTGTTATTGTAGTTTTTCACTTTATGATGTAATGTAACGTTTACGAATGTATCTAGTGTTTCCAAGGCTACTAAACTAATCGGTCTTTCGAGACTTGATCTTTTGTGATCATGCCAATGTTACGAAGTAATGCACCGACTCTAGGTAGCTGGGGTCGGGGTGTTACAGTTGGTATCAGAGGCAGTTTAGTACTAACCTTGGAAGCTAGATTTAGATAAACTCTGATTAGAGCACATAGCTCGAAGATAGACTTTGAGGATTAGTATAGAAGAACTTCCTAGAATTTTGGTATTGTAGAGATGTTGTGAGTTTTCCGAGCAATACATCCCTGTCTGGATATGAGCAGGTAGAGGCGGCTCTGGCACAGATGTACCTAGGGGTAAAACCCGAAAACACCGCTTTGAGCTAGACTCGAACGGGAACTGGTGCACGACAACGGGCCTTGCTGCACTCTTGGTTACGACACTCCCGGGGGATATTCTTTGGATTATTCTCATTTTCTTTATAAACCACTATGAAGGGTTATGAGTATATACTTCCTCAAAGAAAACATTTTTATGGATTATATCCATAAATAGTTCAATTTATGTTAAGTATCTTACAAGTATGGAATTATGTATTTTGATTTATAAACTAATATAGTTTATGCCATTGTTTAGAAATGGCGCCTAGTGGAAGGAATGTAAACTGTATCAATGCACGCACTCCGTGTTGGGATTTCCCTCCTGCTCAAGATAATTATTGTGGATCTGGAGATACAACTGGTGCTGATGAACTTATTACCATACTGGGATAACTCACTCAGGTTATGAATAATAACCTTACTCGTATGGAGCACCCTGATCCGCAACGTGGAGGATCAATGCTAGACCGTTTCATGAGGCAACAACCACCAACCTTCAATGGGAGTACAAATCCTATAGTAGCTGAGCAATGGATAAATTTCTTAGAGAAAATATTCTATGCCTTGGGGAGTATTGAAAGGGAGAAGGTTGTCATGGCAGTTTACCGCCTCACTGGAGATGCCGATCAGTGGTGGTCGCTGATTCAAAACACAAAGGAAGATGATGACGTATCGAATATGGAATGGAGGCAGTTCAAAGATATTTTCATAGAAAAATACTTTTCTCGTGACCATCGAGCAGATATTGAAAGGCAATTTCTAAGTCTAAGGCAGAAGGAGGATGATAGTGTCGCAAAGTATGAGGCTAACTTTACAAGGTTAGCGAGGCATGCTGCCGATTATATACGTAACCCAAGGAGTAAGATTGATCGTTTCTTTGATGGGTTAAAGTGATTTCTAAGTCGAGCTTTAGTATCACAATCCTTCCCATCATACGAAGATATTGTCTCGTGTGCTATCAAAACAGAAAAGGAATTCTCTATGTCTTATGACAACAAAGTAAAGCAAGAGAAGAAGATAACGGTGGAACAAGAGACAGATAAAGGGAAAAAGGGAAAGAAGGATTTTCCATTATGTGATAATTGTGGGAAGAATCACCCTGGTACTTGCCTAAACGGAATGGGAGTTTGTTATAAATGTGGAGAAAAGGGTCACCAGGCTCGTGATTGCAAGGGAAAGAATGAGGCTGTCAAAGTTGAATGCTACAATTGTAGGGAAATGGGGCATTATGCAAATGAATGTCCTAAGCGTCAAGGAAACTTACCTCAGAAAAGGCCAAGGGATCAAGGCAAATCTTATGGTGTGACTACAGTTGAAGCAGAATAATTAATGTATTGGTGCTTTTGGACTCAAGGATTATATTCTGGTTATAAGAATAATGTGATATATATAAAGATTGTACTGCAGTACTTTTTGATTTCAGTAAGGTTTTAATATGATTAAGGTAATTATATTTTTAGTATGTGACGATAAGAGAAACCTTACATTGTTTGGGGAATCTGATAAATTGATTTTGGAATTTAGAGACCTTTTAGAGAAAGTCTGGACGGAGGTATTTTGGAAAACTATAAAGGTTGGAATGGATTAAGTTGATCTTTGGATAGTATTGTTTAAGGTTAAAACATTTATGAAGATTATTTTTGGAATAGTATAGTACTATATTTTTAGGAAAAGGACAACCTCCAGGGTGGGGCATAACCCGTCGCGTCGGACAAAGCTGCAGGAATCGAACCCACAACCATAGTGAGACAGGCCTTTATTTTCTACCACTAGCCTACAGGAAGTCCCTGGTTATTACAAAATAATTTTACTAATCTAAATTGTATGTGTTAACATTTGGAACATTATACAATTAGGAAAAGTATAATATTTTTGGGTTCTATTATCTTTTTGAGTGAAAGGTGAGTTGAAGGTTGAAACTCTAATTGTCAGGCATAAATACATATATACCTATCTATTATTCAATGAATAAATTAATTCTTAAACTTTAGTAAAGGGATATTAAAACAAAAAAATGCGTTATCCTAATACCTTATGTCTTGTTGAACTGATGATATTTTAAATCAACATAGATTGAAGGCTTTGAGGCCCTCAATTTGACAGTTGATTGTTATTGATGACCTCAATCACTCCCTACGAATAATTACATTTTTCCTCCAATTATATGTCTCTAATTTCCACCAATGTTCTCCTAATCGAGATCATAATTGGGTGGTGACATTTTCATTTCCCTTTCCCTCTTATTAAGGCTAAATTTTATTAATCTTATTTCCGATGTGGGTTTTCCACAAAGGTATTTTCTATTTTCAACCTTTTATTTTCAAAGAAAAATATCAAATTGCGAGGACACAATTTATTGAAGGAGGGGAGAATGTAACACCCCGAGCTTCCATGATACACCTCTCTTTCAATAATGCAATAGCTTGCATTGTACGCAAGTTCGAGTTCTAAAACACCGCGACTAATCAAAGTAGCCGTTATGAATAGTAATAAACACCTTTTAAAATTATAGAAATTTTATATTTCAAAATGGACTTCATTTTTGTATTCGTAATATCGAAATTAGCCTATATTGAATTTTTGGTATTTTTCTGAGAACTTCTAAATTTTTATGAATTGTGAAAAATACTTAAAAACAACTTTTTTAATAAAAATAATATATAGTGATAAATTATTCTATTTAGTGGTTTTAAAGTATAATTAGAATATATTTTTACCATTTTATCCAATGGTGGTCATTAGAATTAATTTAACATTGAAATTTGACATAAACAATTGTCAATCTTTTGATATAAATTGTTTCTTAAAAACACGATATTTGTTGTAACAGCGGGAATTAACTATAAAATTAATTAATGCAACTTATATGTTTGGGATTTTGTAAAATAGACATCATTTTTGAATTCGGAATATCAATTATAGCTTAGGGTGAAATTTTGGCTTTGTTCTGAAAAACTTCAATTTTTGATGAATAGTGAAACCACTAAGTGGTAGTTAAATAACTGATTTTTCATTTAAATGAAATATTACCACTTCTGTGATTTGATTTTCAAAAATCCGACATACATGGTTGTCATAAAGAAGTAAAATGTGGTTCAATGAGATTAAAATAATTTTTGGTGAATAGTAAGTTTTAAGTTCTTAATCGCGATTAGAGGTAATTAGTGTAGTTTAAGGTAAAAATAATGTTTTAATAATATGAGATGGGCTTGACACTTGTCCTACTAATATTGGATGAGTCATGGCCGACCAAGAAAACCCATGGGTAAACTTGGGGACCCCATGGAGCCACTTTAGTTGGAAAATGACATTAATATATATTTATTTAATGTTAAAATTAAATTGACACAAACATGAGTTGTTTTACTAAAACAATTTTTAAGTGGGGTTAAACAAGTCCAAATTTTGATTATAAATATTAATTAGAAAGATAAAAAGATTTCCTACATCATAGTATTTTTTTTATAATTTTTAGACATTAAATAAATTAAATTATTTATGACATAATTACGATGCAGCGATGACCTCATTATTTAACGATTTAAATAAAATGAGAAGATAATGAAAAATCCAAGGCTTAAACTTGTCCAAAGCCTATTGGATGAGGATATTTCGAACCCTTATCACCTTATACACGAATTATATAAGTGTGGGACCTTTAGAATCCGAAAAGCATTGTATAATAATGTAACATTTCAATCATTCCAAAAGAGCCCCTCCTCTCCACTTATAAAAGGCCCCCACCTCTCCCACCTTATTCACACCTTCAAGACATTTGGCTCGGCCAACCTCTGCCCAAATACTCTCCCAACTTCCCCCTCTTACTCCTAGACGCCTCAATTTGGGCAGAACTCTTCCCAAGGAAGCCTTTGGCTCAAATCAAAAAGATTTACCCGCTTTTGAGGTAATGTCTTCTCTAATGTTGTTTTGTTTTGTTTTTCATCTCCAACCCCCTAAACTCTTTTTATTCATTTATTTTGTAACAACACCAGTATCCTCAATATACTAGGATGTTGTTATATTATGGATTCTATCTAAACTTACACACACCTACATCTAATGGTTAAAGAACATACAGTTTCTGTGGATGGAGAATTTCTGCCTCACGAAACGATGATTGTTCAACACTCATATAACACCTTCAAAGGTGGCCATTAAGATGTCACTATTTTTATATATGATATATAATATGTTTATGTTTTACTTATGCTTCTGTATTTCTCATTTATGGCATAATTTATGATTTCCATTATGGGTAAAACGCGATAATTTCATTTTAGGAAGTGCGGACTACCGCCCCCTCAAAGTGATTTGAATCGTTAATGCCATATGTGGGATGTATAAAGGATGGAGTAAATGGTAGTATACACTATATTATACTGGAATTATATTATAAATTTATATCATTATGATTTCATTCCATTAAATATGAAATTGAAATGAAAGGAGCGTTCATGCATACGTACGGCTTACCGTCTCCATGAACGGTGCATTTCATTTCTTACCTCTAAATGTTACGTAATATTATAAATTAATGTATATAATGGATATATAAGATATATATGACATCTAAATCATGAATATAATTCTGGAGATAATGGATATTATACCACATAAACAACTTGTAATTATAAGAAGTTTATTGTTGACTCAAGTAACAAAGATCGACAAAACGACCGTTATTAACTTAAATAATTACATAATGTTCATATCATTGTAAAAAGTGATATAATAAGGATAATGAAATTGAAAATGGTTCTTAATAAGGTATATATTAACTCTAGTTTATTATTCAGGAAGTTAAATAACGGTTGATTCAAGTCAGACACGAGGTATGGGAATTTCATAACCCAACTTCCATTCTTTGGGTTAATCTCCTACATTCAAATTATGTCAGGATATTATTATGTCCTATATTGTATTTGTACTTTCTTTATGTGTATGTATAGTTAATACACATAATATATCTATTTTATTTTAAAAATGATCTTTGTATGGGACTTCGTCTCAATATCCTTTCATTGAGGCATATTTGGTTTTATACACAACTTTCTTTAATACGGTGTATAAACCCCTTTGAATTTTACGTTTATTCAAAAGGAATCTTTTTATACGAAGTGTTTTGCTAAACGACAAAAGGGAATGTTTTTCTTTCTGTACTTATGCGGTGACAACGACTTCTCTGCCGCCATGACCATTATTTGAGTTTTGGCTTCCTCTACAAGCTATCTTTTTTAATGAAAAATAAATACAAAGTTTTAACTTTATTTTATTTTGGTATTGAAAATGGTTTTGAAAGCGTTTTTATTATATCAATGTGTTGTATTGATATATTGTGATTGAAATATGGAAATGTTATGTTTCCTTTATGCATGTTTTATGTGATACGATTATGTTATGGTTTATGATATGTTTAAACCTATTCATATGAGGAATGTATTGGACTTAATAAGTGACGGGTGGAGCCCGCTATAGCTCCTCGATGCATCGGTATGTCTCATGAGACAACTAGACGTGGAATTGGCCGAGGCCCTTTCCCATTTTGATTTATGGTTTTGGCCTAGGCCTTAATCATTTTAGACGTCTTGGCCGAGGCCTTGACAAAGTGTTTCAGAATGTCTGGCATTATACATTCCCTCATTATGAAAGTGGTTATTGATTTTGCATGTGATTATTCGACCAGTAGAATATCCATGTGAAGAAGTGAATGGCATTATCTCAATTTACTTTTATGTTGAAGTTCAAGTTTAAAAGGATTTTGTTTTAGTTATACATTGCCTTAAATGTTAATTTTTATTTATGAAAGCTTCCGCAATATTGTTATCCTTACTGAGCATCTGAGCTCACCCCTTTCAATGTTTTAATATTTTCCAGGATGTGAAGAAGTATTTTATGAATGACCTGTAGGGATAGTCAGAAGAGGATATGAGTGTGGACTATGGAGACTTTGTTATTGTAGTTTTTCACTTTATGATGTAATGTAACGTTTACGAATGTATCTAGTGTTTCCAAGGCTACTAAACTAATCGGTCTTTCGAGACTTGATCTTTTGTGATCATGCCAATGTTACGAAGTAATGCACCGACTCTAGGTAGCTAGGGTCGGGGTGTTACATCTGTGAAACTTCTTGTGGTTGATTATGGATAGAAATTATACTCGTTTCAGGGATTCTCATGTCCTATGGGGTTGACGTGCACCTTCCAATTTGCTGCTATGTTAGGGGTTTCTGCTATCAAAACCATCTCATGTGGAGGAGTTTTGGCCATTTTAGGATTCATCCAGCCAGGTAGGCCTGTGTTGGTGTTTTCATGATGAAGAGATTAGTTCGAATCACTCAATGTAAACTGGGAGTTCCTATGTCGGTGTCGTGGTGTTAGGAAAATTGTAAAATGGTGGGGATACACACTACATGTCTCTATGACATCCTCTCTTGTGTTGTTTTGGTTAAACATAGGGAACTTGGAGGGTCAAGATAGTATTGGAGTTTGTCTATGTTTGTGAGTCATTTGGGTTTTGAAAACTATTTTTTGACAATAATCCTAATATGGTGGGGGGACCACCATAGGATGGACTTGGGGAAAACTCTATCTTCAAAGTGTGCTTGGCGGGGAAGCCCCTTACATTTTCTCTGCCCGACCATTACCATGGTAATTGGTTAGCTGGGGTAATGGATCGCTTGACGAGTGTTATTGGATATCTTGGGCGGCCCTAGTTTTCCCTAAGATAGGGGTCGGGGTGTTCCATGTTTTGGTTTTATTTGTAGGTGAGTTCCTTGTTGTTGTTTATTTTTATTGGTAATTCTGGTTTTTAGATTTTTTTTGTTTAAGGTCCTTGGTATTTTTAATGCCCGGTCTTCGGGCGATTGAGGTTTTGTTTAAAGTGTCTTCACAGTCTTTCTTCGAATCATGGCATGGTCACGTCTTTTTGGACTTTCTTGGAGTAGAAAGAGTTATGATTGAGAGAATTGTCACACCCTAACCTGACAATTTATTTTATTTTAATTATTTTGGGGTTCACTTTTGAGATGCTATTTGAATTGGGTTTTTTAAAGAAATTTGGGACTATATATGGCTGTGTGACTGTGCGTGAGACTGTGTGTAGTTCCCAACATTAATAAGTGAATTTTTTATTATTTCTAAATTTATTATTACATGGGCATGCGACCACGTACGCGCTCGTGCACACGACTATGCAGGCGACTGTGCCTGGTGTCCAACATCAATTAATAATGATGTTTTTATTTTGGTTGGTTTTATTATTTCAGTTTTATTATTAGTATTATTATTACTTAAGATAATATTTTAATTAGTTTTAATTATAATTATTATTATTATTGTGAATATTTTTATTTGTTCGTTTTATTATGTTGTTTTTATAATTTTAATTAAAAAAATTTATCATTAATTAGTGTTTTGTTAATTATTTTATTTTTACTTTATTTTCTTTCATTTTCATTTTATCTTTCTATCCTCCATTTCTCCACCTCTCTTTTTTTTATTTTTTCTTTTTTTTCTCCCCTTCTGTGCTCTCCCCACTCTCCCAACACGGACCTCCGATTCCCCATGAAACCATAGCGCAGCGCTCCCCATTCCCCTTGCTCCTTCCGGCCAACTTCCCTCCATCCTCTCCGGTGAACTGGACCAATGCACACCCAGACCGACACCCTTCCTCTCTACCAACCCACCTTGCGCGCTGCATGGTACCACTCAGTCGCTCCCTACCTTGAGTGGAGCCTCTTATCAATACCTCTCCTTCTAGAGAATCGTTTGTTTCCCTTTCTCTTTCTCTGGTGATCTTTTCCACACCGCTCATGGCCGCACCACCCTTTATCGTGCCTTTCCCCCACATCTGGAAACACCAGCCGACGAACGACAACCCGAACCACCATCTTCCTCACCGGACAGCCACACCTCACCCTCCATTGGATGCACCCTCCATTTAATGTGGCCCTCCATCAATGTTGGACCCTCGAGTGACCTCCCTAGTGCACAACGCACCTCTGACACCTCTCTTTCATGCTCGGTTAGCTTCTCGCACCCTCGTTGTAGGTGCATTTTCCTTTGTCCGATTGATTTCTTCTTTTGGATAAGTTTCAATTTGGGTTTTGGTGTGTAAATTGGTTCGATTATAATGTAATTGATCCTATTTTTTTATTTTAGGGATTAGATTCATTGTTTGTGGTGCGATTGGAGTAAACTAATATTTTCGCTCCATGTTGTGATGTTAGTCTACGCTGAGGTAGGTGGTTCCGTATATGAGTATTAATTGTTATGTTTATTTACTTAATTAATTAATTTTTCATGTTTACTAATCAGTTTTTTCGGTGTACATTTAATTTTTTTATTGAGGTTTTATTGTGTTTTAATGTGTTTATTAGTGTGTTAACATGAAATGAGTATGTTGATTCTGTGGAAGCCCCTGCCAAACTACTTTCTAGTGTTTCATAAGTTGTGAAGTTTATTTTTTTGGATGTGCAATGGGATCGAATGGTTTTTTGGTGTAGTGTCTTCATGTGTTTTGTCATAAAAGAATATTATAGTGGTTATTTTGGTTTTTAAAGTCATGCGGCATATTTTGAAATAGTTTGGTAAATTTTTCTGACAACTTGTTTAATCATAGTAATGGTCTTTTTAACTGTTCTGGTGGTTTCTTTAATTGCGTGTGTGATGCAAATTGTGTTCTTCAGATGGTGTTCTATGCGTGTTGTCATGTATGGGGTTTGGGTTAGTCTAGTGTGTGAATCAGTGTTTTCCTCTTAAAAAAATTATTTTTGAAAATTTAATTTGTTTTATTAAATAGTTATTGAGGGTGAAATTGTTTTGGGTTAAATTTTGTAAAGGTTTTTTGTGCATAAATTCATGCAACATGTGTTTGGAAATTGTTTATTTAATTCTTTTAATGGTGTGTCTGATGATGAAAGTTATTCCTTTGATTTCACATTGGTTTTAGTTTGTTGTGTATGTAATACAGATTTAGTTTTGAAATATTTTTAGTTTTTGTAATATATATATATATATATTATTGGTTTAAGTGTTCACAAAGCCTCATGAAACTCATTTTATAACATTTTATAATCTTTTTAAAAATGTTAATTAAATTGTGTCAATGGTGTGAAACGTATTGGGAGAATGTTTTAGAGTGTGTATTATTTCAAAATGGTATTTCTATGTGAAAGTGGTTGTTTTGGCATCTATAGTGTCTTGTTCTCATTGGTTTAATGAATAAGACATGTGACATGATCTCGAATCTTGTTTGAGCATAAATATTGAATACCAGTTAGCTTGGTGGGTGGACTATACTAGTGGGCTAGTGATCCTGGGGTGGCTTTTTCCCTGTTACGCTTAGCAATATTGATGAATGCAACACTAAAAAATCATATAAATGAATATGGGTCATGGTTTCTAGGCTACGTTTTCTGAGGGTCGTGGTTTCTATTCCATGTTTTCTGAGGGTTGTGGTTTCTATGCCACGATTTCTGAGGGTCGTAGTTTCTATGCCATGTTTCACCGAGACATGAAGATCTTGGGACCCAAGATAGCTAACACCCACGAGGCCTCTCCCATATTTGGTTCTCCTTGGTTTCTTTACACTCATCATTGTGACCCTTTGGTTATTTAAAAAAAGTTTGTGTGCATCTTAATTTAATTTTTTCCATTTGAAACTGTCTTCATTAAAATTTATCAAGAATTAAATTATATTCATTAATTAAAATATCAATTGTATTTGTCATTTATTAATTATGTGTAGAAAAATTTTCTCGGTGACCTCCTAATGATATTTTAACTCCAACCCTATATACAACTTTTAGTGTTTGTAGATCCTATTTATTTTTCATTCTAGGTCAAAGCATCGAGTATAGCGATGTTGGTCTGAGTTTTATTAGTTTTCTCATGTATGTTGGTGGTGGTGGATTGGGTACTTGGATCCTCATGTCACATGGAGCTTTGAGTTGGAGTTTTTGGGTTTCCTTTGTTGTATTCCCTTTTCAGGTTTTTAGTCTAAGTTGTAATCTTTTAATATGAACATGGTTTAAGGACCTGTTTGGTTGGATGATTTTAGTTTTAATTTATTTTTGTTATTGTTTTTTAATATTTTTTTATTCAGGTAAATCATTCTCAAGTTATATTTTTGGTACCTGGGAACTTATGCCAGCCTGTGGGGATCAGGAACGCCCTTCGAGCCTTGTCGTAGATTGGGTCGGGTGTCGGTTTGATGGAGACCCAACTAGGTTTGTGACATATTTCCAGATGAGTTACCTGGACTCCCCCCAGATCATGAGGTAGAGTCCTCTATAAAACTCACACTGGAATATACATCTATGTCAATGTGTCCCTATTGTATGTATCTTATCGAACCAGAGGTGTTAAAACCCAAACTGAAAGATCACTTAGAAAAAGTGTTCATACACCCAAGTTCATCACTATGGGGTGGGTTGGTTCTCTTGGTCAAGATGAATGATTGATCATTGTAGTTGTGTATCGATTATTGGGAACTCAAAAAGATCACCATAAAAAATAGGTATCCTCTTCTAGGGATTTAGGATTTGTTTGATTAGTTGTGAGGTGGTCATTACTTCTCAATGGTGTACCTTTATTCTATATATCATCTTGTAAGGGGGAAGAAGATGGATATTCAGATGATAGACTTCCATTCAAGGTATGTACCGTAAGAGTTTCTGGGGATTCCCTTTGGACTTAATAATTCCCCTACAATATTCATCGATTTGATGAATAGATTCTTTAGACATTACATTGAAAAATGTATGGTATTTTATGTCAACGATATTATCATCTACTCCAAAATAATGGAGGAACATGAATAGAATATAATTATTGCGTAGGAGATATTAATGAAGGATAATTTGTAGGCCAAGTTCATCAAATGTGACTTTTGGATACACCAAGACGCATTCTTGTGAAATGTGACCACAATTGAGGGAATTTTTGTGGACCATTCAAAAACAAAGGCAATTTAGGAATGGCCTAGACCATCTTAGGTCATAGAAATCATTATTTTCCTAGGATTAGTTGTGTACTGCCGATATTTTGTGAGACATTTCTCTTGATTTTAAAGACTTTTAAATAAGTTAACAAGGAAAGGGGTAGAGTATGTCTAGATTAAATAAGGTGAGGACATATTCATGGAGCTAAATATTAGGCTGATTAGTGCACCTGTACTCACATTTAAAAAAAACTAGAGAATGTTTTGTGATATGTAGATATTCTTAAAAGAAATAATTGAGCTGAATTCTCATAAAAATTAAAATGTGGTAATCTATTAATTAAAATAATTAAATATCAATGATAAGAACTACTCGGTGCATGATCAAGAGTTAGCAGTTGTGATGTTTTCCTTGAAAATCTAGCGGCACTACCTCTATGGTGAGAAGTGTGACATCTATAATGATCACGATAGCATAAAGTATATATACACACAAAATGACCTCAACATGCCTCAAATGGGATGGTTAGAACAAATTAAATAATATTATTTCTCTATTCACTATCTTCTTGGTAAGGAAAACAAGGAAAGTTGATGCTCTTAACATAAAATAGCCTACTACTCTATCTATATTGCAGATTGAGAAAGACTCTATCTTCATGGGTATGTAGAGAATGTATTTGGAAATAAAAATAGAAGGGAATAAATCCTAACCTACCCAAATTATTTCCCAACCATCTATTTAAGAGAAATTTAAGAAGGAACTAAGTGATGATACAATGTTACAAAAGAATGTGAATGTTGTAAAGGATGAGAAGCTACAAGAGTTACATATTGATGATGATGGTGTTATTTGGTTTGGAATGAGGTTTTTTGTGCCTTTAACTCTTGGGATAATGAAGTATATATTAGATAATTCACATATAACCACTTTTTCTATCCATTCTGGGGGTACCAAGATGAACTATGATCTCTAAGAACACTTTTTTTAGGAAAACATGACGAAGGAGATTGATGAGTATATCTCAATGTGCTTGACATGTCAGCAAGATAAATCCTAGTGACAGAAGTCCAATGAAATTATGAAACCACTGCCTATACCCATGTGTAAATGGTAGAATGTAACTATGGAATTTGTCATGATTCTCTTGAAGACACCAAAATAAAATAATATGATATGGTTCATGGTGGACCAAGTCACCAAGACTGCCCTCTTTATCACTATTTGAGAAGAACTCTCACTTGAACAACATGATATGATATATTTTAAGGAAGTGGTGAGAGTGCATGGGGTTCCAATATCAGTTGTATTAGATTGTGATCCATGTTTCACATATAAATTTTAAATGATTATTCAACATGATTTTAGTACTAAATTTAAATTCAGCATGCCCTATCACCCCCAAATTGATTTCCGATATGAAAGAAATATTCAGATGATCAAATATATGTTAGGATATCACTATTTAGAATTCAATGGTGGAAGGTATCAACATCCCCCATTGGTTGTGTTCTCATACAAAAATACCTTCTAATTGAGTATTTAGATGGCTCTATATAAAGCTCAGTATAGAAATTTATGTATAACACAAACCTATTGGGACAATTTTTTTGAAAGAAAGCTACATCAAACTGATTTTGTACAAAACATAATAGATAAGGATTAATCCATAAAATAACATATGAAATCTTCACAGTTTTGGAAATAGAGCTATGTTGGAAACCTTTTAAGGGACTTGGAGTTAGACATTGGTGATACAGTCTTCCTTCAAATATCACAATGGGAGATAGTTATAATGGTTGGAAAAAAGGGAAGATAAGCCCAAGGTACATTGTGTCCTTTGAGATCCTTGATCTCATAGTATCCATGGAGTATCGTCTTTCACTTCCGCCGAATATGGATGAATTTTTTGATGTGTTCCACATATCACTCCTGATGAATTACATTCTAGATCCCTCACATATACTGAACTCCGAGGTAGTACACCTGGAAGATTATCTCTCTTATAAGTGGTATCCAGTAAAGATTCTAGATAGTATAGATAAGGTTATAGGACAAAATAAATCCCACATTATAAATGTTCTGTGGATGAACCATATGTATGAAGAAGTAACAACGGAACTGGAGGAGGTGATGAAGAAGAAGTACCCTAAAATGTTTATATAAAATGAAATTCGGAGGAGAAATTTTAAAATGGGGGAATAATATAACGACCCAAACCTTTATCAATTTAATTTATCTCTTCCTATAATAATTTCATATAGTTTAAATCACATTAAATAATTTACATACAATAATAAGAACTTTATAAACCAATAATTAATGAAATAATAACTATTTCAAGAAGTTAAGGAACCAATACTGATGAAACTGTAACTTGACCTTAAGAATAGTAATTTGAGCCCTATGAAAAGTAAACCAACCAAATTAATAGTAACCTCATCCATCAATTTATAAATAAAATTTTGGTATCTTAATAATGAAATTATGGTATTATTATATCATTGTCTGTGTAAATAAATGTTTTAAAATTTTTTAATTATGTGTTACAATTATTGTAATTCATAAATATTTAATTACACTTATATGATTAATTTAATTATTTAAAAGAAAGTTTATTTTTATAAAATTTATTCATAATTTAATATTTTTATGTATTATGATTTTAATGTAATTATTTCTAACCTTAATAAATTTTTCAATGTGTTATACAATCAGTAATAATTTTTATAACTTTATTTTCCAAGTAAGTGATGATTTTAATTAAAAATTAAATTAATGATATTTATGAAATTATTTTCATAAAATGGAGTTCATTTTTTAATTCTAAACATCAAAAAAAATTTAGGTTTAATTTTTTTGTAAATTTCTAAAATATTTTAATTTGTTATGAATATTAAAATATGACAATTTACAATAAAAGATAAATACATGAATTATGGAGTCATAGATGAAGTAAGCCTAATGTATACCCAAACTCATGAAATCACTTTCATTATATAAACAAATTTATAGAAATTTCTCAAACTATTCATATTTTTGAGACAAAATAATAAAATAATGAATCTAATAATGAGAAAACACCCCTCTCCTCCAATATAAATACCACCCCTCACCTCCTTGTCTCCCCACACCTATCAAGCATTCAGACTTTCCTGAATTCATCCCAATACTCTTCCATATCACCTTTCCCACATCCCAGTGATCATAGTCTCGTCCAAATACGAAAACCTTTCTAATAAAGTGGTTCTTAATGAGGAGAAATTCAAGAGGCAAATTCCTTTTTATTTTCTTTTAATTTATTTTCAAGTTCTTTTCCTTTTGTTCTATCATCACCTCCCCCTAATCCAAATGTAATGATAACTCCATCACCTTAAATATACTTTAATTTAATCATTTTAATGGATTATAAATCATTTTAATTGAGTATCCATAATCAAACTCCTCTTTCACTTTCTTCCTTTCAGAAAATTAAATTATCACCCATAATCAGTTAATTTCTCTGACATCATGGGAATTGCACTTTAATATTCCTTTAACACCTTAGAGGATGTTAATAAACCCATTAACATGGTTTAAATTCTTCTTTATGTTCTCCAATCCTGATTATTTTCCTTCCTTCCCAAGGATTTAGCACTCCCTAAAAGTCCCTGACCTCTTATAGGGAGTGATTCAACTCTTTCTTTCCCCAGAAGAGCTTAATAGTGCCACAGATCTATGAAATATCACACTGAGGGCTAGGTCCCTTATTCATAATCCTTCATTTGATGAGTTTGATCTTTTTTTCAATACATGGGATCTTCAAGAGCATGCGGTAGTTGTCTTAATTGATAAGAGGCACTTGATGATTTGGTTTGAGTCAGAAGCTGATTTGATAACCATCTGGTCCAGATCCCCTCGAAGATGCAATGTAGATCCTTTTTATCTATTTTGATGGAGTCTTGATTTCCACATGAGTTGTGACCCCTCAAAAATTGAGACATGGTTGATTCTACCAGGTCTGCCACTTCTCATTCAAAATGACTCCATATTGTATGCTATTACGAATATGATAGGCCGATAACTTTGCTATGATTTCTGAAAAGAAGTGTCATGTAATTCCATATTTCCATGGATTTGTTTTGAGATCAAAGTTGCGAGGAAGCCTGTGAGTTAGGTTTGGATCACGGATTGGAAGGAGATTAGGTGGAAGTAGGATGTCTGATTCTAATCATGGATGCTCTATTGTGTTGTCTGTGGCCATTTTGGGCATTTATAAATGGTATATCGCATCAAGGGATTGAATGGGGTTTCATAGGGGGAGATTATTATGGGTAATGGTGGTTCTGGTGCATCTATTTTTCCTTTTCCATTATTTTGGGATCCACCATGGAGTACTCCACCAAGGAATGAAACTGTCGAAGGCTCTCAATGGCAGGGGATGAGTGTGGATGTGATTTCCATTATCCAGGTAGTGGCTGAGGAGCAATATCAGGAAACATTGGTGTGGTCTGTGGTGCAGGTTGGTCATACGGTGATCAAAGCGCATGGTAATGATTAGAAGGAGGTGCAACGGAGGCCACATGACCCGATAATTAGGCTGGTTTTTGATCACCTAATGCATGATCTTGGCATTGATAAGGCACTTATTGTGTAAAATAATGTTGTGGACAATTCTGCACAGCTAGAGCCTATTACTGAGGAAAACTTGGATTCTTTAGTCTCTGAGGATGTTGTAAACATGTTGGCATTGGTTGACTGTGGTGAAGAGTTGCAAGTGAGGGAAGACGGTGATGGAGGTGTGATAATAATAGTTTCCAATGATAATTTCTTTCAAGAATTGGAGCGTGAGAAGAATTCTAAAATTGAGATGGGAACTCCAATGAATGAAGGTAGAAATATGCAACCTGATTTCTCTTCTCATTATGTTGTAACTGGATAAGGTGTAATGAATAAGGTGATACACGATGGTCCTGAGTTTGTGGGACACCCACATTGTCTTTCCATGATTGATACTAAAAAACAATTTCAGTTATAATGGGGAGTGAATTAGGGTTACCACGATGTGCGTATCCCTAGAAAATGGGTGGAAATCTTGATAGTGGCGTGGAAAATGATAGAGGCATAGATTAGACTTCCAATAGTGACACTGTTCAGGGTGGTAAGAAGAAGGTTTTTGGGAATTAGGAAGCTATGACTTCCCCACCATGAATAAGGATGAGGAAAGTCTATTTTTACCTACCACGGATGGTGTCTACTAGGTCTTCTATTGAGTTGGGAAATGTTACACAATCCTCTAAGAAGTTTCTATATTTGGAGAAGTTGAATCTTTGAAGGAAGTATGACATGATTCTGAAGAACTATGAAATCTCATAGTGGGAATCAGATACTACAGGGGAAGCAATAAATCATGGATGTGGTGATGGGTATTAATTTTATGATTGGTAATTGTATTTTATTCCTTATAGTAATTTCTTATTGTAGTTTTATTTTATTTTAATAAATGATATGAGGCTTTCCTCTGACTAAACTTTTCTTAAAGTACATTGTGATAAAAAAACTGTCAAAATTAACCTAAAACAATCATCATTAACTTTTATTTAATGATTCATCCTGAAAACATATAAAAAATTATTTATAAGATCATTTAAACTTATATAAGATCATTGATAACATATGAAAACAATTATGTATATTGATCATCATTTTACATGAACTTCCATTCATGTATGTGAGTGAACCCATCATGAAAAATATGAAAATTAACACTCCCAAATTATAAAATTAAACTCTATAACTAATGGAAAATCACATAAAATAACATAATATAACCAAAATGATTCAACTTCATATACTGATGGTTCATTATTTGTTAATTAATGATTCTAATGTGATTATACAAGATATTAAAGTGAAGAATGCATTCAAATTTAAGGTGAGCAGAATTCTCGAACCCACTCTCTTTCTTTGGGTTTTCAATATTTCATGACATTTTTAAGTATTTATATTCCATGAATATCATTTCTTCATCAATATCATACCTTTTTTTGGATATACATGATTTCTATTTTAGTTTAAGACAAATGAAATGTTTTCAAAAATAACTCTTCTTTCAAAAAAAAACACACCTTTTTCTTCTCATAATTGATTATTCTTGACTCAAGGTTAATGATTCATAGATCAAGTATATAATTATCTCTATCAATTGGGAACCTAATGATTATGAATGTATTATTTATGAAAATAAATCTATTCCTTTCCATGGTATGTTTTATATCAAAGATTGATATACATTCTATGTTGATTCACGATAATATAAATATTATTATGTGATATGTGCACCGATATTTATATAGCATTCCAATGAATTTTATAATGTGATGTATCTCATGAGAGAAGTGAAATATTTTTTATCATGATGATATATTTTTCACTACTATGTGTGTTAGTTGACCACTAAGACATGATGTTTCATTTTTATGCATTTCCACATTCCATTCCTTTATCTAATGCTTCTTCTCATGATTATGATAATGATGTTATGATAATTCTCACCCCATTTTATATTGTTTTTTGTTATTATCTATCTTCTTATTGGGATTTTATCTCACTCCTTTCTTTGAGGTTTATCTTTCGGGGACAACTAGTACTATATAGAAATTAAGGGACGAGAAGAAGCTAGAGAAGAATGGATTAAATAAATGTTTATGTTTTATTTTCTAAATGTTTTATACAGTCCTAATTTTCCCAATAAACTAAATCTTTTTATACTGGTCAGGTAATGATTTTATGTTTATTATCATTAAAATGATCTAATTTTAATGTATGAAATTCTAGGGATGCTATAAAATCTTTTTTATAAAAGGTATAAAAATTGAAGTTTGAGTGTGGATTTTTCACATGAGGTTTCTCTCAACTAATTCATTAATTGTATGTCCCAATAAAGGTATAAGAAGATGTATTTAGGATGTACATTTTTATGAAAGCCCATCATGTTTGAATTTTTATCATACTAGTGGCATAATCATGACTGATCTCAAAGAACACACGAGTCATTCTTGGTCTAAAAAATAATAGATAAATAAATATTATGGTCTTCTCATGAGAGAACCATATTTAATTTTTATGGGGATTTGAAGCTAGGGATACCTTGATATACATCATTGGGATTGTTTCACTTTGAAGAGAATGAAAATTTTCAAGGATTACTCTTATATAGGATGCTAATATTTGGGGTACTATTTATATGGAATACACACTGAGGATTCTTAGAGAGAAGTAGGTTATTAATCCAACAAATAAAATGGATATAGAAGAAAATAATTATGGGATTATCCAATGAATATTGAAATTTTATTTCTATTCATGGAGTAATTTGAAATTAATGTTACATAAATTTCATATTCTTTATGAGGAATATAGCTGCATAAAATCATAGATAATAGTATATTATATATTGGGATTTTTTTTTAAAAGGCTGCATACATATATCCCTTTTAGAATAGGAATCAATATCTGCATAGCCAATGAGAATGTACCTAAGTGGTAGAGGCTCCCACATGGAATCTAGGAGACCAAGGATCAAATCTAGGTGAGGGTGAATTTTTGGGAATTGTAGCAGTACTGTTCCAGTTACGGTAGTAGGTACTGTACAGTACAATAGTAGTAAGCACTATTCATCTAATTTGGGCATTTGGGCCACCAGTTTGGGCCTACAGGTCTCAGGGCCTTAGGGAAACCAAAGGCCTTCAGGCCACAAGGCCATTGGGATGTAGGGCATTTGGGCCATATGGATTTTAGGCCATAGAAAAAGACCAAATAAGGGTCGATTATACAAAAGCAAGTCCAGACTAGGATTCAGACTATGAAATAGAAACCACTAGAGAATAGATAACAAGATTAGATAAATGATTTGGTATGTAAACTTCCATTGGGCCCAAGAATCATGCATCTCATCATGGGGAAATGCTAGTCAAACAGCAATGTGTGGTGGGGAGCTAGGTGCCTTTAATATGAAGATGCTAAGAAGGGACTGTTTCAATTTTTTCAGGTCTTGGACCATTATGGTCATGTATTCGGTTATGTATGGACCTTGTACCTTGGGCCTATAGGATATGTAACGGATCCCATTCAACCATTAAAAGGGGGATTATCAAAAATACAATAAAATGATGGAATTAGGAAAATTCGGTCTAATGTCCTTATATTTCACTTTCTAATGATCCACTGGTGCATATGGATTGAAAACTGTGCTCCTAGGAATCTGCCAAAATATTTATAAATCTTGAAAATTATAATGGCCTAGTATTAACGTACATAGAAATTACATAACTTTTTCAAAACATTTAAAACATATATAAAATAACACCCAACGACCGTATTAGTTTAGTGCCTTTGGAAACATTTAATCATAAACACTTGTACATGAGTGTGATACATTATCACTCACTAAGTTCACTAAGACATTCACTCATATTAGAAATATCAAAAAAGAAATGTATCTTCATAACCCGGGGAAGGACGCATAAAAAATGGTGAATTAGAATTTTAGTAAGGGTAAACAAGGGAGATATATAAGAATAAACATGAGGATAATGGTATGATAATGTGATCATAACATTAGAATATCAGACCCAGCATATCAAAGACCACAATCATGAATCGTGGCATAAATATTAAAAATTCATATGATATGAATTATTTGGTAATAAATAACACAAGTGTTGAAATCATCACATAATAATAAGACATGGTATTTGTGTCATACACATAATCAAATAAAATCATATTTCAAGGCTATACACTAGGACCTTCATAACATGTTCAGATTGGGCAACAAATCATGTACCTGCATGTTTTGGGGATTGTGATACAACTTGTTCACCCTCTAACTTTCAGTATTTGGCTACAAGCCATGCACCGTTTTGTTTTTAGGATTTGTAAACAATCTATATACCCTATTACATTTATTCTTGGGCTAAAACCAATGTTCCATCTTATTTTTGGTCTTGGGAAACAACATGTGTATCCTATTAAATTATGGATTCGGCTAAAACCCTTTTTGCTTCACATTTTTCATCTTATGCTACAACATATATACCATTCGACCTCATATAAAACATATCAATACCTAATGAATTGGATGATGATATATGTACCACCCATCAAAAAATAAAATCATATATATTTGTTCCACAAAACATTTATAATATCGTGGCTAATGAATGGATATGGGTTTTCTGAACATCAAATCATAACCCATGAAATGAACTAGGTATCATTAACATTTCATCACATCATAACCTATAGAATATAAAAATGTCTGATAACCATTTCATCTAATCATAACCCATGAAAACAAGTTGGCTTCATAAGAATATGTATACCACCCCAAAAGGATAAATGGTTAAATGACTAAATGATATTACTCATTTCAACAAGGTGAACCTTCCTTTTTGGGAGACTTCCTGGTTAGAAATCCATAATTGATCATGTTTTCCCAGGAGTAAAGATCAGGATGGGTGTCCTTTTGGGACGTTTCTTAGGGTGTGTGAAAGTGAGGACAAAGCACACTAGAAAGGACATATGTTAACCTATTGGCACTATCATTAGTCAGATGACTTGTTTCGGAAAGTGGGTGGGTCCTAGGTTGGGGACAACATGTTTTAGGGGAACCAGGTGGTACTTGGAAGGCCAGGACCCAACGAACATATTAAGGTGGGGGTGTATGTGATGTCACCGAGGCCAATTTGTTAAATTTGGTATCAAAGGTTGTACCTAGATTTAAGTGCAGTGAACTGTCTGGGTTACGATTTAGGGTCCACAATGAGTAAAATTGTGCTCTAAAGAAGTGGTAGGGGTGACTGTAACACCCCAAAATGATAAAGGGTAAAATTAATAAATGATATGACTCATGTCAAAAATTTGAAACTTTCTTTCTGGGAGCCTCCCTGATTAAAACTCCACGGTCAAGCATGTTTGTCCTAGACTAGTGATCAGGATGGGTAAACTTCTGGGATGTTTCTCAAAGTGAATGTGAGTGAGGGAAAAATAGAATGGAAATGACATGTGATGTCTTATGGGGACTGTCATTAGTCATATGAATCATTCAGGCATGTGGGTGGGCCCCATGGTGGGGACGATGTGTCTACTGGGAAACTAGTGGTACTGGGTGGGCCAGAACCTAGCTGAAATGTTATGGTTGGGTGTTTGTGTTGTCACCAAGGACCAACTATTACAATATAACCCATGAAATAGAAATAGGCTTCCTAAAAATAATTCCAACAAAAAATTAACCATTCATTGAAAGAATATGAATTGAAATATTGAATCATTTACCTGAAGGGAATGAGTAACATCAACATATGTCATTTTAGATGGAAAATAATTTTAAATTATCTTTTAAAAACATTTAACTGGGAAAATATCATTTATTCTTTGAAAAAATATCATTAAAACATAAAATATTTTGAAAACCATTTTCTTGAAAATAAACATGATAACTTTCAAATAAATATTTCAATAACATTTTGGAATCTGTTTTATTTAAAAAATATAAAGATAGATTGAAAAAATTTTGAAAACTATTTTCCTTGAAAACATATAAAATAAATTTGAAAAAGTTATGAAAACCATTTCTTGAAAACACATTTAAATCATATAAACAATGATTGAAATTGTTTCAAAAAAAAATTTAAATCATAAAAAATTATGAAAATCCTTTTCCATAAAAATTGCTTTAAAAAATTTAAAGGATGCATTTATAAGTATATTTTTTTTTTGAAAAATATTATTCATTGAGAAAAAATTAAAAATAATTATTCTCCAGAAAACTGATAAAAATATTTAATTAAAATTAATCATTTAATATTATAGTTGGAACATTAATGAAATGACGGACATGACTGTGGGTATGTTCATACATACCGAACTTTCCTTTTCATTTTAAATGTTTAAAAATTATATTGATAGGAAAAATAAATTAATCTTACTTCTAGATTGATTTTTTAAAAGGTAAAAATTGATAAACATGTCCTTTAACATCATAGTATAAAATTGATAAAATATAAAATTATTTCTAGAATTCACAGTTTTGAAAGAACCCATATTTCTGACCAAAAGTAAAGGTAAATTCAGATTCTCATAAAAACATTTTGTTAAGTATCTTAAGAACCAATGAGTGACAACATTTTACTATTAAATGGATACAAAATTAGTATCCAAAGGGTAATAAAATTAATGAGAGTTATTGAGAGATAAATCTTAGTATTTCATCAATGCAATAATAATCATAAACAATCTTGATAAATGTAGGGATTGTAGCAGTAAACTGTTACCATTTTGGTAACATTATCACATGATGGAAATAATAACCTAAAAACCCTTAAAAAAACCTGAAAACAAGGTTATTCATGATATAACATGTCATAAGTTAGTATACATACCTCATCTAAAAATATAGTGGCATGACATGGCATGTGTCTCAATGAAGTAAATTTGAGACAAAGTTAGTCTACAGATTTGGACGCTTTTGAAACATAATCCCCATGAAATAAATATCATAAAATTCATATATAAATACCCATAAAAATTACTATTGTAATCATTGAATACGTATATTGGTATTTTACACACCACAAAAATAAATCAAGTGGTTATTAAGGATTGTAGATCACTGATATAAAAAGTGAGATCAAATTCCCTTACCTTGTTTCATGACTCTCGTCCTACTCATACAAACATCCTGTATAATACATATAAGTTTATTATAATTCTATCACATAACCATATTCAAATATGTAATATCATATCTGTATTATAATAATCCATAGGATATAAAATTCTAAAATGGAATACACCGTTCATGGAGACAGTAGGCCATATATACGCATGAAAGTCATTTCAATTTTATTATTGTATTTTAAGAAAGAAAGAAAACGAAATATATGTATATATATGTAATATAATTAATATATTATAATTTTTTCATATATATCATAAAATTTTAATAAAAAATCCCTTAATACATTCCATGTATTGTTTGAATGAATCACATCACTTTGTGGAGGTGGTGGCACACACATCCTCACACGAAATTATCATATTTACCCATGATGGAAAGTAAAAAAGTATGGTATAAATAAAAATTAAACAATCATAAATTCCTTATAAATATCATATATGTCATATATCAATAGATAATCCATCATAATTTCTACTATGAGATACAGTAATGGAAAAATGAGCATTCACTGTTTCTTGATCTCTTAGTTCATCAAACACGTAAACAATATTTCCATTACCCATTATATGGAAGTGGGTGTAAGTGTACGTCAAACCTGAGTATAAAAACATCCTATTATATTTAGGATACATTATTTGTACAATAATTTAATGAGAAGATTTTTGGTGGAGGATAATTGAAATTAAATAAAATAGATTGAGTTATAATGTTACCACTAATTCTGGTTACTCATTTTGGTTTTTCCCAATGGGACACCTTGGATAGATTTATGACCTAGGGATGGTTTATATGATTAGGGGAGAGATTTTTATGAGATATTTGGAATGATCTTGTATGACCAATAGTGGTTTTAGATGTGTGAGGATGTGGGATTAGAGGAGGCCTTTTTATAGTAGAGGGGAGTGGCACCACTACAAAAAATAGGGTTTATAGAATGCTAGGTTTTTAACAAAACACTCAAAAAGTTATGTTAAAAATACTCTTTTTCATTGTTAGATGAAAAAATATTAAATTGGTTCTCTAAAATTACTTTTTTAGCACTATGAAAGTCTAACATTAACTGTGCTATAAAAATAATTGTTAAAGGGGGTCGTTATCAATGCTTCTAAAAAAGTTCCGATAGCCCCCCCATGTATCATCAGTAGTAAATATGTGATGAATAAATTGGAATGTATCAGCACTTCTAAGATGGTACTGATAAAGGGGGATCCTTTATTCGTCATTCGAAAAATTGCTGATAAAGTGGAGGTTTTTATCATATCTTCTAAAAAGGATTGGAGTATTGGTAAAAGTGTTGTATATAACAACATTTTTTAAATGTGTTGAAACCCCACCCCCTCCCCATTATAAGTGAATTTTAAATGACACTGATATAGGGTGTATTTTAAAAAATATATTTCATTAAAGAATTCCTGTAGTATATTTTATGGATGTTTGGAAGAATTCTAGGCCATTTTTTTACAATATTGGTGATTTAGGGTTTCCATGGGTCACCGAGTTGTAGATATTTTCTCAAGATTCAATTTTATATGTGGTATAGGAAAAAAGGAAACCTGATTTAGATGTTATGACCGATTAAAATTCGGTCAAATGTGAAGACCCCTAAAATCCCTTTAAAACCTAAAATGATCATAAAAATAGATCTGGAAGTCTTTTTTAGCTCCACAAATAGTCAAATAGAAGCTTATTAAAAGAGATAAAACCATGTTATATATATATTCCATGAAAAAAATTAATAAATGATACTTCAGTTTCAAAAAATCCGGAAATCAAACTCGAACTTTAAATGGCCATATCTTTTTATCTGGGTGTCCATTTGGGATCTAACACATATAAAAACAAAGCCTATAATAATCTCTATTACATTTAGATATGGGAATAGCAATTTGAGAATTGTGAGACTTTTCCCCCTAGAAAGTATTATAAGGACTCTGAAACAGAGTTTCTTGTTACTAACCCCATTTTCGTAAAATTAAAATAGCTATAACCTCATATCCCTATGTTTGTTCATCCAGTACCACATATAATATTGAATCTCATTTCATGAGCTTCGATCTAACCAGTGTTCGAGCGGAAGCAATCTGCTTTATCATATGTTATGGTTGTTTCTGGGGTTTTAGTGTTTCATAATGTTTTTATTTGTTTTTAGTGTTTTAGATTTAATATTTATTAAATATATATGTGAATATTTATTTAATATGTATATATATAATCATATATATAAATATATGGATATATAATATAACAAATTATATAAATATATCATAAAATGTAAAAAAATAGTAAAGGGGATTTGATAAGATGTTGGTGTATAAGATGAAGGTCCCAGCATTGAAATTTTTTGGAGTAAAGGATGTGTGATAAAGCATTGATAAATGTTTGGGGGAACTATTATAAAGGGGGTCTGGGGAGCGATGATAAAGAGTGGGAATGAAAAAAATAATTTATAGACTATATGAGTGGGACCTTTATTAATGATTTTTACAACATCTATTAAATCTATACCATTAAAATCACTAACATTATCATTAAATCTAAACAACTAATAAATAGATTTTACTAGCATTGTTAAAGGTCCGATTTGCAGTAGTGTACTGTTGAAAATTTTGGGAAAGGGAATTTCAACCTCATTCTTTCCATGGAAACTTGATCAAATAATGGTTGAAAGACAATAAAAGTGATGGTAGGGTAAATATATGGCTAGAAAATGGATTTTGGACAACCTTCTTGGCAATTTAAGCCCTTAATCATAAATCATAGTCCCTAGTTGAGATTAATTTTACCTTAATCGATGTAATAAATTTTAATTAATTTCACTAATATTATAGGGGAAAATCTACTTTGAAATTTTTAAACAATAGAAATTATTCTAATTAAAAATATTTAATCCATTATTCCAAATTGAAATCATAGATGTTTCAAAAATAAATTTAAATTTAATCTCATAGTGGATCAACAATGCGTGGTTTTAAAGTAAAAACGTTGCAAAGTGTTATACGTTTCTATATACAATTTCTAGGAGAAATTTATTCCAATAACCCAAATTTGGTTGATTTATAAAAATAGGATCTAATTAAACATTTATAAAATTTTAAATTATAAATTATTCATATAAATAAATTATATGAAAAGGTAATTTTGACTTAAAATTTAGTATTTTTCCATATTCATTAGAAAATAAGACATCACAGAAAAATATTAAAAAAATTCCTAACCTAATTATTATTTCCAACATTCAAAGATGATTTATATTTTGACATATTAAATCTATAAAAGTTCATTAAATTGGATTTAAATTGGGTTTTCCAATAAAATGTAGTAAAAATTATTTAATAAAACTATAGGATTTAAGAATTAAATTGGATTTGTTCTTCTCTTATGACTATGAAATCTATTGGATGAATATAAAAAATATTTTATTGAATATATAAAATATATATTAAATTAATACCCCTCAATGATTTTATATAATTCAATTAATTAGTGTAAAATATCTTTTTTCCATAAATATAATAAAATTTTCCTTTATATTCGATCAGTTTTCATATTCATTTCTAATTAATTATTATGAAATGAATTAATCTAATATTTTTATAAACCACATATTTTCATAAGTTAGTAAATAATAATTATAATCATTAAATTAAAGTATATGTTTTATTTTATTTTATAAAATAATAATATTTTAAAGTATATATTATAGTTTGGTAACAATCGATCTTGAGTGTTATGCAAGCCATCGAGGAATGTCAATCTTTCATGTAATGTATGATGAACTCGTTGTTCCATATAGAGCATGGAAAACTTTATTTAGAGTGTACTACAGCATAACTTGGTGTTACAGAAGATAAACATAGTTCTTTAATATAAAATTAACTATTTTTAGTGTTTGTGTGAAAGAAAAATATAAAAAAGATTAAATTAATTAAAAAAACAATACACAAAATCTTAAGGTGTTACATTATACACACCTTAAAAACAATTTCATCCTCAAAATTTATCTTGGTTATAAAAAGTATAATACATGGAATTTTTCATTCATAGAAACCCACATCGTAACAGTGAATACTAAAACATCCCTTAAAAAGGGAAATTTGGGACCATAATAGTTACCCAAAGAAACATATAACTGGTATTCCATATAGGATAAGATAGCTGGATAGTAAATATTGGCCTGGGAGAAAAACCATAAATATTTATAGGGAGTGATTGAGGTCATCAATCACAAAAAATTTAATGATCAAAAAAAATTTGGGGGCCACAAAGTCATAAATCTGAGATGATTTAAAATTCCATCAGTTAGATAAAAATTAAGGTATTATGACAACACTTTTTTCATTATCATAACGTCCAATAATATAAGGAAATATACAGGATATATTTTTATTAAAAAATAGTTCTTTAGGTGTTCTTTTATATATTTCAAATTCACCATTACTTTTTCAGTTTGATGACTATAAATTGTTATTTGTTCTTAAAATACTAAAATAAACCTCTAGTAGATCTCAAGGCTCATAAATGAATAAACTATATAACTATTTCTCTATAACTATTAATGAAAATCAATTTTGTTAATACATTAATCTATAAATATAAAAATTAATTATACTAGTTCATAATTAATATTTATTCATTATAAATAATCACACTTGAACCATATCATTGTGTGGGCCAGTGGTAGGTGTGAATCCCTTATCGTCCTTTGGTAATGGGTTCAAGTCCTGCGTTCTTGGCAAACAAGATTGGTTGTCACCCGATATACATGGTGTCCTTTTTCTAAAACCACAAAAATATAATTTCCAAAATAAATATGATGGAAATCTTTGAAATATGGTCAATCCTTATATATTATTTTAATAATGTTTTTCAGGACAATCTCAATACATATATACTTCCTTAAATGTTTAACTTCAAATTTTCATGAATGTTTAACCTTTTAACCCTGGTGAAAGATAAAAAATCCAAATATATGGAAGCAAAGTCATGAAATCAGTTTACTATTAACACCCTATATATCAAAAAGTTTTACTTGGTTGTCACATTCCCAAAATTTGATTATCCCCATCGTATATTAGCATAAAACATGGTAATATCTGGAATTAAAATAAATCCATTTGGAAAACATGAATGCTTCTTTATTCCAATGATTACAAGATACATTCATTATATCAAAGAAGTTATAAACATTATCCACTATGACATAGACCAATTTGAAAATAATTATTTCTAGGGTAATCTGAACGATCCAATTTACTTATTCATGTCCAACGTAACATTATTCAAACAGAATTATCACAACGACAAGAATTAATTAAAGGTTAACTTACCTTAATAAAAATATCACCTTGCCTTGAAATAAATTTTCTATATATTCATCACTATTAAACATGTCCCTTTTAGTCCTTAATGAAAAAATATACTAATAAAACTTATATAATTCATGATTCATATAACAGAATCTTTAAATTCCAAAAAACATTATTCATCCAACCTAATTCTTAAACCGTTACATTAGATTCATTAATTTATTCATTAATAAATCTTTCCTATAACATGAAATAATAATTGTATATTAATTTCCATCAACCTTATTCAAATAATGATTATAATGTTTAATCTAAACCATAGTTGGACAACACCACATACATTTAACATGTCGTTTATGGTCTCAATATCTTTATATGTATTACTAAAACTCATACACCTTCCTAATTCTCTTTATGATATTTCCACTTAATAAATTGATTATATTAATTCACATACTTTCCACATCTAAAAAATTCAATTTTATCCATGTTTCTTCTATTTATCTCCATTGAATAAAAATAGAATGAATAGTGTGAGACATATTTATCATAATTCCATACAATATATCATGAAATATACATATAGTATTCCAAAATCATGGCTCATATTTCTTTAATATATTATAACATTGGTTAATCCTTGGTTTTTCATAGTCATCTTCTATTTAAATCCTCCATGATGGTTTGTAAATTGTTTTTGAATTCCCAATGTATATCCCTAAAGTGTGTCAAACTAGTTGGGTTGAAAGGCACATTGTCTTGTATAGATTACCCCCAGTCAGGCCTAGAAAATCATGTAAGATTTGTTACACTTAGGTATATTTTTTCTATATCTACATCCACCAATAGTATCCATATATATATGTATTATTGGGAAACCACTCACTCTATCCTTTACCAAAATTCCATGACATTTTTTATACTTTTCTTTATCCTTAGACTTATCCTTAGAGGTGTACTTATATTTCTCTCATAGTTTTTATCATCCTATATTCAAAATTTCAAAAAAACCATTAATTTTATCCGAATAATAATGACCTGGTATTAATGTATATAGACATTACATAACATTTTTTCAATACTTAAAACATTATACCAATGAATGCCCAAAGACCATACATGTCTTGTGCCTTTGGAAACATGGAAATGTAAACACTAGTACATGATGGGGCTATATTATCTCTCACTAGGTTCTCTAAGACTAGAACCACTATTAGATATATCATACATGAAATATATATTAATAAATTTAAGAAGGAAACATAAAAATGGGTGAGATAAAATGACCAGTAAGGGTTAATAAGGGATGCATGTAAGTATAAAAATGAGCATATGAGTATGTTAATGTGATCATAATTTTATAATATCACACTTTTCACATCAAATATAATAAAAATGAATCACAGTATAAATATTGGCAGTTCATAAGACATAAATCATATAGAAATAAATAACACAATCCATAAAATCATAACATAGAAATAAGTCATTGAATTTGTGGAATAAAATTAAACATAGAAAATAATATATCAAGGCTACCTACCAAAACCTTCATAACATGTTATGTATGGGCTACGATCCATGTACCTATTTCTTTTGGCATGTTTTATAACTCAAGTACCTTCTTAAATTTATGCTTGGGAGACAACCCATGTACCTTATTGTTATTGGGATTGGGAAATAACCCATATACCCTATTTAATTCAGTTTTGGTCTACATCCAATGTACTTTATTGTTTTTAGGCTTGGTAAACAGCATGTGTACCCTCTTATATTTTTTCTTGATCTAAAACCCATGTATCTTCTTGTTTTTGGTGGTTTGATAAAACCCATGTACCCTTTGATCTCATATACAACTTGTCATTACTCAATTCATTGGAGGGTGATGGAGGTACAACCCATCACATAATAAAATCATACATACATGTGCAACAAAACAATCATCATATCATGACCTGTGAAATGAGATGGGTTTTATAACCCTCAAATTTTTCCCTATGAAATTAAATGTGTATCATTAAAATTTCCTCACATCATAACCTATGGAAAATAGATAGTTTTAATAATCATTTCATCAACGAATAACCCATAAAAAGAAGCAAGTTTCATTACAATATTACCCCTAAAAAAGAAATGCGTTTCATAAACATTATTCAATCAAAATAGAAACCATTCATATAAATAATATGAATTAAACATTTGATTCATTTCCCATAAAGGAATGAGTAACATCAATAGATGTCATCTTAGATGGAAAATAATTTTAAAATATATTTTAAAATCATTTATTGGAGAAAATATCATTTATTCTTTGTATAATAACATTTAAAACATAAAACGTCTTGAAGATCATTCTCTTCAAAATAAAATGGAAAACATATAAAGATATATTTACAACCATTTTGAAAACCGTATTCTTATAAAACCTATAAAGAGAGCTAGAAATTGTTTTGAAAATAAATTTCATAGAAAACATATAAAAGAAGATTGTTTTTTTTTGGAAACCATTTCATTGAAAATACTTTGAAAATATAAAAATAATTCATGAAAATGATTTAAAAATATTTTTATAGATCAAAAAATTTTGAAAAACATTTTCTTAAAAAATTTCTTAGAAAACATTTAAATGATGAATTGATAATCATAAATCATTTTTTAACACATTATTCATTGAAAACCACATTAAAAACAATAAAACATTTTCATTAAAAATAAAATTTTAATATTACAAAGGGATATTAAAATTAATTATGTTCATGACGACAGGTATGTCCGTACATGACGAACATTCCCTTTTTACCTTATAAGTTTAAAAAAGTCTATTGATCAGAAAAAAATGAATATTCCTTATAAAATAATTTTTAAAAAGGTAGAAAATCGGTTAAAATATCTTTAAACATCATGTTGTAAAAGTGAATAATTTTTTATTGTAATTTTAGAAATCATGAATTTGAAAGAACACAAATTTCCAACTGAAAGAAAAGGTAAATTCTTATTTTCATAAAACCATTTTCTTAATTATATAAAGTACCAAAGAGTGTAAAAAAGGTACCATTTCATATATATATCATTAATAGCCATAGTATAATAAAATTAATTATCTTTATTGATATATGGATTATAATAATTTATCAATGAATGAATAATAATAATAATAAATCTAGATAAACATTGATATTATAGAAATATATTGTTTCCATAATGGTAACATTAATTCTAGAAGAAAATAATAACAATATATGAATTTTAAAATATCATCAAAATAATTCTTTCATGATATGACATGTCAAAATATATTATACACTCTTCATTGAAAAACATAGGTGAATGACATGGAATGTTTCTAAAAGAAGGAAAATTGAGACAAAGTATCTTTATAGAGTTGGTAAATTTTGAAACATAACACCCATGAAATAAATATCATCAAATGGATATGTAAATAACCATAAAAAAAACATAAGAAATATTAAATACATCCATGGGTATTTTACACACCATAAAAATTAAATTAGTTGTGATTAAGGCATGTAGCTCACAAAAATAAAAAAGTTAGATTAAATCTCATTACCTGGTGTATTGACACTCCTCATACTAATAAAAAATTCATATATAAAAAATATAAGTTTATTATAAATATATAACATAAACATATTATTATATATATAACTATATATGGTTTTACTATGACTTTATATTACCCTATTTTTAACAATTTTAAGTTACGGTTTCACTTCAAGTAATATCCTCTTTATTATTCGCATGTATCTTAATTTGTTATATCTTTAGTCCATATACTTATATCCAGATATCTATAATAAGATCCCTGATATAAATATAAATTAAATTCACTATGGTTTTTTTATAATAATCCATATGATATATAATTATAAAATGGAATACACTGTTTATTGAGATGGTAGGTTGCACGTACACATGAACACAATTTCCATTTTATTGTTGTATTGACTGAACGTAAGAAAAAATATGTATGTATATATGTATTTAATATAATTAAAATATAATTATTATTTCATATATATCATATAATTTCATTAAAAAAATCCATAATATATTCCTTGTATTGTGTGAATGAATCACATAGCTTTGAGGGGTGGTAGTCCACATTTCCTCAAATGAAATTATTATATTTACACAAGATAGAAAAGAAGAAGGTATGTTAAAAATAAAAAATATAAGAATCATAATGAGATTATAAATATCATATATATTATATATAAATATATTATCCATCATATTTTCTTCCATGATTGGTGATAAAGGAAAATTGAGAAATCATCTTTTTGTGAGGCGGTAGCTCGCCTTACACGTAAATAGTAAGTCTGTTACCCATTAGATGGAAGTGTGTGTATGTGTAGGTATAATACTTATATTATAAACATCCTAGTATAATGAGTATTTTTTTTAGTTATAAAATCACGAGAAAATAATGTTTTAGTTGGTAGAGAATTTAAATTAAAGAAAAGAACTTAATGAAGAATGTTACCTCTTATTCGGGTAACTCCTTCGATTTTCACCAAAGGGATTCCTTGTATTTATTTATACCCAATGATATAATTATAGGATGAGTTTTGGTATGTTTAGGAGATATTTGGGCTAATATTATTCAATCCTAAGTGTCTAGATAGTTTTGAAGAAGTGGTAGGAGAGGAAGGATTTTTATAGTGCAGAAGGATTGACACTTTGGTAAAACTTGGGGAGGGGAATTCCACCCAAATTTACCATGTAAACTGGATCCAATAATTGTCCAAAGTCTATATAAGTGATTATAGGGTATAAATATGGTCATAAAATTGATTTTGGACATATTTCTATCTCATTTATGCACATAGGTTTAAGGGTTAGTCATTATTTAAGCTTAATTTGACCTTATTTGATGTAATTAATTTTAATTATTTTCACTAATATTTTTGGAAAAATTCTAACTTGACCTTATTATAAATTATAAATTATTATAATCCAAAATATATAAACTATATTTTCAAATTCCAATCACAAAATTTGAAGAAAATAATTTAAATTTAATCCTATAGTGGGTCCAAAATGCCGGTTTTTATAGAGAAAATGTTCAAAATTATGCTATGTTTTTTAATTCAATTTCATATTAAAATTGATTCTAATCATCCAAATTGGGTTTATTAATAAAAATATGATCTAATTAAACTTTTAAACAAACATATAATATAATTTAAACTTACTAATTAAACTAATTAATATATATGTATAAAAGGGTTGTCATCTGATCAATCATTTGAACATATAGCACCAATAGATCTGATCGTATGGACCCTTTTATACGTATATATTAATTTTTGGAACAATATCACACAATTTCAAAAAAATCATTTTGAATTTGATAACAGATTCTCTCCATATAACATACAATCATGTCCTCTTTAATATCTAAAAGAATGAACTGAGGTCTGCTCTCAATTCATGTTGACACTAAACCATGCAAGGACCCTATTTAGTGCTATTGAACCATGACATGGATTTTGTCTTTAAACATGTGAACATATTCACACACAACCTCTCCAGTATATTAGTCAAATTTTTGACCACCGCGTGTGTTCTAGGATACTCCCACATTATCATGGTCGAGTTATTTGGTTTTCTATCCATGAACAAACAATTTCGTGAACAAGACATACAAAAAATAGTTAGAGAAAACCTAATTATAAAATTTTGTAAGAAAAAAATATGTTCCTTTTTTATTTGATTCCCAATATATTATTTTAAAGAATTACACCCCCCCCCCCCAATCCTCATATATTCTAAAAAATCCTTTAAAAATTATAAATTAATTTTCCATGGGATTCTTCATTATTCATATATAATATTCATAGTAAAATCAATGAAATAAAATAATTTGTGATTTGATTTACATTTCTAAAATAACCCAACTAAAATTTTATTGTTACAAATTTATGTGTTCGAGTAGTATCATATTTTAAAATCATTCAATAAGGAATTTTATAAACTATACTTTTACAAAAAATGATGGACTCTTAAACAATATCAATTAATGGTAAAATATTGATATTATACTATTATTTGGTTCAAATTTATATTTAATATGTTATTGTAGCTATTTAGATAGACAAGAAATTTAATTATATCACATAAAATCTTTATACATCCTAGTGAATAAAAAATATCATGGACTTGTCTAATAAATTATCTTAATTATATTCCCCAAAGAGTTTAATAATTTTTGTCACCTATCTTTTGGTATCGAAAAATTAACATCAAGTATAGGATCTAAAATTCTTGGTTCTCCCATATTATACACACATTACACATGATAATAAAGAGGAACCATACTATTAGAGTTATCCCTATTGAATGATAGGTGTTCTAATGAGAGGTCACATTGGAAGATCTCTAACATGTTATCATTTTGTGGGGTTTTATATTATCTCACAATTTAATACATATATATCATATGAATATTTCGTCTATTTATTTACCAAATTATTTTCATTCATTTAAATGGTCAGATTTTTAAATTTTATATTAAATAATAAATTATCATATTCCATTAATAGTAATCTATAACACTTTATATACTCAACTATCAATATCATTCATTGAAATTAAATATAAATTAAAATATTCAACACCCTATATAAATTATATGAAAATGACATATGATACTCTTTTATGTTAACGATTAAAATCATAGTAAATATAACTCTTATTAATTAAAAACTAAGTTGTGACATGTAACTAAATCCCAACTCATTAAAAAACAAGAATATCTAAATAATGTGAGATGTCTATTATAATATTTCATTATTTATATATCATTATTCAAGAGTGATTAAAAGTTTAAAAATGAAATTAATTTTAAATATGTAATGAATATTATAAAAATCCATTACATTAGAATTATTACCAACAAACCGACAATCATGGCCTTATGAATCTAAATTTTTTGTTATGAAAATTTTAAATTCATTAAATGCATGGTGCGATATACATATAATAAATTTATGAAATTTGGATTTTTTATACTCATAATCACTAATAAAAAATACTTATATTAAAAATATTTTATGAGGGAAAATAGAGTTCATAAATGATTCATAAGTTTAGACAAATAATTTTGAACACATTATAAAATAATCAAATAATTTAAAAACAATTAATATAATATTAAACACATTATAATTAAAAAAAATTGATGTTATTACTAAAAATGAATAAAATATAAGCATTAAATATTTATATCTTATATATGAAGAGTTAATATTTTACATTTACATGATATATTTATGAATTCATTCATATTTAAAATATATGATTCATGGAAATATGATTTTTTAATGTTTATTAGTACATATAAAAATTTTATATTAATATTTCAAATAATTTACATTATTTAAATGTTATATATTTTAATTCAACTTGTATAAAATATAGTGGTACTATAATTACTATAGTATTAATAAATTAATATGTAAAAAACCTTTATATTTAGATCCCTTCATCCAAAATTCATTTTTTGTTAATAATATTTATAGTAATATATTAATATTAGAAATTAAATTCTATAAACACATTTTATAAATTGTTAAATAATATATTATGAAATTTTTATAATAAAATTATTATTTCATATTTCATTAGTTAATATATTAAAATATTTTACAATTATTATATTAATAATTTTAGAAATATCATAAAATATATATTAAATTAATAAATAAAAATAAATAAAATATTAAAAATCAATATAACCAATATCATCATATCTGAAATAGTGAATTCCATACCATAGGCTCATAATGCGTAGTGATGTCATATATAAAAAAATAATATAACTAAAGTAAATGTCTTATATAACATCCAGTGGTTTTATAATATATTATTATTCTATAACTTTTTCCCTTCACTTTTGATCAGATATTGAGATATAATAATAGCACTACTATTGAAATTCATAAAACATGGGTTTTAAATGATATTGCTATGAAATTTATTTTCATACTAATATAGTGATATATCACTATATTTTTAAATAACTAAGCCATTTTTATTATGGGTAGTAATGTTTCACATTGTTGTCTATGATATATTGATAAATAACATGGATTGGGCCACATCATATGACATATGCCATATCAGTTTATAATTATCTATGATATCTTCTGTTTTTCATATTTTTATAATTTTCTATAAATGATTAAAATTCCATGTATCATACTTCTTTACCATTAATTGGTTTTGTATAATTTATAGCCTAGAATGATCATGGAGGGCCACTGAGAGGGATTGAACTAGTGTACCCAACATTTGACTGAATTTTTATTTCTTTTTGGTAGCCCCTATTTCTCTCAAACCTCTTCCCTGGTTTAGAGAAATGGATATATTGTATTATTTAAAAAATTATAATGTACAAAATAAATAATAAAATAACATACAAATATTTTCATAAATCGAAGTACTACGATCTTCTCCTTTATATGTTGGTGAGATTTACCAACATGGATTTCCACTAGTAATGAAAAGTAATTTAAACTGTTGATAATATCCTTAAATTCATAATAGAAAATAGTCCCATAATGATTTACCAGTAATGATCAATGCGAGTAGTGTCCCAATGGTATCTTAATACTAAAATCCAACGAGTGTTATTTATGCCTATGACAACCGGTTGAGCTATATCCCAAAAAGATGTCGTTATTTATACTGGTATCCCGCTAGTTCATCAAGATAGTATTCTTCAAAAAAATTATTTATCCTTTGTTGTGAATTTCTTCAAGAACATTAAAAATACTCATTTCGAGTCATATGTTCAAATTATCTAGTTCATGTTATCACCATTCTCAAGAATTATCAGGCTTCGGCTCACTCTCAAAACTCTTCTTGCATAATTGATGTCAGGTGTCACAAAATGATCTTATAATTCTGTAATATTTGTAATCACCTTCATGTACATATTTATATAAAAAAAATATGGTGCATGAAATATCAATTTTTCAATGATTTAAATTCCATCATTTAAATCCTTATATCATATGTTTTATGAATTAAACACATTTAGTTTCCATCATCTACTTATAAGACCTAAATGACCGTGGGTATTATTATTTTATGCTCATTATGATATACCCCATTGAATCATGGGTATTAAAATTCAACATTTTCAATACCACATTGACCTTGGTATTTCATTTCTCTTTATTTAGTGAAGATTTACTAAAATGGGTGCACAATATCTCAAAATATTAATACCTGAGAGGGGATCATCTTATTCTCATGAATCATTGATTAATCCACAGACCGCCACTATATGTATCATCTTCTTAAAATCTACTCAATTACCTGATGAGAAATAGTATCAACTATATATCACAGAACATGGTTATAACCCATAGCATCTTTTTCTTTATGTAACTCATCAAAATACTCGAGTTGTATGGGTATCTTCATTTCTTTCTATAGTTTACTAAAATCAATGAATACCTAAAATTATACATTCATGTAATTTTATCCTAAATAACGAATGGATTAGGGTAAAAATTTTCTTCTCACGAAATAAAAATACCTGCACCACACCCTTTCTGCATTTCATCATGGTGTAAACATTGCTTCTAATATTTAAAATCTTATGGGATTCATGTTTAATTTTTTCTCCATAATTTTATGAATATAATTGTAACTATATTAATTTTTATCATTTATATTTATTTAGCATCAGAATTTACTCTTAATCAAGGGGGTTGACATCATCCAGAGACCCTCATGCATGTGGTGTCTAGTTCATGAATGTCCAGGAATTAATATTCTGCAGGAGATGTGCATGGATATTTCATGGATTACATGAGTTAAATGTGGAATTTAGTTTGACTAATTTGAAAAATATCCATGAGATCAGTAGGTCAATAATAGTTTATTAACTATATTATTCAGATCCCTTGACTCATAGAGGAAAAATGTGATGCAACACCCTCGATCAGACGGTTTAAATCAATCTGATCGAGACGCCATGGTAATTTCCATTTTTTATGTTGGATAAACAATGATCGTAATACGGTGTCCTACATTGGATTATCAGATCTTCTATAGATAGTTATATCAACAAACTATTCTATTTTAGTAGTAAAATGTGAGTATGGGGTCCATACCCATCCTTTTCCTTACCGTGGTACAGTCCCCATAGTAAAGTCCATCTAAATGGGAAAATGCACGGTCTGTGTGCTTCTTCTTGCACATGCTTCTATAGTCCTTATACACGGGCCCCCTCTACACTAACACCATAATGGGAATTTTATCTAGAATCCCTCTCTGGTTGAGGCTCATTCTCCCATAGTGTGTGATTAATCTAGAACCTCTCTCATGTGTGGATAGCTTAATTTTTAGTTAATCCATATGATAATAGTTATCCAACCAAAACACAGATAATATTTTCAGACCAATTCCAAACCACTTCCTAACTGTATTCTCTTCCTCAGAAATTCATCATGTGACATGTAAAAAAAATTCATGGCCTTATCTTAAATTCTCATGAAATATTAATTTATTTTTATAGACTTTATATTTTTCATTTAGTAGAAAACAATGTGTCAACAAAGACATGTGTCTTGGAACATAAGATCACATCAACAAATTTCATAGTTATATCATCCACATATTGATTAATTTACAATATATGAAACATGGGCTAAAAATATACATATTTACATTTTTTTATCAATGAATCATCACTTCTTCAAAAGTCAATATTTTTTATCAATAATGTATCCCCATTTTACAATCAAATGCAATGGAAAAGTAGGGTTTCCAACATGTCATCAAATCTACCAAGACATGAACTTCTTCCTTATAGGAAAAATATTTGATCACTTATAAGCGAGATATAATATAGTATTTTTCTATTTAAAAATGTCCTTTAGTTAATTAACACTATGTCAAAGAGGAAAAACCCAGTGTAGAAAACAAGAGTGTTACACAAAAGGTTGTCTATGATATCCATAAATTAACATGCATGCGAAATATTTCTAAAAATGATCAATTCTAAAGTATGGTTTATAAGTAATTGGATTCATTAATTAATATATTCTGTTATAGTGTTTATCAAACATGTCATAAATTCCAATAGAATGTATATTTTACTACTACTTTTTATGAGATTATCGGTCACCCAACACTCCCCTTAATGAAAATATTTGATTGAATGAGTAAAAGGGATATAATTTAATGAGGTTACCTCTATTTTTAAATTCATTATTGATGACTGGATAATTCATATATTAAATGAATAAATATTTATAAAATATCCTTTATATTTTCTCCCCCTAAAGGGGTGCTCTCCCTTCATTCATCTGGGTGGATGGCATCATTAAACAGTCTTTATTATTACCATGATCCACCATTATGGAAAAATTCACATTTTTATTAGTTCATCATTCTAACTTAATTCATTACAATTGGTTTATTCATTTATCATATTGAGAATTAACTTAAACTTTAATACCGTACAACGTAATCACAGAAAAACAATTGGTTAATTATGGGAATAAGGTGAAGCACTAATGATCCTAATAAAATAAACCTGGTTTAATTTTTTTTTCACATCCTAGAAACTATATTTCTTGTATCTATAATGTGTATTTTACTCTTCATTCTTGTGTCTTATTTATATTTTCTATTTTTAAATTTATTCAAAAGAATGGAATATTTTTTTCATTCACTTTCATCATTAGTGGATTATTAATCTTCACATATTCAATTAATAAAATCTGTTCCATTAGTTCTTTTTTTTTATATTCATCATATTTTTTTATGATGGTAGAATAGTCATATATTTATTTTCATTTAGTCCATAATTCTTCCATATTACAAAAAAATAGATACATGAGTATCCATTATTTTAAAACATCTCAAGAAATTAAATATCATCATGTGAAGCAACATTTTTTTAGTTTTTTCTTTCTCTAGATAGTGCTTCATCTTCAGCTTTCTTCATTTTTCTTGTGACAAGAATTTGATTAAGAAAAATAATTTTTTTATTAACATATTAATCTTTAGAGCATCCACCTTGATCCTTGAAATTTTTGAGTTACCCGTCTTGGGAAACATATCTATGTATCTTTAAGCATATCTTCAATAAATAATAACTTCTTATTTATCTCTCATATTGATTTTATTATTGATTCCATCGTTCTCCCAATCATTTCCATGACTTTTTTTCAAAGGTCCAGGGTATCACCTATATTTCTATAGTAGTATAATCATTTCTAACTTGAAAATGCATTCCTAGAACTGAACTTATTATTGCTCATGGATGTATCTTGCTTAATATATTTCTTTAACAGCTTCTTTTTTTATTCACGATGGAAAAATATTCATTTATTTCTGTAATTATTCATTTTTAGTGGTCTTTTATTAGAATATTATTGTTACTAGATCAATGAATATATCTTTCTATGTGACCACACATATTGTAGAAATTAAAGAATACTTCAAAACACAAAATTTTGTTCAAGAAATTAATATAATTATTCATTTATGTATTATGATTTAGTTTTCCATGTTTGTTTATTTATCTACATATACTCCCCTGGAATGTATTCCTCTTGTAGTCTTCATACATTTTTATGACATGCCAACATTCAGCAGCTTCATTCCCAAATATCCATCATCGCCTACAGTAGCCGAAAATTCTATTTATTTTTCTATAGTATTAGTCTAACTTTTTTTAATGCCTTTTGTTTATAATTTTTTATTTTACATTTGGAAGCATAATTTTTGGAGAAATGTTTCTTTATCATTCATGTATCCACCATCGATGTGTTGGTGTATATTTTTTAATTTTTATCAACCCATATTTTACAAGATTTTTTCTTTGAGCCTACAATTCGAGATGAGACTTCATTAGTACAAATTGAATAAACTAGTTTATCAGTTACCTTTTTCAACTATATTTTTTTAATTTTTGAAAACATCAAATTTTTAAAATTTATAAATTTATTATGAAAAAAAATGAAAATAAATTTTTTTTCTTAATATTAATAATATAATATTATGATTTTTTAATAGAATCGTGAAAACCCCTTTTTGAAATTAGAATGAATTTTAGTAAAGATTATTATACAAGAATGAATTAGATATAAATTAAAAAATTTTCTGTGACCAAATTTTTATTTTATAAGTAAATTAAGAATTTTTTATACTTTGGATCTAATTTACAAGATCATATTTGATATTAAATAGATTTTGTAATATTTTCTCCAAAAATCAACAAATAAAAATAATATTATTTAGATTTATTTTTATTAATTTTATAAATTCAACAAAATGAAATATATTTCATATATATAATCTATCATTATAAATTATCTAAGGGAAATTTTATTTTTAGGAATAATGATTGTGTTACCCTAAGTAAAAACTAGTTACGGCGGGAAAAGATAAAAATTTAAAATATATAATTCAAGGTATATAGGGTATTAAATATGAAAAACGTGCATGTATATAAATGAGTTTATGAGGTGTGTCTCAAACCTATATCTTATTTAGTCAATTATTTCTAAATTTTGTTTCTTCATTCTCACTACATATAAATGGTTCCACTCACCACCCCTTCTCATAGCTCTTAAAAATATTGTCTCCAAATTAAATCATTTAAATTTTCTTTCCCTAATAATAATATTCCACTATCTGATGATTTTGGAAAATGATATTAGCCAATTCCATCTAGTCCAAGGGAATCGTCAAAGGAAATCTCAATGTTCCCAACGTGAGTAATTTTTTTTACAAAACTTCTTACATTTCTATTTTTATTTTACAATTTAATTTTTAAAATACCAATAGAATTTCATAATATTTATATTTACAATTTTTTTATTATTTTATGTTGATACTCATTAATCACATTTTTTCTTTTCAATTAAAAAAAATGAAATCCTAATTTGTATGTGGTACAAAATATTGCTCACACGATGGAACATGTATTTATTTCCTTAGCAACCATAAAATGATTGTTCAAATTATAATTTAATAAATAATTATATATTTATATGTATATATATTATTCTAAAAAACACATATATTTTAGTTCTCCCATTCTTTGGAAAATGAAATCATCAACCGTGTGTACGTACAGACTCTCGCCTCCCTGATGCATCATCTTTCTTTTTCCATCACCACTATTCAAGGACAAATTTAAGGGTGTTATCAAAGGATAAATGTGATGTTTATGATAGCATTAAGGTCATGGAATTGAAAATTAGATATCCAATAAAACATATGATCCAAAACAGATCAACATTAATTTAGTCAGTTAAAAAAATTATACAATGTGGATAACATTTTATTCAACTTTTAATATATTTTGAAATACATTAATTATTTTTCTATATCATTAAAATTATGATATAAAACACTAATAAGATATAAATATCATAATTATTATTACATTATAATTATATTATTGAAAACTCACCACGTAATAATTTATTATATCAGTGTTTTTTCTTGTTTTGATCAATTGAGCTACATTCCTGAAAAATTCTTTGAATTTATATCAATAATGACACAGTGAATATAATTACTGGTATAATATAACCTAAATGTTTAAATATTTATTTTTTAATTCTTAATTTTTCATATTTAAATTTAAATCAAGAATTTATAAATTTCTATTCAATTTTTAATTATCACTAAATCCAACTTGTTATCAAATTCAACATAAATGATAATGACAAAAATAGTAGTGAAATTACTTTTAAACATCATTAATTTTTATAATACATCACTATCAGTTTGAGTAATTTCATATATTTATGAAAAAAAATTTAATAATAAACACTATAACAACCAATTCAACGATATGATAAATGATTTTTAATTTTATTAATATACATTATAGACTTATATTCAGTATAAAAATATTAAGTAATTTTTATGTCAAACAAGAAATTGTTTTAATTAAACTCTTTTATTATATGGTTTTATTTAAAAGTGTAATTTATAAATTTTATAATTTTAATTTGATAAAATTCATTTGATATTTTAAATTCTCATATCACTATTACCATAGGGTTATATTTTTTTATATTTATAAAATATTGAATGTTTGATGAATATTAAAAAATATCGATTTTTGTAAAAATGTAATTTCTAATAAATAAATTATTTAGTTTTGAAGTACTATTATGCTATGAAAATTATTTAGTTTAAAATAAGTATTAATTAATTATATTTTTTCCTATTATATAATTCTGAAACATGTTTTTATTCAATTTTAGTATATGTTCATTTTTGGGTTCCAAAATAGTATTTTACTAAAATTGTTTTAAAGAGCATAGTGTTTCTAAATTTTAGTTATTAAAAATAACGATAATAAATAAATAATAAAATTAAATTTATAAGTTATATATCAATAAATTTCAATTTCAATTCATAAAAATATATATTCTTGTCACAAAGTTAATATAAAATCATCATTTTCTAAAAAAATTCACTTTTAGAAAAAGTTCTATGTCATCGCGTCTCCGAGTTTATTTTTAAATTTAATTACAAAAATTCACTGAATAGATTTTTTAATTAGATTCCATTTTTGGAATCAACATAATTGATATTATTTAATAATTTCTACTATATTTTAATAAATAATGAATAGTCAAAAAATAAAAATATTTTACCGTGGTTAAGGTAAAAACAGTTTTTACTAAGGTTAAACTAAAACTATAATGGTTAAAATGAAATAATGGCTTGTAAAAAATCTATTTTATGGCCATATTCTGACCAAAGAATATATAATTCAAGATAATGGTCCATTTCCTATCCTTGTGGTATTTGAAAAATGTCAGTACACCATTTTCTTTTAAAAAAAATACAATTGTACCACTAACATCAAATAAAAAAGGACACCCCCTATTCTCTACCCATCACATATTTGAAGGACTTTTTATATAATATCACCTAACCAAAAAAACATTCATACATCCCTAATAACATCCTAGATTCCATTGTTTTATCATAATTTATCCTATGAATGATTTTGGTGTTATCCAAAGGAGGTTGTCCGATAAAAAGGTATCATCCTTAACCGAGTATTTTAATTTTTTCTTTTCATCCACCTCATTAAAATCCTAATAAAATATCATTATATAATAATTCCAATATTTACCATATACCTTGATGTTATTATTTTAATATAATAATATAAATCTATAGTCTTTTCTAATAAATTGGAACTAAAATCAACATTCGTGTGTATAACTGACAACCGCCTTGTGAACCGATGTCCTTATTTTTTCATAGTCACCCCAAACATATTATTACAATCATTGAATTAAATAATATTTTTATATTTTATTTTTAACATATTTTATCTTCTATTATTATTATACTGTATATTCCTTCGTACTTTTCATTCAATTGGGGATATGATAACATCCCTCGTTAGTATGATTAACTACTACCTCACGAATCTATGTGATTTGTTTTAAAATTACTCTTTTCATAAAAGTATATATGGATAAATTAATATAATATACATTACATAATATTAATATTAATGAAATATTTGTCATTATAAAAATATAATCTATCTTTTTGTTTATTAGGCTAAAAATCTTAATGTTTCCAATGCATACCTATGGACTACTGCCCCTACGAAGCAATGTGATTCATTTTTCTACAAAAAAATATATATAAGATATATACAAGTTTTTTAATAAACTATTATATAATTATGGATGTTATAATCATTCTATAATGATAAAATAGTGCATAATTTCTTTCTATAATTATCTTTGAAAATTTTAATTGTTACTCGTATGTACGTATTAAATATCTTCGCCATGATCGTAGCGTAGTTCATTTTTCTTAACCAACTTTCTGGATTTTTTTTAAAAATTATAATATATGTATAAAAAAGATAATTATTTTCGGATTATTATTCTATATAATATTAAAAATTATCTCTTTAGACATATAAAACCTACCAATGAATTTTTTAACACATATTGATAAAATCATTAGAACATCTTCCTTAAAATTAATCATATAAGTAATCATATATAACATTGTTATAAGTGAAATGAAAGTAATAATAAACATGATAATGTTTCTAAATCAAGTAGATTTTTTGCACATTTGTAAAATTTAGTAATATAAGGAATGTACATGATGATACAGACTCAATGTATGGACTTCATCTCATTTTCCTTTCATTGAGGTATATTTTTATGTTATTCTCCGATATTATTTTATAAAGTGCATATACACACCCTTGGAAATGTTATATAATATTCCATTTAATATTATAGTTTTTTTAAATTTTAATAATTCATGGGTCTTATGATTAAATTGTTTCCAATGCAGTAAGGGTATTTTTAATAAAATCATCTTTTAAATTTTTCCTTCACCCTCTGTTTCTCTCATTTCCATGTTTTCAAAATGATCCTATGAATTTAATTATCAGGACATTATAGTGTTAGAATGTATGTTTTTTTGTTTATTTCACTTATTTTATTAAAAATATATCTTTCAATGGATTATTTTACATTCATTACAAAAAATAAAAAAAATATTATATTTTAATCTATAAGATGAAATATTTTCCGTCCACTAAAACTATTATTTTATGTTTGTATTTATTTAAAACCATTCATATTTCCTTCAAAAAAACAAAATTTCCATGTTTATATGTATTTTGGCATATAAAATGGGGTTTTAAATGAAAATTGAGTTTTAGAATTGAAAAAACAATTGAAAAGAAATATAATTTTAAAATCTGAAAGTGTTTTTAATAAAAGTTGAAAAATAAAATATTTTATGATGAACATGTTAATTCATAAATTTTTTTATTCATGATATGGTACTGGATAGTTATATTATAAATTGGTGTGACCGATATATCCTATATGAAGGGACCAACCAAGTTGAACAGGGTGACCCCGATATAGCCTATATGGTTTGGGCACCCAGATACCCTAGGGTGAAACCAATATAGATTATACAATGGGTGTTGTAATATAGGGATGGAAACATTGTGTAATGTTCATTGTATTAATTGAAAATAAGAAGGGAGTTACAAGTGAGTTTATTTTATGCATTTAACAAGGATCTAGTTATTTCTAACACAGGTTTATAAAGGGTTATAAATTTTATGTTCTATGTTTCAAAAAGGGTCTTGATTTTATTACTATGGGTTTGAATGGTTTTATTTGAGAAATATGTGTATGTTTTTCAAGATTAAATAATTTATTTTAATTGATAATGGAAAAATGAGATACAGGTAATCGTTTCATGGGTTTCATATTTTTCATTGGACTAATGGTTTTCATTATTTTTTATAACCAATTTCTAGGAAATTTTAGACTCATACTACATTTAAAAAAATTCATTGGATCGAAGGACTTTTATGAAAAATTTAGAAGGTAGTTTTAAATTCATGAATATTTTTTATAAAATTAATTTATGTTTTATCTTATAATTTTTATATCTTGGGGAAAATGGATGCTGGTCAAAAGTTTCAACATTCTATTATCTGGTATTTTAATTTATGAGTTACTAGAAAATTCTATAAAAACCTAAATATTTAAATATTCTAAAATTAAATGAATGAATTCATTTCCTAACGATAAATATTTATTAATGTTTAATCCTAGGTTCTTACAGTAGGTATTAGACAACCGATTTATATAACATTAGGGTTTAAAATAATTTTAATAGTACTCCCTTAAAACATTTTACATTATCATTAAATTACAATGATGTAGAATTTGATTATTACCATGTTATTTCATATAAAATATTCTTGTTCTCAATATTTTTTCATAGATAAAATAGGGTATATGTTGTCGGAAGGCACTGAGAGGGAAATATCCTTCTAAATTAATATCCCAATATAGTCCAAAATTGAACTATGTAGTTTGTTTCTATGATGGATCACTTGAAACAACCAATAAATAGTGGTGGTATATATACATGATAATATATATATATTCTACATAAGATCATGATGGTGGTGAATTTCATGAGACCACAACCCCCATTATTTAGTGGATCATCTTACCATTTCGTAGATTATGGAGGGATCATTGAACTGGATAAGATATATTTAGTCATGTAGTATTAATAATTTGTAATGGTGTCTATTTTCATTTATCATTTTGAAGATAAATATGATGATTTGTGGGATTTGGTAAAAAATACTATAGAGAAAGTTGATCACGTTTCCATGGAATGGGACACATTTAACAAATTTTTCATGATAAACAGTTCCCTAATGTTGTTTAACTAAGAATGGAGAAACAATTATTCTAATTGAAGAAATAATTTAAAGATAATAAATCTGAAAATTTAGTAAATATTATAATATTGGATAGGTATGTTCCCAATTTTATTTGGAAAATATATAGTAAACTTAATATATTTTACTCAGGTTTGAAACCAAGATTACAAATATCAGTGGATGCAAGACACTTTAAATGTTAATAGAAAGTGGTTCATTATATTGAGAAAGTTGAGATGGTGTTTTTCCAGATATATGTTTCTTGGTATGACCATAGTAATAAAATGTCATGGTGTTAGGAAACAAAAAACTTATAAGTGAATATTTCTTAAGGTAAAACCTCAAATTTTCAAAGTGAGGTAACAGAAATTACAATGAATTTTCTATAGGACCTGGAAATTGTTTCGGGTGTGATCATGTTGGTCATAGGGCTCATGATATAATGATAAGAGTCTTGAACAACTAAAGAATGGGGTAACTGATTGAAATAGTATTGTGTGGTGTTTTATTTGTAATGAGTTTTATTATTATGAAGCCTTTTTTTATGTTTGTTTCAAAGGATGGAAGTCATCAGCATCATAAATAGAAAGGTATAACAAAGTAATTTTCTACTATTACATTTGATGATGGAACTCCAAATGATGTGTTTAAATGTATGAAACCTATATATTCGAATTATTCCAATTCGATGTTTGACTTTATATATTTTCATTTTTTTCATTTCTACGAAATTCAAATGTAATAATGAAATATCACCACAAGAAAATAGGTTATTTATTTTGGTGAAAACACTATGTGAAAATATTAAATATTCCATGATTTAAAAGAATCTTCCGATTTTATCAGTGGGATGGTATTTTCTATAAATCATGTTCAACTACCCATTTTAGTGTTTGATTTCATTTCAGGGCTGTATTAGATTTTATTTTTTTCATACTAATATATATTCCAGAGCTAATAATTATTTATTTAATTATTTAATACCATTGATAACTTACCTATTATCTAGAAATTTTATTAGAGATGACAATTAAGGTAACTTTCCCACATTTTGGAAAAAAATTAATCTAATCAAATTAGTTTTGTTCTAGTATTTATTGATTATATTTATATATTTCGAAAAGATTTTTCTTCCATTACTCATAAACAATATGTTGTGTTTACTGTTTAATTAATTCTTGATTCTATGATTATTACAAAACCCTATAATTAAAGTGCTCACGTTGAACTTTTTTAATTGATAAATAAATTGTATGATTCTTTTTATATAGATTTCATTCATCCTAGAACATCACCATGAGGTGCTCTAGTTTTTTTGATAAAAATTAAAATGTTTCAATTTGTATTTTTATTTATTAGAGATACATTAAGAATGTTGTAAATAAGTTAAAGTATCATTTCCCACAAATCTATGACTTGGTTGATCGGTACTGGGGATCTCATAATTTTTTAAAGGTTGGTCTATGGTCCGGGTTCCATCGGTTCAAGGTGATTGAGGATGACATTCTAAAGATGATGTATTGAAATAGATAAAATCATTATGTATTTATATTTATTTTATTTGGGTTATCCTACGAACCAATTATATTTATATACCCTATGAATACTATTTTCCATGTGCTCTTAGATAATCTTGTGGTTGTGTTTATTGATGATATTTTGGTTTATAAAACAGTTATGAGGATGAAAAAAGAAACCTAATGATTTTTCATTATCAGTGGGATGGTACTTCCTATAAATCATGTTTAACTAACCATTTAAGTGTTTGATTGCATTTTCGGGGTGTATTAGATTTAATTTTTCATGCTAAGATAGATTTTAGAGCTAATAATTATATATTTAATGATTTAATAACATTTATAACTTACCTAGAATCTAGAAATTTTATTAGGGATGAAAATTAAGGTAACCATGCCCGTGATGACGTGAGGAATTTGTGCGTAAAGATAGCTAGAGGAGGGAACACATCATAACCATCAAGTACATGATGTGACCCTGGTGAAATCTCATAAATTCAAAAGAGATATGTGCACCACACTAGAAATCCAAAATCCATGGAAAATGATGTCGAGCGAGGCTACACGACATGTACATAAGGTACATGTCATGATGATATTTTCATATTTATGCAGCAAAGTGGAATAGCATTTCACGTCTCTTTGGGAGAAGTTTTTTCTCTCCTTTTGGACTCCCTATAAGGTTCCTCACCTTTCCCCTTAAAAACTCCAAATTTCTTACTGTTTTTTATTTTTATTAATCCATGATCCATGGAGACACCATTCTTTAACACCTATCAAAGTCCATTACTGCATTTAAGTTCAATTCCATTATTCTTTATCAATTAATTACCTTTTTTATATATTTATTTTACAGTATACATTCTTCATTCCATTTATCTATCCTGAACCCTTGAATGATTACCATATAATTAACCTCAATCAACATGTCAATAATTTTTTGTTTTATTTATTTAATTACTTCTCTATCCTTAACGAGTAGCTAAATTCCATAAGGGTAGGGATCAAGTTCTTATACACACTTATTTATAACATTAATTGTAAACATATAAATCCTAATTGAATTCGTAATTAGGATAAAACAAAGAGTCTATCTCATTTTAAGGAATTTCCCTAATTAGAAGACATTCAATCAAAGATAGATATCTTAATTGGAGTATACAATGGAACAATCACTAGCCTAGGACACATTATTCCCTAGAATCCAAAAGAAATATACCGTGGATGTTAACTATCTCCCATCCATAGAATAGTTACTCCCAAGGTATAACTAGGTGGATAGGACGAAGTCAACTTGTGACCTCTTTTTTACTTCGCTGACTAAGTCATAATGGCCTTTCCAATATTAGAATTAAAACCCATCCTTTATCCAGAAACTCGACATGATCCCAACACATCTTTTAGAACATGAAGTCTCCTGTTAAATAGAAATTAAAACACTTAACAAACCATAAAAATTCTCAAAATGACTCCACTATAGGTTATAAAAACTAGAATTCCCCTCACGAAATCATTCTCCCTATGGGATCTAGCTCGCACTCCGACTATGCTATACCCTCGTAGTTAGTGAACGTTTGTGACAATATAAATTCTAATTTTACCAAAGAGAAAGTGGTAAGTAACAATGACTTTCATTCACTATCAAATTCTAGCACCTTTGATAGGGAGGCAACACCATTTTAGAAAGAGCATGGGTTTTCATAATACTTAGTATTACATTTCCCACACCTTCTTTCTTTTTTCCATTTTAAAACCCCCTTGCATTTTTCCCTCATTTTCTAGTGAATGTACCAAGGTCTCCTGACTCGTTCAAGGAACCGTGGAGAACATGATTCTTTGGCCTTTGATCTTGTGACCAAGAGTCATTTCTTTACAATTTTTCAGTCATCCATGGATAAATAAAATCATCATGGAGGATCAAACCTGCTGAACCCAAACCCCTGGAAAATCATACTAGGAGAACACACAATGAACCTAAAGAAGACCATCATGGAATATATCTTTCCATAGATCCATGTTATGACACCTATCATTGTTTTTCCAACCTATTAAAACCCATATATTTGTAATCAAAACTGGACTCCTCCATATGATCCATAACATGGAGAAACTCAGTGGTCTTTAGGTCAATAACCCACATTTACACATTTCCAATTTCTTAAAAGTTTACGATACATTTTTCAACCAGGGAGTATCTTATTGATGGGATAAAACTCTATGTATTAAATTTTTCATTAAGAGACACAGAAAAAGATTTTCTCAAAACCATGCTCCCAAGTCAATCATGACTTAGTATGACCTCACCAAAAACATTTTATACAAATACTTCCCACCCATCCAAATCTAAAAACATCTGGAATGATATTCAACACTTTTCTCAAGTAGATAGAGAATATTTATGGGAAGCATTGGAAAAATTTAAACAGCTAATAAGGAAATTCCCACATCATGGACTTGACACATGGATTCAATTGAAAACTTTCTATCAAGGAATTTAGAAAGTATAGCGAATGATTGCTGATACTTCCACTAATGTAGGTTTAATGTTTAAAACCCCCGAAGCAGGAAGAGGAATTCTAGGTGATGTCTCTCACAATTAGATTATGTGGTAGAGTGATTTTGGACCATCGTGATGGGATATCCACCAAGATAATGAGAATGCCTGGTTAGCATCATAAGATGAGGTGATAAACTCAAGTCTTTTTTGATACCAGTGACATAACCCCCTCTTGTCCCAGTCATGGAAATCCAGTCATGTGAGATGTATGGTGTCCCACACATGTATCACGATTTCAATGTAGGATATGATTATCAGAAAGATTGTAATTATGTTAATTACAATCAGAATACACATCCATTTTAGCAGCAGCAACAACAATTTTATTAGTAAAGGCATGCTCATCAGTAGCCTCAGAACAATCAAGGTTATTTTCTGTAGAAAAGTGGTAAAACATAGTTTCATAATCAAGGACCACTAGGGTATCCACCAATGAACCATATTCCCGGAATACAACAACCAATGTAACAAATCCCATTCTAACCTAGACCCCACCAACATCAATTCCAACCCACCCATCCAAGGCATGGTAAAAACCCACCTCCATGTAACCTAGAAAATCTCTTAGTTTATTTTGTGAAATAGACAAATAAAATGATGGAATCCCAGGAGACGGAGATGAAAAATCAATGAGATGCATTGAGAAACATATAAATTCAAATGGATCAATTTTATAATACCATAACTAATAGATTACCAAGTAATCTACCTGGTAACACCGAGTCATACCTACAAGAGGAAACTAAGGAAGTAGTGTTGAGAATTAAAAATGTTTTATACTTTTAAAAGCCAAAATAATCAAGGACACAGAAATAACCTAAGAAAAGAAGTTGAAGAAGTAGTTCCCACATCACTATAAGTTTATGTAACAAGTGAAAAGGATCAGACCCCTAAAAATCTTAAGGAACTCGTATATGTTTCCTCACCTCCATACAGTCCACCATTTCCCTTTCCGGAAAGATAAAGACAAGGATGGCATGAGACATGGTAAAAACGTTCCTCAAAATGTTCTAACAATGGAACATCAACATTACTTTTTCTAAAGCAATCACTCAGATGCATGTGTAAGAAAATTCCTCAAAGACCTACTATCCAATAAGAGGAATATAGATGTTCTAGGAGTCATCACTTTAAATGATGAATAAATTTATATTGTACAACATAAAATTACCTTGAAGATAAGAGATCCTGTGAGTTTTTCTATTCCTTGTGAGATAGGTGAAAAAAATAGAAGATCATTATGTGATATAAGAGCTAGTATAAACTTGATGTCAATGAGTTTTTTCACAAGCATGGACTCCAAGAACCCCGGGTAATAAGAGTATCATTAAAACTGGATGCCTATTTACTAAAGTACCGCTATGGTATTCTTGAAGATGTTTTGTTCAACGTTAGGAAATTTATTTTTCCAATATACTTTCTCATGTTAGACATGGAAGAAGAAGGAGATTCTCCTATAATTCTTGGTAGATCATTCCTAGAAACATGAGGGTATTTGATTGATGTTAATCAAGGATGTCTGATCTTCATAGTCGGAGAAGTGTCGGTAGTGTTCAACCTGACCATTGCTACCTAACACTATAAAGATACTATGGATTGTATACTATCTCTCTAACTTAGAAAGGATATGAATACAATTACATTCACAATGATATTGAGGGATCAAATTTAGAGAAGAAAATAGACTATAATTTCAAAGAATTCATATTTGTCGAACCACTCACCAAAGATACCATGTGACCATTTATTCCATCCATAATTCAACAACCTGAATTTGAACTGAAACCTCTTCCCAATAATTTAATGTAACTATTTATAAGATTCATGCTCTTTACCCACATCATTATCTCAAAACTACCCTTAGAATTGGAGGGAAATCTGATTGATGTTATAAAAAGACACAAAAAACTAAATTCTCGGGATTAATGGATATAAGATGGATCAAACCGTAAGATTGAACCCATAGAATTTTACATAAAGAATATAGAAATACAAAAAGACAACCATAGTTTTGGATCACACCACCAATGAAAGACGTACCAAGAAGGAATTGTTGAAGCTCCATGATTCAAGAATATTTTTTCCAATTTTAGATAGTGAATGCGTGAGCCCCCTATAAGTTGTTCCAAAAATAATGAGGACTCACATTTTCAAGGACATATGAAAACAAAATGAATTAAATGTGCACTATCACCAGATAGAGATTTTGTGTGGACTATAAATATTAAATATCAAAAACCTGAAAAGACCATTTATCTTTAGATCATATGGATCATATTCTAGAAAACGCTAGCAGGATATGATTTATAATATTTCCTTGCTAGCTATTCAGGATACAATCTAATTTTAGTCAACCCCGTTAACTGGCCAAGAACTATATTCAACATCACATTCGGTACTTTTTCATACCATTGTATTTCATTAGGAATGTATAATTCTCCAGTGAAATTCCATAGATGAATGAAACATATCATTCATGACATGGTTAAATAATTTCTTGAAATCTTCATGGATGATTTCTCAACCTATGGGGGATCATTTGATTTCTGTCTAAGCAATCTAGAATTGGTTCACCAAACCTATGAGGAGAAATGCTCAATACTAAATTGGTAGAAATGTCACTTTATTTTATAGGGTGGAATATTACTTGGTCACAATATATCCAAATAAAGAATTTATGTTGATCCAGCAAAAATAAAGTTCATCAACGATCTGCCAGAACCATCTACTTTAAAATAGATGAGATGTTTTCCTGGGCATGCTAGATTCGATATAAACTTCATGAAATATTTCACTAAAGTCACACACCCATTGACACTCATATTGGGAAAATATATTCCTTGTGAATATTATGGGGACTGGTGACAATCATTTAATATGTTTAAGAATAACATAATTTCTTCACTAGTTATCATTGCACCAAAATGGGGAAAAGTTTTTGAATTAATGTGTGGGGATAGTGACCTAGATATGGGAGTTTTGTTAAGAAAACGCATTGAAAACACCTTCTGTGAAATTTAATATGAAATTCACACGCTATATGATTCTTAGGTAAATTACATGACTTCGGAGATGGAGCTCCAAGATGTTGTTTATGCATTTGAAAAGCACTGTTCATAACTTATTCTGTCAAAAGTCATTGTCCATATTGATCAAGACTCTCTTTGATATCTGATTAATAATTAAGATTCCAAATCAAGGTTGATATGTTGGATTCTACTTCTACAAGAATGTTACATCATGATAAAATATACAAAGGGACCATAAAATTTAATTGCAGACCATCTCTCTATATTAACCACTACCATCATTAAAAAAGATGAAGAGTATGATATGAAAGTTGATTTTCCTAAGGAGACCCTATTCAACATCCAGTCCCAACCTTGGTTTTCAGCCATGGACAATTATCTTGCTACATGATTTCTACATCAAGACCTATCATTCCGGTTATTCAAGAAGTTACATTCAGATGCCCAACATTACTATTGGGATGTTGCATTATAATTTATGTGTTGTACTAATGGACTTTTAAAATACTACTTCCCAGAAGAAGAGACTCAAAATCTAATTGAAAATGTGTCACACGTCACCAAATAGAGGCCATCGTGGAACCAAGAGTACAGTGGCCAAGATCCTACCAAGAGCCTTTTTCTACCCCTCATTGCATCTAGATGCTACAGAATTCTGCCAGCTCTTTAAAATATGCCAAATAATGGTAAATATTAGCAAATGAAACGAGATAACATAGAATCCCATTCTAGATGTTCATGTTTTTGACATATGGGGAATCGACTTCATGGGACCATTCCCTAAGTCACATGGTAGAAATGACATATTGGCCACATATATTATGTTTCTAAGTCGGTTGAAGTCGAAGCAATACCTCATGACACAACTAGTGTAGTCACGAATTTTCTCTAAAAGAATGTATCTACGCATTTTGTAATTATGTGGCTACCCATCAGTGATCATGGGACACACTACTCCAATCAACCAATGTGAAGGATTCTTAGAATATATGGAATTAAATACCAAACTATAACTCCTTACCACCCACAAATGAGTTGGAAAGTCAAGTTGTAGAATAGGGATGTGAACTTTTTTTTAGAAAAAACCCTCAAAACCAATAGAACTGATAGGTGCCTAAAGTTGGAAAATGAACTATGCAAAGATTTGACTACTTTTTAAACACCTATAAGAACCACCCCTTTTCGATTGATCTGTGGAAAACCCTGCCATCTTCTAGTGGAGGTAGAGAAATATTCATTTTGGGCGATCAATAAGATGAACCTAGATTCTAAAAAGGATGGAGAAGAAATATTAGTATAGTTGACCAAATTGGAAGAAATAATGAGAGATGAATATGAAAAATGCAACTATTTATAAGGAGAATACAAAAAAGTGTCATGACCAATCCATCATAAGGTGTACCTTCATCACTATGAATAAACTCCTTCTGTTTAATTTATGATTGAAATTATTCCTGTGAAATCTGAAATTATATGTTCTAGTCCTTTTGAGGTCATCCATCTTTTACCATATGGAACAATTGAAATTCAATGAGATGGAGGACCACCATTCAAGGTAAATTGTCAAAGGTTAAAAAAATTCAGGAAGTATTTTGAGAAGGTTGTGTCATCACCCTGAAATTCACGTAAGTTTAATGGAGTCAAGATCCCGAATACAAAGTAAGTGATGCTTGGGAGGAAACCCATGTTAGAAGATCCATAATTTGGTATAATTGGATCTTCATAGAAGAGTCTCATGTTCGCATCAATATAAGGAAATGAAGAAGCATCAAAATGAGAAAACTAGTTACAAATATGTCATGTTCCCTTGGTTATTGATGTATACTCTTTCTTCAAAAACCTTTTTCTATTTTTTCTTGTACATGGGATGATCCTCATTTACATGTCACAACTAGGGGTAGGTCTATTTTTAAAATTCCAGGTCATGACCCGCAGGTCACGACCTACTATGAACCCCCTTGTGACCCTTCATCTCCCAGTCCCCTCTCCTTTTTTTATTACAAATGAGACCCTCTCTCCCTCTCCTCCACCTACGACCTCCCGCTCCATCTTATACACCCTCCAAAACACACCCCCTTCATTTTTCCTACTCACACAACCCGCTCCACCACAACCCCTATGGCTCACACCAAACAATTCCATCCATCATTCTCCTCTTGAACCTCCTCCACATGCTTTTCCCAGAACTAGACACCCACTAAATGCCGTTGAATTTCACCTACCTATCAGGAAGAGGCCACCTCCACATACAGTGATGAAAACCTGCACCTGCACCCTATATAATGCTTCACCAAACTATAGTATCGGGTAAATCTTGGCCAACGTAGGCAAAGCCCTTGTACACCAATAAGATGTTGGACATGGATGTGCTCACCAAAATGAACATAATTTAAGAATTTATGGACCTCCTGGAGGCGTTACATATCAATAGTATTATCTATGTCTAAGAGGAGACCATCTAAGAATTTCTCCTTGAGTTCTTAGTCTCTTTTGAGATTTCCATCGACCGCCTATGTTTCAAACTGGGTAGCTGACCCCATCATCATTATTTTTCTGAATTCATAGTTGGTCTAGGAATCTATATGGAGGAGTTAATCATTTCATAAGTGTATCCTACACTACAGCTATAACCCCCTCGAGAGAATTCCCTAGATTTAAGGCCATTGAGAGCCTGTGACCCAAAGTCACATCATAACCCTCACCTCACAAAGTCTACTCAATTGCGGGGTATGGAGTAGTATATATTGCATAGATCAATGGCATATGATTGATTTTATAGGGGAGAGACATGTGGAAGTGTCATATAGGATTATGTTTTGATCCTTACGGCTTCCATGGGTGGTTTACCCATCAATATGGCATCCTAGTTCACTTAATATTTGAAAATCTAGGCCCAACAGAATCAATGCACATTGAAGGGTTGCTCGTTAATCACCCACTTGGCCAGACACATTATCATGTTCGATGCCTACCATCCACTCACCTCTATAGGACCCATCTACTTGATATATCTTGTGATTGTTCACGAGATAATGATTATCCTTATAGATTATGTCATGTATTTTTGGTTCCCAGGTATCCAAGGTACCGCACCGCATGAGCCAGGTGCACCAGCAGTAGTTGACCCCTTGTCCAAACATGTGACACCACCATAGTTACAACATATGATTATACAACCACCTCAGCCACCAACCCATATACCATCCCCACATCCTCCAATCCCATCACTTTTGATATCTGGATGAACCATATATGTTAAACCACCACATTAATGTCTCACTTTCACACAACATACTCATAGGGTGTTTGTTAGTGTATTAAATGTATAAGTATCCAAACCCTAGATATATCAGTATTTACATTATTTTATATAGAATAATGAATATACTAATATCTTCTTATTGTTACATTATAAATGAATTTTCTTTTCATACAATAAAATAGATATAATATTTTCGGGTAATATTACAATCCAATTAAGGAATTTATTTTGATGAATTAAGAGTATTTTAAAATAAATAATATTTTAATATAATATTATAATTAACTAATATTTATTAAAAATAAAGGATCAAATAATTCTTATGAAGTCAAATGTAATTTTTATAAGGGTTTGAAAACTCTTATTATTAAAAAAACCCACATATCCAACAAATACTAGTTATTATTTTTAAAAGTAAAAATTTACATATTTAAAAATTATTTGAATAATATTAATATTATTTTTGGAATCATACTTTCTAAATTATCCAATGGTTAATTATTCATTATTTTATGACATAAAAAAATTTATGTAAAAAATTAAATACCTTAAAAATAAACATTGTGTATTGTGACATCGTAATAACCCAAAATTGTTGTAATAAGTAATATAAATTATATCCATGGACCAATATATGTTTTTATATAAAAAAATTGATTTTATATTTATTTTATTAATTTTATAAATCTATTATGAATCCTCCAAACCATTAATATATTTTAAGGTTTTAAAATAATTTATTTATTATTGTTACTCACTTCCACAGAACCAAGGTTATTATTTTATTAAGATCGGACCTTTAAATAAAAAATAAAAAAATACCATTTGAAAAAAAAACCATTGGAAGGTTTTTGTTGTTGGTTATTTTATTATATAGATTCCAAAACCTATTTTCATGAAATAATAAAGAATTTCCTCAATTTTCCTATATAAACCCACCCATGCTCTAATTTATCACCACTCAAATTTCTTATAGAATATCCTTAATCTTCCCTACCTTCTCTATAGTCCTCCTAATGTGCCTCAAAGCTATAGAAAATATACCTCAAATCATATTGTTTCACAAACTCAAGTAAGGGACCCTCACCTTATATTATTAGTTCAAGTTTCTTCATTATCTTATAACATCTATTTCCAATTCCAAATTGTGGGATCTGACATTCCATGTCCCTATTACAACACATTTTATTTCCAAATTATGATAGTCTAATTCCTATTTCATAAACCCATTTTATGAATATGTATGTAATGCCACTATGGTGCTGATACTTTTCCCTGATTTTTCATAAAAAAAATTGTGTTGTGAATACCACACCCATTTCCAATAAATTTTATTCAACATTATACACATATACATTTTTCTTTTTGGGATTACATTTATTTATTATACACTCATTTATTTTGTAATAAAATATGATGATGAATTAATTTCATTTTGTATGATCTATGTGGAACACTTAGGAATTAGACTGAAATGAATGTGACAGATGCACGTAGAATTATATATCAATCCAATGCATTGGTTAATGTTTGGTATTATGAGAAATCATATTGAGATTGGGACTAAACCTAATTCCTATATTTTTAATTTTTCAATCATGATATATTAGGATTGAATGTGACCTCTATTTGTGATGTTGTGTTTTATGTTTTTAATAAATCTCCCATATTTCCTTTTTGATTATTATTTTATATCATGTATCATTATTCATGTTTGTGATTCATACTCATTTTATGCCCCATTTATATACCTATTGTATAACATGTATTATTATCTTCATGTTATTCCATTATTATTCCCTTAATGTTCTTTTTAGATCACACCTTTCTTATTTATTTCCTTAGGCTATCCCATGTAGTTTTAAGTGCGAGAAAGTTAAGGATATTTTTAAATAGGATGATTTTTTTCCTATTTAATTTTTTGGGAAATATACTTAATTCCAAAGGAAACTAGACTACTTGAACTTATATGTTGTTTTAATTATAATATCATATAATAAATATTGAATTAATGTGAAATAAAGTGTAGGGTTTTCATATTCTCTCCTCTATAAACATTGGTAGATAGTCAACATGATATAGTTTTCTTGATAACTAGGTGAATGGAATCATATAAATGTTTTGAGATCAAAAATTGGTATAGGAAATAATTACAAAAATATTTAGATCAAAAATAATAATCAAAACATGAAGAGCAGATAAATTTCATATTAATAGATCATAAGACCATATATGATAATCATAAAACATTTTAAGGTAAAATGAAATTATAAAAATATCGTTATGGAATAATAAAGTATATGAAATATATCAAGATATAACTCAATATTAATAAAACATGTGATAATGATATAATATTTTATAAAATTCAAAAAAATGAATAACATAAAGACATGACATATCATGAAGATGTAGATCATATTTGAAATATGTAATAACATGATATAAAACATAGAAATTTTGAAAAATTTTATGAAAATGAAAAATATTTTGAGAAAACCATTAGAATAATGTCTATCTGATCACACACATTATTTCAATTCAAGAAAATGTGGGCAAAGTCATTATACCCATGCATGTGTGAACTAACATATTATGTTATTCCTAACTATATCATGAAATAAAAAATTAAAAAAAGAATTCAAGGGTATTGTATAACCTCAACCATAATCATCCTTAAAAATGTGTTCCACGTAAAATAAATCATCATCATATCTTAATAAACCCATGGAAAAATAATGGGACTCTAAAACAAAACAAAAACATCAAATAATGTGAAAATATAAGGTCAAAGGTTATCAAAAATATAATTTTCCAAAAATAATCACATCATAATAATATATTGAGGGTTATTAATTCTTTAATTTATGAGATATATTCCTTCAATGAAAATAGACATAAAAATTTGAAAAAATCAGAAAGTTCTTTTAAGAGTTTTAATGGAAGATGAAGTGAAAATTACATTGAAAATGTGTGAAAAAGAATCATTGAAATAATAATTATGATAAAAAAGGGAAATAATTTGAAATAATTTGAATTAATAATAAAAATGAGTTCAAAAAAGGATCATTGAAATAAAATAAATTGAATCATGATAATAAATTTAAATAAAAAAATAAAAAAAATACATTTATCCAGATTGTTTTAAACATTTAATGAAAAAAACCACACAAAAAATCTTGAATAGAATTTAGTTCAAAAAATAGGTAGTAGAAATAAAAAATGATAAAATAAAAAAAATATTTATATAATTAGAAATAAAATATTTTTTATAAATAATTATGGAAGAAGAAGAATTCATTCATTAGAATGAATGAGAGTTATTCTTTCAAGTAGTATAATTTTACTTCAAAGAATATTTTTTCAAAGATGTTTTTATTTATTATGAGAGTAAATTTCCTGATAAAAATTTTTAAATAAAATATAATATTGTTGAGTGGTAGGATCAAATAATGCTTGAAAATATATATTTAAGTGATAAATTTTATGACCCAATATATTAGAAATAGATTTCATGAAACCCATTACTTGAATTCATATTTAGTTTAACGAAATATAAAATTCTAAATAAAAACCATAACAATAATTATAATGTATTTATGAATCATATTTACATATGTATCCTTTTAAAAGTGTAATGTAAAATTATTCTTCATTTTCATATTTGATAGTTTTTTTCAATTTTCAGTATCAAGTGTGAGTAGTCATGAACATTTTTAGTGTGTTTATCAGTAGCACTTTTATTCATAATTATTCACCTTATTCTCAATATTAACATATCAAAAAAGTTAATATAATTTATTTATTTATTTATTTTTGATATTTTATAGTGTTATAATATAATTCTGTTAGATTTGTTTTATGGTTATTATGGGTGAAATATTTGACAGGCATGTTTCATTGATTTGTAAGAAACAAATGGTGGTATCTTAAATAAATGTATTAAATATTAATTCCACCATTAAAAAACCAAAATTTTATTATTATTTAAAATTTTATTTCTTATATTATATGTAATTGGGTTCTAATAGTTATCCATTATATTTTTTATATCTTTATTCATGTAGGTGGTTAGAAAAAAAATATGAAAAAATCATAATTAATGGTGATTATGATTATTAAATTGGTTTGTTTTGGAATATATCCATTATTAAAAATATTAATGATATTATTTATTTAATTTCATTATTTTTAATTATATTTTAAAATATTTTAACAAATAATAAATAATTTTGATGAAAAAACGAGATACATTACTTCATGGATGTGGTAATCTGAGCAACACACGATTAAGATATTAATTCCTAAAATAATGAGGGGTAAATAATGTGGATTATAAATAATATATTAATGAACATTATTATGTTAAATATTTAAAAAAAAATCAAATTTCACATTTATAATAATTGAAGAGAGTCGACGGGGAAGAACAAAAGTCATTTTTTGTAGTGGTCATAATCTGCAAATGAATGAATACCAATTTTTCTATTCTTAATAGAAATAGAGAAATATAGTTAATTTTTATTCTCATATAATAATAAAACATAGAATAAATATAGTACATATTTTATTATATAGTAATAAATATATTATATTTTATAATTAAGAATGAAAAGAAAATAATTTTTAAAAGTAGTACTCACAGTGAGGACATGGGATTTCACTTGGAGTACTCCCTGGAAGTTGATTTATTAGTCATTTCTATTTTGAATTTAATAAAAATAAAAAGTAATATAATAATAAATTAATGATAATGGGAATATTTTTTAGTAAAAATTATATTTTATGAATGGGCTTGAATGGGTGGTTAGATTCCCCATTTTCTTTGTTGTGAGGATGAGGTTTTTTAATTATAGGCAATTAATATAAATGGATCCAATGTTAGAAATGAAACACATATCTGAAAATTGAAAATAGTTGAGTGGGGGATGATTTAAGTTGAATAATAAATTAAAATTTCATCATAATATATTTTGAAAACAATTTTTTTTCATTTATTCATAGAATATTTAGTTTTACCATTTTATGTTTTATCATGTTAACTAATTTTTACCTATGTAATATTATCGTAATTTCAAAAAATGAGATTCTAATTATTTAATAATTCATAAATAATTAGTCCAAATAATATTTCCATTTTACATGAAAAATGTTCTATGAAAATGAAAATGAAATTTTATCATTAGATTATGTTTTGTGTGGAATCATTTTTTTAGTAAAAGTGAATTTGGATGCTCAAATTTTATGTGTAGTGTAATATTATAAATATATATTATTTTAATGATATAAATTGGTTTATTATAATAATTTTAAAATTTAATTTACTTCAAAGAAAGAAATAAAAATTATTTTTCCAAAATATTATATATTAAAAAGAAGGACCCTAAACAAATGGTATTGTAAAACATTATCTATGTTCCTATAATATTAGTTTTTTTCTTTAAAAATTAATAATATAATATTTAGGACAAATATATTTTATGCATAAAAACTTATTTGAAGAATTATAATTTTTATACACTTATTTTTCTTTCGAATAATTTCATAAGAATTATTTTTTTTCTAAAAAATATTATTTGTTACTCACATAAAAATTAATTATTTAATAAAATTACCCAAAACCCATCATTGAATATTATTGAGTTGATGATATACAAAACTAAATTCATTATTAAAATTTCAAATTCAATGATATTATAATTTATATATTTTATGAAAAAATAATATATCAATTGAAACTTTCTTTATTTTTAATTACCTTGTAAAACAGTTTATATTCTTAATATTATTTTTTAAATATTTATAATTGAGTAAAATAAGGTTATTTACTCGAATTATAATTTTTATTAGATTTTATTAATCGTATTCATCTAATATGTTGGGTACCATTTTAGTTTTGTGTCCCATGTGAACCAAGATACATAACATAGTATTAGTTTAGTAAACTATGTTCTTAAATATTGGGGTGTTCATCCCTCCCCCCCCCCCCACAATAAAAAACATCCTCTAAAAATTAAATATCACTTAAAAAGACAATTTATATGGGAATATAAGTGATAAACATGACCTGAGGTATACTTTTTAGAGAGATATCAACCTATAAAATTAAGAAACATCTCATTCTTCTCAAAATAGGCTAAACTATAATTTTGAGTTTTTCTCAAACTCATTGGTCCATGCACCTATCAATATGAAATAGTGTGCCCCAAATTATATAATTTCCATCCAAATGAGTTCATAATCATATATGAATTGATATACTATCATTTTTTGATATTAATGGTGTCGAAATTATTCCAAATAATATTTCTCTAAGTAAAAGGAACCTATTTCTTTCCAAAATCACATTAAATAAATCTAATGTAAGGGTGATTAGTTTTTTTACAGACAACATTTCTATAAAAACACTCTAGAAATAAAATAATCATAATATGGGTTTTATTTTTCTAATAATTCAATATCTAGTCATATATGTTTTTATTTCATGTCCTCACTAAACATTCTTGATACAAAGAAGTTTCATGAAAAAGATACAAATAAAAGACTCCTAGTTATTCGGTGGTTTGTTGGTGTTCTTCAATCCACATTATTTTTAGAACTCTCTTAAATATTTTTTTTTAATTATATATCTATTATTTAAATTGTACAATAAATTATATATTCTTATCATTCTTATTATCCCATTGATTAAGGAATCATATTTGATAATGTTTATTTTTTACACATTTTAGATACGGAATTATCCATTATACCTTAGTAAGAAAATTATTTCCTTCCATTGTGTTGACTATAATATTAGTTTATCCATTGAATTTTTTTCTCGATGTCCTTACATACAACAAATAATTAACTTATATATCTTTTAATACATTTACTTAGGTGTATCTTCCAAAAAAAATTTACCCTAAGAAAACTGAGTATTATTTCTTTTATTATCTTCAGCAAAAAAAATATCAATGGGGGTTTATCACTATATTTATTGTATTTTGGTAAACTAAAGTATATTTACATCATTAATGATAATTCCTAATAACTATTTTGAAATAATAACATGGTTTTTAACTACAAATCTTATCCCATTAGGTTTATTATTGGGTCAGTCTTAGAAGTATCCATCATAACCATCAATAACATGATTCCTTTAAGAGAAATCCATGTGTAAAACCAAAATGGGATAACATTAGTAATGTAAAATTTATATAATAATAAAATAATCATGAAATATCTCATAGAAACTCTTCCTTGGAATGTATTACTCCTCAAAAACATCAAAATATCTTTTTGTTCAATAAAATTCACACTCCAGTTCAGTATATAATTGAGTGGGTTAGGTTCTATCATAATTCATATCCTAATTAATTAAAATAATAAATACTTCACAATTTATTGTAAAGAGAATTTGTTTAACCAATGAATTCTAACCAATATTTTTAAACCATGTGTTCATTTAGGACTCTTTTCCATACACTGGGTGATGGTTTATTTAACATCTAAAAATCCACATTTAGAGTTACTACCCCAAGGTATATTTATTCTAAAGCTTTTATCCAATAGAATTATCCAAAAATAATTTAATTTCAATAAAAAACATACAATCAAAAAATTATGAAATTTATTTGATAGTATTGTGTACCTAGACTTATCCATATGACTTATTCCTAGAATTTCCAGAAATTCATTCAAAACTATTTCCAAAAATAATAAAACCAAGCTACAAAAAAACAACACTATCAATTGATGATAACTATAGTGAGAAAATATAAGAATAATATTATAATTCATTAGATTAATTATTTATATAATAAATATCTAATAAATTTATACAACAAAACAATAGAATTTTTTTGGGTCATAGATGTTAACTATATAAAAATATTATTTTTTTACAGTTGAAAACATGTCCAAATAATTCAGCACCTTCATACCCTTTTCTAGAAGTCCTGCATTATATAATCATCTTCATAACCTGGGTAATGAAAAAATAATAAAGGGGTGAACTCAGACACTCTATAAAGGAAATCATATCATAATATGTCACATTATAAATATGAGGAATAAAATAGGGAAAAGATATATATTATTAATAGGTCATGTGACCATATATGGTTATCATAAATCATGGAAGTGAAATATAAAATCATAAAATGATCATTAATGAAGAATAATAATTATTACATGGGTCCAAATACACGTCAAAATTCATAATAAATGAGAGGATAACATAAGTGTGTGTAAAATTCTAAATATAAGGTATAGTATGTAATAATTCCACATAATGAAAATGAAAATAAACATGGAAATGTAGAATAACATTATTAACAAGTTTGGAATGTTGAGAAAACATTATTATAGTATAAAATTCATGAGTCAACTCATTATTTGTGATTTTATAGAAACAAAATATTTTTTTAATATGCATGAAATTGTGAGAAAACTCTTTATGACATTACTTTTTCGAACAATATATTTATGTATAATCTTGACAATATCATGATAAATAATATTAAACGAATGAAATTGATGTTGATATTATATCCTGATCATCATCATCCTTACAAATTTGTGCCTCTTAAAATCAATAATAATTATATCTTAATGAACCAATGCAAAATGGATGGATTTCTCAAAAGTTTCAAAAACATTATATAACATGAACTTTAGAGCTCAAAGGATATCAAAAATATAATTATATAAAAATAATATTATTCTAATAAAATATTTATAGTGATCATTACATCACGATATTTGAGGTAAAACATGATTGAATAATTTAACAGAAAATTCAAGAGTTTTCAAAAAAAAACCTTTTAAATATTGTAATAAAATATGTGGAGAAAATTACATTCAAAATTAATTTATTATAATATAAATAGATTGATTTTTAATAAAATAAAATATATATTTTCAAATATATTATCCATGAAAATAAATAAAAAATATCCTTCTAATAAATATAGTGTATAAAATAACGAAATGAATTGAAATTATGATACTATTTTAGATGTATTAAGGAAAAACCCACATTTGAGAAATGTCGAATGAATTATACATCATAAAATAGGTAAATGAAAAAAATGAATTAGATAAAACGTAACACATATTATTATTTATTTGATGAAAATAATTTTTATAGAAAAAATTTGGATATGGAAGAAATCATTATTTATTAAAGATTTGAGTTAATTTTACCAATGTTATATTTTTTCTGAAATAATTTTATCAAATAAGTTGTTATTTAAAATTAAATCTAATTTCTCATTAGAAAAAATAGGAAAATTTATATAAAATCTATTAGTTTCATAATCAAATAAATATTGAATTTTAGATTTTACCAAGAAATTATTTGACCCAATGAATCAGAAATTGAGTCGATAAAACACTTACATTGAATTTCATCTTAATTTTTCATAGTATAACCTCATGTATAACTTCAATAACCATAATAATATTCTATTTAATAATAATATCCATGTATATAATATTGAGAAAACTAAATTTAAAATTATTATATACATTAATAATAGTAATTTTTTTATCAATTATTAGTATCGTTAATAATTAATCCTGATATTTTCGATCTAGTATAGTAATAGTTATTTTTTATCCATTACTCTCCCAAAAAACATTATTAACAAATAATAAAAGATATTGGAACTTTTTTACTAATATTTTAATATTTTATAATTTCATTCTATGATATCTTTTATGAGTCTCCTAGAATAAATTTAGTAAAAATAATGTTTTAATGATTTTAAAAAAAATGAACACTGGTTTTTTAATTAACAATTTTTTATTGAATATTTGATTATAAAACCAAAATAAAATAATTATTTTATTATTTATATAATTTATTATCATTAATTTATTTATAATTTTCATCCATTACATTATTGAATTGCATTATTCAAGTATGTTTTTAGGCTGACCCAAACATGAACATACCATAATTAGTTGGTTATTATGATTACGAAAATGGTATCTTCTAGAATTAAATCATTATTACAGAACCATAATGATATTATTTTGATAATTTTATTATGTTGAAACTTATTTTAATATATTATAAATAAAAAAAATAAATGAAAATGAAAAATGAGATACATTACTTTGTGGAGGAGGTGGTCTACACAACACCCAGTTAACATTTTTATTTATAAAAAATTATATGAAAAGAAGGTTTATTCTCATTTATATCAGCATAGTCATAATTATATTACATATGAGAAATTTATACATTTATTCCACCCATATAATCATTGATTATATGAGGTAGGGAATATGGAAGTTAACACTTTGTGGAATTGGTATTCAACAAAAAACCGAAATGGCATTTCCATTTTTCTAAATAGAAAATAGGAAATGTGGTTAATAGTTATTAACATATCATAATAACATTTAGTGAAACAAAAAATACTTATTTAATTATATATTATATATAAAATTATATTTTTGAATGTAAGAAAGAAAATAATATAATTTAGGAATAAAAATTACACACATATATGACTTAAGTGTTCCCATAAATTACTCCTTAGAAATGGATGTCAAATTTCTGTACAGTATTATTTAATAAAATGAAAAGATGAAAAAAAATTTAAAAAAACATATGATCTATAATTTATAATTAGTGTTTTCTAAATTAAACAAAATATATTTTAATATTTTAAATTTTATATCTTAAATACATGAATGAAAATTTATAATGTTTTATAAACATCATGGTATTTCTTAAAAAGTCATAAAATATTATAGTTTTGTTTAAAAAATAAATTTTTTCTATTCACCAAGAAGATAATAAATTTTCAAAAGTTTCAAAAATTCATTTTATACTTTTTTTGATATGTTAGCTTCCAAAATTAATGACATTGGCGAAATTTAATATTATAAAAAACAATAAATTTTTCATTTATACAAAAATATAATATATAAATAAGAACATATTTTATTAATAAAAATATTTTAGAATATACAGTTTTTTTGGTCATATGCTTTATGAATGTTCAATTTCCTACTATCATTTTATTTACTTGTTGTTTAATTATTCATAAATTTTCATATTAATATTTAACTAATATTTTTTTGTCTCATTTTAGTTTCACTTTTCCTATAGAGAAATCTGACAATCATAGTACTAGTTTTGAGAAATATATTTCAAAATATTGGGGTGTTAGAGGTGTCACACTCTGACTACCCAGTTTTATGATTATTAGAATAAATATCTGGGGTACCACTCCTATTCCATATCATATTCCATGTATCAAGACTAAAAGAGGTTTTTAAAAGTATAAACCCTACCAATATAGGGGGTTTATAATTATATAAAATACACATATAAGGATTTCTTCACAACTAATATTTTTGGTACATTGGATGTCGAATCGGAAAACTATTTTTTATACATATAAAAATTTAGAGAGATTTTCTATCATAAAAAAAATATTAATTATATGGATTGAGTCCTCATTGTAGTTAAAAAACATAATACTTATTCTTACATCATGAATGGATGTTTTGGTGGAAAGATACATTCACCAACTATATTTTAGAAATATAATTGTTTGTGAGTATCTATAGAGATAAACGGTCTATTAGTCATGTTTTTTATGTGTATTCATAAGCCCAATACTATATAAGAGAGAATGGTGGTATGTTCAGATTTTGTATTTGGAACATTATAAATTTTTTATTCTTTATTCCTTTTCATAGGGTTTAATTGGGTTTATCATTGTTTTTATAAAATCTAGGTGTTGGGGAATTTATGCATGTTAGTTAGCATGAGTTCAAGAATGGATTTAGGGAATGTTTTGACAAGATTTAATAATTGTAAAATAAAAATTATGAATGATTCATTCCAAATTATTATTAGGTTTATTCCATAAATAATTTCTATGGGAAAATTAGGTAAATCATTCCACACTTATACATAGAGACCAGCTGTTCTGATTAAAAACCACCAGAAATTAAAGTGTTTTCCTTAATAATGATTTATATCACATATAGTAATTGATTTTAATGATGTTATCCTGATGAAACCATTTTTTAGTTTCTTTAGGTTAAGCGATATTTAATTGATAAATTCTATCATGATATTATTGAATAAAAATCAATAGATTATTATTATATGATGTGTAGGAATGTTATAACCCTATATTTCATCAAGTAATGATATTTATATATATATATATATATTATTTGGGAATGATGATAAGTATAGGAATGAATATGAATAGTTTTGTTCACATTTTGTTACGTGAGTCTGATTTACTCAAATTGTAATCACAATATTAAACATGGGCATAATAAATATTAAGACATCCCCATGTTTACTTTTCCAAGATGGTAAATGATCATGGAATCATAATCCATTATCAGTTCAAGCCCTATTCTCTACCTAGTGTTCAATTCCTTCAAAGTGAATATATACTTCAAACTTTTATAGTCAGTATATATTTCATATTTCGATTTATATAAAATATTTGACCATATTTTAATGAGAAAACCACATTAGCTAATTCCAAATCATATTTATGATAATTTATCTCATGTTTTTTTTAGTTTTCTTAAATCATATATAGTTACTAGATCTATCTACATCATAATGCAATCAAGTCAATTCAACGAAGCATCACTATAGATTTTTTCTTTAAAGGTTGGGGTTGAAGCCTCATTTTATTATTAATGCAAAGACCTCTTTTGGCTCGCTAGAGGGAGACCAATTACAGAGCCTGAAGGCCCAAGGCCAAGTGGCCTAAGTACAAGTCTTGTAAGCTAATTTTTTGGACCAAAGGGCACTTCAGTGTATAGTACTTCTAAAATACATGGGCTGCTACAGTTTTATATATTGTCCCACCATTGCTACAGTGTTATTGCTACTATAGTTTCGTCGTTGCTACAGTGCCCTACTATAGTAATGTTATAGTACCCTCGAAAATTCTTCCCTGTCCGGATTCGATCTTGGGTCTTTTGGATGCCACGAAGGATCCTGTACCACTTAGGTACATTATCGTTGGCCCGAAGCATAAGTATAGATGAATGAATCTAAATTTCTGGATTACAGATCTAAAACTAGAGTATTCAACAATATTTGTTTCATTTCCTAAAAACAGGTATCAAAGTATTATTTCAAAATAAATATATCCTCATTTAATGTTTACAAAGATACCATTCTAGAATACTGGAAAATATTTTAAAACCCCATTAGTATTATCCTGATCATCCAGAAAAACTATGAATCTAAGTAACATTTTTTGTTATTTTCCAAGCATCAACCACTTTAGTTTTGGTGGGATCAACTTTTATTCCATACTTATATACAATGTTCCCAAAAAATTATATATCTTACAACCAAAAAACACAGTTGATAAATTTCACATATAACTACTTTTATTTAAGGGTTTATAGAACAATAATTATATGTTTTCCAAGATCCATTTTTTGGAATAAACCAAAACATCATAAAAAAAACAAACTTATCCAAATATGCATGGAATATTCAATTCATAAGATCCATAAATACATAAATGGGATTTTCCAAACCAAAGGGAAAAAAAACTCATAATTCTAATTTCTATTTTGGAATGATATTTTTATAATGTCATCATCCTCCACCTTCAGCTTATAGGACCTAGACTAATTTCAATCATAGAAAATTTTTGATCTCCCTAGGGATGATCAAATAAGTCATAGATATGAGGAAATAAATATTTATTCTTAACAATAATGTTATTCGAACCTCTATAATCAACGAAAAGACATATAGATCCATATTTATTTTTAATGAACTAAATAGGTTCACCCCACTGTGAAGTTCAAGGATGAATGAAATCTTTATCATCAAACCACTATAACATCTATTTCAATTATAAATGTTCAAAATGATCCATTTGATAAGGGGTTTTGGAGATTATATTAGCATTTGGAACTAAGCCAATAGTAAATTCAACTTCCCGATCAAGTATAAAATAGGGAAACATATCGGGAAAAAATTCTAAGTATTCATTTAACACTGGAACATCATTAATCTATACCGTACCCTTTTTTCAATAATATATTAATGATAACTTTCATTTTATTATTTTAGAATTTTCTCACCTTTCTAATATGTTATCAATGGTATGGGTTAATTATTGTATACAAAATGGAAATTTTCTTTGAAAACAAATTATTTTTCTCTATATTTGATCTCACCATGAATAATAGAAATTCAATCATTACCCAAGATAACATTGGGCTCTAAAAAAGAGAAATTGATAATATTTCCTAGTAATGACATTCCACATACAGGAAAATGAATATTCTTATAAATTATTTTTTCTATAGTATTTCCCCTTAGTGTTTGTACCATAATATGATGTTTTATTTCTTGAGTTGAATTTCAGATTTACTATAAAATTATGTGGAAATAAAAGAATGTGTAGAGCCCGTATAAAACTAGACATTAGAAAAATAAAGGTAAGTAAACAATGTACCTGATACCACTTCATTGGATGACCCAAAATTTTCTCAAGTAGTTTCAATGGATTTCACTGCACCTTTTTACTTATATTTTGGCTGATTCCCATCATTCAGATCCTTCTTTGTGCATGTATGGTCATAATTCCTCATCTCACAACATTTAAACTACATTATAGTTTTCATATCAGAATTAAACATACCAAAACTAAGATCTTCTCCAATGTAATATCATACCATGTGTCTAAACATACCACATTGGAAACACATACTAGATTTTTAAGACATTACCAATGGTTATATTTACCACACATTCCACAATCTAGAAACGGTACCTTATTACATTTTGATTTATTGGAATGATTCTTACTGAATGTTTCTATTTATACCTTTCCTTCTACTTATTTTCAAATTAAACATGATCGTTATCAAACTCCATTTCTACCTTCTCATAATATCAAAAAAATTTCTAATAATATTTCAATTTATAGGATTCTTATGACCTTAGATATCATGGATTCAATAATGAGTTAAAACAATTAATTTTTCTATTAAGATCCTGAATAGGATTTGGAGAGTACCTTGATAAATAAGTGAGGTTTTCATCTCGAATGGTCACTGTATATTCTTCCTATTATTAAAATTCAATGAATTTGTTTTTCATCCTAAGGATAAAAACTATAGGAAAATATTTTTCAATAAAATATTTTAAATTCATCTCATTATTAGGCATAAATATCTTCTATTTCCCTGATATTCTTGACCGTTGACAACTAATAGTCGACTTCACTTTCAAAATGATAAATAGAAAGAATATAAATTTAATTATATTAAAATACCATGATATTGAATATAGTTTCATGGGATTTAATCCACCTTTCATCTATCAAAGGGACATAAAAACAATTTAATGTAAGGGGAGTTACGTCATTAAATTTTCAACTATTGTCATCTTCCATTGTGCTAACAGTGGATATTCTCTTGAATGGATGGCATCAAAATTTGTAACAAAATTCAACTGATCCATTATTATCACAAACTACTTAGTTCCAATTCCCACCATTCTAGATAGTATATTTTGAGTTATATTATCCTCTCAGTGCCTTCCTACTTCTGTTTCCCCATTTCATTTATAGAAACCCATTCTGAGAAAAAATATACTAAATGAAGAAAAATGGTAATCTCTAAATGATATGTCATTTATACTTAACGATAAAGAAATAATAATTTATGGTATTCTATTAATATAATCATAACCCCTATAGTTATATAAATCATTCTCGAATACCAACAATAAGGAAATGGCATTAAACATTACATAATTTTGAAATTCAACTAGAAAATTAGTTTTTATATTCCCAAAGATCATATTCATTTAGATTTTTAGAGAAATAGATTATAAATTAAAAATAATAAAATATATATTAAAAATTAGATACTACTTGTCAATATTTATTTTTTCACAATATGAAACTTCTAAAAACAAAACATGCTTTCTTCCCGTAACAAACATCATGACTTTAAACAAGAATTCAAACTTTCTTTTACCAATCCATAAACCCTGCGAAATAAATTTCAAAACATGTGGTGAGAATTAAAATCTATGTAAGGGACATAAGAATATGTAAATAAAACCATTAGTACATGCATACTTATAAACACATGAAAGATAAACTTCTCACCCTTAAAAGTAACATATGGTTACTTTATGAAAGCATAAGGTTTCATAAAACATAGAAATAATAAAAAAAACAATTCAGGTATCTTGGGGAATAATTTTTTTACTATAAATAGTTATTATTTTTACCCTAGCTACTACCATATGATTTTTAATCATTATTAATGTCTTAAGGTTTAACCCTCGAGACTAACTTATGATATAACTATCACAGTTAAACATGGAAACCCCATTATGGTCATCTTATAACATACCCAATGCATTAGAGGGATATCACAAACCCACATTTCATTGTTTTTTAATTAAACTACCCATCATCATAAAAAATTCCCATTAACCAAAACATAATCATAAAACATGAATACTCACCTCATTAAAACTTTAATTGAGAAAAATAAATTATTTTTAAAGAATGCAATAAACATACAAAGGAGAAAAAATTCCATGAAAATATCAATGAATATTTGTAGAGGATGATTCAGAACAATATGGAATCATGAAAGATATAAAATAATCTCATTATATATATGTTGAAAAATTTCTTCTTGGAATTTTTAAGAAGTGGCATTAAAGAAGATTTCAAAGGAAACTCCCTTACCACAAGATTGAAATACTTCAAATGTGTTATAACATTATGAATAATGGTTTAAATATTGTTACCAAAATATTAATAAGCTGTATTATTATTTATAACACCTTATATGATTTTTTATAACAAATTTACACCTATTTATTAATAATATTTTGTTATTTTCTTTTTTTTGTAAATATTGTTTGTGGTTTCCATGGTTGATTCATTATCGATTTTAATTTATAATGTAATAAAAAAACAAAAAGTGGAAAGAAATGGTTCTAATATGTTTCCATAATTTTAAATTATACCATATATAATATTTTCTTATATGTGGATGATTCACTACATTAAACAATAATGAAAATGCTTTAATTTATTTTGGAAATTTTTAAGACCGTTAAGAACTTATATCATATTATTTAATATATTTTTTTTAATTTTTTTCCATAATATTAAATAAATTATAATATTTATAATAAAATATTATTTAACCATAATAATGGTTTTATGAGCGGCCTTGATGGTTGTATAATGAAAATTAATGCACATCATCCACAATGATAGTAAATCGACAAAACAAAGTCAAAGTTTTAATTTTTAGAATAAAAGGGAGAGGGGAAGATGTTAGATGATGGATATACATTTAAAAACTATAATTCTAATATATATATATGATACTGGATTTATCATATCCCTTGGATAATTGGATATGTGGATATGATCAGAAATGAAAATAAATTTATAGAAAATGAAAGAGGTTTTTACCTCTAGAAGTTCTTCTCCTTAAGAACCTCCTAAAGAAACATGATTTCCATCTTTTGGTGAGACTAGTAGGTCTTGTACATGCAGAAGAGGATATATAATTTACTATCTATAAATTATTGAAGATAAAACTTTTTGGATATGTAAAGTGAAGAGATGGTGTGGTGTGGTATTTATAGTCGAGGAGAGGGGAGTTTTTTATTATTATATTTATTAGTTTATTATTTTTGGATAAAGAATATGAATAGTTTTGATTCCAAATACTAAATACAATAATGAAATAATTTCAGTTTCAAATTATGGTTTTCTCATCAAATATGACTCAATAAACAGAGTATTTATCTTATAATGTTATATACCATAAATTACCATATTTCACTATTCACCAAAATTTTAACTATTTCAGAAAAATCATAACAATTAACAATAACCATTTTTTAAAATTTAAAATTAAAAGTTGGAATCCTTTTTTAACAATTTTATATATATGATAAATTTTCATATTAATTAAAATCATTATTTATTAAAAAAATACTGATTTTAATAGTATAACTCCTTTTATAAAAGTTTAAATAATTAATTATGGTCTCATTAAATTATCTTTTAATAATATGAAGTAAAAATATTAATTTATGAGTCTATTTTATGATATTATATTCTCTTCTAAATCATTATATTAATTTTTAAATTTTAAATACACATTTCTATTTCACAAAAATTCTGACAGTTAATTTATCATTTTCAAAACATTTATTTACTTATTCAATGATATAAATATATCAAATTTTCACTTATAATATAGATAAATTTTATTTATACTTTCCTAAGATATAATAATATTATATTATTATATATTCAATAATTTAAATAAATACCAATTATTTCATTATATATTTATAATGAATTTAACTATTTAATTCTTGAAGAAGAAAATGAATTATTTTACAGAACATGGGTTGATACATGAATGCTCGAGAGACCTAGTGTATTTGGGTAATTATATACCTAAATAATAATAATTCTAAATTGGAAAACCATGATAGTATTTAAATATTGGAAATCATGCCCTGAAATATCATATATCTTCCAAAATTACAAGGGATAACCTGGGGACATACATAAGAGACGGGAGAGAGATAAAGACCAGTATGAAAAAAATAAAAATATTACATGATGAATGTAATACATATTAATATTATTTAGTATTAATGTTAGATAAATGGGGTGATAATTATAAACATGAACGTCAAATCATAGTGGATGATGATAACATCAAGGATATAAAGGAATGTGGAAACATCATAAATCATGAAATCCTATGAATAAAGGATGAATAATCATCGAGACGTCATATCATAGTGCAAATATAACACCCACCTATTCACCATTAATGTTATCTGATGAGATAATAAAAATTTCCAAATTCAATGGAGGGCTATATGATTTAGGGCCCACCTTTCACATTCAAATCAAGTACATGCGTTAGTGTGACACACATGTGATACAACATAAGAATTAATTTGATCACATTTAATCCCATTATTAAGGAATATGGGTAACATAAATTTATTTAAAAAAAATAAATTATGGATATGTATATCTTGGTTAACAACCCTTGAGAGAAAATAGGGATTGGTATTCACTACAAAAATGATTGGAAAGGAAAAATCAGAAGATTATTTCAGTAGCAAAGTGGGTGTACATAATGATTCATGGAAGTGTTTCATGAGAGTAAAATGATCTCCCTATTTCATTTTTAAAAAATTATAATCTTCAAATGTATTCATAAAAAACATTACAATTTGAGAAATTGGGCATCAAATTGTGTAATACAAATAATGTTCTTGAATAATTATATGGAGAAGGGAATACATTAAGATGAGAGGGTTCTTCTAAAATCATTAGAGAAGATTTATAAAATATTGATAAAACCATATGAGGAATTTAGAGAGGGATATTTTGAGTATTATTTCACTCAATAGATGTTGAGTTAAGTGGAGTGGGAGATTTTGTGGGTATTTATATAAAAAAATATAGTGTAACTCTTTATTATTTACTAAACATTGGTTTCTGAATCTATAAGATAAAATAATAAAAATCACAGTCCACTATAGTTTTTTTGAAATTATTTATTAAAAATAAGAGTAGTTTTAAAAAATTTATATCTCCATGATAGGAAATCCGTAAAATAACATCATTCTAAATGTGTAATTGATTCTTCTTTATAAAGAATAGATTTTAAAACATTAAAATATAATATTGGTTATAGAAGATTAAATTAAGTGTTATAAAATCAAAATAATATAATTATATTAAAGACAAAACTTATTTTTGATCATATAGTCCCTTTGTACTATTTTTAATTCACTTTTGTCCTATTATGGTGTAATAATACTTACTATTGATTTATATTTCACTAAATGTTTTACCCAAAAATTTTATTATCTCAGAAGATTACGAAAATTTATCTAATGGCTAATTTCGACATTGTGATTTCATAAATAATATTTATTTTATTATAATATTTTTTTAAATAGTTGATTTTTTAATTTAAAATCAATATCCACATTTATTTAAAATAATGGTTTTTATGAACATTACAGTTTCCTATCCCTTATTAAGATTACATTAGACTTTATTATATTATATTAACATTTTTATGTAAGTAAATTTTATATAGTAATAATGTTATTTGAAATATATTTTATTTCAATAATATTTAACTTATTGATAAATATTTTTTATTTAATACCATATATATTATAAAAATATAATTTAGTTTTATTCATATAAAAATATACTTTTCATCAACTCATATATAATTATAAATATAAACTTATAATTAAAAGGTGTAATGATAATTATTATTTTATTAAAAATATATCTTCGAATGTCAAACTACAAGGGTATCAATATATACCCCATTATTATACTAGAAAACTCCCTAAGGGTAATGTCTGTGATGGTGGGGCTTTGTTGGGGTGGTTTGGGAAACATTGTTTCTGTTTTCATCATGATAAGTGTGACCATCTTCTATATATATATTCACTTGAGATTTTTTTATTGAAACATGAATTGGGAATGATCAGTGGAAAATCCCATTGTTTCCATAACCTTTGGATTCTTTGATAAATGGGCTTTATAGGTTAAGATCCTACTAGTTTAGGTCAACGCTTCTTCCATTTAGGTCAATTATTCTTTATCGTAACCCTTAATATACACTATTGATAATGGTCACTATTCAATTTCAACATTATCAATGATTATAATGAATAAAAATATTTGAAATCCAATAGGAAATATCTGTATAAAATAACCAAAGTAGTGAATGTGTTTTTTATAACTACATTACATAATAGTGAATTTATTCCTTCAAAAATGGAATTTCATTTAATTTTTTTTTGTAGTTATATTCTTAAATTCATAAAAAATGTCACCCTAAACATTTCATTTTGTACACTCTAATATATGAGGTACTTTTGTATCATCACCTCTTCTAGTTCCCAAATTTCTTCTTAAAACTTTTGGTTCCTCCATAAAGCATTAACCAAGGGATTTGTCCTATTTCGTAGAACATTTCCACTATGATCTAAGATCTTCATTAACTACTCTTTGTTTGAAAGATCATTATACATTTTTAAAACCTATATATTCAATTCTTGTGGGGGGTCTAGTATATAATTCCTCAATAGGTGTATATGGAATACATCAGGTAGTTTAGATATGTTAGGTGGGGGATCTAGTTGATTGGCCATAGCACAAATGAGATCAAGGATCTCAAAGGGGATAATGTATATTGGACTAATATTTTGCTTCTTACAAAACCTCATTAAATTTTCAACATTGATATATAAAAGAATACCTTGTCCCTAACCTTGAACACTAGGTCTAGTTAGTGTTTTTCTAGATATATTTCCTTCATGTTTTGTGCTGATTTCTTTTGAAAATTAAATGATTGAATATTCACTATCATATATAGACTATTATTAGGTCCCATAATATTTTACTCTCCAAATTAATCCCATAATGTTGTAGTTTGGCACATATTTTTATATAGAGCATAATAAGGTTCTTTTTTAATTCTATAATTAAATATTTTGTTATATAAAAATTCTACTAAGGGAATATGTCAATCCCAACATCATAAAAAATCATTAAACATGATATCATCATATCCTCTATAGTTAGAATAGTTATTTTGGACTAGCCATAAATTTGAGGGTGATACATAGTAATGAAACACAACTCTATATCCAGTACTTGTAGAAGAATTCACTAAAACCTCATGATAAACCTCATATATCGATCAGATATAATATATATTTTCACTAAAATTGGTCATACCACTTCCCTTATGTATATCATTGAAATATGGTAAATATAGACATCATCAGTGAGATCAATCAAATACCCTTACATGGTATGGTGTTTTAATACCACCACAATGGTGTTAACTAATTTGGAAATCAGGAGTATTACTATAATGTAATCCATGGTTATTTTTTCTAATTTCCAGACTAGTATGGAAAATGGTTTCATTATACATATATACATTGATGATTAATCCATGTATTGTTGGCATATCATTCGTCGAGATAAAAATTTATCATTCTCCCTCTTTATACTATCCTACCAGTAGGTTTTTATAGATATCTATACATTATAGTGCTTACCAGATGAATATATAAGGATGATCTATCTGAAACATCTAGAAATTTCCCCATTATTTTTTGGTGTTGATGAGATGCATATCTATGTTAAAAAAAATTATAACTCCATCTATAGAAAATGTGTACTCTAAAATATTCAAAACCTCATTATATATCACTACATCATATTTATGTCCCTTGTTGATCCACTGAGAAATTGATGGTTGATATGATATTTGTTAAAGGTTGGATAAATATCCTTTTATTATTCTGATGTCCATCCTTTTCATTTCTAAGATGATTGAATCCCTTTCAATCCTCATCATGTATAGGTTTAATATATCCTTTTCTCTAAGAGTATATTCCCATTCATTTTTCATTCTATAATGGTAATGTATTAACCAATCATAATCCTTGATGATATCTACCCTTCTTTATTAGCACATACTAATGTCATTTACTATTAGTATATATAAGGCTTAAATGATCTGTATATATGTCACACTACTCCTTGCATATATATTTCGGGAAAACTATTAATGTGAATATCGCTGAATCTAGTTCTATATCATGAGATGGCTAACTCTTCTCATGGATAATTAATTGGTGGGAGGAATGGGCTATCATATTATTATCTTTCACGATTACCAAACCCATGTCTTTTTTTGATGCATCATCATTGATCATAAATCAATCCCCATCAATCAGTAATGTGAGCATTGGTTTAGGAATTAACCTCTTAGTTATCTTTTTAATACACTCATCACACTCATCATTATAGGGAAAAAATAACCCCTTTTGAGTTGCCTTATTTATAGGGCCTCATAATTATTAGAATATTCTCATAAATCATTGAAAGTACCAAAATAAACCAAGGTGACTTTGGACCTCCATCATAGATTTTGATCTAGATTATCCTTTAACATATTTTATTTTATATCTATCCATATATACAGTTTTATTGGTGATAAAATTCTGATATAATTTTAATTTCTCTATCCAAAACTCAAATTTACAATACTTGACATTTAACATTTCTAGTCAAAATTTCATCGTTATAGTATTAAAATAATCTTCATGATCTTCTATGGTTTTATAGTGTATAATAATATCATATGTAAATAATTTTACAAATTTTTAAAGGTATTATCTAAAGAATCTATTCACTAATTCCATAAAGGGGGACGTAGAATTAATGATTTCAAATGGAATCACTACAAAATCACTGTGGACATCCTATGTACAAAACATACTTGGGGATATCACCCCACTTTATCCTTACATGATAATATACAAACCAAATATCCACCTTATAGATTTAATGGAATCCACATAGCTGGTCAATTATGTCATCAATTTGTGGTAAAGGATGTTTTTTATTTATTTTGATCGTGTTAAGCAAATAATGATCAATGCATCAACATATTAAACAATCCATATTCTTTAATAAAATTAATTGCTTAACCCATTGAAGAAATTAAGAATATAAAACTATGATCTAGATTCTCTTATAAATTTCTCATCATCTCCCCATGTTTAACAATGGCTATTCTATATAGATTCTTGGATATTAAAAAATCTCGATTCAAAATTTTGATTAAGAACTCAACCTCCCATAATGTATTAGGAATAATAAATTATTTTGGAAATACATAATCATATACCCTCATAATAGGATACTCATCGTGGATTATATTCTCCTCAGTCCAAATTATTTTTTATATATACTCTTTCTCATATGATAATAACATACATGTAGAAGAATAAAATAAAACATAACATTTAACCACCCCCTTGGACTTGTACAAAATGTAAGTGCGGTTTTTGACACAAATGATGATATAATTCTCTCAATTATTTATGTTATCTCTATATATGAATATACAATACATACCTAGAATATATTTGAATTGTATTAAAGGAAGTATCACATGGTTTTATTGGGTGTTCATCCCACAAATATGGATATGGCATAAATTATATACTTGAGATGAAACAATTTCCCAATATTATATTTTGACTGATATCTTAACTTCATTGATTTGAGGTAGTTATTATATAGTTCTACTAAAATTTTATGATATTAATGAATGTATAGAACTAGAATAAAAATGTACATTCACTATCCTTGAATCTACCACAACCATACCTGTCACTGCATGATTATCTAGATCAAAATTTACAATTCTAATGGAATAAGTTAAAATATTTCTCTAGTTCATGGAGGTTGTTGTCAATGGTTATCATCGACAAACCATTTTTTATATAATTGATTCAAATATTTTACTTGGTCCTTTCCTTTGTAACATTGGGTATAAGTATGAGGTTTTACTATAGAATTCCATTCTTTCATCACATATGTGGGTTCTTACAATAGTCATTCACTCTCTATATTCCCTTCCCAGACATAAAACATTACCTTATCCCCTTCAGGAAATTTCCTTGATTCTTTTCCCATGCCTTTGAGAATTGAGGTAATGGATCTTATCTTCTATATGACATTTCTCCACTACACCATAAAAGATAAAATAAAGTCTTTTCATCTTATCTCCATACACATTAGACCTATGATATTTGATTATCATCATTTCTATGTTTAGAGAACATCACGTTATTTCCTCATAGTTATCAAAGTCTAAAATGTAAAAATCTTTTTATACACTCTTCTTTATCTAGAAAAATAAGCGGTTGACATTACTTTTAGGTATGTTGATATCATTAATGTTGTATCATGAATTACTTTTGATGTTATAATTATAAACCATGAGGAATGTATTGTACTTCTATATGAGGATATGGAAATATCTTCTTATTTGATTTCAAAGAGTTCATGTAAAATATTTAATAAAAACCATTTTCTTAAATTCTTTCTATTTCAACAAATAGATCATTTCCTCAAGTTTCGTATATTTTATCAATATAAAAAATTAATTATTTAATCACTCTATATCTAAAATAGGTTGTATTACGTTATATTACTCATTGAATTTATGGTTTGATAATATAATTTAAATGTATTTTATCCATTGTTATGTAATTAAGGGGTGAAATATTTTCTGACATTCATAGGCCTTTATCACAAAAAGTTATGAGTTTCATTTTCATTTTCTTAAGGGGGTGTGGGTGTTCCTCATAATTCACAATTTTATTAAAACATATGATAACTAAGAAATAATTACACTTTTGTTCATGATTCCATCTCACATTGTATTGGTTATCTCATTTGGAAAGTCACCACATTTCAACTCGAATTGGTTGTTGACTCAGTTTCTCATATTTATAGTCATTCAATGGAATAAATACAAAATTATGGGTGATACTTTTAAAAATATTAAATAAAAAATAGGATAACTATTAACACGAATATGATAAAACATAAAATATATATATTTGTCAACCTATGGTTTTATAGGTTTTAATCTATTTTATCGATTGTATATTTCTTATCATAAAATTATATGTGAACATTTTATCCCTTCATAATGGTTCATTTTGAGTATGTGATTTTATAAAATCCTATCCACATGGAGTGTCAAACTAGATATGTAGAAAGGAAACTCTTTCTTGCACGAAGTGATGATTGAGTCAATTCCAAATGTTTTGTTTTCACATTTAATAACCTATGTAACATTATTCCAAATCTATATCCAATTTTAGTATCCAGATAGGGATTTTATTTCTTGGAAACAACTTAATTTATACCTTACAATAATTTAGGATTGTTTAATATTTTTTTCTGTATTCCTATTTCATTATTTGTTACATAATGAAAGAACAAATAAATGTTATAATGATTGAGATTACAAGTGTGTTTGGGTAAATATTTTAATAAAACAATAACATGAAATATGGATTCAATTAACATATTTAAAAATTTATTAGCATGCCCTTAAATTTCTTTTATCTTCATAAAATCAGTGGAATAATGTGGCGATGTACATAATAATGGTTTGAGTTATAAATACATATATGTGAATAATTTAAGAATAACACTATGAATGTAATACGTGTCAATCAATTAGAATATCAATGTTTCATAAAAGGGGTCAGAGTCATAATAATGAAACTCAAACCCTAACATCATATGATAACATAAACAAAAAATAATAATTTCCATGAAACTTAATACATAAAATCATAATCATAAGTCAATGTTAACCACTGATACATCATAACATAGTGTTCTTAGAATAACATCTTGTGTACCATATAAGGTATCTCATGAGAGAAAAACCTTTCCAAATTCATTGGAGATCTATATAATTCCCAGCCCAACCATCACTTTCATATCATGTACATGTGTTAGTGTTACACTATGTTAATAAAATATAACACTAAAAAATATTAAATTTTTTTCAATAGGGGAAAATATGTTGTTAAATGTACATTTTATGATGGTAAAACATTTTACCAAAATATATTTATCTATCACTAAATTGTAGGTAAAAACTCTATCTCTAAATATTATTTTGAGAGATAAGTTTTTTTATTTTTAGCAATTTTAATAATAATAATTGATAATATATATGTCTCTCAAAATGATTAAAAATAGATAAAGAAAACACATTTATTTCATGATTATATTATATACAAATTTTATTAGAAATACCAAAAAAATTATCTTCATATTAATTTTATTTTAAATTAAATATTATATAAGGGTATTAAAATATTTTATTAAGATATTATATCATATATATTAAAAATATTATATATCAAATATTTTTTATAAAATAATGATAAATTTATCATCTATGAAACTCCAAAAAATGTGGGTTTATTTTAATAAAGCATAAAACATAATTTTAAAACATGGTAAGACTCAATGAAAATACATCATATTCTAAGAAAAAGGTTTGTATTTATTAATAATACAATTTAATTTACATGAGACTCCATAAACTTTATTTTCAATCCTTTTCTCACCCATAATTTTTCATTAACATGGTTCACACAGGAGGCTTGGTCATCACATGTAATTTACCAACTCAGTGATGATATGGCCCCAATGGAGGTGATCATCTATACAAGGATGAAAGTTTCAACATGAAGTAGGATGTTCTCAATTTAGAAAACTATTGTTTAGAAGCAACCAATCAACCAAACTCGTGTAATAATATCCCCATTATTGTAATTTTTTATAGGATTATTACATCACTAATATCACTCGAGAAGTGAGAAGATGATGCATATAAATTTATATTACATAATTTTTAATATAATAAAAGTCACAAACTTAGAAAATATGTGACGTATTGTAAGACATTTTATGTGTTTTGTGTAAGATTATTCTACTTGAGAATCTATGTGACATAGATTCTATTACATAGACATGTGTGTAAGTGATGTAATAACAGTAGAGTCACAAGCTTTTCTATGTTTTTAATTGAATCAAACAATGCAATTTTGGTTTTTTTAAAATAACCTATTTTTAAAGTAAACCAACCAGATTATATCTGTTTAGAAATTATATTTGTTTAATAATATATTGATTAAAAACCAATAAATTTTATGATAAAAATGAAGAACAATCGGGGTTTTCTACATAATTTGAAAAAACATCCATTTTATTTTCACATTCATCTATTTTCATTATTTTATAATAAGAAATTATCAATAAATTATATTCTTGTATGGAGTAAAAATATAGAAAACCAAACCAATGAATAACATTAATGTTAATTTCAAATTTAATTGAGGTGAAACCTTGAAAACATCGTATATTTTTTACCGGTACAATCAGGATACTAATATTAAAGGAATCTATCTTTGAATTTTACACCACATAAAAAAATTAGAATCTATTGAAAATTTATACAAAAATTTTTTACCAATGATTTCTAAAGGATATTCTAATCATACATGATTAATTTAAGGAATGGGGATCACACATCCAAACTAATCATCTTTAGCATGCTACCAATTATGCCTCAATGATAGCTCAACTTTGACTGAGTTTTGAAGGTTTCACATTCTGAAAATCGTTCTTGAAAATATAATATAACATGAAAAATCGTTTAAATAATTAATATTACCTGTATATCTACATAAAATTAACAATTTATTATACAAATCATAATACTAACATATAAATTTGAGAAATTAGCTCCCAATAAATGTATTAAAAGGTAATTTCAATGAATATTCCTCAAAAAAGAAACATCATTACATTTTATATTAAATTCATTTTAGATAAAAAAACAATAAATAAATTAAAAATAATCAATACCTTATCAAAAATTAGTACCATATAAAATTATATAAACTCATTGTATTCCAGCCCCTTTAGTTTATTGATTCATCTCATGCATATTTATATCATTAGAATAAATAATTAGTCGTATCATGATTTAGTATATTAAAAAAATCAATGGATGATGAAAAATGGTCAGTGACTAGGGATTGAAGCATGTAAATCGGGTCTCCTCTATCTATTCATGATTACTTCTTACCTAGGAAAATCAAGTAGAAAAATAGACCATCATAGGTACAGACATTCCCTGATCTAGTAGATTTAGTTTAAACTACAATTATGTAACTATGGAAGATCTTCATATATAAAGAAACAAATATAAAAATATTGAGCATAATATATAGTGGGTTCTTAACATACAACCAATAATCTTCCCAATATATTTTAAAACACTATTAAAATCCTTTGATAGTCAAAAAATATGGACCTTCTAAAGATAATGAACTACCATTACTTGAATATCACCTTCAATAAATCTTTATCATACTATTCTTTCATGAAATTCATATATAATTCAATTTCATTTACATTACTTTGATAACTCCCTTCCCCTCGTTTTCTATGTAATGGGGCATTAGACATTCTCTGGTGGAATCAAAACTATCACAATACATGGTATGATATCTTAATTCCCCATTATCATGAATGAAACCTATAAATAATGATAGAAATAATTATTTCATATATATTCAAGGTGACCTATGGGATAAAAAAATAAACTATAATAATCCTTTTATTTGTTTCTCAAACTGCCACTAATATTTAAAGATAATAATCAAAAATACATGTTGGATTACAGTATACCGAACACCATCACATAAGATATTTTTTTTTTCAAAAGTATAATATATTTAAACCCCACCATATATTTTATTCATCAATAGATCCAAATAATTCTTATCCTAATATATATTAAATTACTAAGGTGATAAAACAAAAACAAATCTTGCAAAATATATGGAATTAAAATGATAGACTCATCAAAATCCATGGTTCTAATGGATTTGTAAATACACAATCCTTTTATTTTTTGGTTAATTCTCAAATAAATTTACCCATCTATATTTTTTAATAATTGGATAATCGTAAGGATGATAAACAATTAGGGTTTTAGAATGGTTCATTATAAAACTATATGGGGTATTCAATGGGGGGGGGGAACCCCTATATTATATAATGAAAAGATGGTTTGGAAATTGTATTCAATATATAATAAAACAACTTTCTTCTCAATGTGAAAACTCTCTCCATAAGAAACAATGACTCTTATAGAATTTTATTAGGGATAAATAATTTTTTAATTGATGTTTGAAACAATGAGTGTGAATAGAGAGCCCATTATTTTCTGGTTAGTGGAGTGTTTTTGGGGAAACTAAATAGATGAAAAAAAATTGTCTATAGATGATATTTTTCATTGGGATTCACTAAAATTCCTCTCTATGAGTTTTTGAATTTAAAAAAATATGTTTTTGATGGGAATCATAGATATTTCTATCAAAAAATCCTCATTAATTATAAATAGTTTATAATAATATCTCAAAAATATTAATAGTGAAAAATCATAGGTGGATTAATCTGAATAAAAATTATATTGTTTAATTGAAATAATAGTTCTAAAAATATCCCAAGGAGGTGAAATAACTATCGCGTGGAGGTTTAAAATGATTCTTAAAGAAAAAATCATTTCATGGAAGGATGTAAGTGGTCTTCATTTGAATCATAAAAGTTTTTATATGCCACTATTTGTGCAGAAATTTTCAAAATTAATTGTGTTGGTTTTGACCCTTCCTATATCTTTTGGGTTTCTTGCATTAAAATGAAAAAAATAATTGAAAATTAATGATAAAATGATGTTTTGTGGGTTTCTTAAATACATTATATAAGAAGATAGTGTTCATATAATTTATAACTCAAACACAGCCAATCAACCTTGATTGAATTGTTTATTTTTTGATGACTTATCGATAATAAAGTGATTAAAAATAAAAATTAAATTAATAATTTACATGGTTTGTCGCATATTTTTCTATGTGAATAAACTCAATCATGACAGACCTATTAAATAAAATTGATAGTTTGTGCTCTTTCTTGGCATTGGTGGATGAAATAACATAATTAAAATTATTTTCATGTTGAACATTCAAATGATTTATATATTCTAAATCATGACATGATAATAAAGAAAATTAATAAAAAAATTTGTTTATTCTAGCATCATGGTGAAAATTTATCTATTATAGATTTAAATGCTCATACTGATCCATTATACTCACTACCTCAACATATAAAAATAAATAATTGTTCTTGAAAATTATTTTTTAAATATATTTAATAAATTAATCAAAGAGAGTAAGAGATAATTTAATCAAGAAAATAAGAAACCATATTTTGAAGAATAATACTTCTAGATTAATGTTGATAAAATAATCTAATAAACCAAAATATTAATGGAAATAATATATGAGGTCCTGAACTGATCACTAGAATCTCTTTTCATATAATGCATTATAAATAAGTTTTTGTTCCTCTTAACAATCTCCTAGACGAAATTAACTTAAATTTTTGTTATTTTTATAATTAAAAAAATTTGATAACTTTATTAAAAAAAAATTGTGAATTAGAATCCACATTGACATTTTTGGATCTCAAACAAGCCATTATGAATTTTTTAAAAACTGGTTAAAAGAATAAAACATCCTTTTCAATCCTAATTTATATAATACAATCTTTTTAGAAAATAAATCATGCACTTGGTATACTTATCCATTCAAAAAAAAACATAATAATATGATATAATAAGAAAAGACATAGTGAATATAAAATAAAAAGTGAAAAACATGAAATAAATAATTCATTTTTCACATCAATATTCTAAAACATGTATACTTCTTAATATAATAATAACACGTATTAAAACAATCAATAAATAATAATTCCCAATTTAAATGTTTTTAAATATTATAACCTACATGGAATTCATTTCCAAAGAAAATAGTGGCATTATGCTGCCTCCACAATGACGAAGACACATTATAAAACAAAGAGAAAAGAAAAAATATTAACATCCCAAATTTAATTTGATACAAATAATTATAATTAGGAAATAATCACATTCAACAACCATGGATAAAACTGGCCTCAATTTGGGCTCATGAACCATAAGAATCAAGAATAAAAAAATCAAACACCCAAAATTAGGTTAGGGGTCATATGGGTAACATGAAAAACATGTAAGAGATGGAAAATCATAATGAAAAAACAAGAGGGAGAGTGGATAAGAGAATGAATACTAACTATAGGAGAGCACCCATGAAATCTAAAGGAAAGAAAACCAAATTCCATGCTTTGAGGAGGGTGGTATGTGTATATGGTTCTTCTTAAATGAAGCACATGACATGAATAAGAAGGGGATACGTATAAGATAAATTGAGAGTGGAAATGTTAAATGAAAATAAAATAATAATAATAATAATAACATTTCTTTATAAGGCCTCAACCACGGTTTTCAAACCATGTTCTATCTTTTCACTGACACTATAAGTTCTGGGTTGTTCCACATAGCAATGGTTCACAGTTTGGGAAATTGTGTTCTTTCCATGTGTTTCATCTCTATCATGTGACGGATGCACTAACACTATTTGTGCACAAATTCTACAAATCGTGCTCTCACAATGTACCTGATTAAAAACACAACTATTTAAAAAATTTAAAAAGATCAACCAATAATTTAGGATATAATTAAATATAATTTAATTTTTTAAATATAAATTAAATTAAATGGGTCAGAGTGTGAAAATTAATGGAAAGATAATGGTAATTAAGTCACAATGATGAGATAATTTTATATTATAGAAGAGGGTTTCAGGATATTTATATAATTGGAAAAAATAATCTGTGAAATAAATTTCTATATAATTATTATATAATTATTTATTTAAAATTTAAAAATATATGTACTAAAATATTATATTATATACATATAAAGAAATTATAAATAATTGAAATTAATTCTTCAATATTTACTAGTGTTCATTTGATAATATTTAATTATCCAAAATTAATAATCATTTATAATCTATATTATGTTAGGTATATATAATATATATCACAAACATATAAAATTTCAATGAACACATATGATTATTGGAATTTATTTAAGTAATTAAAATATATAATAGTTATTAATAATTATATATATATATATTCTATTTTGGTAAAATATTTTCTGTTTTAAATTATTTTATTAAAATTGTTATTTATAGTGACAAAAAATTTATTGGTAATAATTGTAATATAAATACTTTCATTTTTTGTAAAAAAGGTTAATTTTAATTTTATAAATAAATATATTTAAATATTGGTAAATTATTTGATACAATTAAATGATAAATATCCTCAAATGTATTCATTGTTAAAAAAAGTGTTTGTACCTAAAATCAATACAAATAAAAAATTATATAAGTTTTAATTTATCGTATTTTCCCAAAAATATATTATTTTTCAATAATTATTTTTTGGTATAAGTCATTTTATTATATTTTAAGAATTAAATTTATCACTTTTAATCCTTTTATTATGGAATGTGAGTTGCATACATGGATTTCCCTAATAAATGGGTGATAGGTACATCTAGATTAATACCCTTGTGTTGAAATCAGGATGGGTATTCACTATGAAAGAATTCAGTGAGGAAAAGTCATCGGATAACGTGATCAATATAACGAGTGTACGTAAATATTCGTTTATTTTTTTAGTAAGAGTAAATGTATGAATCTCGTGATATAGAGATAGTAGTTACAGTAAAAAGGATGTGTAAATACACATTCCAAAAATAAAAAATTCAAATAAAAAATAGCATAATACAAATGAAGTGCATGAAGAATGAGGAGAAAGAGAGAATCCTCTACCATGGGAGTGCACTTCTAAAATATTTGGAGGAAAATATTAATATAATAGAAACAACATGGGAGTTATTAATAGAGGGATATAGAGGTTAAATTCAAGATCAATGGGTTTTGAGTGATGATGATTGGGTAGTTGGATGGGTATTTATAGAAAAAGAGTAAGGAATTATTAATTAATTTCTAAATTTTTTTTTGACTATACATGATAAAATAATCAAAAGAACAAACATTAACAAAGGATTTTCATATGTTTTCTTCTAATGTGTAATGATTTTCAATTTTTTATAAATCTATGAACCAACATCTTAAAATAATACAATTTGTGTTGTGGAATTAAGCTATATTCATAATGAATTGATTTTAAAAACTTACATCATAATATAGGGTTTGGAGGATTCATTAAATTATTATTAAATTGATAATATATATTCAAAAAAATTAAATTTAACACATCTTGGATTCAATTTATACCATTTAGTAAATTACTTTTGTTCTATTATGATTTCATAATAAAAACTCAATATTTATAATGTATTTAAAATTTTTCCCAAAAAACTAAACTATCCTAGAATATTATGAAAATTATCCATTGGATAAATTATATATTATTATATCATCAAATATATATATTACATCAAAATATTTCTCTATAAAATATAATTTTTATCTAAAATGTAAATTCATCATTTATTGAAAGATACTGGTTTTTATTAAAGTTACTGTTTTCTAACACTTATGAATAGTATATTTAAATTTAATAAAAATATGATATTTTTTATTAAAATTGTTACTATTTAATAATATTATTATATGAAATGAAGTTTATTTAAATATTCATTAATTTTTCAAAAAAAAATTAATAAAACCAAATATTTTCCAAAAATACAAATTTGGTTTCATTGAATAAAAAATCTAATTTCCATCAACTAATATATAAAATTTTTAACATAAAATAATAATGTAATTGGATAATAAATATTAATTTCTTCCAAATAAATATTAAAAACTCATACTAATATGGTCTATATACATAACCTCTTATTGTAGCAATGTGCACCATAAGGGTATGTTGTACGACGATGGGGAATTCTTGGGATAGTTTAGTAAACTTGTTTTGTTTCATGATCCTAGTATTCTTGAAATTCTCCCATAAATAGTTTTTCTCAAAAATAATTTTTTTAATTTATTTTGGTTCTTGGTCGAGAGAAAATCCTAGATATTTCTTCTCCCTTATATTCTTTGATAAAAGGTATTTATAGTGAACAATCTTGTTGGATGAGGCTATGAATTCTTCGATCAATATTTATTGGACTTTATCATAACCCTTAATATATAGTTTTATTAATTATAAATATTCAATTACTACATTATAAGTGATTAAAATTCTTAATTCTTCTTTAAATCCAACAATCTAAATCCATCTTAAATAAAAAAATGTAGTTCTTTTGTTTTAATTAACTACGTCACTTAGTAAGTTTTAAATTAATTCCAAAAGGGAAATTAATTTATATATATTTGGTTTGTTAAAATATTGAAATTATGTATGATTTTAATAATTATACATTATTAATTATGTTATTATAGATCAATTATATTTAGAGGATATAGAAGAATAAATAAACATTTAAATAGTTAGGAAAGGAAATTACGTCTTCTTTAAGAGTCCTTCCTCGGATTCCACAATTAGCCTTCTTAGAATGTTATTAGTAGTATAAAATAATATCTATAACATTTATAAGTAAAATATGAATGGATTTGGGTATTTCTTGGTCTAGATTAGTGGCTTAATAGCTGTGTTGAAGAGATGAGAAGTGGTTCCCTCGTATATGTTAGGGGAGTAGAACTCATATAATTATTCAAAATTTTGAATCAATATAAAGTCCTATTCAAGGGCATGTGGAAAATATTAACCAAAAATTCATAGATAAATTATATATAACTAAATAAATCTCATTCAATAATAGTTATTCATGGGTTGGAGAAATTCTAAGCCTTAACATCTAGTAATACTCATTTAAAACCAAATATAAACATAACCAAAATAACATATTTTTTTGTGATATAGTAATAATAAAAACAAAAACATAGGGGATGCATTAAATAAATATGGAAATTACGATTCCAAATTTAGAAAAAAATTTATCATATTCAAAATTATACATTTCATAAATTATATTAAATTTAATTATGCAAAAATCATAAAAATCATATTTTAGGAAAATTCTTATTTTATGAACAAAACAATTCACCTTAATTACTAGTAATATAATGATTTAAATGATATTTTTTTCAAGATAATAAAAAATTAAAGTTTTTAGACTTTTATAAAAATTTAGAACATAATATAACCATCCCACCATTTAATTAAACTAGTACCTTGCCAGTGTATTTTCACGGCACATTTGATTACTAGTTTTTCTTTTAATAAGAGATTAGTTTTTATAAAAGTTGAGAAAAAATAGTATTGTTGAATAAATTTTAATTATATTATAATGGTGTATGATAATCGAATACGAATGCATAGAATATGAAGAAGAATTTCAAATAGTCGACAATGAAAAAACAGTGTAAAAGTGTATGAATCTTTAAATATTGAGTAAGAAAATTTGAATTCATTTTCAATTTTGATTATAATAACTATAATGCGGGAACTGAATGATAAAGGGAACTGAAAGAACGCCGTTAATAAAAGTTACAATGTTCATGTTAATGGAAGGAGGCAAAAGTATTGGGGGAGACATGCATAATGAGTTGAGAGAATTTTTTCTCATAGGTAGCGGTAGAGAATGTATTCGAGGATATCTTGATGACCATTGAAAATCCAACATTCCAGCAGATGGTAATTCCCTATCCATGTAATATACTATGGATTAAACATTTCAGCAGCCACAGCATCATCTTAGATGGTGTACTATAATTAAGGGTAGATTAATAAACAACTTCTGAAAATAAAAAATATCTTATTTTGACCTGAAACAGCCTACAGGTGATATCAAGCATGTTGGGATATGTAGAAGATCAGAACAGCCAGAAGAATGAACCCATGATGAGCAAGTGACAAAACGTTCTACCTCATCTACATCAGATTATACAAGAGCTGAAAATGAAAGAATATATCCATCAGGAGTGATATAATAGAGAGTGTTGCATTCATGATAAGATAGAAAATAAACACGGGATATTCTAATTAATCAGACCTGAAATTTTAATGTAGGTATGAGTAAATGAAATAGCATAAATTAAATTATATAAAAGTTGGGATGACCTACCCAAGGGGTAAATTAAACCTATATGAATGAATTAACTTGTTGGAGAGGACTAGGTTTTGGTGCACTGCACTTCCATACTGCCATTCTGCATACCTTGTTTTGGTGCACTGCACTGCCATTCCAAAACCTTGTTCCCCATACTATAAGCTTTGTCTGACATAGTTTATGATTCTTATAGGTGAAACAACAATAGTTGTTCCTATACAAAAAAACTTCATAAGCCTCAACCAATTCATCAACTATTACCAGTCATTCCTCCTCATGGAAACCTATGCTACACGCAACACCAATGATATTATTTTCAGTATTTCAAGGTAAATAATGTCAGAATATCTGTTTGTATTGGAAGCAGATTGTGAAAGATAATTTTGCAGTGATTTGATTGGCATACCTTATTTTGGTGAAAAGAAATTCATTCCTTGTGAACATGGTTGTGAAATTAAGTGTCCTAATCAAGAAACATTACAAAAATATGTAAATAAAAAAATGACCAACTACTATAAAATAAGGATACACCATGAAACACCAGATACACTGCTCTAAAATACATAATAATTTTCTCTTAAAATGATCCAAATGATCTATTAAAACAAAAGTACCACTTCTCAAACAAATTACATGTTCTACTACCCAAAAAAAATTCATGAAACACTGCTCAAAGAAAAAACATATTACACTACTCTAAAAGTTGATCCAATACTGAAATACAATACGTGATCTAGTACTCAATTAAAATACATGATCTACTACCGTAAAAAATGAACCACTTCTCTAAAACATGTAATGTCAGTTTCAGTAGAAGTAACTAAAAACATTTTGAAGTTAAATACTCAATTACCAATATAAAAACATTTCATTAAATTAAAGGTATTGTTGTACCTAGATTTTTAGCAGTGTGAAAGAATTATAGTGATGGAATAAGAATTAATAAACCAAGAGCTGATCACCTACACATTAATGAAATATGTTTACCTGTAGATACCTTAATATTTAAAAATAAGAATACATACTGTGTATGACTAATAAGGAAACACTTTAATAAGAAATCCATAAATATGAATAAGAAAACTGTTAAAATGGTACGTATAAGAATTTGGGAAACACATCAATAAGAATTCTTGAAATATCTATATATGATGAATAGGGAAACAGTTGCACCTAAAATATCTGGCATTAGTTATGTTTCAGAAAACATTAAGAAATTAAATATGTTTCAGTGTCATATTAATGTAAGTGCACTGAACTATTATCTAAAATAAATTCATTGACATGGTCTGTCACCTCAAGAGAAGACCCAGCACCAAAAGACACGTTAAACCCCAGCACCACCAAACAATAGTTGTCCTACCAACATGCATCTGCCCAACTATGTAAAGAATATTGTTATAATAATTTGAAGGTAATTGATGTAGTTGAAATCAAATAAGAACATATCATATATTTAACAGTTTAATGTTATAGATTTGAAGAACTGTACATACCTGAGTAGATGATATATCTTAGGTAGAAGTAGTCAATCCTATGGAAATGTTGGAACTTAAAGGTGAAGACCTACCAGCAAAGTCACATATGATCATGCATGATAATGCAAGCTGTCAGAAGGAAATTTTATTCTGTATGCATGATAATATAATATAAAAGATAAATGAAATTTTAGTACATGATAATTCAATATGAACTTCAACATAAACTACAATATGAAGTTATATTGAAACAGCTATAAAAATAGAGATGTAAACTATAATTTTAGTACATCATAAACTAATATAAAGTGAAATATAAAATCCAATATAAATGGAAGTATAATGTAATATAGAATGCAGGTCTAGTTTAAAGTGGAATATAAAGTGAAATATAAAATCCTTATATGTATGATTTTCCAATGAAAAGTAAAATATTACGATGGCATTTATATTATTGTTATCATAGCAGAGAAGCTAAACAATGGAATGCAGTTGTTCGAAAATTGAAATTCATTAAAATAAAGTCTTACCTTGAATGTGATATTCATCGCATAAATGGGTGGAGTTAGAGTTCTAGAAAATTTTCCAAAAAAGGATTCATACATCGCATCATCAAACATGATCCATGTACACATATCTAAGTGTTGGGGAAGCTCCAATGAACCCAAAAAATCAAAACTATTTTCCTCTGTATTTCTTCCATAAAAAAGGTAAACCACACATGCTGAATTTAATATTGTCTTAAAATAAAAAATTAGAAATAGAAAATATAAATAGTTGAAGTAACGGCAAAATTCACTCAGAGATATGCTAACAGAACAATATAAGGGTTACATAAAATATATTCAATTCCATCAAACGAACAGAATGTTTGACGTCTACAAAAAGATGGCAGGATAACTGAAATATTGTTTTAGTAATAAAAAATTGTTTGACAACAAATACAAAGAACCATATTGGAAACATCTGCAGATAAGTCATGCACACTACAGACGGTGTCAGGAAAATGCTCAAACAACAGCCTCGATAGACCCTAGTATCAGCACTTAATTGATGCAGTCAGTCCCCTTGTGCTCACTTTTCTATCTATTCTACGTCGAGGTGAGTACCATGACTTCATGTTCTTGGGTTGTCTTAACATATCATCATATTATGTGGAATCTGTTCTTCATTTTCAAAATCAGATAGGAGGTTTTTCTACATGTAGAATAATTTCACTTTAATATGTAGGTAACATTTACTAAGATGTGTAATTGGTGAAACAGATGAAAAAAGTGTCTAATAATAATGAATATTTGTCTTCCATTCTAGAAATATTATAATAGTTATTCTAGGTAAGATTATTTTACTTGAGTAGATGAAATATATGACCCCAATACAGCTATTCTTGAGCTACCATAAGAAGCAGAACACCCGTCATCATGATGATTCTACAAGTGGAAGACGAAAAGAGTATTAAATGATGGTGTTTCATTATTTGGTTTATATAAATTGAATTAATTTAAATGAAAAGCACCATGATATTTTCAATCCCACTACCCAACTCTGAAGATCCACTACTCTGATGTGTCTGTGTTGTCACAAATATAACAAATAAGTTGTATATAATATGTGGTATAGTATGTTAAGAGTGCTATAAATTTTTACCTCTATTTTCTAAAAGGTTTCACTAAAGCTACGAATGTACATATCATTATCATTGATATAAAGTACTTTGTAGCTATTCTTTTCAAATGAATGATAAGGGTTTTTAATATTAAAAGTAGTTACATCAATTGAGAATAAATAATTCTTTGACTTGAATACTACCAACTGATAAAGGAAACCATACTCATCATCATCCTAATTTAAAAAAGATAACAAATTTCAGTTATCAGATAGAAGAAATAAGATTAGATTTTATAATAATATGATGTTACCTATATCATAGAATCTCTTAAATTTGTAGTTGTTTCATGTATGAACTGCATAACTTGTTTTTCGAACATAACAGCTGAAAATGAGCCTGCCTTATCGGAAACTATGAGATGTACCCTAAATCTATTCAATATATTTTTAAGATTTCATAATGAGTGGAAAAAAGTGTATCCCATCAGTAGCACCATGTTGTAATGTTAGAATATTTTAAAATCAAAGAGTTTCTAACCTAGAAGTGGTAGTAGTTGGAGATATTTTTCATTTGTGGCACCATAATCTTTAATCTAAACTATGAACTTTTTTCATGCAAGAGTCATAGGACTCATAAAACCAGCTATGGGTGCTTTGAATTTTTTTGAACTATTTCTGAAATTAAACATCTTGTAGGCTATAATACATTGGGTACATTAAACAATATTTAATGAAACAAAGAACAAGTTGAATGTAAAAGTAACTGAATATTAACATTTGATAAGAACACATTACTTACATGTTCTACATTCTTGACATCATCAATTTACTTTTTGTTACTCCATTATTGTACTTCTGTAGAGGGGTCTATATTCCCTGATGGTGGACTATGTAACTGGGATGGCAATATAAACCCGAACCTACAGACATCCATAATTAAAAAAAACGGGCATCATATAATTTATTATAGAAATGAACAACAAATAACATAGAACTAAATATACTTAAATATTTACAATACATACTAAACCTGTGTCTAAAATTGTCAGCTTTTGCAATGTTCAGGTTGTATAAAGTCTTTGTTGCTTGAATAGTAGTTGTCACAATAACAGCTCCTTTAAAATATGATAAAACAGTTTTAAGCAACCTACGGTTGAAGATACATATAAAAGAAATTGATGTTCTAACAAAAAAACATGTTAATTGTGGATAGATACTATACTGCTTAATTTTTTAACCCAGACGAGTTGTAAGATAAAAATGTTAGGTGAGTCCTTCCGTTGATCCAAATAAGATGACATTTCCGTAGCATAATTGCCTCATAAGCTGCAGTGAACTTGCAAACATCTGTAAGGAAAAAACATTCATTGTTTTTAAATTTCATATAAATTTCCCATGTCACAGTTATAAAATTTTTAAATCCCTTGTCATCCTCAAGAATAATATTCATCCTAAGGCTCGAATTGCCCATTGATTGTACTGGATGGGAGTATCGCAGAAGCCCAATGATTTCTAAACCATAAAAAACAGGAAGAAAAACAGTGAAGGGGAATTAGATTGATTTGGAAAACACTATCTTGATGACTATGAAATCCTTGAATATAGAACTATATCAATGCACTATAGTGTAATTATACCTATTATATTATCTTCTGGTATAGTCCTTTGAGCATTGTCATTAAATGAAGTGAAATTAAAACTGAACAGAGGGAGTTTTGAATCATAAGGACGAGGAAATTTTGTTGATGTGAATAGAAATCAGCATGCATGTCGAGTTGCCAAGTAATATCCTTGATTTTGAGAAATTTTAATGTTTTTAATATAATTGCATAATCCTTCACGCACGAGATCTTTGAACTTACAGATAAGCTAACAGTTAGTAATTGAACATTGTACCTTCGTTCCCTGAAAATAGTAAATATATTGGTGGTTTTAATAGAGATATAATATTTGAAATAAGACATAGATATTAATTAACTTATTTCACTGCAGTAAGATAACAAAAATAAGGTTTTTTTTAGAAACATGGACCTATGTATCTCCAAGTACGAAATCGATAGTAACAACATTGTTGGAGTTTTTAGATGAATAATTACACCAGATTTTTAACACACGTACATGTATCTTTAGAGTTTCATTTGACTCTGGAGAATTCTCACACAATGGGGTCATTGATCTGGACATCAGTTTGTTATTTTGTACATTAAAAATTAGTATAGAAAGATAACTAAATCATAAGATAAAAAAGGATCAGAGTTATAGATATCACATTATATAGAAAAATTAAAATATGAATAGATAAATTTAAATGATACCTAGGACAGGTTATCAATGATTTCTTTGTAGAAAATATTGTGTGTGCAATCAGCAGCTATGTTATGGCTGTATTTAACTCTTATTTTCAAACCATTCGGTGAGCTGACCCTAGACACAACCACATATAATTGACCATGCAAGAAGACAGGCCTACATAGAAATAACCCATCTGAAGATAAGGATTGACCTTGACTCTTATTAATATTCATTTAATAAAAAACTATCAAAGGATATTGTCATCTTTGTAATTTGAAAGGCCATATAACATCAGATTTTGTCATAGTTAATCATGGAATGAATACACAATACCTCGAATAACAGCCAGTTAAAATTTTTGCTCTGATGATATGGTCTCCCAAGTGTGTAACAATAATGCGAGTGCCATTACTGAGACTAACTGATTGATCCACATTTCTTAACAACATGACATGAACACCAATATTCAGAATAATTTTATGTGTTTCCAATCTAGAGATATTAATACCATTTAAAACCTCAGATGTGTATATATTTGCAGGCCTATCTAAATCAAAAATTTCATTGAAAACACTGTCATAGCTGAAGTAGTCTCTGCTTTCTGCATTTGAGAGAGATATCATGTAGTCATTTATTTCTTGAACAATATCACATGTTGGATCTAGAATATCTTTGTCATTTAGATAGAAGAAAACATCGTAATGGTCTATGAAAGCAGGATATGTGAAGTCTACCATTTCTTCCAATGCATTATTGGTTTATTTCAGAAGATAATTTTCTGGTATATGAATTACTGATTCACCATCATCAGGTTGTCATGTGTTACCATCACCAATATCTAAACCCACTTTGAAAAGGTTTTTAAGTCATCAAAATTGGTATTGGCAGTCCCAGATTGCAGTTGCATGTTTTTTGTTAGAGTTAAAACTCTACATTGTTTCCAAAGATACGATGATTTAATACTTGTAAGAAAAATGTAATTTTTTTTCCACCTGGAATAACTGGTAATATTTGACGGAAATATCCACCCAATACAACTGTGATTCCTCCAAACGGTAAATATGTAACATTGAGAATTTTAGTTTTCATTATATCTCTTAGAGTACAGTCCAGAGCCTCAAAACTATACTTGTGAACCATGGATGCCTCATCCCGAATAATTAGTTTCGTAACATGTAATAGCTTGGCTAACTCACTCCCTTGTTTAATACTGAAAAAATATTGCTCATTAATAAAGATTGGAATACAAAATTTATAATGTGCCATCCTTCCACCAAGAAGAAGTAGTGATGTTATTCCACTTGAAGCTACTGCTAGAAAAATACTGCCCTCTGATCACAGCAAAGATGGGAGTACTCTCCAAATAAATGTTTTAACAGTCCCTTTGTATCCACGAAAGAAGAAGATACCCCCCCCACACACACAGCTGATATTGAAGACAAAATGACATTGATCACATTTTTTTGTTCATTGGAAAGCATACCCTCTAATTTAATGTAATCATTTCAAAGACCCTATCTGTTGTAGTTCAGTTCCTCTGCAATTGAACGATTTGTAACAGTGTCAATTATAGATTCTGGAAGAGGCATAGGGGGAAAAATCTAAAGAGACCTACCATTGCTTCGTAAAATTCCGTCTATTTCTTGCAGAGAAAACATGTGCCTCTGTTATTCAGTTAGAGTGAGATCTATATAAAATTTGAAACATTTAAAGAGATGTCTAAATGAAATTGTAAAAACCTAATTAAAAAATGTTGAGTAAACAAATACCATTATAAAATAGAATGAAATGATAATGTAAATTCAATTTGGAGAATTAATTTTTCTTACCTTCAAAATTTGTATTTAAATTGTTCAGCATTAGAATGCGGGATGGTTTCTCAAAATTATGAAAGATTGAAGTCACATATTTTTTGACCGACACTGTTATAAAAATTTGGAGTAATAATATAGACATTAGTTCTAACTGCATTACATACACTAAACAACAATTTTCAATCAATCATAGAAATATGCAGACATATAGAGAATGCTATAAATACATAAGCAGTAGAACCCTTTGGTTGTAACATAGAAATACACAGAATCATTGATAGTACATGATAGGGACTACTAAAAATGCATGACATACATGCAGTTTTTTATATAACTATGCAGAAACATTTACAGATCATAACATGGACTAAAAAAAATTTAAAGAAGTGTGTGAAAACAAGCATGCAGAACCATGTCATTTATAGTTTTGCAAATACATGCAGTTATTTATTGTATAATAATGTCTTTGGTATACTTTATTGATATATTTCAATATCCATATGTAAACAGTAATGTATGAGTACATATCAAATTATTACAGATGCTAGAGACAGTGAAGTAATTAAAAAATGACAGATACTACACAGAACACTTGAGTGTTATTATATAATCCAGCTATAACCATGTCAAATAAAAGTATACGAAAGTGTCTACCATTTGATATTTGTTCACCTAGGAAATATTTTTCAAATATAGATGTGGTTATCAATATAAAAATTGTTACAGTAATAGCTACATGGATTCTTTAAACTAACAGCTCGCAGATGCAATGATAGTGTTAGTGATGTTAATAGGTTTCTGGAAGAGTAAATAGATTTGTATAAAATGAAGAAATAAAACATTAATGTAATGATGTAGTTGAAAAAGGTGGTTGATAATTTGAAACGTACCTTGCATTTGAAGACTTGGTCTTGCAAAATATAAGATATCTTTAGAGAGAATATTGCAATTTTCATTCCAAACTATATTAGGCTGAGAAATGTTATTTGATATTAGCATGCTTGAAAATAGTTTGCATAGACAGTGGCCCATTCCCTATACTAAGACCTCTTTAATAGAATCTATGAATTCTCAGTCAACCACTAGTAGACCCATAGCAGAACATGCCTCCATGAAAGTTCCATAAATAATGTCATTGATAGTTTTAAAATCCTCATATGATGTGGAACCTCTTATTTTTTATAGAAGGATCTACGGGTAGTATATCTCTCCAGTTGTAGGAGGCACATAGTAGAGTCAACCAATATTAAAACCTTGTTTCTGGGGATGTCAATGGAGGCAAATAGTAGAGTCAACCAATACTAAAACCTTGTTTCTGGGGATGCCAATTCTTTTCTTGACTATGGAAGACGAACCTAGTCGGGTATTCTGTGAAAGTAAAACATCTACCTTCTGGGAATTCCATATTTTATTTAAACCAAGACGTGAACATTGTTTCAGCAACATTTACATCTGTTAGGACATCTTTAATTCTGTCATTGTCTCTATATGTCATAGTATGTTGCCCCGGTAAATGATAATGTAGCATGTCGATAGGTGGATATCTGTAATGAATATCGTAAGGGAAGATCTTCCAAGACATCTCACAAGGTGATATGTAGTGAAAATCATAATACATATTTTTTCATCAATAGTGTTGTCTAATAAGTCTTTGATATTGGTTTCATATAGTGATGTCGTTACACTATCATTTCCCTTGCTTATATATTAAAGGAGATACTTGATAGAAGATGACTGGTCCCAGACCTCAATATTTATATGTGCTTGATACCTGAGTAGAAAAACTGGATTGTATGGTACCAAAAAAAGATTATCCAACTCAACTCCATTTTTATGAATTGATCTGCCATTATCCCTTCTACGATATATCACATGACCATCGTCATCTAACGTTGTTTCTCCAAAAAATTTCTTAGGAATAAACTTAGATCATTTTCAATTTTTCCTACTAGGAGAAGAACGTCTGGCATCTCCACAAGGGTAGTGGAGTATATAGTTTTTAACATCTTCATGTAGTGTTGGGTAGGAAATTTTATATGGAATCTCAGCATAAGCTGCTCTATTAACATATGATGGAGTGATAAGTTTGTTTTCATGACAATGAAAAAATAAAATGTGGACATGCGACAAACCTTGTTTTTGGAATTCAATGGTTCGAAAAACTATAATGGAAAAAAAATATTACGTCTGGTTAGTATTAGGTGATGTAATAAGAATGAATAACGTGAAAAAAAATAAACTATAATAATATATCTTATTAGTTAAACATAATGAACTGTAAAAAATGATCTTACCTGCCCTTGATTCTCAAAATATACAATGTTATCTTAAATCTTTTAGAAGATGATCAACCTTTATATTGAATACTTGAGATAGTAATTGTGGACAGCCAGCTGGACGAAGATTCTTTTGTGTAACAAATCTACAAATTTCTAGTCACATTGGGTTACATTTAAACGTAAAGAACATATCTGGATACCCTACCCAATTACAAATTGACATTGAATCCTGATAATTTTGATTCATATATCTTGGACCACCAGTAAAAGAAGAGGGAAAAATGATTCGCTTCCCGCAAGAGGACCCTTCTCGGTCACCTCGAAGGAATTCATCTTGCAATCCATTGTATAGGTCGACCCACGACCGCTTCTGGTTGAAAAAAAATATATAATAGTCTCTGAGACTCAATCATTGTGTAAGCATCGATGAAAAATTGTTGCAGTAGTCTTCTGGAATGTAGCAAAGTGGATGGTTCGATGTCACTGAATTGCAAGTGAAAAGAGAAATATTCTCTCATTGTAAACTTTTTTAGCTTAGCATTGGTAGTGAACGTAGTTGTTCGATTTATTACGTTGTCAACATATCCATCTTGGCCACTAGAGAAAATCAATGGATACTATAATGGCATATACAAAGGGTGAAACTCATCAATTCGTTGCAATGCACCACATTTGGTTTTAATGATGATGTCATGTTATTGATTTAGATCTTCATCATCTCCGATAATAAGCATGGAAATTTCAGATGTTGTCGGTAAGTTATGTGTTGCCTCATTTGTATGTCTTTTCTTAAGCAGGTGTAGCTTTATGTTCGGAACATCTTGACGATTAAGGACATATTATGCTGATATGAACTGTTTAGATAAAGCATTGATCATATGTAGCATATGTTGCAACTTCTCAACAATACCAAAGTTAATAACCGATTGATGATTTCTTCCATCATAGCTGGAAGAGATATATGTGTCAGAAAAATACAATGAAATGCATCAGATTTATATTCATAGAAATGAATTTCAGAAATACCTCATACTACTAACACTATTCTAGCACTCATGTTCTGTGTCAAACACGTATAGTTTGGAAAACCTTGGGGGATGTCCTTTTACCAGACACAAACAACCTATGCGATGGTAGTTCTGTCCATTTATTCTGAATATAGTTGGGGCTCTACCGTTGTTCAAAGACCTATCACCCTTCCCACCCAAAGATGTGAATGCAAACATAGAATTATAAAGATTCATATGCTCTCGTAAAGCTCGTTCTTTTGAAGAATTTCGATTGGAAACCGACATTTGTAGGTATGGAGGAGGTGACGGGAGAAAATCCAAAGCAATATTTCCCAGAGAGCAGCAGAGAGAAAATCGTTAGGTTTATTGGTTGTTGCATTTCCTATTTCTCTTGTCATACCACATAATAGAGTGACAATACTGGCATACATATATGAGGTCTTCGATATCTGGTTATCATGAATGTTGGGGAAAAGTTTAATAAAAAAATATGCAATTTTCAAGGACTGTACTCGAATAGTATATGATTTATGACATTAATAATGTCGAAGTACTAAAATCAATAACCTGTGTCCTCCGCAATGTCCATTTCTAATTTGTTTCCTACAGAAGTGGATGAAATGTAAATATGGTGTGTGATATTCTGTATAGAATTTAATTATATTTGAATATCAATTGGTTAGTCAACAAACCTATGGAGTGTGCAGTTGTGCTGACGAAATTTGTATTTTTTGAAGACGTTGCTGAAATATGTGAAGGAAAATATTGTTGAATAGAATATCACGGTATAGAAACATTAATTAGTTATAATAAAAAATGAATAAATCTATATTAATGCATAAAAAACTTATAACATACCTGTCAATGATGCAGTAGTGTACTACTGTACATCAATATTTGGAAGACATAATCTGTACATAGAGGATAGAGTAAGAACTGATATTTAATTCACATGTCAAATTTAAGTGTATTAGTCATGCATACTATGTCGAGTTGAGTACTAAAGATTCAATAAAATTGTTTTCCTCCTTTACCAGACCTAAAGGAAAAAGTGACAGAAGTGTTAGATGCTCTGTAATTAAACGTTTGACCCGTATTATGGTCATAATAGTTCAGAGACAGTAGACTTACTAAAAGGTACATGACAGAGGATGTGATGTATCTTTTTTCGTTTGTTTTTTCCAGCAATCATTGTTGACTCGGTACGACTTGCACATGGTACTACGAACAAAGAAGTAACAAATGATGAGTAGTATTAGTTAGTTGGAAACCATAATATTTTTATAGAATTTGTCAAATGAACATACTATTAACAGATAGATGTGACAATGGTAATCTTTAGATTGTATGTTCGACGCCATTTTCTAATAGTGGCTGAATAATTGGACTGCTGGTGCACACGGTAGAAAGAATTGGAGAACCTACAGTACACAACAGCATTATTACTAAAATTATTGACATGAAACTCATATAATGATAGGTGTAGAGTTAGTAATTAAGTTATTCTAAAACTAAGACAGCACTCAAAATTTTCTTGATGTTGTTGCATGAGTAATCTTATGTGGATCCTTGATTCTCTAGAGTGGAAGGGGTATGCATGGTTTTGTTGGTTTTCATTGTACGAAATTGTCTAGGTGGCATGAAAAGAATATATTATGAACATTTTATAATTGAATATAAAATACCTATAAATAGGCAAACAATTATTTTACTATTTAAATTTGAAGATCAGTTTTAATGTTTAATATTAACACAGTAGACAGGAAAATGTTTACTGGAGCATCTATACATTAAAATACAAGTCTTTATTTAATGTAATGATAATGTAATGGTAAAAATAATTTACAAATATTGGTTTTAAATCACATTTAGGAAGTGATACCTTTGTGAAACAATTTTATGCCCCTTAGATGAAAGACTCAAAAGGTTGTTGTCAAAGTAGTCATATATTATCACCGACAAGACTGCAACTATTTGTGTTAAGTATCAATGATGAAATGGAGAAATCAAATATGCCACATATCCAAATATAGTATACGTGGAAGGAATATTAGTTAATGGTAATTCAAAAAAACAAATATCTATCTAATAAATTTATCTTACAATGTCACGTGGGATTGCTATTTCTATATACTTGAGAATAAAATAAGTACGCAAGAAATGGTGAGTGCATAATAAATAAGGAACTATTTCATAGTAGCTTCCATACAAGTATCAAAATATTACACATTGGTATGTGCTATTATATATTGTAGAAGGAAGAGGCCATGTACTGATTAAGTTGTAGAAATCCAAAATCGGGCTAAAAAATAGAGACCCAATGGTTGTTGAAAACAGATATAGTCTTATTACAATCACAATAAACATGTAAAAGATGCAGTGCAGAGTGAAAAAAATACGTTACATTGATATTAGACAAAATATCCATATGGAATACACTGAAACCCTACTTGAGAGGTCGGAGATGAAATAGGAGACGAGGTTTGGGATGTCAATGATTGTATACCCGAGGTCGTTTTCTAGGCCGGGGATGGTAACAGTGATGCTTTCGGGGACAGAATGCTGGAGTAGATGACCAGAATCATCGATCGGTGTATTGATTCTTTCTTTTTCAAAACCATACTCATGCCCTGACAACATGGGACAGAAAGCGATCTACTAGGAATGCCTTGAGCGGAGAGAAGTGATTGATATAAAGGGAGATGAGGTATCAGATGTTATTGGAGATGAATTGGAGGACGATATGTGGAGGGATATTAGCGGAATCGAACAACAGTGTATTGAACTGAGCTTCTTGGAAACCATAACCACTGCTGGAAAACCAGGTCTACTGAACAAGCATAATGGAAGGCTAAGAGCTCGTAGAGATGATTTAGGATGAGGTCCGCGAATGAATGTAGTTTAGTCGAAACCCTAAGCCCGGATAGAGGAGTAGGTAAAGAGAGTGACCCGGAAGGTCGGCCTCGAGCTCGGAGAAATCATATCAGAAGATCAGCCCGATAGGCTGGGGGTATTTGTGGGAAGAATTTTGTTTTGGTGTTTTGGATGTTTGTGGAGGTGACACATCAGGCTAGAGGAACCCAACTTTAGTATATATAGTGGATGAAAAGATCTAAAAATATTTTTTATGTTTAATTAAATATAATGTATGTTCTAAAACATCTAGCGTGGGATCCCCAATTAAAAATTATATTTTAAAATAAATTATTTACCTTTGTAAACTTATGCTTGGTTAATGAAAGCATACATAGTATGATAATGACAATTGTTAAATATGTTTTTTTGGTTATCCCATTCTTTTAATGTTGTTGTACCTTTACCGGGGTGGAAAATGTTTACCAAGGCTACTACTAATGATGATAAAAACTAAAAGAAACCTATTTTAAAAATATGAACCTCTTAATTATAAATATTGAATCCATTTTTTAAAATTTTATTTTTTCATGATTCAGAAATAATTTTGAACCCAAATGTGTAAAATGAAATTAAAATTGATTCTTTGAAAAATGAGTTTTTAAGTAGAAAAAAAGATTTATTCTTATCCCATTAATAGTAAAAACCATTTTATGAATATTAAAATTTATTTTTCATTATATAATCTATTAATATAGATAAATTCATTCATAAATGTATGTTTTTTTAATATATATAGATAAATAAACATTATTAGTATAAATAAAGTTTTATGAGAAATATCAATTTTTCATTCAAATGATATTATATTAATTTCTAACCAATTCGTGATTTATGTTTGAATTATAACTAATTTATTTAAATATATTATTATAATAATTAAATTAAGTTATTTTCTATAGTGATAAATATATTTTGTTTAGAAAAAAATACATACACCCAGAATTTATAAACTATCTATAATATATTTTACGTAGCTTCCTCAAATTGAATAATTCACCGGAAAAACATTTAAGTGGTTAGTGTTCTTACTTCGAAATAGTTTCTCTCTATAATATATAATAAAATATAGTTATTACACATAAGAAATATAATATTCCAAATATATAAATTTTTAATCTAGTTCATATGAAGGATCAGGCATGTACTTCCTCAAATGTGATATATATAACAAATCTTTAACTTGACAGTGATTCGGTGGATCACAAAGCGATAAGAAACCATCCTGATATGATCAATAATATAGAAATGGAAAATATATCTAGGGATCATCTTCACCTTATTTATTTTTCTTATAACATTATTATATAAATATATTTTTAGGAATACTATTTCAATATCATTCAAGTTTTTATCCCAATAAGAATATGAAAAAATAACTTGTATATATACTATGAGAAACCAGTATGTGCTATTATAAGGATGTAATATTTTCTACTATTTTCCCAACAACCACATTTCAAAATATTTTTCATTATCTAACTACATCACAATTCATTTTATTTCTACACATCCTTCCATAGAGGGCTTCACAAGGTCCCCTCTGAATGATTGATTGAAAGTTATTTTCCTAGGAAACTTTGACCAAATGAATTTATTTTTCTAAACTACCTTTCAAATCCATGGAATTAGATATCAACACAACTTATATGGTTTGAATAATCTTCTCAGACAAACAATTTATCTACTGATGACATGAAATATTATTCTCTATCCCACATTCAATTCCTTGTGTATATTTCACTAGAACGTCTTGGTATACCTAAGATCCTGTTCATATATAATATAAATGTTGTTGTCTAAGAAACCTTACCAATATATTAATTTTTATATAGAAAATTTTATCAAGTGGTAAAAATTATCTAATGGAAATAAAATTTGTTTATTTATTAATGTGATTGAAAAAAACCCCAAAGATCATTATAGACTTTAGGTGTTTTTAGGAGTTCTATTTTAAAATCATGGGTAATTGTTTCCCAATCATAATAAGGTATGTCTAGTTTATTTAGAAATAAATTAATATTTTTTCTATAAACCATAACTTTCAAAATTTTGAATCATCGAGATACATAGTCTACAATATATATATTCAATTTATTCAACTGGAAATACAATTTTATATCTCAATACATCATTGTACTACCATTATAAATAGTGAATGATGAACTATGAACATCCTCCAATATGTCCACATAAAATTTTAGAATTTATAGGACACACATGCAATTCATGAACCATTTTATTCCATAAATTTTGTTATTTAACTCAATAACATTTTTCATGATCCTATGTGGTTCAACATCCTACTTGAGTACCTCATTAATCCCCAATTTGATAGATGTGTGAACATTAATATATCAAACATATTCAATATTCCCATTCATCTTGATTTTAAGACCCATATTCTATAAATCCGTAAATGTTGGATTTCTTTCCATCCCCATAATTGAATAACTAGCATGATCCATTTGAAAAAGATCACCAGCCACTTTCTTTTCCTTCCTTGGGGTAAAAGTGAACTAAGGAGACATAATATTTAATTGGCTCATATCATCAACATTGGATCATATGAAAAAAATTAAAAATATATAAACATTGTGTTTTTTATTCATATATATCTGACACTATTCACTATAATGATAATTCCTCTATATTTTCAATGTAAAAACCACCAATACATGTTGGAAAACATGATTCTGGTAAATTTTCTCTAGAATTATAAATTGGAATGATGAATAAGCATTCACAGTATAATTATAAAAGAGGTTAAATCCATGTCCCTTGTTTTATAGATCACTATAAACCAGAAACCTCTCTCAATGACTTGGTACTGTGAGCACATGGGTGATTAACAAATATGTTTTTAGCTCCATGAAATTTTCATAACATTAATTTATGTCACAACCCGTCCTCAGGGCCCATTCCATGACTACTCCAAGCTCTCCATCCATAGGCCAGGGGCTAGTGACTAGCACTGAATGTGAATCCCTGATAATAAGGGAAGGCATTGCCTTTTAAATTGTAACTCACGCAGACTAAACAGAAGCAGTAGAAGAAACAAGAAATAAAATAGAAATGGAAAGTGTGTTGAAATTATGTGGGCTAGAATACAAACCCAACTAAACAAAAAGTACAAGTACAAGTAAAAAAAGTAATAACCTCCTGGATCATCCACCGAGGAATCATACATGATGGTAGGTATAATACTCGAACAACGCGTCCCTATGGTACATTCCATCTAGTCCAACTCTGAGGAGCCTCCTGTCTATCACCCTTAGCCTTGACCACTGATGTCTGTCGTTTTCACAGAAAACAACAAGGTGTGGGCGAAGCCCGTGCAGGGGTGAGTATAACAATACTCAGTAGGGGACTTCGAGACCCCCAAATCTCTCCCAGAATCCATTAAGTATAAACCATATAATAAAGATACAATCACAAAGTCTCAACCAACCCTACCTAGGTATATTCCCATACATATACCTAAGTTACCAATCACAGTCCAGCTCCAACTCTCGATCCCAAGCACAAACCATTCCACAAAAGAAGTAATGTCATTCACCATGATGATAATGGTTGAAAGAAATAACTCATCTCAAATAGGTATACATATTTTGTAGAGTGAGAGAGATGATTAGATGTAGTCAATGATTCATCTATGTTGTCGGAACCACACAAGATACAGGACCAGCTAAGCTGTTGGACCCACATAGGAGACAGGACCAGCTATTCATTCGGACCCACACAGGATACAGGAACCGAAGTTAGAACTATTGGACCTACAAAGGATCCAAGGACAGTAGTCACCACTTTCGATCCCACAGAGGATTCCGGTAAAGTAGTCATTGCTGTCAAACCCACGGAGGATTCTGGTACAATATCATCACAGCCAGCCCTAGAGTTCCCGTATACAGCACGCTCGATTCCGGGAGGGTCAGCTCCTTGATCCAAGTGTTGATACATCAATTATCACGAAGTCTCTAGTTGATGTATCCTGTAGTTCTATCTCATAAAAAGGAACCCAACATGACAGAGGACACGTCAATTGAATGCCCGATCTGTGAGTCATTAGCATTTTCATTCCATGGGCCCGGTTTGTTTTTAGGTTCAAACCAACCCGACCATATCCCAACTATGTACAAAGCTCAAGTGGGGTATTCCAATGGTGCCGTCTCGCTCTAATATTTCCATTTTTGTAGATGTTTCATCCATCGGACACCCGTATCCAATGATACGGGCTAAAAGGTGTGAATAGCCATATCATGTCCGGGTCCGGTCCAACCCAGTCGGAGCGACCCGGCCCGACCCAGTCCGAGGGTCCGACCCGGACTGAAGAAATGTCACAGACTGAGGGGAATGCCTGGCCCGAGGTTGGCCCGGCCTGAGGGCGGACCATCTCGAGGGTTGTCCGGCCTGGTCGTTCCAGGGGGGAGGCGCGCGCCTCCTGGAACCCGAACGGATTAACCGTTTGGGTAGAATCGAACCAATGCTCGGTGGTTCCGGTCTAGCCCACGCGGGACCCGAAGAGGTCCCCCACCTCTCGGCTAGCCACTCTGCATCACCGGTGTGGCGCGACAGTGCCTCACCCTCTGCCGCGGCCCGGACTGGCCGCGGTTTCGCATCGCCGGCATGGCCCAATGACATCGTGCTTCCTTCGTTGTGACCCACCCAGACCGCCACCATTCTTCGGTGTGGTGTGATGGCACTACACCCTTCTGGCTTCGCCTTGGCCCTCTTGGTCGTGTCTTTTCTTTGGATGGCATGACGGTGGCCCTTGTGATGCCAACCTCTTCCGTAATCTGCCTCCGTCATCAACACAATGAGAACAACAACAAGGGGGGAGAGTCAGACTGTGTTCGTGCAGTCCGAGCCCTCCTCATTACATTGTTAACATTTGGAATCTAGGGCACAACACACAATGATGAAATGAGGGTATACCTCATACAAAAAAATAATCCAATTTCCCCCTACCTCGATTCAAAGTACGTTGTCGAAGTCGAGGAAAGAGGGAAAACATAGATTTTTTGACGTTGGGAAATGTCTGAAGATGAAACGTCATCAAAGTTATTCACGGGCGGCTCCTTCTATTATGGTTTGGATGAATATCGAAGATGGTATCATCGTTCTTCGGGGATGAGGAGCATTCTTTGTCGAGAGGATGATGTTCTTCCAAGAGTTCTACAAAGCTCTCCAAGGATTATCCCAACCCAAAATAAAATAATATGATCTCTTATTTTAATGTTGGAATAATGAATTAAAAAGAATTAAAATCACTCAAATTAATTAATTATGTCATTAATTAATTTTTGTTGGCACCATTAAGTAGAATTCCAAGCGTTTCCCCTATTAATGGGGAGCTCATGGGGCTTAAAGGGGGGTTTGGAGAAGTTAAAGGGTTCGGGTGCGCCCCACCCTAAAACATTATCCCAAGGGTGGTTATGGGGTGGTGGGCCCCACCATTAACCTCCACATGGTGGTTTTAACCACCATTCAAATAAAAATGTGTTATGCTCATTTTTATTTAATTTTAATTAGAAACCCTAAGAAATTAACTCCCAAACTCGGTAAAACACAATTGTAGTAAAGGTCTCCTTAAGATAATATCGGCGTTGTGAGTTCAACGGTGTCCTTGGATTTCAATTCTGAGCACTGGTTCAAAAGATATAAAATCTCACTCGTATGTTTACTGAACGTACCTGAAAAAAAAACTTTAGAAATTGATTCCGGGCACACCGGGCCTCGGAATCAGGCACCATCAGAAACTGCAGACTTGTAAAATTCCCATGTATTTAAGAAAAAAATTCCACAAGATTTCCAGTTCTTTACATTCTCCCCACATCAGGGCTTTGCATCCCCGTAAGCTACAAAACAAATTAGGGGAGAAAATGGGGGTACTGAACATGCATCTGAGCCTCCCGCTCCCATGTTCTCTCCTGGAGGTTCCGGTGCACCCAGTGAACGCACACTAGAGGAATCGATTTTCCATGCAGAACTAGCTCTTGTCGATCCAAAATCTCCACTGGAACCTCCGTGAATTTCACCCCTTCGTCTAGGTCTATCTCTCTGTGGTTGATGATGTGGGACGTGTCATGCACGTATCTCCTCAGCTGATATATGTGGAAGACATCGTGCACCCGGTGCGACTCAGGTGGAAGAGCCAGGTAGTAAGCCACCTCTCCTACTCTAATGAGGACCTGGAAAGGTCCAATGAATCACGGAGATAACTTTCCACCTCAGCTAAATCACCGTAGACCTCATCGAGGTGAGACCCATAAGAAGACATGGTCTCCATCCTCGAACTCCAGTGGTCTCCGTCTCCTATCAGCATAGGACGTTTGTCTGCTCTGTGCAGTCTTCATCCGCTCCTTGATGATCTGAACCTTCTCTATCATAGGTTGCACCCTCTTTGGTCCTACAAGTGCTGACTCCCCTAGGTCAGTCCAGCATAGAGGCGATCTGCAAGGTCGGTCGTACAGTGCCTCGTAAGGTTGCATCCTGATGGTGGAGTGGTAGATATTTTTATACGCAAACTCTTCCAAGGGTAAGTGATCCTCCCAGCTATGACCGAAGTCGATGACACATGCACGGAGCTTGTCCCTGAGAGTTTGAATGGTCCACTCATTCTGACCATCCGTCTGAGGATGGAAGGAGGTGCTCAAGCGAAGCTGCATCCCGAGAGCCTCATGTAACCCCTTCCACAGCCAGGAAGTAAAATAACAATCTCGATCGGAGATGATCGGAGACAGCACACCATAAATCCATACAATATATTTTACATGGAGGCATCCCAAGATCTCCACTGGTCCCTGCTCTCTGATCGGTAGGAAATGGGCCAATTTTGTGAGTCGGTTTCCAGTCACCCAGATAGAGTCATCTCCTCTGGATTTACGTGGAGGTCTAGACACGAAATCCATAGATATCCCATACATCTTCCACTCTAGAACCTCTAAGGTATGAACTAATCATCCTAGAACCTAGTGCTCCGCCTTCACTTACTTACAAGTGAGGAATCATAAGACAAACTCTGCTACTTCATTCTTCATACCTAGCCACCAGTGTTGTCGTTGGAGGTCCTAATATATCTTCGCCACTCCTGGATGTACCGCTAGAGGGGAAGTTTGGAACTCCCACAACACTTCCTCTTGAAGTGAAACTGGTACCATGGTACGTCCTCTGAAAAGAATTACGCACTCCCCACCTTCAGAAAATACATCAGGTGCCTGCCCTGTGGATATCTAAGAATGTCACGTCTCACAGTTACAGTCCCCACGATATGCCTCCTAGACTCACTGAAGAAGTGGAGGAGTGACTGTGAGAGACTACAGAAAGGTTATTTCATCTCTATCCACAAAGGATATCTACAACGCGACCAACTTCTATGTCGCCTCTCCTAGTAGCCGAATGCTTGATCCCCTTCTGAGAGCATCTGCTATAACGTTTCCCTTCCCATGAGTATAGACTTTCTTGAATTCATAGTCCTGCAGGAACTCGAACAATCGTCATTGTCTCATTTTAAGGTCCTTCTACGAGAAGATGTACCCGAGACTCTGGTGGTCATAGTAGACTATTAAACACTTTCCCATTAGATAGTCCCACCACATCTTCAAGGAAAATACCACTACTGCTTACTCCATGTCATGGGTAGTATAGTTATTCTCATTTTGTCTCAACTGCTGAGAACCATACGCGATCACTACTCTCTCCTGCATCCAAACACACCTAAGTCCAGTCCCTGATGCATCACATTAAACTAAGTATCCAATGCCCTCCTCTAGTAGCCTCAAGACTGGCCCACTAGTCAACCTCTTCCTCGTCTCCTGAAAGCTCTAATGGCATCTCTTTGACCACATGAAGTGTTTCCCCTTCTTCATCAATGTTGATAGCGGTGCTAGAACTCTGGAGAAATATGGCACAAATCTTTGATAGTACCCAGCCAGTCCCAGAAAACATCGTACCTCTATCACACTTCTGGGTGGCTCCCAAGCATGTACTACCTCGATCATCACTAGATCTACTCCAAATCCAGCCTCTGAGATGATGTGTCCCAGGAATTGAACCCCTCGAATCCAAAACTATCACTTCAAGAGCTTACCATAAATCTGGTGCTCTCGGAGTGTGTCCAATACTACCCGCAAGTGGAAGGCATGCTCCCCCTCAATAGTCGAGTATATCAGTATATTGTCGATGAAGAATACGACAAAGTGATCGAGGTATGGCTAGAAGATCTTGTTCATGAGACCCATGAACACTTCTGGAGCATTGTTTATGCCGAAAGGCATAACCAAGAACTCTTAGTGGCCATAACAACTCCTGAAGGCCGTATTCTGCACATCCTCATCTATAAATCTGAGTTGTTGATAGCCTGGCCTAAGGTCTATCTTCGAGAACCATCATGCTCCCTTGAGCTGATCAAAGAGGTTGTCAATCCTCGAGAGTGGGTACTTGTTCTTTACAGTCACCTGATTAAGGTGACGGTAGTCAAAATATAGTCACAATCTCCCATCCTCCTTTTTGGCGAACAAAATTGAAGATTCCGAGGGTCAAACACTAGGTCGGATAAATTGATTCCCCTGTAAGTCATCCAGCTGTACCCGCAGCTCATGAAGCTCGGCATGATCCATCTGATATGGTGGATTAGATATCGGTGTCTTCATGGGTTATAGGTCAATGTAGAAGTCCACCTTTCTACGAGGAGGTAGTCCTGAAACATCGTTAGGGAAAAAATATGTGTACTGATCTACCACCACAAGAAAACTCAGACTCTGCACATCAACTGCTCTAAGGATGAAACTAGCCAACTGATGTGTGATCAGCTGCCCCCCCCCCATGTAAGTAAATCTTGTGCTGAAAAGGCTCTCTTCTCACCGGTGAAGGTGAACCTGGTCCCATCCATGTGGATACACTGCACTTTGCACCTAATACAGTCAATCTGGGCAGGAACTGTGGACAACCAGTCCATTCCCAAGATAAAATCATAAGGCCTTGATGTCGCTACCAGAAGATATCAGCTGAATCTTTCGCCTCCAAGAGTATTCTCACACTACTGGCACCAGTGCGTAATCATTGGGTCTGATCCCATAGGAGTCTCTAGCCATAAGGATCGAGCCAACGGCTCCGTCGGAATCTCCGATCTTTGAATGAGGGCAGTGGAAAAAAAAGAATGACTCGAACCTGTGTCTATTAGTACTGAAGCAAGGGTGGATTCAACACAGATAGTACCTCGAATCATATCAGGTGTGCCATGGTCATAGGCCTCGACTGCCTGGAGCTGAGCCCGCCTCTGTCCGCTAGCTCCCTTTGGTCGGGGTGGACCTTCTTGTGGTGGTGGTGGTAGAACCTCGAAACGTCATCCACCACCCACTGCTCGGCCAGCTCCTCTCCCACGTCTACCTTATCTTGGCGTACAACCACATTCAAACCTCCACCTCTACCTAAGAGGTTCCTATACTGTCTGCTACTCATCTGCATGGTGGTTCAGGTAGTCACGAGCCATGTGGCCCTGCCCGCCGCATGCATAGCACTGTCTGCTCCTCATATAGTTGGCTCTGTATTGTATTCCCTGCACAACCGAAATTGTATCCTGGGGTCTCCCACCTGATTTCCTAATCTTCTTGGACCTCTGTGACATCTACCAACTTCCAGCTGCAGAAGAATCTGCTACGTGTCACCCTATGGTGGGTCTCGCTACTGGTGACTGCTTAGTGAGAAAACTCTCCACTAGAAGGGCTCTCTCAAGCAACCCTTCCTGTGTCGAGATGATAAGGGGGATCATTGAAACCCTAATCTCATGACTGAGTCCCTGCTCGAAGTTCTGGGCCCAGAACAATGGGTCTTTCACCATATCCATGGAGTAGAATGAGAGGTCGGTCAACCTCACTAAGTACTGAGCTACTGTCATGTTGCCCTGCGGTAGATGAAGTAAATCCTAAATCTGCACCGTATGAAGGGTGGCTAGAACAAACTCTGAGCAGAAGAGACTCTAGAAGTATGTACAGAGTAATGATGCCTCATCATGAACCTAGAGCATCAGGCTCCACCATCTCCATGCTGTTGTATGTAGGAGACTTGCGGCAAGGATCACCATGAGGTCGGATGGTGTCCCTACCAATCTGAAAACGCTCACGACAGCCTCCAGCCAATCCTCAGCTTCCTGTGGGTCCATCTATCCTCGGAACCTAGGCTTACTTTGGTGCTGGAACTCATGAAATGGACTCAGATAGCTTGCACTCTCTACTATTGGAGCTGGTGGTATTGGTGGGCTAGCATATAGTGGTACTGATGGTACCTCTAATGTGACGTCGCCCTGCACCAAGGCCTCATCTCTCGGTGGGCCAAAATACAAACCCAACTGAACAACAAGTAAAAGTACAAGTAAAAAAGTAAGAAGCTCCTGGATCGTTCATCGGGGAGTCCTACCTGAAGGGTATGTACAGTACTGAAACAATCCTAGAGGTATGTCCCGTCCAGTTCATCTCTGAGAAGCCTCCTGTATTTCACCCACATCCTGGATTGCTGTTGTCTGTCGTCTGCACAGAACACAACAAGGTGCGGGCGAAGCCTGTGCAGGAATGAGTATAAAAATACTCAGTAGTGAAGCCTGAGACCCTTGAAGTTCTCCCATAATCCACTATGGATAAACCACAAAAGAAATATACAATCAAGAATTATCAACCAAACATACTTATGTATATTCCCAAACATATACCTAAGTTACCAATCACAGTCCAGCTCCAACTCTCGATCCCAAGCACAAACCATTTCACAAAGGAAGTAAATTCATTCACCACGATGATAATTCATGAAAGACATAACTAATATCACACAGGTATACCTCTTTAGTAGAGTGATAGAGATGATCATATGTAGTCACTGATTCATCTAAGCTGTCGGACCCACACAGGATACAGGACCAACTAAGCTGTCGGACCCACACAGGATACAGGGCCAGCTATTCTGCCAGACCCAAACTGGATACAGGAACAGAAGTCAGAACAGTCAGACCCATGGAGGATCCCAGTACAGTAGTCATTGCTATCGAACCAATAGAGTATTCTGGTATAGTAGTCATCGTTGTCGAACCCACAGAGGATTCCGGTACAGTATCGTCGCAGCCAGCCCTAGGGTTCCCACATACAACATGCTCGATTTTGGGAGGGTCCACTCATCGATCCAAGTTTCGATACATCAAATATCCTGAATTATTGATTGTATGTATCTCGTAGTTCTGTCTCATCAAAAAAACCTAACGCGACAGACAGCGCGTCAATCAGATGCCTGGTCTGTGTGTTATTGGCATTTCTGTTCTAGGGGCCCGGTTGGTTTTTTGGTTCAAACCAACCCGACCATACCCCAACATTGTCCAAAAATCAAGGGGGGTATGAAAATGTAACCTCATTTCTCTAATATTTCCATCGTCGTGGACGTTTCGTCGATCGGACACCCGTAACCCGAGATACGGGCTAAAAGGTGTGAATGGCCATAGTAGGTCTGGGTCCAGTCCGACCCAGGCGGAGCGACCCGGCCCGACCCAGTCTGGACCGGGGTCTGACCCGGTCTGAGGGTCTGATCTGGACTAGAGAAATGGCCTGGACTGAAGGGACAGCCCGACCCGAGGGTGGTCCATCTCGAGGGTGGCTTGGCCGAAGGTGGCTCAGCCTGTGGCCGCCCAGCCAAGGGCGGCCCGACCTTGCTGCGCCAGGGGGGAGACGCATGCCCCCTCACTCCCGAATTTTTTAGCCATTTGGGTAGAATCGAACTGGTGCATGTTGGCACCGTTCCAGCCCACGGGGGAATCGATGGGGTCTCGCAGCTCTCGGCTGGCCGCTCGGGCCAGCCGCTCCCCGTTACTGGCACGGCGCGACGACCCCATGCCCTCCATCGCAGCTCGGCCTGGCTGCAGTTCCTCATCTCCGACATGGTACGACAGTGCCGTACGTCATCCACTACGGCCCAACCTGGCTGCGACCATTCCTTGGGGCGGTGCGACGGCATCGTTCCCTTCAGGCTCCGTCGCGGCCCGCTTGGTCGTGGCTTTTCTTTGCGTGGTGCGACGACGGCCCTTGCGCCGCCGGTCTCTTCCACGATCATCCTCTGTCATCAACACAATGAGAACACCAATAAGGGGGATTGTTCAGACCATGTTCATGTGGTTAGATCCCTCCTCTTTACATTATTAACATTCGGCATCAAGGGCACAACACACGATGAGGAAAGGAAGGTATAACTCATACATAAAAATTAATCCAATGTCCCCCTACCTCGATTTGAAGTACATTGTTGAAGTCATGGAAAGTGGGAAGACATTGATTCGTTGACGTCGAGAAATGTTTGAGGATCAAGCATCATCAACATTCCTTGCGGACGACTTTTTCTCTTGTGGCCTGGATGAAGATCGAAGACGGTATCGTCATTCTTCAGAGATGAGGAGCATTCCTTGTCGAGAGGATGATGTTCTTCCAAGAGTTTTACAATACTCTCCAAAGATTATTCCAACCCAAAATAAAATAATATGATCTCTTATTTTCATGTTGTCATAATGAATTCAAAAGAATTCAAATCACTAAAATTAATTAAATAATTCATTAATTAATTTGTGTTGACACCATTAAGGAGAAGTCCATGAGTTTCCCCTATTAATGGGGAGATCAAGGGGTTTAAAGTGGGGTTTGGATGAGTTAAAGGGTTTAGGTGGGCCCCACCCTAAAACATCCTCCCAAGGGTGGTTAGGGTGTTGTGGGCCCCACCACTAACCTCAACTTTTTGGTTTTAAAACCATTCAAATAAAAATGTGTTACACTCATTTTTATTTAATTTTAATTAGAAACCCCGAGAAATTAACTCCCAAACTTTATAAAACAAAACTAAGGTAAAGGTCTCCTTAAGCGAATATCAGCACTGCTAGTTCCATGGTGTCCTCAGATTTCAATTCCAAGCATAGGTTCAAAAGATATAAAATCATGCTCGTATGTTTACTAAACATACCCGAACAAAACTTCAAAAATTGATTCTGGGCACACCGGGCCTAAGAATCAAGCGCCGTCAAAAACTACGGACGCGTAAAATTCCCATGTATTTAAGAAAAAAAATTCCCAAAGGATTTCTGAGTCTATAGAATTTATTAATAAACAAATGGAACCCTTCTATATAAAATTGTACATAGGATTAGATATCTATGAGAAAACCCTCATAAAAAACCCAACAATATCCATACCACCCATGAAAACTATAGATCAAAATAACCTTGGTTGGTCTAGGCCACTGATCAAAAACATTTTTCATAAATTGATTAACTAATATACCCTTAATTGTGATTTTATGACACCATAAATAAAATAATATTAAGAACATAGACTTCTAGAAATTATCATGAAAATTAAATTTCTTTTAGGACATAAATGTAATCCTCAAATGATCTTCATTATCCTAAATTATTTTTGAATATATAATAATAAAATCATAAATAATATGACAAATTTATTGATATAATCTATTCTGACTCTATTCATTAGATCCATGACGATGGTTGGGGAATTTGTAAATAAAAAAGGAATCACTATAAATCCATAATAACAATACCTATTATGGAATATTTTCCTTTGTATATCATCCTTTTTTAACCTCAATTTATGATATCAATAATGGATTTAATTTATGGAAAATTATTTAGCTCTACATAGTTTATCAATAAAGTCATCAATATGAGGTAAGAGATACTTTTTCCTGATGGTGGTATTGATAAGTTCACAATAATAAATACAAAGATGATTTGACCCATATTTCATCATAACCAAAGGTATAAGTACACACTATGTTTATACAATAGTGTGTATGAATACATTATCAATACTCTCTTTTATATGTTTTTTAAATTCATACAACTCAATTAAGGACATTCTACATAGATATTTTGTAATAATTTTAGCACCAAGTATGAGTCCTATTTAAAAAATCAACAACATTATTCTGGGCTACAAAATGAATTTTGTTTATGAGATATAACACCATATTACATGAAGATATTCAAAATTTTAATTTTATTTTTTTCTCCAACAATTTGGGAAAATATCATTCATGAATAGTTATAAAGACACATAAAGGAGAGGTAATTTCTATTTTAATTACATATTCATCCTCCCACCGAAGGTCAGTCATAGGTTGATTTATAATATCAAATATGAATTTAAAACCTAAAAAATTATATGGTATCTATAAAATGAATTATAATTATTACCATATATATCATCATATTCAACTAGAGTTATAAAAACATGATTTTTTGGAAGCACATTCACACAAACATCTGTCAGAGAGGAGATATAAAAATGAGAAGTGGTCATAATACTATTAAATGTTTTCATCCCAAAATAATATAAAATCAATAGGCTGGTGACCAGATATTTTTATAAAATTATTCTAATATAAAATAGTTCATAGATACAAATTAAAATAAGAGAGTTGTATTTCTAAACTAGATGGTATGTGTACCTTTCACCATATCATTATTCCAGCCCACATCAGATGTGATAACAAAGGTGTTTCCTTTATCCATATTCATAAAGGGTTTTTAAGTCCTACTAACCTTTTTATAAATTGAATTTGGGAATTCATTCAAATAATTAACAATTACATTTTATTTGAAATAATGAACTTTATTATTTTAAAACTTCTTCTATAAAATTTTAATCCTTCGTCGACCATGACTAGATTGATATCCAACCATTCCACATATAAATAATTTAACAATTAATTTTATCCAATTTATTTATTTATTTCCCTAGAAATATAGGCACATAGTTTTTTAGTCACATTCCACCATGGAATTTACCATTCATGTTTCCCTAAATTCCGATTTTTCTATTATCATCACTGAGACAAAAAATAATAATTAGAATTATAACAACCAATTTCTACCCTTATAGAACATTAAACAATTTCATAATTACTTAAAAACCATTTCATGAATAAGGCCTTTTTAATAATGGGTTTCAGGCCTTGAAATAATCTATATGTTTTTATCACATAGTCGATGATAAAGCCTAAATTCTTCTTTGAAATTATTGTAATGTTCTCTTCATATACACCAATGGATTCACCACCCTCTTAAATAAACTAGTAAAATATACTTTTAATCATAGTATGAAGAATATGAGTAATGAATTTATTATGAAATACCATATTAATCTCATCCCATTTTAGTTATATTATTTCTTCAACATGACTCTTATTCCTGATAGGAATTCATAATTTATTAGTTTTTTCATGTATGAAATGGACTACACAGATAATTTTTCATGGTATAAATATTGAAGAATGAAAAATATCATTTCAATCCCATTGATCTATTTCATGGAAACTATTAAATAAAAAAACTATAGATGGAGGGTGGATTTTGTAGCATAAAAGACTAAATGTGATTTTCCCCCTTCTGGGTGTATTCAAAAACTAAAAATTGTTTGGGTTATTGCTCTTAGGTTGAGTTTTGAGTGTGCATTGCCATTATATGTTCATCCCTTCACTAAATACATTAGATTAATAATGATAATGTTAATTTAAATTCCCACCATAATCTTGATTCACATAATTCTTCTACAATTTAGGTGGTGACTTAAACCAAGTATAATAGTTTGATCTCTAATAATCCTAGTGAGTTATCATATAATCTTGAAAAATCTTTCATATGATGTCTAAGTAAAGACACATTATTTTCAAACTATAACACTGTAATTTTAATCGTTATCATCCATGGCTAGTATATTTTTTTATCCCTAATAATGGTTTTTAATAAAAGTTTTAATTGACCAATGAATATCACTCTAAAGTGACTATCCTTTTGTTCATTCTTATGCCCACTCATCATATAGTGGTAAAAATTATGTTGACACCCATTATTCCCCTTCCATAATTATTACAACTTGGTGGATTTGTTTAATTGGAAATACACTTTCTAATATCCAAAAAGGGATGATTTGTTTAGGAATATCCATACTACATTCTTCATCATAAATTAAGCTTTTCACTTATACGTTGGATTTTATATAGGGTTCTCAAAAAAATTATCTATTCCCAATAACTAAAAATTTCTAAACCCTACTTTGATACCATCAAATAATACCAGATAATAACATGAATATACATTAAAAACTTTTATAATAATATTAAATATGTAGTATAACAAGATAGTCCCAAAATACATTAAGATTTACTGTTTTTGAAAACTAGATACATAATATAATTATTTATTATAAGATCAAAATCATCTCCCACAATATGTTCATCATATTAATAAATTTCTAGAAATAAGATAATTCAAATATTAATTTAAAATAATGGGAAAGAAAAAATAACAAAGGGTGAGTTTGGATGATCAAGAATGGTAAATATGGGATATATCACTTATATGTCCTAGAATAATTTGTTCATATGTTAATGATAACCTAATCAAGATCATTACCCCAACATATAATATTCATACCTACTAAATATTAGAACATAATTACCAAAATATATTCATATCTATAATAATGATTAATACGTGTTATGAAGAAGTAATCATCATTTAAGATTCATTACAATGTCATGTTTAATCATTGGTATAATAAATCATAATATTATGAACATAAATATTCATAATCTTGTCCAAAACATAATCTTGTGACAATATCTAGATGTAATTACACTCAGTCATCAAAATGTGAACATAGTTATTTACAATTATGTCCATATATAATCTTATGATCATAGCTAGTAGTTGTCTTACTCATGCATCATAATGGGAACATAGATATTTAAAATAATGTCCACATATAATATTGTGATAATAGCATGAATAAATCAATCCCATGCATAAAAATGAGATCAGGTCATTTGGCCGGAATATTATGAAGATACATAATAGGGGACAATTTTTTTATTATTAAAATTATGACATATTAAAATTTCATACCAATTAGTATAATGTGAATATTTGGATCATTTTCTTATTTAGTCAAGATACATAGTAGAAAATATAGAAGAAAAGAACAACCATTTTTATAATCGTTCATAGAACAATGAACTCCTAGTTAACTCGACCAATGCTCTATCAGTAACCATGGTGATTTTCACTAAATATGCCCACTTATCAAAAGACCACCATAAGTGACTACTAACAATTTACCCCTTTGCAACTTGGATTTCACACAGCATTCTGTTTATTTTCTAGGGAACTGAAATATCTACATCTTAGAATGAGAATATGATACTCCACCATGGCTATGTATGAGTTGGCGATATTATAAGAAATAAACATTAATTGGTTAGACTGATAAATAGATTTATCTCACACTTATAGTATAAAATAAAAGATAATGGTTCTTAGTATTAAGATAATAGGTCCTTCAAGAAAAAAACATTGAATAGATCTTGGTTTCTAATGATCATCATAAAATATAGCAACCAAACAATAGTAGAAAAATTAATGGAATAATTCTCCAAAAAGGATGATTATAATATGTATGTATTTAAAGTAATTTTCTTGAAAATATAAAATATGTTCATTCTTTTCCAAAATGTTTTCTATATTTGAATGATATAACTCTTTTTATTTAATACTATAAAGTAAATTTTTATTTAGTTCAATTGATCCAAAAATGTCGAATAAAAAATAGTGAGTTTGTGCATTTAAAACATTCAAATAAATTCATAACTTCCCTTAGAAATATAAAATATTTAATTAATTAAACATGAGCCTTTGAACTGGTTTAATGAATATTTAAAAAGTTATTTAATTCTGGAAAGACAATTGCAGATATCCTGGAAAATATGTTGAATTTCAACTCTATAGTTGACTAAGTAAAACAGTGGGTCAAATTTTAAATTACAGTTGACTACATGTAGTTAACCTCAAAACATTGATTTGTTGAAGAATATATTAGTTTCATAAACATAGGGTTTCTTTCCAAAATAATGTTTTATGATCCATACTTTTATAGAATTGTAGGATATCTGATCTATAATATTATTCCAGCGTAGGTTTTTAATACCATACATTACACATACAAATGTAGGGTAAGATTAGTGTTTCTAGAATACTTAAAAACATATCTGTAACACTTAAGGGAAAAATATTATCCTATAAATAAAAAAATAACAAATATATTTAACTTTTAGTTTTAATGATCAAAAAATTATATTTTTAATAATATTAATGAATATCATTATTAGTTATAAGCAATTTTTATTCTGAGAACAGGTGATAAATCTATCCAAGTATGATACACCATTGGTCATGTAACACCACCGATACAAAAATATGGTTAAGTATTAGATACCACCAGAACATCACATCATCAGAATATCATACCACTAAACATAAGAATTTAAAGAGTGTGAGATATCAATGATCAACATGCTGTTATGAGGTCATGCAGTCAGAATGAAAATATGGATACGTATGAGTTACTGTTAATGTCACACCACCTGACTCATACCGCTAATGTTTAATTCTATCTATAAGTATGAAACACTATAGGATCATATGATTCTATTTGAGAAACCTCTATCTTTTTAGAAATTTGTCTACTCTATGATACATCCAGAACAACATACCTCTAGAGCAACGTATCATCAATGTTTTATTGATAGTTTCATGCCGCCAGAACACAACACATCACTAGAACATGAAACAATTCTAAATATTAAGACCCAATCATTATTTGTATTAATTTATTTTTTGAAAATTATATAGTTATAATGGATATATTTATTGAATTTAATTCTATATACAATTTTTAAAATTGTGCCTTAAAATTATGACTGAAAGGATGTTAGGACATGTAGTATGAGGAAGCAAGACTATATATTCTCTATGCTATTGTTTGACATATAAATACCACACACTCTATAAAAATTAGATAATACATGCAAGAAATAATATATAATTCTGAACTACCAAAAAATATTGACATAAACTAATTACAAATAAAAAATAGTTGACTAATTTTGAACCCTTTATGAGGAATATAAATTACATCATCTCATTCAGTGCTTTCCTTGAGTCATAAAACAAGAGTTTGTGACACTCTATTTCTCTGAATATTTTAAGAAAACTCAACCCAATATTTATTGTGGGATGAATTCAAGAGTTTCAAGCTGCATCACAATAGACTGAGAATCCCTAAAAATTATACTTCTTGATTACTCGTTTCTATTTATATTCAATTACATTTAAGTAGTGTTTGTTATGATCTTTTTTATATATGCACGCTATATCATATGATAAATTGGGTGATACATGATATCTTCTCAAACTTTATTTTTATTTGTTTTTCCCATGGAAAAGAGTGGTTGAGGTCCTTGTGTGGTATGTTCATCTTTAGTCCCATGAATTACTATTGAATAGGTCATGTGTCACCAAGATAGTTCTATCTATTATAAAACCCCATCCATTTTGTAGATCATCAGTTTAAAATATAAATAAACTATATTGTGGTTGTTGATCACAGTGTGGAGAGGACTAAGTCTCTACTTGATATGGAACCTTTGTATTCATTTTTCCGTTGTGTGTTTTTAATTATGTTTTACTTTATTTCTTATTTAAAATTAAAAATTGTTTTACTAGTAAATAAAATTATACTTTAATACTTTATCTTTATTTATGTTAATTTAGTATTTTGATATAGTAAATTTATTTCAAATGATTCATTATTAGTTTACATATTTTTCATCAGAGACCTAATCAATCTTTAGATACATATTTAGAATGACTAAGATATATATCATGCTACTAATTTTTCATAAGTTTGACTATTTTTTTAATATTTGGGGGATTTTAAAAGAATCCATTTTTGACTTAAATTCTAATTAGGAACTCAATTAACCCCCCCCCCCCCCATTTGAGATACTCACTTTCACCAACATTTGGTATCATAGGTTTAATATTTCTTAGCTTTAATTTTAGTTGTGTGTTAAAGATAATTAAATTTTTGATAGTTCTAAATTTTTAGTTCTCTATATATATATTTGTGTGTGTATGGGTGTAAGACTTTTAATACGAAAATTCATTAGAAAGTTTCTTCTACTAAAAAACTTCTTTCTTTAATGGGACTAATTATGCCAAATGGAAAATAAAAATTCAAGTTCATATTGAATGTATGGAGTATGAAATATGGTCTTCCTTAGAAGATGAGTATAAAATTACTACTACTAATAGAAATACATGGGATGATGTAACTAAGGGTGCTTAAAAAACACTTCAAAACCATGAATTCCTTATACTATTCATTATGTGATGAAGAGTTTAATAGAATTTCTTTATACAAAAAAATATTTTAGATTTTGGGATACTCTAGTTGTCTCACCTGAAGGAAATAAAAATGATAAAGAAATAAGGCTTAGCACTTAAACTATTCCTCCTCAATCCTTTTTTTGACATTTTCAAAATAACTCTTTTGGGTGAGTGGGAACCTCACAAAGACCTAAACATCATCTTCTTACACGATCCAAATCAAAATCCACATTCAAATTTTAAAATTCAAATTTTCGAATTTAAAACCTCAAAATGTTGTTAAAGCGTGCCGCCCTAGAAACACTACATCAAGGTAAGGCCCATCACTAGGCCACTATCATCACATCACCGACCAAAGTATTCCATCACTAGCACCATCAAACCATCATCACATCACCAGCATCATCAAAATCAACGGCTTGTCGCCGTCGTCCAATCAGAATCCATCATCGTCGTTGAGGAAGCCAGCATCGTCACCGTCGAAACACAAAAACCCACTGTCATCATCATTGTCATGGTCACCGCCCTGCCAGAGATAGACCGGGAGAAGACACTTCTTCACCGACGAACCTCCCGGAGCAGACCAACAGAACAAATACCCATTCACAAAAATCACCTCCCACTCCACAGGCCAAAGAAGCAACAACACGGAATCAAACTAAAAAACCCGCAAGATGAAACAATCGCAAAATCAATCCAGAACAGAAAATAGAAATGAAACATCATCCATGCCAAAAGAACCCCGAAAGCAACCCAGCAGAACCAAAACCATAAAATCATCACCTTCATCACCGAACACCAAATTATTAAAAACACAAATCATCTGGAACCACAATTTCACCCAAAGAAGAACCCAGTCCATCGCCAAGCCACCAAATCAGAACCAATAACCTGAGAAAAATCATCACCTCAATTAAAAAAACCTTCAGGAGTCAAGAAACAGACCCTACAGCCACCTTCAGAGTAGCACCCAAAGACCATATCTACTAAAATCACTCTCAGACATTGAAAAAGAAACGACACCACCAAATCGCTGCATCTGAAACCCGCACCCCTGTCCATATCACGCAGCCTTGGGTAACCATAGACAAAACATTGGGCTAGAGTGGGAAGAAGGCCGAGTGTCAATTCTGTACACCGAGGGTGAAAATGAGTCCGTTCGACACTGCCACTGGGAGAAACTGCATCACAAGCGCGCTGAGAGGATTGTCGAGGGGAAGAAAGGCCTACCGAGGACAGGAAAGAGAAAGGTGGCGGCGAGGGGAACCTAGTGCCGCAGATCCCTTTACAGGCTCATGTCAACACTTACACTATTAAATATGATAATTTTAAGATGAAGCTTAGTGAGGAAATTTATGATATGTAACTCAGGTTTAATGAGATTTTCAATACCATGATCTCACTAGGAATGCTTATAATGGACAAGGACTAGATAATGAGATTTCTGAGATGTTTACCTGAAATATAGCGAGGCACTTTAGTATCAATATGAGAATCCCACGATATAAGTAAATTTCTAGTCAAGGAACTAATATTTAATCTTATGATATACAAATTAAAAAATAGTAAATCATGATGATTTTGAGGATCCTAATATAATGTCAATAACTTTCAAGACTACTTCCTCTATATAAAAGAAGTACAAAGACAATGAAAATGTACAAGCTATTGATTCGAGTGATCATGAATTTGCTTCTGATAGTGATGAGGAAATGGCTCACCTAGATAGAATATTTGAAAAGTTATTAAAGAAGAAAATGTTTTTCAGAAAACCAAAATATAATGTCGAATATAAATAGAGGGAACTAAAAGAAAAAGGATTATGAGTTGTCTGCTATTACTGCAAAAGTAAAGGTCAAATAAATTCTTACTATCCTTAGTTGAAATACAAAAAATATATTTGAAAATAAGGATAGGATATATAATAAGGCCATGAAATCCACTTTGATTTTATCTGATGATAGTTTGATTGAATCGAATTCTTCACATGAGGAAAATCTAGATAGATAAAATACATGCTTTATGTCTAAATCGGTGAGGTGTCTACCTTATAAATTATTTTTGATATTCTGCCTATGCATGATTGATGAATCTGATAATTTCGACAATGAAAATCATGATGATGAAAAAAATTTAAATGAATAATTATTTGACAACTGAAATATGTTAGAAGACGCCATTAATTAGTTAAAATATAAATACAATGTTTTTAAAATGCATAAAGCTCTAACTATAAACTATATGTTTGGTATGTCTATAGAAAAAGAGAATAATTTTTAACTTCTCAATAAAAATAATGAACATAAACATTAAATTTATAAATTAATGAAAGACCTTGAAAATTTTACTGTGGTAGAGATAGATTAACAAAAATCATGGGAAATCATGTTGCTCCCAAATATGTTACCAGAATTGGATATGAACCTTGAAAAAGAAGGATATCTAAATGTACCTTCATTCTTAAGTCCAAACCCAATTTCTCTGTTGATAAACATTTTTCAAAGGGAACCAAAAATGTTTTTATTTCCAATAGTCTACAATGGGTTTATTAAAAACACATGAAGAAATTATGGTTTCCCAAAGAATTTATTACTAACATTTCTAGACCCAAATATATTTTTCTACCAAAATCATTTCTTATTTAAAACTTGTGTGAAGGAAAAATGATTTAAGATCATCAGTATAATTATATTTTAAATGGGAAGTGGTTGTTCAGGACTCGTGATATGAGACTATTTAAGCATTCAGAGACTTATCAATGTTGATGGTGGTCATGTCACCTTCGGTGAAAATCCAAAAGAAAACATCACCTCCCTTGGTTACATTGGTAAAAAATCAGTTTTAATTTCTAATGTTTTATATGATGATGCTTTAAAATATACACTGCTTATAATTTCTTTGTTTTTTTATGATGGTTTCTATGTTATGTTTGAGAATTATACATGTAGTGTTTTAAATATGACAAAATCATTAATATTTACTTGACAAATAAAAAGGGTTATTCTATATATTTAAAATCTTTGGTTTCTCAAAACATTTCATGCTTGAGTGATTTTCATAATGAATCTTGAATTTGGCATAGGAGACTAGGCCATTACAACATTCACTCACTTATGAATCTTGATAGAAAAGGGTTTGTTAGGGATCTACCAAAGCTTGAGTTCCCTACTAATAAAGTATTTCACCCCTATCAATAAGGGAAACATCATAACGATTCTTTTAAACTAAAGAAAGAAGTGTCAACTTCTCAAAATCTCGGGTTGGTTCACATAGATTTTTTTGGACCTTCTAGAGATTCAAGTTCTAATGGGAACCACTATGTTTATGTTCTTATAGATGACTATTATGGGTATAATTGGGTATATTTTATAGGTCACCAAGTTATAATATACTCTTACTTTACCAAGTTTTCTTCGTTTATAGAAAATAATAGTGAACTGATGATTAAAACCTTAATAATTGACCATGATCATGAGTTTGAAAATCAATATTTTGAATCATATATCTCAAAAAATGTCTATATTCATAACTTTTATTCTCCTACGACTTCTCGGTAGAATGGATTCATTGAAATTTGATATCGAACCTTACAATAGATAGCTCGAACTATTGTAAAGGATTTTGACCTACCTATATATTTTTGGGAAGTAGGTGTTAATATATCCTGCTATATCATCAATATAGTATTTATTAAACCTATCATTAAGAATACCATTAATGATTTGTATAATAATAGAAAACTCAAGGTTAATTATTTTATATTTTTCGGTTGAAAATTATTTATTATTAACACTAAGGATAATCTTGATAAATTTTCCTCCCAAAGAGTTGACATAATTTTCCTTGGTTACTCATTATCTTGTAATTCGTATCGAGTTTTCAATAAAAATTAGAATGCTCTTGAAGAATCAATCCAGGTAAAATTTGATGAAACCAATCCACTTGGTCATAAGAATTATTTATAAAACCTTGAGGACGACTTCTCTTCTTTGAATATAAATTCCAAGTGATTATATTCTACTATAAAACAAGAAGAAGAATCATCTAGTTATAATGAATTTCTAGAACTTCCACCAAAATATTTAGAAGTAACAAGTCCTACCTTCTCTAAAATGTTAGAACTATCAGGAACCATCTTTTAGATGATATTTTAGGAGATCTACATAGAGTAAAACAAACTAGATCTTATGTTTTAAATCTAGTTGAACATAATTATTTCTTATATCATCATGGTCCTAATAATATCAATGAATATAATAATGATTAAATTTAGTTAATAGAAATGTAATAATAGTTAAATCATTTTGAATGAAAAATATTTTGGGAAATTATAGATTTTCCCATGGACACCTTCACTATTGGCACTAAATGGGTGCTTAGGAATACATTTTATGATTTGGGAATTATAGTTAAAACAAGAATAGTAATGTTTCATTAGGTTATAGTCAGGAAGAAGGAATTAATTATGAAGAAACCTTTTCACATGTAGCTAGACTTGAGTCTATAAAAATCCTTCTTTCCTGTGAAGCTCATCTAGATTTTAGACTATATCAAATGGATGTTGAGAGTGAATTATTAAATGGTTTTATAATTGAGTATGTTTTTGTAGGACAACCCCCTAGTTATTAAAATCCTTATTTTGGAAATAAATTTTACGTATTAAAAAAACCTTATATGGCATAAAACGAGCTTCTAGAGATTAGTATGATAGGATATGTAATTTAATGATTTTAGAATGTTGTTTAAAAGGAATATATGTTCCTAACCTTTTCATAAAATGAATTTAAAAAAAATTAGAAGTAAAAATCTATGTTGATGATATTATTTTTTGATCTTAAAAAAATTTCTCTGTAATGATTTTTCTTAAATGACACAAAATGAATTTGAAATCAATTTAAGGGGTGAACTCTAGTTATTTATTGGATTTCATATTTTTCAAAACAATGAAGGAATTATTTTGATCCAAATTAAATATAGAAAATATGTTTTAAAATTTTCTAATATTGATAGCATAAAACATACTGATACTTCTATGAGTGCCACCTGAAAATTGGATCTTGATGAAACTGGGAAACCAGTTGATCATACCAGTTACCCAAGTATCAATGGAAGTATTTTATAGTTTACTACTTTATAACCATAAATTATTTTTAGTGTGTGTATGTGTGATTTTTTTCAAGTAAATCCCATAGATTCACACTTTCTTTCTGTTAAAATAATTCTCAAATACCTCAAATATACAACTTATTTATTATTATTTTACCATCAAGGAATATCAGTCAATTTATAAAGGTACCTTGATTCTGAGTTTGGTGGATGAAATATAGATAGAAGAATAAACTCTAGAACATGTAACTTTTTTAGAAATTTTCTAGTTTTGTGGAGTAGTAAAAAGAAATTTTTTTTCATTATCTATTAATGAAGTTCAATACATAAATGTGGGTTGTTTTTAAGAAAATATTTTTGGGATGAAACACACTATTATATTATGGATATCAACTCTGACATTTCCAAATAATCTGTGACAATACAAGTGACATAAATATATTTAAAAATCCAGGTTCTCATTACAAAATAAAACATATTGATATAAGACATCACTTTTTGAGAGATAATGTTAAAAAAGGGTTATTACTATTGAATTTATTAGTGCTGATAATAATTTGGCTTATATATTTACTAAACTTCTGAATTGTGATAGAATGAATTATATCAAACAATAATTACAAATGATAATTTTCGGTTAAGTGTATCGTTGATTGTCATGCCAATGGTTTTCATACGGTTGGTTTCCATACCATTGGTTTTCATACCATCTTTTTACATATAGTTTTATATAAAATCATTGGTTTCCATACCATTCATTTCCATATCATTGGTTTTCATACTGTTGATTCTATTCTTTTGTGAATGTTTTATGTTTCTATATATTGAAAAGCACTGGTTTATTTTCTAGATTATTTATCTTACTAAAACTCTATGCATTTTTCATCTTGATTTTGATTTCATTTTCACATATAATTTCGATCATAGAAAACATAATAACACAAATGACCAGAAAATGGAATAAATTATTTTCAAAAAAATCTTGAGCCCCATTCCATATTTTTGTATCTCTCTTGGGTCGAGTGAAAATCTTTGATTTCTGCTTTTCAAACCTTTTTCTTAACTACGATCGAGCTTCCAATATGATTTGAATACCAAAAATTAATCGACCTTAGGTTTCTTCTACGTTTAATTATAGATCTATAAAGAACATAAAGAAGGAATCGATTGTCCCTTCTCCAGTTTCTCTAATTAATACAAATCTTGATAACTTAATTTTTTTTACCTGAAAAGTAAGTATATCCGAAGGGGATACTATCATGGTAGTCTCTATTACTTAAGGTGGTCTAAAAACAAGGTTTTTTCGAGTGGTTCTCATAAAATGAGATACATTTTTACCTAAAGATTGTATATGAGTTTTATCAAGATGTGCAGTTTGAGTTCAATCAAGATGGTTCATATTGGTTAAAATGTTTTTTAATAGTATAGTATTTTGGTTTTTCATAAAAAAAAATTAGACAAGTGTTTGAATACACCCCATGATGGATTTTTTTTGTTGATAATCAAGGTATAATCCTTGAAGCTAGTGACCTATTTATTTATGAGGATTCCCCTACTATGTTAACAGGATATTGTTAAAGAAGAAGATATGTTTCACCTAGACATGATAGAGAGTGTAGGATTCTTTTTAAGTTTTTGCAACATATTCATTGTCCAAGGATGTGTTATTTGTCTATGTCGAGATACTAAGATGTGTATCTTCTTTACCTGGTGACATAATGTCATAAGATTAATCTTTTTATATATCTAATGGCACATATTTGGTAAATAACCAAATAAAATTCTAGATATAATTTTTTGATCTACCGAAATATGATTTATACTATGTTGAAGTCCAAGGGCCTTTTTTTGATGATGATGAATCTGTTAATGATTGTGGTGTTTTCTGTATGACAAGTTCCAAATGTTATAAAATTATGACATGTTGTAACCCATGGAAAAGGAAATGGGTAGGTGATTCTGAAAAAAAAATGCATATTATAATCCAATTGATCATCCAAGAAAACATAAAGTTTAAGTTGAACCCATTATGGAAGCTGATGAAGTAGTGGACTACTCTAATGAAGATGGATAATTGGCTGATGTTGAATAAAAACAAAAGGAATAATTTGCTGATGAAGGTAGTGATCCTAATCCATCTCTTAAATCTTCTACCATAAACAATGGAGATCTTAGTTAACTTACGAAGTTTCCTAAAAGAGAGAAATTTTTAAAAACTAATTACAAAGAGACTCGGGTCTCTAGAGAAGATCAATTTAAAATTTCTAACTCAAATGAAGCTGATGATGTGGATAATGATGAGGAATAAGAAAAGGAAAAAAAGATAGTAATGAAGACAAGGCTACAAATGATATATGTGATGATGAAAGTACTTATGAACCCAATAATGATAGTGGGACAATCAAGAAGAATGATTTTGAAATAACATCTGAGTTTAAAGATGTATTTGTTGAGGGGGAGCATTCCCCCTTAGTAGAGATTTTTAATCAAACTCCAGCTAGTGATTCTATTAAGGCTACTTCCATTGCCACTGGCCATGAGGTTTCATATTCTTCTATGTCTAAGGAGTTGAGTGTTATAGCTGTTTTGGAATATAATGTTGTCAAGATAGTTACAAAGGTGATGATTAAAGAATATTATGTGAATTAAATCCTAGTTGACATTCATAATTACTCTTTGGAAGAAAATATGGAAGTCAGGTCAACTTCTATTGATGATAAAAAAGATGTTGAGATGAAAAATGCACCTAATATTGATACATAGTTGGAATATAAACCTACTATTGTTGGAAACAATGTAGACACTCATATTTCATAAAATCATAGGAATCAAGAGGTATCAGTTGTTTCTACTAGTTTGGTGCATGATTCTAATTCATCTATTTCTCAGAGTTTGGATATCCCTATAGAGGATGAATGGGGAAAGTTCTATGTTGTTATAAGAAGCCCTCCAATAAATGATAAACCTAATGTTAGTTTGGATGATTGTCCTAATGGATCCTTGATATCCTAGGTTGATCTTGAGGTTATTATTGAGATGTTCAGTTTTGTGCAAACTCCTATATCTGAACATGCTCCAGATCGTCCAATTGTTGCAATGGATATTTTCACATTGGATGACATGAATATTTTTGATGAATTATTTATGGATTAGCTTCCCAAATTTGTAATAAATCACATTCTTCTTTTAAAAAACCTTAGTGAAATAGATTCAAGGTATTTATTTGTGTTTGTTTTCTTTCATATCAAGCCAAAAATGATGCATCACATCTATGAGGAGGAAATTAAAAATAAGATGATTGGAAATGAGCCGGATTCTATCAAATATTTGGTTTTAGAAATGAAATCTATTTCTATATATTCATGGGATATTATTATTAAAATCCTTTTGGATACTTCCTCATATACCTCTGTTACTATTTCCCCTCTTCTGAATGTGGTTCATGTTGATGTCATCCATTCCGTAATTAGAGATGAATTTCCATCTGCCTCTAGTGGTACCTCAAGTTTTTAAAACATAATTCCTTTAAAAATTATAGGTAATATTAAGAATGGTAATGAGCATGATCACATGATGATGTGAAATTATACAAAGTATATTACTTTTGATAGAAAGACTATTATTATGTCTATCAAGTTCTATCTCTCTAGCGTCTATATCAATCATGACATGGATTCCCATTTTAAATACATGGTTGACAATTTGATACTACCTTCAGTTAATTAATACATCAAATAGAATGTTTGACAACTTAAGGAGATGACCCCATTCCTGAATTACTTTACTAAAGAAAAGGGTGATTTCTTCATGGTAATGGAATTTTATGGAAAAATATCATGGATTTCATAAACCTCTTGAAGTAATTTGTTAATTTACATGGACATGCAGTGGTCTCTCAATAATTTTTTCCAATTACTCCTTAGCTTTCTATTAGACAATGATTTGTACAAGACCCTTTAGTACCTTTGTCTTCTCATTTTCATCCTTTTCCTATAACTCTTTCTAAATATATCAGACACCTCAGGACATTTGTGATTGTAAAATACCATCCTGAAACTGTTGTTGGACTCTATTCTAGTGTTACTTTTCTTCTACCTTGGTCTAATCTAGATGCCTTCGATCAGGGCAAAGAGCCAACCCTGGTTATTGATAAGGAACCAATAGACCCTTATGCTAACCTTTAACCTTTCTATTTTGTTGTATTATACTCTAATGTCATTGATGGAATCTGGCTTATAATACCATTATTTTCATACCGATGAATATATTTATTACATATTTATGTGAATATCTCACTTTTTTTATTTGAATTATATTCATTTGTTTATTCTAATATTCATTAATTTTTTAATAAACCCAAAAGGGGGAGATGATTTATGGAATACACAATTTTCAGGATTTTTTTAACACCTTTTGATTCTATTTTATTATTGTGTCTTTAATACTATCTCCACATACTGTGAATAATAAGTCAGTATTAAATATCATGTTTAATCTTCTGAAATAAATTTGATTATATGTTTTTACATTTAAAATATTATTTTCATTTCAAGATTTTTGGTCATCCAAATGTGGGAGGTTGTTGATCTCCCGGTTTTAATGATCCCAAAATCATGTTTTTAATAATAATAAAAAATCATGTTTACTAGTATGTAATCTATATTTAGAGAATATGTGACAAATATATCAAAGTATGAGATATTGTTGGTCATGTCTCACTACTGGTGTGCCAATATGGCTAAGTATGAGATACTTCTAGGAAATCACACTAGAAGAATATAATACTACTATCCAGAAGAAGTTAAAACGTGTGATACACTGTTGATCGACAGACCATTAGGATGGCATGCCTTTAGAAAGAAAATATTGCTATGTATGAGATAATTTCAATGTCACACCACTAGAATCATGTTGCCAATGTTGAACATTATCTCTATGTTCAACACACCATCAAATCATACACAACTAGTTGAGACACTTCAATCTTTCTATAAAATTGGCTAAGTCTAAGACACCTCTAGAACAACATAATGCCAGGGAAATATACCTTCAATTTTGTATCACCAGTGTCATGCCTCCAGAACATGAGACACCACTAGAACATGAAACACTGTCATAGATTAAGACACCATCATTTTTTATATTAGTTTACATTTTTTTTAATTATATCATTCTAACAGCTAAATTTATTGAAGTTAGTGTTATCTAGTATTTTAATAATTATGCCTTAAATGTTTGATATAAAGGTTGCCAAAACATGTATTATGTGGAAGAAACTCCATATATTATCTTGGATACTATTTCAAATAAAAACGTAGCACACTTAGGGAAAATTAAAGAACACATGAAAAAAATAGTATAGAGGCCTGAACTACAAAAAAATATCAAACTGAACCTATTACAAATCGAAAAGAGCTTACTTGCTATGAACCCTTGGCAAGGAAGCCAAACTACATCATATCATTTAGAACATTCCTCCAGTTAGAAAACAAGAGTCTCTGACACTCTTTTACTCTGAATATTTTGAGAAAAATCAACTCAATCATTTTTTCTGAATCATGTAAAGAGTTACAAGATGCATCAAAAAAGATCAACAATCCCTAAACTCTATACACCCATATTACCCATTTCAATTTATATTTTATTACATTTGAGAAGTGTTTGATAAACTCTATTTTATAAATTTACACCATCTCCTACGCTAAACTAGAAGATACATGATATCTTCTCAAACATTATTATAAATTTTTATCACATGGATAACAGTTCTAGAGGTCCTTGTGTGTCATGTTTATCTTAAATCCCACAAATATTGGGGGAAGTGGTTGCGTGTTATCTAGAAAGTGATATCTATTTTAAAACTCAATCCAGGTTGTAGATCATGTATTGATATTAAATATATAAAAAATTCACGTGATGTTAGAGCATATATGACTTAGTCTCTAGATTATACTGGACATATTGTATTAATTTTTCCACTATGAGTCTTTAATTTTTTTTCTTTTTTTCCACTTTAAAATTGAAAAAATACCTATAAAAATAATTTATACATTTATAGTTTATCTTTATATGTGTTTATATTATATTTTGATCATGTAAATTTATTTCAAAGGATTAAAATAATATTATATAAATTAATCATTCAAGACCTAATGAATATTAACAGAAATATTTAGAATGATTAATATATATCAAACTAATTATTTTGATATGTTGGGGTGTTTTTTTAAATATTTGTGGGATTTCAAAAGAATCAATTTTTGATATAAATCTTCATGGGGTAGTCAATTCACCCCCCACTTGAGATACTCACTCTAAAAAAAATATAACCAGGAAATGCACAAAAAATAATTTCATCAGTAAAATAGGAAAGGGAATTTTTGAACATCGAAATCAACTGGATTCATAAATTACTGTTGAGATAATACATGACCAAAAATATCCCCCTTTTTGATGATCATGAAACCCATATACAAAACACTTATAGAAAATAATATAATTATAAAAACAAATAAAATGGATTCTTAATAGGATATAAAATAAATTATACTATTAATTTAATGTTTTATAAATTGTTGATAAATAAAGAATATTATAAAATTTTTATGTCAAACAGACTAAAGATATTTATTTAATTAATGAATATTTAAATTTATAAATTATCTTAACTTTATTCTCCTTGTTTGATATGTTATTGTAAAAATAATTTTTTGTTTACCCAAGTTTTCTCACAATTTTTGTGACATCAAAAACAAAGTATAGAAAAATGCTATATGACAAACTAAATATAGAACAAAATGGTGTATAAATATTTGATTAATCTAAGTCCTAAATGATTCATGTTCTTTCACTAGAGTTGTAATGATAATAATAAATAAATAAACACAATTATAATGAATAAAATTATTTCATCAAAAAAATTTGGATTACAAGAAATACATTGCTCAAAAAGTTAACATGAAGGATTTTAAGAGGGAAAAGGTTCAGTTTCAAATAATGTTTCAAATGAGGTTGAATCTCAAATAGCCTGATAAAGATTCTTGTGCCCTTCCATCATTACATTAAAATTGTTATTAGAAATCTTAGACAAATTTTTCATTAAATTTTTTATTCTTATAACATTTTCAACATTTCAACCAAATAAAATGTAAAAAAATTATTAAATATCTCTGAATATTATAAAAAATTCATGAACATATCACTTGATTTATTGAGAAGTCTTCTAATGCAAGGCTCTTCAGTTATTGTCCTCTCAGAAATATCTTTCTGATTCTCTATAAAAATTTGAAGTGGAATAGTATCACACTAAAGAGTGTGTATGAGATCATTTATTGTATATAGAACTATAGTAATGGATTAAATCATTCTTACTAAATCCAAAGAAGTGTGATGACTAGATATAAAATGACTCACATGGGATAATCTTATTCTTATCGATTCAAATTTAATTCTTATTAATTTCATTAGATTACTAAAATATGACTTTGAAATAGATTCTACCATGAGAATCCGATGATTATCAAACACATTTATCTAAAATGAATCAACATATATTCCTGAAATAAATATTTTTATGAAGGACTTTCATCTGAGCATGAACAAATTCAAACACTTATTTTGGAACTATTTAAATCTTCAAACCAAACAAATATTTTTTTATAACGTCTATATGAATTTGAATGGTTTAATTCTTTTATTTCATCTGATTTTTTTCATACCAAATATTTCATTTCATCATTAAGAAAATTATAAGATTATCCTTCTTGAATTAGAGATAGTTTTCCATCTACAAATATAGCTAGGGACATAACTTCATTATTATTAATGATATATGATGAAAAAGTTCCAATAACTTCTATTTTATCACGATATTCTATACTATTCCTTTATAGAGATTCAAAAGTAGTATAGACTATCCAGTTTTTTATTATTTCATTATTTTTAGTCATTGATGATTTAAATTACTCACCTTCATGGGCATTCCTTTTACCTTGATCTTATGCCTGAGCCTTATTCCCATCACTTTTCTCTATTGACATTTCTAATTATATAGTTTTTAATCTTATTAGTATAGATTTTTATGTTTATCCATCTTCAACTTCATGTTCTTGAACATTGGGTTCTTCTATTTGCCTAATACATGTTACAAGATCCTCATTTCTTTCTTCTTTGGAGGTTTCTTCAAAATAGTGATAACAATTTACTGCAGCTGATGGGTTACTGATGTCAAGACTAATTTTTCTTCATATTAACTCAACAATATCCTCTATTCTTATTTTTTCAACTTTTTCACCATAGAGTTTTATTGATCCGGCTAACATTTTAGTAAATTACTCCCCTTAAAAGTGTTCACTAGGCATTTTTTCTCATAAGAACCAACATGCACTAGTATTCCTTTTAAAATTATCTAAAATAAACCAAATTATTTAATGGTTCTATAAAAAACAATATTACATTAATGAAAAATAACGGCCATCTGAATATCATGAATAATATTTTTTTTTATAAAAAATCACATAAATAAGACTTCTATATTGATAAAATAAAATTTTATACTCTTCCTGCCATCAATTATGAATATTTCTCATCATAAATCTACCGAAATTAAACATGATTTCACTTAAAATAAAATGATATACATATCTAAAGTGATGTTTTCTCTAACAAAAAAAAACTTCGAACTATTTCAGATTGATTAATTTTGACCAGTACCTTCTGGTCAGTATCAAGATCATTGAAAACAACTTTTATACAAAGTGGATCAATAAATAAAATACATAATATCCCCAGAGATATGTTTCACATATCCAATGGTCTAAATATATAAATGAAAAAAATTCCTTCATCAAGACAATGAAAAATATTTTCTATTTCTACTGAAGATAATGAAAACATTATATTTTTTACCTTTGAGAAGTAAATGTTATTTATGTATCAAAAACTAAACATGAAATTTTCATAAAACTCTATGTATTAATTGCTAAAAAATACTATGTATTTTTTCATAGAAAACATATTCTAGACCTTGAAAATAAATTGATTTATTTAACATTATATTCATAAAAATTAAACACTCAATATTGAAATTGTTCACCAGGAGGACTTGACGGTCATCTCTTAAACTGAAATGGGGCTTAGATCTGCTTGGTCTTATTTCTTTTATCCTCTATTCCCTTCCCATTATAGAAAAATTAAAGTTTTGATGCTTGTATTTTTGGATTTGGAAGATAAATCTGGAGCTCTGAAAGAGGGTTCAAGATATATGGTCAGAGTGAGAGAGAGATTGAGAGAGATTATGAAATTTATTGATGTCATTTCAATTTTTTGATCAAAAATACTCTATGTAATCATTATTGATTTCAATTATAAATAATAAATATTTTTGAAAAGAGTTATAAATCCCCAATTTATTAAATAACAAATAATAAACAATATAGACCAATAATGTATAAAACTAAATTAAATTAAAAAGTAATAAATGTTTTATTTAATATTAAATATACCTTAATCCACCTTAATAAATTCAGAAACTAGATTTTGGATGTGTTTTAGCGAAATTATCTTCATGTTAATATTCAGTATTAATAAAATTCAGAGATATATCCATTATTAGAACATGGTCTCTTAGAATATGATTTTATGTATCAATTTTCATACTTAATTTTGTATGATATATGATTTTTTGAAATATTAATTTCACTTGTATTATCACATGAAATAGAAATATTACTAAAATTGATTCTAAATTCAATTAGTGTGCGTTTCATCCATAGCGCTTGTTCATAGAAACTAGCAGCTTTGATATATTCTACCATAGCTATAGACAAAGCAATGGAATTGTGTTTCTTAAATGACCATGAAACTAAGGGATTCCCTAAAAAAGTTAAGTTCCTATGTAAACATTCTATATAACAAAAATTGTCCATAATCAGTATATGAATAGGAGATTAAATTAAAATAATATATTTTGGGTTATTTGATGATTGAAAATTAGTTCATTTAATATATTTAGAAATTGTTTTAACATTAGTAAAGTGGTATTATTTTTTTCTTATTGAAATCATAAAAAAATAATGATAGAAGACATAATTTATTGTAAAAAAACTATATTTTAAAGAAAATTTCCAATAATACCTCTATAAATTTTACTTTTAACATATTTTATAGCTTCATTCGAATCATGTTTTATATTTCCACAAATTGGTATTGTATATGATTTAATTTTTTTTGTTGACATTTCTCCAATAAATAAATTATATATTTACATTTATTTTAAACATTTATAGAATTATTTTTATTGATTTGAAATCCATGAAATAAATTCCATTCTCAGATCATTCTCAATTCAAATTCCTTCCTCGTAATTTTTGAAAAATTATTATAAATCTATTTATTATTTTTACTAAAAATAACATCCTCAATATTAATCTATGTTAATAAAATATCAAAACAAATAGTTTTAATAATGAGAGTAGGATATTGAAATCATAAAAATTTTATTTTATTATAGAAAATACCTTAAAATTTCATACCAAGCACTTTTTACTTTTTCCAGTCCATAAATAGATTTAGTAAGTTTAAAAATTGAATTTTGAAAAGCATGATTTTCAAAACCTGGTAGTTGTTTAATATAAAATTACACCATTAAATATTCATTTATTAAATAAAATTTTGTATCCATATGATATAATTTTAAATTCATATATGATGCATAATCTTAAAGGATTCTAATAGCATCTAATATAACAATATGTGAATAGGATTCAACATAATATAATCATTCTTCCTGGTTATTTCCTCTAAATACTAATCTATATTAATTACTTTTAATTATCCCTTGGTCATCATTCTTATTTCTAAAATCCCATTTGATTATTATTATTGGATGATAGTATGGTCTTTTATCCAATACCCAAACATATTTCCATCTAAACTGGTTATGATCTTCTTGAATACCTATTATCCAAAATTTATCTTCAAACTTTCCTCTATAATTTTATATTCTAATTAAGATAGAAATACAAAGATTTCATCTATATTTCTAACACTCCATGTCTTAACTCTTGTATCTATATTTCATGTTACAGTTTTGAAAGGATGATCCATTATGGTTCTATGTTGTCTTGGTAAGACACATTCTGGTTCACAAGATTCAAGTTCTTATGAACATTTCTGAATTTCATAATATTCATCTTTATTTTCAATATATTTTTTGAGAGATTCAAGTCTTATATTGTCTAAGTAATTTGAAACATCATTTATTTTATTTTTATTGTGGTCAAAATGATCGATTTCATCAAAAATAATATGACCATATTTTTTAACTATCATTGATTTTTTATTATACACTCTAATTAATTTATAAGTAGTAGATAATCATAGAAATTTTAATTCATCAGCCTTTTTATCGAATATAAAAGAAAATTTCCTTGCTATTCAAGAAATACACCTTTCATCAAAACAATTTCAATTATCTGACCTTATGATTTCTGTTATTCTATAATTCATATGGTGAATTTCCTATATAGGGTCTTATTAAAACTCTATTCGTGATATGATAATTTGATTTAATGGATTATTACCAAATAAAATAGATTGTAATACTTTATTCAGTCAACATAGTTCATTCCATTTCATGAATCATCCTATTTTTTCATTCCTAAATTACATTTTGTGGAGGTGTTATTGGAGTAGAGAAGTTATGTATAATACTTAGGTCTGAGAAATGGGAATTAAATTATTGATTATAATATTCTCCACCATGATCACTTCTAAATGAAATTATTCTAAAAATATTTTCATTTTGAACAATATTACCAAATACTACAAAAATAGATAAAACACCACTTTTCATTATTAGAAAACAAAACTAAGGAAATCCTGAAAAATAGTCAACTACAATGAATAAAACAAGATCTATAAGATAATATTTTCAACACTTTAAGGTAAAAAAAATACACACGGATATCTTCTCTTAGTTCGGTAGTATCAACCTTATTAATATATTTGAAGGATGGCATGTGTCTCTTTTCTATTTTTAATGGATTACAAAATATATCTTTATCATATTTAAAACACAAAAAACATAAAAATAAATATTTCCTAGATAACATATTGAATGTAAATACTTTATATTGTTCATGTTTCCTATGAAAGATCTTGGATTAATTTGTCTCAGTAGTTAAACATTTAACTATTTGTTCACATGAGGAATTCAGATCCACAGTATGAACTTTTTTAATTTTTGGTGATCTTAATTTAATAAATTTATAATTATAAATAGAGAAGGTATTATTTTCCATAACCCGACCCAAGCTAGGGCTCGAGCAGAAACTACCTCAAGCCCACCTCCATAGGCTTGTGGTGGTGACAAGCATTGAAGATATAACAAACTTCGGGAGGATATTTCCTAAGAACCTATACACACACACACACACTGTTAACCCAATGAAACAGTGAAGAGAAAAAGTAATAAAAGATAAAACACTTCTATAAAAGAAAAAAACATGAATTATCCTCTAGTAAGTACATGTGTAGAAAGGTAAAAAAAAGAAAAAGGGAAAACGTACATGCCTTACCAGAAAAGTTCCACAACATGGAAGTAACTGAAAATTAAAACAGTTGAGAGATCTACTCTCTGGAATCATATGATATGACCACCATACGTAGTCTAAGAACCCATATCGATAAGATACTAAAAATTCACAATCAACCTATACGACATCTCTGTACGGCATGACATGTGAAGGCCAAGCCCATTCCAGAGTGAGTATAGAAATACTCAATAGGACGCCCTAAAAAGGCTAAGGGGGTGCAGTAGGAGATACACTGAAGTGGAAAGTAGTAGATATAATAAGGTATAGTAATGATTATAGATCAACTAAAGAACATAGTGAAAGAAAAATCATCTGATCACAAGGATATCAAAATGGTGAGAAGATGAAGTTATCATTAATTCGTTGCTAACTATAGTAGGAGTATAGAAACATCCAACCATGTGAAGATAGACACAGAAATAACATGTCATACCTTGGGAATCTTCACCTCCCCTAGAAGTAGAGTACACAAAACCCAAGGAGTGGGTACTGGAATAGTTTGTATATATACCCATCCAATGAAGCCCAAATGATAGAGTAAAGGGATCTCTATATCACAGTTCATCCCAATAAAATAATTGCTAACAATTCTAGAAGTAACAATCATCGATGCTCATTATCCCACATGTATTCCATGAACACACATGTCCAAGGGGATCAATCAACACACCTAAATACTATAATTTTTTTTCTAAATAACTCACCTACATAGTTTTAGGTTTCATCATAAGGATGCTTCTCAGTGGGGAAATAATACCTCTATCTTGTGAGTCCATAGGTATGCCAGACCACGTCTTTCCACTGATTTGCATATCCGGATGGTGAAATATCTAAGTAGAGGACTCACATCCTAGTATGTTAGGTGGGTTAATGTCTAACAGTAGTCATAGAGGACATATTCCCCAGTCCATAAGGGGGTTCCACTCTAGTCATTGGTGATCTATGCCCTAGTTCATTAGTGCGATCAACACCTGGCAGTCGATAGGGAACCACCGCATAGTACCAATGAAGGGTAATATGATAGAGGGTACTACCTAATAACTAGATTTGGAGGAATCTCTCACTAGTGCATCAAGGGGATCAACACTCTAGTCCGTAGGGTGTGCCACGTCCTAGCCTAGCTGTAGGGTATGCTCAAAAATGCCATCGTTGAATTCTACTGCCCAGCCCGACAGGTGGGTAATCTCAAATATGTCATTTGGGAACCCACTACCTAGCACAACTAGGGGGTAATACTCTGATTTATCTAGTCATCAATGAACAACACTAGTTGTCCATTCTGGATAGTACCTCTTTTAAAGCATCGGGGAATTCCCTTACCTAGCCTAGCTTGAGAGTAAGCTTATAAATCTCTATTAAATATGCCTGATCATGGTTGTCATCAAACATCACCTGGAAAGGTGTCACTACTAGAACATATCACATCATATCTCAAAATTAAGTATGATGGGCACCATCATGTTCTACACAGAAAAATTCTCAATATAGACAACTCATGGGAAAATATTTGTGTCCAAAAGAAGGAGATACAAGAGATTCTGATTCATCAAGAGGCTCACAGTGCATATGGGGTCCATACGACATGTGCCCCCTCCTCGTTTCCTAGCAATGTACCTATCCATTCCTAGGTACAAAAATGTGTATATGTCCCTCTTGGCATTCTGGTGTACTACCAATGTACATGGAACAACTTTCCAAAAGGATGATGAGTTCATGATGCTCATCATAGGCCCAAAGGGAAAAAATGTATTTTTACTAGTATACCTCCTCAAAAGAGCATGTCTAACCAAGTAAATTTCACCATTGAAATCCTTGATGAAAAGTGCATAGGATCGAATATTCACTTGCTCGAATCGGACACCCTATGAAAAAGATACATCTCTTAGTGTCGTTCATGAATGGGGCTTCGTGAGAGTCGTGCCTCAATTCTGGAACACTTCATAGGTATCACACCATTGCGATCTCCATAGAAAAACAAAAAGAATCACCTATCTATTGTTCCAGAATAGACACCCGATGAAAAAGTCATATTTCACTGAAAACTCCCAAATTGTGCCTCATGGGTCCCAAGCCTCGATTTTGGCTTAAGATCCTCAAATAAGTCTTGAAATTTCCAACTCAATTCCAGGATCACAACAATTCTTACAACACGTCAATTGCATATTGCATTCCAAAATTACAGTAGGTCAAAACATTAATAATAATAAAATATTATTATTATATGAGAATTTTGGGGTCCCATGAAACTATCTTGAAATATAAAATTCCCAAAGCAGACATTAAAGGTTTGTTATGAATTATGGGTCATGTCATCATAGATATAATGTAATACATAAACTAGGTTTGAATGATATGGTTGTTTGAATGTTTTCTCGAAGAACATCCCACTAAGGCTAGACTGGCCTACTGTGGTAGGCGCAGACCACCAATCACCAGCCTATCTCACCATCCCACAACCTATTATCCTTAATCTTCCACACTATCCGCACCATCTCTAAGAATCACCGTCATCCTGCACTCAGCGGTATCGCCGCCTCGTCGTCTCTCATAATCACCGCCGCCTTCCAGAGGGGGACCGACGCCGAATAGCCACACACTGGTGGTCCCTTTTATGGACCACTAGGACCACTCCGTCACTCAAAAAAAATATTTTGAGATTATATCTAGAGACCTCGATATGAAATCTATATTGAATCACTCTCTTCACAATGTTTCTTTAACTTTTCGACAGGACAAAAGGTAGGTGTTGCTTCCGATCACCATTGCACCTCCTTCGGTGCCCAAATCTCAAAACCATCGTAGATCCATAATCCTTGGATCACACCTTTTATATATCTAATATTTACATGAATATCATATGTATTTTTAATGTGTCAAAAAATTTATCAATGAAGAACACAAAGAAAATATGAAGAACATGAAGAATGAGTGATCCATGATTGAAATGGTCGGTGGTTGTGTTAGTAGGGACATCGAAAACGTTTTTTAAAGTAGTGAAAATGACCAGAACACAAAATGGACAACCAAAACATCAATTAAGAGATAAAAAATCCAAATGATAAATCCTACCAAGATTTTGGATCTATCGTTGCATTTGCTTCGCTCTAATCTGCTCGATCAACCTCTCCTCATGATCTTCCAAGAGTTCTCCGTTGATTATATAATGGGATAGAGAGTAGGAGGTCTTCCAGCATTGGGAGGAAATTATCCTAACCCTTTATCATTTCCTTAAACCCCAATTTATTGAATTTCCTGCCAATGGTAAAAGGATCTGAACATCCCTCCCCCTCTCACTTTATGTCTGTCTTAGGTAAAAAATATCATTGTAAACTCAATAGTTGTCATCTATTTCAAATATTATTCCCCGTTTATAAGTTTTTCGAATTAATGTATGAGATAAAATAATTTTATTTAATTATATTATTTATAATTATTTCCTCTGTGGTGGTTTCTACAAAAGTCTTTCACCAACATAAGTTATGTCCCACCTAGGGTAAGCACCATGCTCCGGACTCAACCGCAACCTTTGATTTCTAATCTAATCTACTGTTTAAAATATTTCCTCTTTTCTTCACATGAATGGTATAAAATATAATTAATATTTTTATAAAAAATAATTCTGGGAACTATGGGCCTCAAAATCACATGTTATCTCAGTGTGTGGCTCTTGAAATATATGTAAAAATATTTGAAATTATGGCAAGGAAAAAACTTGCTCTCTACATTATTAGATAAATTTATGTAAAAACCATCATCATAGAGTTAATATAAACTTATTTTATTGTGCTTCAACCCATGATAAAATACTAATTTTTTATCAAAATTTATTTTTGATTTACAACTAATTCAACTCTAACTATATTACCTTTTTCATTATCACTGATGGTTACCATGAATCCTTCTAATTTTTCTAATTTATGAAGTTTGTAAGAGTCTTAAATCATATATCTTATCAACCAATATCCATATAACATAATACATTTCATCCTATTACATTCTTTATAAAAAACATTTACACAAAATCTTGTTTCAGTATCCTATTTTTCTTGGGTATAGTTGTGTCGGAATGAAAAGTTATGGGTTAATAGATTTTCCTATTTTTTTGAAATTTTAAGGGACTATTTTCATACATATTTCAAGAAATAGAAGATTTCTTAATCCACTATTTTGGGGATTTCTCCAACAAAATTGTTTATAACAATGTCATTTACATCCATAATAAAAACATATGACTCTATATATGATATTATTTTTAGAATTAGGTAAAAACGATTTCTATATAATTTTTATTTTTCCCCAATACATACTAATAAATATTTTTCCTTTTTAGGGTCATTTTTACCAAAAATATAATTTCATTATTGATCTCCCTTAGTTAATATATTGGTATCACTTTTTAATAACTCTATTACATCCTTCAAGTCTTTAATTTTTCTTTCATAAACTATTTCTTTTGAATTAGATTTTCTAAATTTTTATTTGAAGTCCATGTGTTGTGTCTAATTGGATCCATTTTCATTAAAAACAGAACTGTGAATAAATTTTAGGTATTTTTGATTTTTTTCTAAATATAAAAAAAATCAAGCAATGAACAATAAACAGTGAAATTACTATTATATCAATATTTAGAATTAGAAGAAGAAAAATAGTATTATTTTAAATCTTCCTTTTCTATAGAAATGATGAAAATAGTTTCTTTTAGATTGATTGGTTATTTTTCTAAATCACATTTAGAAGTACTACTAGAGTCTTCATAGATAATCCAATCAGCCTTTATTGATTTTTATCTTTGTACACAAAACCAATTCACATCTGATACTTCATTTTTTCTATTACAATTATTTTTATGTTTTAGATATGGAAAATCAGGTCGGGTATGTCTCATTTTATTGCATTCCTAGAATCTTATGTATTTAATTCCTCACCCATATTTCTTGATACTAATGTAGGATTTTTTTAAATCTTTTCTTATAATAATAAAATTCTGTAATTCTTCTGGATAGATGAGCCAATTACATTATATAATCTTTTCATTTTGAATCATTTGAGAGAAAAATATCCTCTTTTTATTTATTTTAATTATTTTGAGCTATAAATTTAAGATCGGTGTTCTCCATTTTTATCATCCTATGATCTTCAACATTAACTTTCTTTTTTTCTTCAAATGTTGTTATTCTTCTAATCAATTATTTTATGTTATGTTCTGAGATAGAAGTGGATTATCTGATTAAAACAAATATATCATTCCATTTAGAGGGTTTTACACTTGTAAATTTTAAATATTGATATTATTTTTTATTTGTATTCCCAATGTAGCAACACCATTGACTATTTCATTCAATATTCCATTCATCAAAGTGGTTATTTCTGCAACATACATTTGAAACTATGATATTTTAGTTTTGCAGTGTTGTATCTTAATCGCTTGAAATTTTTTATTCCTTCATAGATAACATTGATAGTTTTTTGTATATTATTGTAATTAGTACTTCGAGATACATAATTAAATTGATTCAAAAAAATTCCACATAAAATATAATTTATGGACCTTGAATTGACATCATACTCAAATTATTTAGTAACATCCCATTTTTCTTCTTCCTTATGGATTTAAAAAGATTCAAAATTATTAATACACACATTGAATCAAATATTATTCAAATATATAATCATATGAGCTTTCTAACATCTATTATTATCATTATAAAAAGAAAGAGAATAGATCATGGGAATTACATCTTTAAGTTTAGTCGTCGACATTTATCTTTATATAGAACTTTTTCATGATCTTGCAATAACATATCAAAATTAATAAAAAAACTTATCTAATACTAATTATTATGTTATAAAAATATAAATATACACAAGAGGGGGTGAATTGTGTTCTTTTAGAAATCTTGATAGATTCAGATTGTATCCCTTTATATATAATATGATTATATATAGAATTCCCTTCCTTATGAATGTTATACAGTGAATAAATAGATAAGAATAACACAATAATTCTTTAGTGTTTCAAGGCACTAATATCCCTATTACACTCCACAAATTCTCCCTGTATGAGCGTGGTTTTTTAAAAAATAGGTCCTTTCATCATAAGAACTCAATAAATGAGTGTATCATTTTCACCCCTTTATAACAATGATTTCACAATGTCGTTAGGTTCTTTTACTGGAAACAAAAATATCAACATATTAGAATTATATGCTAACACTGCACCAAAAATGAGTACAAGTATCCAATAATCTAAGAAATAATGATTAATTGATTTAATTGAGAAATAAATTTAGCTCACAGTTTTAGTAGTAACTAATGGATGATGGATTTTTTTGATGATGGATAATACTCTTTAAGAAAGAAAAGCTTCTAAAATAACCTACTTGAAAATGATCTTCATGAAATACAATAAATGAAGAATTGCAAAATCATCGACAGAATATTATTCAAAAAATAGAATATTGTAATAGGTATGTCTCTATAGTATAGATCTTCAAAATAGTATAGATGTACATTATTTTCTAAGAGATTCTATATCTATGGATGATATAACTATTAGTATTTAATAACATAAAATAGATTATATTTCAATAAAAAAATGCAATAATATCACTTTTATATCAAGAGTATTGGGATTTAAGATTCCCTTAGAAATAAGAATAATTTAATATGTCAAAAACAAGTGTTTGAACCAGTAATTATATAGATTTAGAAGTATAATTAACTCATGTGAGACTATTATAGAAATCACAAAAAAATTGGATTTAATCACTATATTTGACCAAGTCAAACATAGGGTTATCTTTGAAAGTATGGTTCACAACATACGGTTAACTTCAAAACATTTGGTTTTTGAACAATACATTAGTTTCAAAAACATCAGGTTTCTTCTCAAAATTTTAATTCATGATCCATACATTTACAACATCGAAGGATATCTGATCCACTGATTTTCTCTAAACGTAGGGTTTGAAAAACTTATTTCTTCATTAAAAACATAGGGTCTGAACAATGTTTCTTGAATACATAAAAACATATCCCTAACAATTAAAATAATAAATATAACCTTTAAATAAGATAAATTTATCATGAAATATAATCCTGAAAAAAACTTAAAGTTATTTCATTAGTAAAATAATCAACGGTATTTGTAAGAAACAAAATCAATAAGATTCACGCTTTATTTTTGAGATAATATATTCCAAACACATATCTATCCACAATCATGTACATGATTTTCATTATAATCTCACTAGAAATCGACATAACATTGACCAATTAACTGGAGGGTAATAACATACCCACCCATCATATGATAATAATCCATTCATATATATTTTATTGTATCATGAAGGAATTTATCAATTTTTCATAACATAACCCACATAAAAGAAAATAGGTTTCATAAATATTTCATCATCATAATAAAAAAAATATTGAGGAAGAATAAATAATATATTTTTGGATCATATCCTCTTTAACCCATATTTAACATCAACTATTAATGAAATACATAAAAACCCCATTAAAAGTATGCATAAAATATTTTGAGTAAAATACCATTTTAATTTTAAAAATAAAATTTTATCAATATACGTTTATCGAAAATATTTACAATATAATTTAATTTCAAGATTAATTTATATATAATTAATGGAAACAATAAATCATCTAGTATTCTAGATGGTGAGATAATATGTTTTGTGGTAAATGTTAACCAAATATTTGTAACAAACTTTTTGTAAAAAAGTCATAAATAACTGAATTATAAAATGATCTAAAAATTCATTTTTAAAAATTTTAAAACGAATTAAAATGTGTTTGAAAATGTGTTTAAACAGTCTATTTACAAAATAAAATAATATTCTTGAAATCAATTTAAATACCATGGTGATTGATGAAATAGTTCATCGACTAAAGTGGAAATAAGATCGTTTTATTCATAAAAATATTTTCCCAACCATTTTAAATTCCAGAGTATAAAATTGTAATATTACTTAAAATTTATATTAAAAACCAAAGGAAATGAAAATATTTGGGTTTTAATAGATAAAATCCATATTATATTCCTCAATTTAAATTTAAAATAAATAGTTTTTATAATAAATGATATTGTTACATAAATCTGTTATGGATTCGGTGTATTTTTAGTTATTATAACCTTCATATAAATAACATCAAATTAATTTATAAATAAAATTTATTTAAATATATTCATGATATAACATATCAATTTGGTAGTACATACACCACATAAAAAATTTGGTGAATATGAAATATATCTCACATAAGAAAATGTTAGGTGAAAATCACATTCCTCAAGCTTCTTACCACATAATATTCTTCCAGGAATCTGATATAATATATATATATTTAGTATACATATATTAAAAAATAATATTCATTATTATAATATAATTCATGGTTTACTTAAAACATTGTGTCATCTGATCATTAACAATCATTCATTCTCATCATAATTTCATGTGTTAACTACTTCCATTTACATTCGTGTTTGGGTTTCGTAGTTATTGTTCTTGAATATTTATCATCATTAAATCAAATATAGAATATTTATATTTTAATAAGTATCACAATTAATCATTATATACACTTACATAACAATTCATATATTAATGTATTGATAAATTAATTACATCATGTTGTAGAGACGCTACTCCATTGGTATGCACGATTGATGACTCCACATTCTATTAACTATAATGAAAGAAAAGAAGATAAAAATTATCCCTTATGTAATAATAATTATATAATAAAAATTAATATTTATTAACTATATATATCCTTACTACAACCCATGTAAATTAGAAATGAAGAACAAATCTCCCCGCATCATAGATGTGGTTGTCCACACGTATAGATGAGCATCATTATTATTTTAGAAAAGCTAGGATAGAAATAAGTTACATAAGATAATATAAATAAAATTTAATAATTATATCATAAATATAATATATAAAATAAATTCTATAATAATAACCAACCATGATATATGGTGATGGAAAATGAATTATATCACCACCTAGAGGTGGTATTCCACCCATATCCCTGGGTAATAATGTCGTTTCTCATTTTATGGAAAGAAGGTTGAAAATTGTCTTACCATAATCATAATAACATATAAGTATATTTATTATACTGGATTCAATATGTTATGATTTAATAAAAAATAATTATATGATGTATAAGAATACCCAAACTTTGAAAGTGTTGGGTAAGATGATTACCTCTTCTTTGAGAAAACTCTTTTGGTGTAGACATTAATATTTCATAGGATGATATTAAAAGAATAAAAAATATCTAATATGAAGGGAATAAATTATTTATTGGATTTCGGAATGTATTAGTCAGTATATGATTCACAAGATGTGTCATGAATATAGGAAAAATGGAGCCCTTTTATAACTGAGGGGAGAGGAATTCTTGTAATTATTTAATGTTTTAAATATAGATACAGTCTTATTCTCTGCCATGAAGCACCATTTAACACAAAATACATATATAATATGTTATAGGGTATAAATAAACCCATAAAATCATATTTATAAATGTTTTGTGAAAACAATTAAGACTTATCTCCTAGTTAATAGCCCTTTAAACTCAATTAGTCTTTAACAGCGATAACAAAACTTTTTACCATGATTACATAATTATAATCATAAAAATAATTGGGTATTTATAAAAAACTTTGGAAGTAAAGATTCAAAAAAATTAATATGGTTCATCAAATTCAAAATCTATATGTGTTGAAATTTACCGTTAATACACTTATGAAAAATGCATGAAAAATAATTTTTTGTTAAATAACTCTTTAATGAATAAAACCCATTACCCCATAAAAATAATTAAGAATGTGATTTTCGTGAATTTTAATATTAAATAAAAATCAAAATATGGATTTTATAATTTTTCATTAGGCCAAAACACAATCTCACCTTCCAACCATAACATTAATTATAAATATCCAAACATAGTTAGTAATTTTAATAAAATATAATTTCTACAAAAAAAGCCATGCATGGGTTCTAAAATTCAAAAAAATTAAAATATATTTATTCAACCCATAAAGAAATAATTATTCAAGAAGATCCCATGTAATTTGATAAAGTCATGTGTTCGTGATCTTTGAATCCTTACCCTATAATTTATCTCGGTTTTACCTATTTTTCTCTTATCGAGGTGACACATATTTATCATGGTTACTAATCTTAATGAAAAAATAAAAGGTAAATATTTATAATATTTGAACCTCTTAATTTCATATATTAAAAATTAATCCACATTATGTTTATGTAAGTGGAAGAATTCAATTTTAGAAAAATTTTGTAGAACGTAATGATTTTTTTTAGAAAAACGTGTTTTAAAGGTAAAAACTGAGTTTATACTTATTCATTATCTCATTAAAAACATTACCTGAATGTTAAAATATTTGAATAAATATATATTATAGAAATATAATTAACGCAATTCTTCAGTATAAATTTATTAAAATAAATTAATATTATCACACACTATGCACAAAAAATTGGTTTCCTAAAAAATATCTATTTTTACCTTAAAATTATTTTATATTAATTTAAATGAAAATTATAATTCATATGACAATTTGTTTTATTTATTTAAATAAATTTTTAATATATTTTATTAAAATTATTTTTTTCATAGCGTTCAATGTATTTTTTAAAAAAATTACATAATATGTATAAAAATAGTTTTAATCATGAAATTGTTTCAATAAAACTCATTGCTTCTTCCCTAACCATAAATATAAACACTTATATTATATAAAACCATTATAATTAAATTAAAAATCATGGTTATCCATATTTATTCTCACTTAGGCAGTATATACATCATATATATATAATATTTCAAACATGGTTAGATTTTTTTCATTATTCTATGTAAAGGAAACTATCAATGAAATGAAATTAATAATCAAACATTATATTCATAAATCATTAGTTGTTACAATTATTATATTTGGATGTTCAATTTTTTAGTAAATTATAATGTTTTACCAAAATCCTATTTAATAAGTATTATTATTATTCTATTGTATTGATTAAATGATTTTTTCAATTAGTCTTTCAAATTTGATTGATGATTCTTAGGTGCAGTTTTATAGTTTTAGACAATTAATAAAGACCACTAATAGATATCATTGGAAATATTAACCCCTCCTATGATTCTAATTTAATTCCTACAACATAACTACTTTTTTAGTTTTCAAATTTTATTAATCAAACATATCTATATTAAGGAATTATATATGTGTTTCTCTGTAATGTTATTTTGGTATAACAATATAAATATTTTCAATGAGTTAATTTATGTACTAAGTAGGGATATTTATTTACACATGTTTATTTTGAGTTCCTTATTATTAAAATTTATTTTTAATTAATCCCTTGAAATTGATTATATTTATTATTAAAATTTATCTTTATGTGTGAGTTGGGTGGCCCATGTTAAAGTTATTTTAAATAATTCTATTATCCCAAATCATTATACATTTTTTCTAATAATAATTAATTATTTAAATGAAAAAATATAGTTGGTATTTTGTATCAATACTCCTTCATTGTTTATCATGAGAAAAAATAAGTATATTAAAAAAATATTACTTTTTTATATATTGAAAAATTATTATTCTTATGTCTTATTTATTTTATTTAGTGAAAAATCAACACATCTGATAAAAAATGTATCTAATTTATGTCAATAAACCTAACATATCAATTTGTTAAGAGAGTCATTTAGTGGTGATTTAATGACTTCATTAAATAATATAGAAAGGGTGAGTTAAAATAATGATTTTAATGGTTTTATAATAAAAAAATTGAATTATTATAAACAAAATAGTCTTCCAAAATTGTCACGGTGGGAATAATTTTATGTATAATACCTTTTGTTATAAACAAATCCATGTGAGATAAATTCTCTATTTGATTAAAATATTCTCTAAAATGTTTTATTTCAATTTTATTTTAAATACACTAGCATATCACACTCTATATTTTAAATTATTGTTTCATCAATTTAATTTTTTTAATTATTTTAATGAAATGGTATTTAATTAAATGTGTTTAAATAATATTTAAATTAAGAAAATTATATATCGGAAAATTGACTCATTAGATAATGGGTGCCAAGAGTGTTTTTAAAACCAATATGTATATTAGATTAATGAATAATATATATATCATATTAAGAATCTTCTACCAGAGATATTTTTTATTCCGAAACTAGATTTAATATTTATTGATTTTTTGGAATCATTTACTTTTATATTTTATTTATCCCTTTGAATCAGTTATTTTACAAAGACTAACACTATTTTTTCCAAGTTTGAGTTTTATTTATCTTTTTTATAAAATTTATAAATCTATTCTTTGTTCCCTTGTATTTTCCTTCTAACATGATTATATTTTAAATCATATTTGTTTTAATAACTAATGTGTTTAGTAGCCTGTTTCGCACACAACATCGAACCAAAACGAACTATGAAGCATTATATAACTGTTAAAATGTAGTCGTCAAATTGTTGGGGTGAAAATATTGGTAACTAAATTTTGAAAAATATTCAAAAATAAAAATAATAATGGAAATTTTGAATAATGGGATAATGATAATAATCAGTTTATTTAATTAAATAATATGTAATACTAATGTATGATCTAAAAATGTAAACATCGTTAAAATTTTCTATTAATTCAGTTTATTTTAAGAAATAATATATATTCTGTAATAAATAAATTTTTTATATTACAAAATTATTAACCTAATCTTAATTAGTCATTTATAGGAAATGATAATGATAAAATCAAGTATCACTAAACTTTATTTTTAAATGAAACATATTCCATTATATTTTAATTTTTTTACTTAATAGTTAAATTCAAAAATTTAGAAAACTTAATACGATCAAACTAAAAACATTTTTGAAATATATTATAAATATTTTGTTATAAATAATTTTTTTACTCTTTTTAAATTTTTTCTTTTAAGCCAAATATCAGAAAATATAAATTTAATCAAAAATGAAAATTTTATTAAATTTTCGTTATAAGAGGAAGTCCTCTAAGATTCTTAAAATATTTTAACATGTAACATATTTACTTATGAAGTAATATTATTATTTTCAAAATAATATTTTGAAATTATAATCATAATTGTTTACATTTTAATAAAATAAGTAATATTATCTGAAGAATAACTTTTGTTCTTCTCTTTTAACTAAAATTTTATATGTAAAATTCAGTTATGAATTTACATGGAAGAAAAATCATTTTTATATTTTCATAATTGAACAATTAATTACTTTTAAAATAAAAAACGTTGATTAATTTATCTAACACAATGAAATTAAGCTTAAAATAATTTTTTATTTGTGGTTTTACAAATTATAGGAGCTAATGTTAAAATTATTTGTTCTTATGAAAAAAAATAAAACTCATATTTAAAAAATATACGAAGAAATTAATTAATAATTCAAATTTTTTTCCTTTATAGTAAATTATTTTGGTAAAATTTAGCTACCATGTTTGAAAACCAAAGATAGTGTAAGTGAAATATTTAAGATTAAAAAATTATTTATTTATAAAAATGTAAGATACATACCTTTTATTGAGTAATCTAGAGAACAATTTTAGGTGCTTTTTGTTTTTACTTAATAAACTTTGATTAATGTTATGGCTTGGGGTGTGTTTGGGTGAAGTCTATGAATTTTTTTGAGAAAAAGAAGTTTTGACCGGTTGGCACTTGGTTTTTAAAAACAATGCGGCTACCTTTGATAAACCATGTGATCTCTATTTTTTGAGGCAATAACTTCCCCACAGTCAAAGTATGGTTTGAGAGGCCATGTGAATTGACCCTTAAAGAAGTGGTAAATTCATAGTTATCACATGATTTGTCTATCTGTGCAACTAAACTATGTGAGGGATGAAAGTGAGATCCTAAAATTGTGGATCTCACTCGTTTTCAACATTTAATGACTTGTTTTACCTTCTATGAGCCCCTAACTATGGATTTCACATTCTTAAGTGTAAATTATTGTTCTCCCATCAACCTGATTGGATTTCAAGTCATTACTAACACTTTTATTTGAGATCGAAAGCCAGAATTGAAGACCATCTCTTCTCCCGGTTAGTGGATTTCATCTTGATGCTTATCTGGTTATTTCTTCAATCTTTCCTTGATATTTTCATTATATATATCCCCCATTTCTTTTTATATAAACATAAGTATTAATATCTAGATCTTTTATTTTGGATCTATATCTAGATTTATGATATCTTTATTACTTTAATCTTGATTTGGGTTTAGGGATTTAGATCTATAACTTTTATCAATGTCTTTGTGCTGTTTAGACTTTAGAAATTTCTATTGGGAAAAAATCCATGAATGAATCGAGGTTGGTGGTATAAATCTAATACCCATAGTAATGTATTTTATATTTATATGAAATATTGTAGATTTTACAGAATCCTTTATAAATTTGTTTCCTTGATTTATGTTAATTAGAATGAAAAATTGAGTAATTGAATTTTCGTTGAAATAAGTGATTAATTGGAATATTATTCATGACGCTAAGGGCCTACCCTACTAGATAATTAATATAGGGGTTTTTTATAAGACATAAGGGTTGCAATATTGTTAATTAATTGGGAAATTAATTATGAGATATCTAACTGGCTAAGTTGAGATTATTAATTATTAATTAGTTATTTTCTTTGATATTTTTATCTAGATAGTTAATTGTGGGATTAATAATGAAGAGTTAGTGATTAGAATGAGATAATTAATTATTTAAATTTAATTATGGAATATTAATTGTGATGTTTATTAATTAATAAATATATTAATTAATTATTTTATTCAATTAGTTAATTATTTATTTGACTAATGGAATTTATGATTTAACTAATTATTTAACTATTAATTTCATTCTTCAGGGATAAAGAGTGGTAACATGGTCATTCATAGTTGAGAAGTACAAATGGTTACATGGTTATAAAATATATGAGTATGAAAATGGGAACATGTTCATTCTAATGTGAAGTATGCATGGTAACATAGTTATTATAATTATGAGTAAAATGAATTAGAACATGGTCATTCTATTGAGGAGTAATCCTGGAAACATGGTCATCTTACTTTTATGATATTGGTAACCTTGATAATGTGTCTTATAAATGTGAAATTACGGAATGGAAATAATTTAACTCGAGGTTATGGCCTCACATGAGAATATTTGAACTATGAAATGAGTTGAATCACCTAATGAGATATCATAGCACCTTGAATACTTCAATATTTTCCTAGAAGAAGGTATAGATATCTCGTATTACCTAGGGAATGCATGATGAAGTTAGTATTGAGGTACGGGTATCCTTGGTAACCATGGAGTAAAATCAATTAGATAAGAATAAATGAAAATGAGATATAAAAAATTTATTATTGTGTTGTACTCATTTCCTTATAGAAATATAAGCACTAACATTTGACTAGACTTGTTTTAGACACTGTTGGTGGTGGCCTATAGAGTTTCACGCACACCCAATTCAGTCTTCTTGATCAGTACCCAAATAGATTATATTATTTCATGATTAGATAAGGTCAAAGCCCCTGGGATAGGTGAATGATTGGGGATGGAGCTTGTAATATGTAACTAGACATGGTTCGGAATTTTTTTTTGGAGTATTAGTGTCTTTATTTTCAGTTACGTTATAGAAACTTTACACTTATATTGACATAGCATGTTTTCCCTTCAGTTGGGTATTGTGTTTCTTATTTGGTTATCTTGTCACATAAGTATTGTTATGGATATATATGATTATGGAATTGTTCATTTATTTCCAATGGAAACTTACACTAATAAATGTGATTATAGTCTCCTCGTGAATTACTTAGCAGACCCTCACTTCTAGTCGTTAGCCTGTAGCATATGGGGAGGTGTTCTTGAGGTCATGTGACAGACTGGCTTGGGGCACCGATGCATGGAACCCCAGCTAAGATGTTACAAAAAAATGTTTTAATATTTATGGTTGATAATTATATTACCTTATTCCTTCCCCATCTTAATTATTTTCTAATTTTTGATCCATTTACCATTTAACAGTGGCATTCCAATATTGAATAATTAATGGTTATCTATAACAATTCCATTTTATTTTCATATAAAATGATATCATTTACACTACATTTATTCTACCCATTATATGTCCATCTATTTACATAGAATATATCCTATTCTACTTTTAACCCTCTACCCACTTTATATAATCTTATTAATTTTCAAATTTATAAGATAAATTCTTTTACTGGGTACCCAATGGAGAACATCCTAAGGGAGAGGTAATGTCCATAGAAATTATATATTAATTCTTTACATATTCTAACCCTTCAGACTACTCCTATCCATAAAATTATTATAATAATAGTTTTAATAATTTTTGTTATTTTTTATTTTAATCAAATATTAATTTTAAAAATTCATCTAAAACCATTCTAAAAAATTAATATGGTGTCTTTTGTTTGTGTAGAATATCACCTCCATCTACAGCATCTCTGGTTTTTCATCACCACATTAAATATAAGGTTAATGAATAACATTAAAAGTATTAGTATCATATTTATAAAATATTTTTTATTTCTATATTATAAACCTTTCCATGTCCTCCTCTAAACCTATTTAAAAGAAATTCATCTCATGTTTTTACCTGTAGACTGCTGACTCTATTAAAGTGATGTAATTTAATTTTTATTCTAGTATATTCCTATTTATCAATATCTATTATAATTATATTAACCAAATTAATAAAATTTAAATAATTTAATTATACTTATTTAATGAATATATTATTCAAAAATAATCACTTTTATAACCATAATAACCAAGAGAATATAGATTGACAATTATAGGTTTTTTAACCACTTATATGAACAATACTATAAATTTATATCATGGATATCTAGTGAAACATAATAATTATTATATTTGATAATAAAAATTAAATAGTTAATTTTTTATATAATGGTTATCGTAATATCTTATCCTTTTTTGTAATACCAACTCTTGTTCATTAAAATTACTGAAATAAGATCTTCAATAACTTCATCATTATGAATCATAACATAAATACATATAGAATAAAATGGGAACATTGTAAATAATTATAATTATCCTATAATAGTACTTAAAATTATCATAGATTAATATACATTGAATATATAAAAAACAATCAGCATTATCATTATTGAATTAGTACAAAACACACAATCAAAATAATTAAAATCTAATGATGTAAATAAAATATAGTTTACTAATATATTAATAATAAATGATTAAAAATTATTGGGCAAAAACCCCTCAAGGTTACATTGCAGCACTTTTGGGTGTATTGTTTTTGCTGACAAAGCAGGTTTCCATGGTGAATTTTCAAGTTCCAGCGATGTTGTTGACAATCCATGTTGACCAAGAACCATGAAAAAGAAATGGATGATCTGGAGGCGGTACAAAAAGAATAGATACAAGGTGGCGTAGTTTCCTAGTGTTTGAAAAATTATTGGGGTCCAAAATTTAGAGTTTTCTGAGAATCATGAAAATAGTATTTTTTTTCTTTTGAAGATATAATTTGAAAATGGAAAAGACATGAGTTTTTTGGAGATAGACTTCATGTTTTGGATTTTTCAAAGACCAGAAGAATGTTGACCATGATTCTGCGTGATTACGACAAGATTCGAGAATAGAAGCATTTAAGTGCATTGCAGCGGTGAAGGTATTTGTGACTGGAGATTCGCAGTGGCGGTGAGAAGTAATTGACAGAACTCTCCATGATTACGATGAGCTATAGGATCAGAAAATTGCTATGGTGCTTCATGATATTGAGAGAATTTCGATTGAAATTTCGGATGTTCGCGATTTGGGATGACGTGGCTTTGACTTCATGTGGAAGGTTTGAGGGTCAGTGGAATCTCCTATAAATAGGCCTCGACCCCCTCAATAGAAGTAGAGAGTTTTCAAAGACACTATTTTTCTCTTGGCTTGTGAAGGTGGTTCACGAAGACAGTGTGTTTCACGAAAGGAAGGAGCTTCACGACGGCTAATCTAGCTCTGTGAATGTTGTAGGCTCTGTGTTGGATCAGTGAGAATTGTGAAGGAATTCACTCTATAATGGACTTAGATTTGTGAATTCCTAAGCTCTATGACGTCCTGAGCTCTGTAAAAGGTGTGAGCTTCGGGAAAAGTTAGGAGCTTCATGAAGGCTTGATTGAGCTTCTTGAAATTGGGAGCTTTGTGAATTAGGGTTCTTTGTGAAGGTATTTCCAAAGAATTGCCCAGTGTTCAGGGGAAAAAGGTATTCATCAGTGGACGAAATTTGGACTTCAATAGAGCATCTACATATAGTGGAGTATTCATTCATTAGTGGTAATGAAGAGACCTACATGTCTATAATCTGTGAGTGTATCCCTTCCAAGTGCAGTGAGCAAAGGAACAGGAAGAAGGTTATCCTTTCTACCTGTAGTGATCCATAGAGAGAGAAATAGGGAGTGAACCTTGGGAAAGCAATGAGCTGACCCTAAAAATTTTAAAGGTAGTGATACTAAGAATGGAAGTGATCTAGCCTGAACATTAATGGAAGAGAGATTTAGTGGATTTGGTACAGCAGCACATCGTTATTGTATGCTCCTTGAATGTAGCCCAGTGAGGGTGAACCAAGTAAAAATCTCTATGCCTTCTTGCTCGCTTCCATACATTGAATCAAACGCATTAATATCAGATAAATAAGGAAATATCAAGATAAATATTAACAATATAAGAGAAAAAATAAGTGACCCTTATAGTAAAGAGGTCAAGATCCAGTGGGGTGGGTATAATTTTGAAAACTAACGTACACACCCAGATTAACCCCCCTCTCAGGGTATCTAGGACCCTTTTGGTCCTACAAAAAATGATTCTTATAAAAGGTAATATATAGTAATAATGTTATTATATGTGTTATTATAATCGATATTTTATATATTCATGAGGTTATACCACATTTTAATATGAAGGATTAAATGAAAGGGTTTTATTATCTCAATATAGCATCATTGAGATATGATACATTCTCATCACTCGTTTCCTTTTATGTTATATATACTTGAAATAGATTTAATTTATCCTAAATTATTAATCAAATATTATATATTATAATTTCTACTCTTGTTCTACCATTCACTGTATTTCAATTAAAAAGATGTTGATGATGTAATGGTTTCTTGCCCTCAATTATGACTCATTAGGATATGTTGTATTTTGATCGCCATTTTACCTTCTATATAATAATATATAGATTTAATTCTCCTGAACTTATTATAGTATAATTTTCATATAATTAATTTTATACACAAATATAAATCATGTTCATTTGATTATTCACCTTTTCATTCAATTAGTACAATTGAAAAAATTGTTTTTATTGAACCCATTTTCAATCATTGAGTTAGAAATACTCTTTATTGTCTTTATTAATATAACTTCTCTATGTTCTTCCCAATGATTTTATTATTATTTATTTACTATCTTTTTTGATGGATTCACTTTTCTTATTTTAAAATATATTTATAATTAGTCTTCCTTCAAAATTTGATGTTTGTAAGGTCTTTTCAAAACATAATTTCTTTTCTTTTAGTTATAATGAATATTCATGAACCCTGTTAATTTATGATGAATTATTTTACTCTATGATAAAACATATTCTATTTATAATTACATTTTTTGTATTCGCCTATCAACCAAATGAAATCTATTTTTAATGGATCATTTCTTATTGATATCCAGATGCAAGGAAATTAACCCTCACTACAAAATGGGTATATCACGTTGTATTGTAAATATTACTATTGTTGTATATTTAACTTCTTATATAAATTATTCAATTTAATGGAGAAATATTGATAATTGGTATATCGATTATTTCAATATTTATAAATATTGACTTCATGGAAATGATTATATATGGGGACCCATATGGTATATTATGAAATGTGTTGTCTAACTATAAAATATACTTATCTGGATGACATATGATCATATAATTCATTTTTATTCTATAGTAATATAATGAAATAATCATATTATCTTTTATATATGCATTATCAGTTGGAGGGTTGCACATACTAAGAATTATTTGATTTATTTATTGGGGAAATACTGACATTCTATAAACTTTCCATTTCAATATGTTTGATTATTGATTAATATTTAACTTTGGTTATGTTTTTTATAATTTATTCAGTAAATCAAATAATTAATTAATTTGACATAATGAGGGATTATAGGGTCCCAAAATAACCAATTGATTAATTAATAGGTCTTAATATTAAAACTAGCATGGCTATTCTTTTCATTCCTACACAATTATTTATATATTTTTACTACTATATTGAAAAGAAGAAGATATCATAGAATATGGCCTTGATTCTATGTTATGTTCTATAAACATACCTTGTCATGTCTCACATTATGCGTTCTATCTCCATGAAATGATTTATTATTTTCTTTCTGTTGGTTTATACTATTCCCTGTTGAATTTTTTCCATGTACAAGTAATTAGTTATTTGAAATTATTTTATCATCATTTATTTATTAGTATAATAGGAATTCCTTCTTTAATATAAGATTGATTGAGTTATACATTTCACCTTACTGATAACTTGATATAACACTTCATATGATTCAATTTCAAAAAATTATGATGAATATCGTTACACAATATATTTATAGAAGAATATAATGTTTTGAGATTTTATGGAAGGTGTAGAAGACTTTTTATGGATTATATAGATCATCATATAGTGGATTTTGTTTATTAGTTGATAAATACATGGTTTTATTAGTTAATTTTTTGTATTAATTCACTAATTATATTTACCAAATAGGTTATGGGAAGGTATGTAATAAAAGTTATTCTTTAAATATTCTAATTATATGATAGTTATATATGTGGTGTAAAAAATAGTATTAGAGTAGGAATTCTATAACATTAATGATTGGGATGTTATCAGTTGCGGATTTACTAAGTTTAGAAGATACCATCATCAGTTAGTATGATTATGGTTTATTATAATTTCAAAGATATAAATATTATTTTAGGTTATTTGAGTTAATATTTGAAACATTATTTTGTTTTAGAATTTGGATGAGAGAACATTTGTTAATACCATAGGAATAATTCAATGTGTAGCAAAAAATAATAAAAATCCTTAAAATTATTGAGTTTTTGGTTTCCTATAATTTTTACCCTTTTTATAATAAAATTAATTTGATTCAACTATAACATAGATGAATTTATTTGTAATAACCTTTAAAAGGGATATTTTATATTCAACTAAATCTTCCAATGATGGAGGAAAAGAGGTCCTCAGAAAAAACACATGGATTGAAACACTAGAGGGATATTCTTTGTAAAATTATAACACTCTTTACAAATAGTTATGAATTATTTGAATTTATTTAGTATAGAAAACTAAATAATTAGTGATTTTGTATAACCTGGAATGAAATTTTTATATTCATATGTTATGTTATGCAAGAAAATTATGAATCACATTATCATTATTTATAGTATCCTTTTATGAAATTATTAATTTTCTCTTAATATTTTTTTATTTATGTAATATTTGGTGGATGTCAAAATAAAGTTATCAGTGGATCTGATAGGAAATGTGAGGATTGTCTAAAAGAGACTCCAAAATAGATATGACCTAGGGTTATGAATTTTTTACTATTCCAAACTAGTTATCACTTATTTTTATTAACAATTTAAACATTATTGAATTCTTAATTAGGCTATAGAAGGGAAGGATAAAGTATTAATGGAATATCAAGTAACAATGAAGACAAAGTAATGAATATTTAATTCCCTACATGTCAATAATGTGGTTAGAATCACTCTATAAAATTTATTAAGGAACCATAAGATGTTTTATTCGTGTAAAAATATGAAATATAGTAACTAATTTTTATTTTAAAATTAAGAGATCATTTAATTCACTAAAAGAAATATATAAATTATAAAATTAAATTTCATAACTCATTGGATAATAAGAATAATATACCACTTAAACCTCCTCATCCAAGGGCACAAGGTGGAGCATTTACATTTACTACCACTAAACTGAGTCAATATATTTAGGCGACACTTATTTTATACTATAGAGTAATGGATTTCTTGTGGTGTTTGATTATAGGAACACTAGTATACCATGTTAGTTTTTTAAGAGTGTCAAATAACCACCCAAAAAATAAGATATCAATTTATAAGAGAAAACATCAACTTATATTAATATTGTATCCCCATTTAATTTTTTCAGGAATCTACCTTACTCAAAAATGTCACTATTCTTCTATTTTACGAATTTCATGTGATTTTGGAAATAGATTGCATCTTCCAATATAGAGTAAAAATTATATTTTGGAATTTGTAAATCCCTTTTCAAATAAACCATTCAGAGTATATCAATGAATAGATGGTTTTGAACTCTAATTAGAAGTAAATTCTATAACATGGGTCTTGATAGCAATTAACAAGTGCGGATTGGATCAAACTTTTAAAAAGAAATATAACATTTAGTATTGGAATATTATTATGGAATATGTAATGAACCGTCCCAGGTCAACCTGACACATCGCCCAACATAAACATATATAAGGCCTGAATCACTTTCTTGATTTCCATGGGATGTCGAAATGATCCTAGATATCAAATGATAAAGACCTGTTTAATTATTTCTTCCTGAGTGAGAATGCAATGTGTATAATTTATAATTATAGAAATTTTAAAATCCCTGGAATAATGTGTAATAATAAATACAAAACCACAAGAAATTAAAAATAAATAAATAATTGTAAATTGATAAGAAAAAACATGTGATCCCAGACCATTTCTCTGTTTTATCATCCATCACTACCGTACCAACCCACTATAAAGAAGAAAGAAACCAAGAGATGTCATAAAACTATATAAGTACAATATATTTACATTTCTCCTACAAACCTAATCTGTAAAATCTCATAGAAATATGAAAGGAGTAAAGAAAATTTACAATGGGAAACCACTATGAATATATATAATTCATCTATCAATGAAATTATTAATTCTACACAAATAAATACATGTTTTATAAATATATTTCATTATTAAATATTTTACATAAAACAACCAGTGGTTTTCCTTTCATAACATTTCATGTTCAAATTTAAATGAAAATAAAAATGAACATAAATGAAAATATAGAGGGGAGTAGTCAAAATAATCCATATATCAAAATATAAACATGTGATCAATTAACCAAGAACAATACCTTTGATAAAAACTATAAAAATAATTGGGCTCAAGCCTATGGATGGTTTGTTTGGTTGTAGTACTTTTTACATGAAGGTTTTATTGTATGGTTCCAACTCTACCACAATGTAGATTCTTTTTTAAAGTTCAAAAAATGGATTTGGAGCTACCCATTATCTTTTAAAACATAAAAATAACGTATTCATAATCCCCAGTGCCGGATTAGTCACTATGGTTTTCATATGTCCATTACTCAATGCACCCGAGGTTCTCATGTTCTATGTTTAAAAAATGTTTAATTAAAACATGACCAAAATTTTATAAAACATTCCAAAAATAATATAATTATCACTCCCATTACTATAATCCAATTTATAGTCAAGACCATTTTTTAGGAATTTTGTAAAACACATGATATAAACCAATTTTTTTAATGAAGAGAATATTAAAAAACACTTCGCATGATACACAAGAAGAAACATCATAATACAACACTCACATATTTAAAATAAATGATTTTTATAAAATAAACCAATTTTATTTTTATGAAAACAATGTAAAACATGAGATTAAAACATTATATAATGATTCCTCCCATGAAAATGGAGAAAATATAGTCACTGTAGAAACCGGAGGTTGGAATTGATGAGGTCTGGTCCTCTTGAGCCTCATTCCCTAAGAAACATCACTAATTCCCAATAAAAACATATAGATATAGAAATAACATCCCAATATCATTGAATTTAAACATGGGGGATAGATATCAAGGAGAGATCTAGAAATAAGATGATATATTGGTGGGAAATCAATAAATTCCTTGAATAAATCAAACTAGAATGGAAGAGATTCACAAAAGAACAAAGGGATGAACTCTCTTGAGAATAAAGGATAGGTTAGGTTAATTTATTAAGGATTAATAAGATATTACTATTAAAAATTTCAAGGGTTATTGGGGTAACATTCCATTTTATAAACCCCACAAGGGAAATTTGGTTAGAAAGACCATATATTGCCTGTTTGGTAGCTATTATCCCATGGAAATAAAATTCCACAGTTATCTAGTAATAACTAAACGGTTAGGAAAACCATTCACAATCTATACGACCACCTCCTTAACCAAAAATCATTATATGTATAGTTTTAATAGTTACATGCGTTTTTAGTCAATCCGTGCTCAAACCCGGCAATTTTCCACTTGAACCAAAAGATCCATATAACTTGATTTTCACCTGATTACTATTAATTGTGTACAAACCAACCACCTGACATATTTCTTTTAAATATCCAAATTATAAACCTAGGAAGGTATAAATACTGTATAAAATTAAAATTGATAAACTTAAACCAACACACGGCATATTTTTGACCCTATGGGTAAGAAAACTTTCCTCACCATAAAACCTTATATTCCTCTAAAGTTTTCATTATTCATGACTTATAAGTAGTGAGGAGAAATACTAAATAATAAATGATTAACTCACCCATATATTTTGAATATCCAACCCGTATTCTAGTAGTACATGGATCAATGGAATTTTTTTCAATTCATATCCATGTATTGGGGATCCGTAATCAGATCTAGAAGCTCAAACCCTGAGGTTTTAGTATAAATATCAACATTTTCCAATTTATTCACATATAATGTGTCAATTTGATTCATACTCATTTTAGAAACATGGAAAACATAACGAATCAACATCTTGTAATAAGAATATTCAAATCAATAATCCAAATTTCTATATCATTGGATTATATCAAAAGGGAAAACCAACCTTGGGGATAACATTCGATACATCCCCAAATGATGATATCTAAAAAGAGTTAAAGACCTAAGAAAATAGAAATTGAAAATCATAAACTATAGTAGTTTAAGATGATTGTCCGCATAGGATTTCTAGTGACATTAAACTATCATAATTTTATTTCAAATCAACTAAAACATTCTCTTAATCTCTTGAAATTGACCCAGTCTAACAAGAGTTCATTCTCGCAGTACCTCCAAAAAAATAGATATACATGGTATACCATAAAATACCTCAATGGGAACCATTTTAATTATTTATTGAAAATTATTATTATAGTAATATTTAACTAATTAAAATTATTTTCCTAGAAACCACCAAAATCAAGAATTAGAACATAAAGCATATCCTATTGAATTTGAATGGATTACTCAGTTTCTACATTCATCTGAGGGGGATATTCCCTGATTAAAATTAATTGTGTTCCCATTAACATCTATAGACATTCCGAAAAAAGATATTTAAATCATGGATCACTATTCAAAAAAATAGCGTAAGGCCTCCCAAGGAGCATCAATTTCTCTCGAACATACATGTGTCTGTTCTCTACCAACTTTATTGCCTCCTTAAAATAAATGAAATGAGCTAATCCATATTTCAAGAAATAATCAACCAAACCAAATCCAATAGTCTAATATTTCATTGTGAATCAATAATGATGTATATAGATATGCCATCCTAATGTCACATTAGAATGGGAATAGGATAAAACTAATTGGTAAGTTTCTAGTATTCCACCTTAACATTTTTTCAAGTAATTAATTACGAAAATTTATAAAGATTCATCCTTTAAACATTACATAATCTAGTTAATTAAACTAGAACACACTTAATACATTCTCTAAAATATTTTTACATTAGTTTGTTATATAATTAAGTCATAATTCATACATATCAACCCAAAAAAACAAAATGGTTCAACTAAATCAGTATCCACTTTTTTTATAAAACACAATTTATTAATAAAACATGAAACCTTCGAGGAAACATATTCACAAAATTCATCTTCTCTTCTTCGTTTCTATTTCCCATCCTTAAAACCACATGTAATGGAAATTAAAAATTGGGATGATCATAAAAATATAATTAAGGTACATATAATGAAAATAATTTTTAGTCTATGAATATATATAAATCTCTAAAATTATTTTCACAAAACCATACATCTCACACATAAATTATGATATACTTACTCTTTGAAAACGTGATATTCCCCTATAAAATATAAATAATAAAATAAAGGTAACTTTGGGAATTACATACTTATTAATTGTAACCATAATTACTTACATCTGATTTTTAACCCTCACAGATATATTACAATGTAACACTCATGGCTACCATATGATGTAACCCTCACTGCTAGAATATGGTGTAACCATCGTAGTCACACTTGGAGAAACCATGTGGTCGACCAGTAACATAGACATACACAATGCATTTGAGGGAGATATAGGTCCCACCCTTTATAATAATAAATTCCCAATAACTATAATATCATCATAAAACATTAATACTTTCATCGTAAAAACAATCCATTTGAATTTTTTAAAAGTAATAATTTAAAATAAATTTTTATTGAGAAAGTCCCTTACATAAAACATGAAAAATATCTATTTTGGAAAATATTTGGTAGTTATTAGGAAATATAAATTTTATAAAACTCATGTAAATATAAATAAATCCTTAAAAATTATTTGGATAAATTTTCTAGAAATATAATAATTAAAAACAATAAATTATTAAAATATTTAAAATAATGTGTTAGTTATAGTCTCTTACCTCGGGTTCGTCTTAATTCAAAAATGTTCAAAATTATTTTATAATTGTTTAAAAAGTGTAAATAATATATTAATGAACTATATTCATGTTTATAGTACCTTATATTACTAAATTATACAATCCTTCCACCAATTTATTGATAATATTTTGTTATTTCCTTCGTTTCGGGTGTGTTATTTTCTTGATTTCCATGGTTGGTTCATTATAGAATTTATTTTTTAATGGAAAAAACTAAAAAAGAATAATTAAATGGAATTAATATGATTAAAAAAATTTAAATGATTCCATATATAATTTTTTATAATATGGTTATGATATATTATATAAAACAGTAATTAAATTTATTTCATTTATTTTGGCAGTTTTTACAGTCATCAGAAATTTATATCATTTTATTGAATATCATTTTTATATATTGGTTATAAAAAATTATATAACATATAATATGTATAATAAAATATTATTTAACCATAATAATAGTTTTAAGCCCATACTTGAAGGTGGTAATGAAAAATGAACGCACATCGTCCATGATGTTGGTAAATCAACACATCATAGACAATGTTTCTATTTTTTGAATGAAATGGAGAGGAGAAAGAGTTTGATGATGGAGTTTTTGATAAAACTGATAAAATTAAAGTATATATATGAAAAATTAATTTTCATACCACATGGAAAAGGTTATATGTGGAGATAATAAAGAATGAAAATAAATTGCGAAAAAATTAAAAGGAAAGGAAAGAGGGTTTTACCTCTTGAATTATCCTCCTTGAGATCCTCCTTAAGAACCATGGTTTTTGTATTTTGGTGAAACCAGAAGGTCTTGTACATGGGTAAGAGGAATTATAAGTTAATTGGATATAAATTAAATAAGATACATGGCATTTATTTATGAGTAGAATAGGTTGTGGGGGTGGTACTTTTAGTGGATGAGAGTGATGTTTTCTAAATATCTTATTTATATTTTTGTTATTTTGGCTAACGAATATGAATAGTTTGATAATTATCTCTAAATATATTAATCTAATTGTTGTATGTTCTTTATTATGGTCCTTACATCATTCATGACTCAATTAATAATTTATTTATCTTATAATGTATATATACCGTAAATTTCTATATTTTACTACTCACCAAAAATTCAAGTATTTCAAAAAAATCATAAAACATCACCCTAAAAATATTTCAACATAGAGAATTCAAAAATGAACTCCATTTTTTAAAAATAATTTTTTAAATATGAGAAGTTTAATTTTTAATTAAAATCATAATTTATTCGAAAAATAGCAATATTAAAATTATAACGGATTTTATAATGATTTGAAAAAATAATTAAAGATTCATAAAATTATATTATAAAAATAAAAAACAATAATAATGATTTATGAATCTACTTTATGAAACTATTTTTTTAATCATTATATAAATTGTAAAAAAATTATTAAATATTTAATACTTATAAAAATACAAAGACATAATTTTTAATTTTCAAAAAAAATGAATTATTTCATGGTATAAATATATCATATTTTCACATATAATATATATAAATTTTATTTATACTTTCATATGTAAGTTTAATATTCTATTAGTATAGATTATTTAATTTCTATAAATATCAATTATATTATTATTAATTTTTATAGAATTTTACTATTTAATTACATAATGAAAAAAAATTAATTTATTAGTACACGTGTAGTTACATTCTCTCCACCATCTAGAAATTTTGTCCCCATATTTTTTATTTACTTATTAAAAATTGATGATACCTATTCCTCATAGAATTTTAAGATTCCCATGATTCTTTTTCTACCATGGGGTTTCTCCACAAAATCCTAACCAGGTGAATTACCTTATTCTAAAATACTTTCTCTCTACGATGAAGAATCTAGATAGGATTTTACTTATACAAAAGGTTTTATTCATATTGAACTACTTTTTGGATCAAAACATGAGATGAATCTAGCACATACTTTCTTAACATGGAAACGTGAAAAACAATTGTGTACCTGAGATAAACTCGAAGGGAAATATATATAGAGAAAACCTATCCAACATTCTCCAGGATTTGAAAAGGCACAATGAACCATGGACACAACATCCATTTCTAAAAAAACACAACCCACTTTTCCATGGAGGAACTTTGAGAAATACCTGATCACCTACCTCAAATGAACGATTGATTACCCATTTATCTTTATAAATTTTCTTCTTTGTCTATGTTGTCCTCAAATTTTTTTGGATCATATTCACTTTCTCATCAACTTCCTCTACTAATTCTAGCCCTATAAACTTCATTTCCATGAATTATTCCCAAAATTATGGAGTTCGAAACCATTTCCCATATAATGCCTCAAGAGGTTCCATCTGAATACTGGAATGAAAACTATTAATATAAAAAAACTCAAATGCAGAAAGATGTTGATCCCAACTTTCCTGGTAATCCATTGAATAATAAATAATCATTTCCCACAATGTATGAATTTTTCATCTTGAATATCCATCTAATTGAGGTTGAAATGTTGTTCTGAAACATAAATCAATTCCTAATGAGTTTTGAAGGCATTTTCAAAAGTTAGAGGTGAACCTGGGATCATGTCAAATATAATGTATAGAGGAACTCCTTGTAATCGGACTATCTCTTTGAGTTACAGTCGAGAATGTTGATCCAAATACATAGTATCTCAAATACGAGTAAAATGTGCATATTTAGTGAGTTTTTCAACAATAACCCAACATATATTGTTACCAAAATATGTCTTTAGTAGTCCCACCATGAAATCCATTGATATATTTTCTCATTTTCACTCTAGCACCGACAAAGGATGAAGCATCCCCTTTGGTAGTTTTTTTTATACTTTATCCTATTCACAAGTCAAACTTTTTACATTAAAATAAACAATATCTCTTTTTATTCCATCACACCAGTAAAAATATTGATGTTCTATGCTCACCTTACTGCTTCCAGAATGAACTGAATATGGAGAACTATGATCATTATGTAACAATTCCTTCTTGATATGGGAATAACCCAACACACATAATATGTTTCTAAATCTCAAAACACTAAATTTATCATCAATAGATTCAGTAAATTAACATTTCTTAACCAACTATAACTTTTTAAGTAACTTAAAACCTTCCTTATGTGCTTGATTAATTATTTCTAAGAGAGACGACTACACTAACAGTTAAAATAAAATAGAGTAATTTCCCATACCAAAAACATCCAAGACAAAATTCATCAAATCATTAATCAAGGGCTCATGTTCCAAATGTAACATGGTTAATTTATAATGATTCTTTTGACTCACTATATCAACCAATTTTTTTTCTTTTCTAAGATGGTATTCAATAATAAAATAATAATCCTTTATCAGTTCCATCCATATTCTCTTCCTCGTGTTTAATTTCTTCTAAGTAAATTTATAATTCAAACGTTTATGGTAAGTATATACTTCACATTTGTCCCCATATAAATTATGAATCCAAATTTTAAAATCATAAACCATTAATGATGATTCCAAATCAGGCGTGGGTTAATTTTAATCAAGAGGTATCTGTTTTATTGAATCATAAGAAATTACCTTATTATTCTGCATCAGAATACATCTAATTCCATTCAATGAAGCATCACTATCGATGAAAAAATCACTATTTCTAGAATACAATGCCAAAACTATAGCATTCATCAATATCTTCTTCAATTCCTGAAAAAAACACATTCCTTGGTCAAAATAAATTTATCCCCTATCCATGTTACCATAATTAGCATGCTAGAAAACCATGATTTTTTTCAACAAAACGTTAGTAATAGCATGTAATCCAAGAAATCTATGAATCTCTATAACATTTTTATGTCATTTCTATTCATAAAACACTTTTGTTTCTATAGGATCAACTATTATTCCATTTTTATTTATAATTTTTCAAAGAAGAGAAATCTATTACAACCAAAAATCACATTTTCTCAATTTCCAATATAAATTATTTTCTGTGAGAGTTTTCTGGACAATCCTTAAAAGAATTTAATGATCTTCATAACTTTTTGAAAAGACCAAAATATCATCCATAAAAACAAAAACAAACCTATATAAAAATTCATGGAATATTCTATTAATAAGATCCATAAATATAGTAAGATAATTTTTTAAGACAAAGGGCTTAAAAAATATTCATAATTCCCATATCCAGTTTAGAATGCTGTTTTTGGAATGTCATCCTCATTCACCTTTAGCTGATGGTAACCAGATCTCAGTTAAATATTTTCAAAATAATTATCTCCTTAGATCTGATAAAACAGTTCATCGATATTAGGAAATATATATATATTCTTAATAGTAATGTTATTCAAAGATCTATAATCATTGCAGGGTCTCATGGAACCATATTTATTTTTAACAAATAAAATTGGATCGCCCCATGGTGAAGTGATAGAATGAATGAAATTTTTATCATGAAACTCTGGAAACTTATTTCTCAATTCTAAAAGTTCACATAATCCATTCTCTGTAGGGGTATTGAAATTGGATAAGAATCAAGAACTAATAAAATAATAAAATAAACATCTCATTTAGGTATAACACTAGGAAAATAATTAGAAAAAATAATACATGTATTCATTTACTATTGGTACATCAATAGTCTGAAAGGATCCCTTTTTAATCAATATGTGAAAGAAAATAATCATTTACATATTTTAGTATTTTCTCAAATTCTTGATATGTTATTGATGGTATTGGTCGATTCATGTATAAAAAATGAAACTCTTTCTTAAAACCACTTAATTAGCTCTAAAAATAATCAAATCTTGAAAAAAAAAGAAAATTCATACCCAATATAACATCAAACACTACCAGGGGGAAACATTAATTTTTTCTACTAATTCTATTCCACATAAAAAATATAAATATTCTTATAATTATTATTTTCATTAACATTTCCCCCCATGTGTTTTTACCATAAGTTTTTCCTTCATTTCTTGAGGTGATATTTCAAATTTACTATAAAATTATTCATAAATAAATGATTATATAGACCATGTATCCCCAAAACAGTAGCAATATCTGATTGAATAAACAATGTATCAGATACCACTTTATTGGATGGATTAACATCTACTGAAGTAATCGTAAAGAAATTCACCACAACTTTCTATTTATAATTTGGAATATTTACATTTTTCTTATATTTACTTGGGCATGCATTTCCTTAATTCCCTTATTCACTAAGGTTAAAACTCTTTAAATTTTTATTATCAAAATTAAACTCCGTGTCATTTCCATTACAATATCAGGCCATATTTCCAGACACAACACATTAAAAACAGTTCCTAGAATTTTTAAGACATTCCATAAGATTCTTTTTACCAAACTTCCCAAAAATAATCATATAAATTTTCTTACATTCTGATTTATTTGACTAATTAATACCAATTTCTTTTGTTACGAACCAGCTCGGGTATACTAGTAACCCGATACCAGAACCGGAATTGACATATCCCAAAAGGACATTACTGATCTCCATAGGATGACCAAAATCACCTATAATCATAAAAAATGAATGTGGGATAGATTTTCCACAAGCAATAACGAATTAAAATAAACAAGACAGTATCCATATCATAAGATAAACCATTTGGATTAAAGTAACATAAGTTAAAAAAAATTAAACCCTAAAGGACTAGAACCCAGGTACTAAAAAAGTGAAAACAGACCAAGTCCCCTAAGAAAAACCCACCATGACCAAGGTTCAACTGTTGGATCAACCTCCAAGAGATCATTTCCCCTTAATCGAACCTAGAAGAAGTTAATATACAGACACCTGAAGGAAAAATTATGGTGTCATCTAAATCCCAATATGGTATCACCATGGAGTCCCTAAATAATCCAACATTTAATTAACCAATAAAAAGATTTCAATTTTCAAAATGAATAGGTTTGGTAGAACAATATAATATAAAAAACATGTTTTATAGTTTAAAAGATGAAAATTATTTTAAATTAAGTACTTTTATTTCAATTGATAGGAATATTTATAAAACAATGGATTTAATACACACTTTATATAAAATTGGCTATATAAAATCAGAAGACATTCATGAGTAGTTTATTATTACATGTGGCATATATTTAAAATAAAACAAGTATGAAAAAAAGGACAACAACCATAAGTTGAGATAGTTTTAGGCTAAAGGAATCTCCAAACAATAATGAAAATGTGCACGCGTCTCCTAACACTGGTCAAAGTAGACTCACCAGTATCCCACCCAGAAATAAGATATTCTAATAAAATGAAGGTCTACCCCCAATAACTCACTAACAGTCGAGGCATTTCATGCACTATAGTAATAATAAATGGTGAAATATTAATTTAAAGAATTATCAAAATAAAATCCATCCCATTATCCATTTCAAATATTACAATTTTTCATTTTTAAACCAAACATGGGTTTTATATAAAAACATCCCTTTTTATAGATAAAACCACTAGGATTCTATAAAAACTAATTTCATTAAGATATTGTCCACAATAAAACTATGGAATCAACATTATAAAATCAATTTCATAATTTCAATCCAAAACTAAATCCAAAATTTAAATTTCTAAACAATTTCCATCCATTTCACAAATACACCCCAATTCACTAGAATTGGGGGATTCCCAGTTTCATGCCAAATCGAACCAAAGCTCCAATTCACTGGATGTGGGTTTTTTTCACAAAAAATTGAATGTTATATATTCAAATGAAGAATTTTAATTTAAATAAAACAATGGATTTCAAATTAATCAATTTAGGTTTAATTAATTTTGCAACAAAAGACGGAACCACCTATCATTCTCGCAGACACTCAATGCCCACATAGAAACCCGCTAACATGAATGAAGTTTTAAAAGTTCTAGAAATTCAACCTATAAAAAATATCCAAAAATATGTTTATATAAATTTAATGTTAATATATAAAACCAAAAGGTGGATAAAGTGGAATAAATGAGGAGATAGAGAGAGAGGGAAAAACTCTTACCTAGTAAAACCATCGTGATCACAAAAAAATCATCAAACGAAAGAGCATGGAGATATTGGAGGATCTCAAAAATGTATTCAGAAAGATCTAGGTTAATAGAAAATTATTCTCGAGGAAGAAAAATGAAAATTTAAATTGGGATTCCTATTTAAAAATAGTAGTAATGGTTTTACATAATGTGTAACCCAGTTACACCTCATGAAATTGATAATTCTCACATCCTCCTAAAATCTCAACTCCTTTGGATATAAAGAGGATGTATTTTTATTTATGATTTAAATGAAATGAAATCATATTAAACATTGTGTAATCATATTACACTGTGAGAAATTCTCCAAAATTCTATAGAAACAATTGGTTAAAGCTGAGAATCCCACAAATCTATAAATTCACCATCATAGGTATCCTCCTAATTCTCCCTCGACACTTTACAGACAATGAAGAAGTAAAACCACCACTAGTATAATGACGTACCTATCATATTGTAAATGGGATGTTACAACCTCCCCACTATAAAAATGGTTTATCCCTAGAAAGCCTATTAAGAAGATTCCTTGCCAAAAATATGAGGACATTGTTCTCTAATCAGTGCCTCACATTCCCATGTCTCAGGATTATCAAAAAAATGATTCCATGAAATACAAACCAATGGTATCACTATCCCATGATGTAACTTGGTTTCAGAATAAACTATCCATATTGGTCATTTTTCTAAAGAAAAATTTGGTTCAATATCATGATCACTCTAGCTCAAGACATGATAGGTATCAGAAAGATAATTCCTCATCTATAATAAATAGAACATTTGATGTATTTATGTCATCTGAGGTTTATGATTTAAATGGTATGAAACTTAACCCACCTAAAAACCAATATTGAATGGTCTTATAAAAAGAGGATAAATATTACCTCTCCTCTCAAGACATCAATGACGCAACCAGGGTGAAACCTTCAAGAACACATGGTCACCAACTGAAAACTCCATGGGTATATGATGATGATAATCATAAGACTTAAATTATCTTTCTACCATCATCATTATTTGATTAATAGACTAAATATTTGTTTTTATCTCTTTCACAAAAACATGGTCTGACCAAGGATCATTCACCAATATACGACCAACACAACAGAGATTTATATGGCCAGCAATACATGGCCACAAAATTATCCATTATGATCACACACTAGTAACTATTGTTATAATAAAACCCAAATAGACTCAAAATAATCATCACAATACCCACCAAAGATGAGAACATACGCACATAGTATATTATCAATAATATGTATATAACTTTCTATCTGGCCATCTGACTTCGGATGGTATGTCATACTCAAATAGATGTGAGATCCCAATGCCTCCTAATGGCCACTCCAAAAGAGAGAAGTGAACATATGATTCTTATTAGAGACTATCGCAGATTGAACTCAATGAAAATGAATAATCTCTTTCACATAGTTATTTTCAAACCCCCTAACATTGGATATGTCATGAATAGGTATAAAGTGAGATGACTTGGTCATCCTATCAGTCAAAACCCATACCTCGTTATTCTTTACCTAGGTATGAGGAAACCCAACAAAAAAATCCATAGATATCTCATCCAACTTCCTAGTAGAATGTGTAAGTGTTTATCAAAACCCAATGGTTTTTGGTGTTCAGTTCTCACATGTAAGCATGAATATTAATGGGAGACAAACTCAATAATGGCACATCTCATACCTGGCCACTAGAATAGTCACTTCATATCATATAACATCTTCATTGTTCCATGGTGTATAGCCTAGTGGGAATTATATAAATCCCCCATTAAAGCTTTATTTTATGATATGAACACTAAGTAATGATTCTAATAACATAGAACAACCCCTTTGGAGAATGTCCACTGGGAACATGTCTCCCCACCATAAAGAGGGTCTCTAATGCAACAAAATTCATCATCAAGGTGCTGATCATGAAGAATCATTTTGAGAAGAGAAGATTTAAACTGAACTCTGGCTAAAGAAACATCATCTATTTCATCCAAAACTCCAATATGAATCTGTGAAAAAAGATCCTTCAAATTACACTCTTCTGAAGATTCCTTCACTATTTGGGTCATAATATTCTTTCTAAAATCATCTTCAATGGAATTCCCTTTCCCCATGGTATAGTCGATGTCAATTTTAATAGATTGCGGCTATTCCACCCAATACCACTAGTAGGGATTCAAATATTATTGAGAAAATAAATAACTCAACCTCTTATGGACTAAATACATAGTGAACCTTTCTCTATAAAGGCAATTCCACCAACTCTTAAGCGCATTCATCACAACTAAAAGTTCAATGTCATGGGTAGGATAATTATTATCATGTGGCCTAAGTTTATGAGATCCATAGGAAATGAAATGATTACCTTTAATAATAACACATCCCGAGCCTAAAACCAATTCATCATATAATACCACATATCCCTAATCATCCTCTAGAAGAGTTAACAAAAATGCAGTAATCAAAAGAAATTTGAAATCAACAAAAGAACTCTGACATTTATTATTCCAAAAAAACATCACTCCCTTCCAATTTAGAGAAGTCATTGGAGAATCAAAATTTTATAAGGCTTTGATGAACTAGTGATAATATCTGGCTAATCCCATGAAGCGATGAATTTCAAAAAAAATATTGGTTGTTACCATGTCATAAAATTATTTACCTTATCATTGTCAACTGAAATTCCTTGTTTTGACACCATGTGTCCCAATAATTTTACTTTTTGAATCGAAAAATAAAATTTTGATATCTCGGAATAAAGTCATTGACTTTTTAGAAAATTCATGACTATTATTAGATGTTGTATATGATCCTCCACATACATAGAGTATACAAGGATATCATCCAAAAATACTACCACAAAGGTATCTACATAATCATGGAAAATCATGTTCATTAACGTAATAAAGATTGTAAGAGCATTGGTTTATTAAAAGGGAAAAAAATGTATACATAATTATTTAACCTAATCTAAAAGGTGATTTTCTAAATTTCATATTATTTTATTCTCTGATGATGGTAACTAGATAAAATATTCATCTTCACAAACCACTTTGCTCCCTTTAACTAATCAAATAGATCATTAATCTGTTGAAATGGAAACTTGTACTTCACTATCACTCGATTGAGCTTTTTATAGTCAACACATAGGTGAAGTGAACCATCTGTATTATTAACAAAGAGAACAAGTTCTGACCAAGGTGACACAGTCATGTGTAAAAATCGTTTCTCATGACGATCATCTAGTTGGGACTTCATATCTTTAAATTTAGTTGGTTCCATGCGGTAAGAGGGAATTAAAACTGGTTGATTACAAGGCATTGAGTTAATGGAATACCCAACCTACCTTACTAGTTGTAAACCAGAGAAGTCAGAGGGAAACATTTTGAGATACTCAAAAAAAACTAGAGGGGGATCACCACCCAAATATTTGTGCCCCGTTTTGAAGGAAAACATTGATATTACTCTCCCCAACATTGGACAAGAAGGTGAAACTCCAGTTGACCTCGGGTCCCATTCTTATTAAAATACATGATACAATCCATTTTGTGTAGTAAAATAGACATTTCAAAGATAAAACTAAATCTGATATTTATTAGAAATTATGAAATACATACCAAAAATGGTGTCAAGATATTTCTTGTCAGGCACCAGAATACTCCCTGAAAGCTCAACATCTAATTGGTGGGTGATGTTGGCGGGACTACATAGACCCTACTCTCTACTTGTACCAAGATGTGTAGTAATATCCATGGAATATGATAAAAATCCATATTAACATTTATAATATAAACAAAACGGGTTGAAATAAATGAATGAGATGCACCAGTATCAAATAGATCAATCACTAATGATGAAGTTATAGTGATGGTGCCTTTCACGATCATTGGAGATATATCTTCTTCCTCTAGAGACTCTTCCATTGTGTGAAGTAGCTCAGTTCTTGATGCCTGAGGATGGAACACATTTATACATGAATATTATGATTTCCTCAAAGATTTTTGAGGATATAATGATCCCATTCCACTACAAATAGTGGAAAAGGTGTCGAAGAATGTATAAAAGTTCTCTGATTGTCTAGAAGATCCATAGTTCTTTGTTTACTTAGTGAAAAACCTCTTTAAATGTAATAGATTACAATACTATAGAAAATAAAATGACATATTATTGTTCCTCGTACTTCTGGAGGTCTATAATGACCCTATCATCATGAAATTCCATGAGAATCATCACTGTTCTATTTTCCCTTAAATGAGCTCATGCGTCCAATAGGAGAGAAAGAAACTCCCGATAACACAGACATTCAATCCAGGTCCGTCTAGACGATCAGTTCTCTATCCATCACATGATCATAAGAAGAAAAATTCTACAAGAAAACATAAAATTGAATATCCTAACGAAGTCCCAACATAATCCTTTGAGACTTCATCTTCTCATTCAGTTCAATCTCTTGTGTTAAGTGAACGAGGTGAGTAAAATGGTTTTCATACTCTGACACAATATTTTTAGCAATCTCGAGTCTGCAAAACTTTGAATACTTGGCCAATAGAATTGTTTGTGGATAGAATTTGTGGTTGAAAATAAATTTTATATCCTTTCAATCTATTCCTCCATGATTATTATCCATTACCATAGTATCACACCATCTTCTACTAGCTCTTTCAAACACAAAGGTGGGACACTTCACTTTAATCTAATAAGGTGTGTCCAATAACCCAAAAAACCATTCCATTACGCTCAACTATTCTTATGCCTCTTAAGTATCATTTGAGACATTAAAGGATGTTGTATTCTAGTTAAGGAACTCTTGAGAATGAATCTTGACAACATCTATTTGAGGTTCCACTGCTTGATCTATGATGGAAACCATTGGTGGTGCCTACCCTAAAGCTTGTACAATGTTTGTAATCGACTCAACTAGATTCAGATCTATAATGGTATTTTCTCATTGAGGTCTAGCAGTATACTTATCATGAGTCTTATTTTCATTCCTTCTCAGATGAATGATTATACACAGCATCAGAAAACAACAAATAAGACATTAGATAATGCTCAAGCATAGAAACAATGGAAATTAATGCCAAAAGATAGAGTAGACAATATTTGGATTCCACACTACCCTAATCAAAATAGGGAAAATACTAGAACTAATCCACAAGTCATCTGTCCATATCCACTCCTTACGACTTTAGGTATATTGTGGTGAGATAATTCTAGGAAATCATTTTCAAATACCTCCTAATTCCTGAAAATATTTCTTAAATGCATACTAACAACAATAGAAAATCTCAACCTAGAGCTCTGAAACCACTTTTTCATGAACCATCCCATGTACCCTTGTGACCCGACACACAAATAGGCACCAACATATCCAAAATGGAATTCCTAATCCCCATAGGTGGGAAAATAGCTCCAAGTATCCTACAAACTGAACGTGGGGAAAATGTTTCTTCAAACAACATAGATTTAAAAGAAACAAGATAGTATTGATATCGTAAGAAACTCCACTGGGAGTAAAATACCTAAATTCATAAATATTTAAGGACTAAATTAACATAGGCCACATACCATGACAGGGAAACCAACCCAATTCACCATGGACACAACTCACCAAGTCCAAGGGTCAATAGTTGGATCCACCACTGTGAGATCCTCCACCTTTCTCAAACCTGGTAGAAAATAATCTATCAAATCTAGAATAAAAAATTAGGTTTTCATCCAAATTTCATTAGGGTCACACCAAGGATTTCATAAAGATGAAGATAATTAATTAACCAAAGTAAAGAATTAAATTTTCAAAATAAATTGGTTTTGTAGCTCAAGAAAATTAAAAAAAAATCATTCTTTACAGTTCAAAGGATGAAAATACTTTTAAACAAAATATTTACATTTCAATTGATGTAATTATTTGTAAAACCTTTTCTTAAATACATAATTTATATAAAATAGTTTATATAAATTCACAAGACATGAACAAGTAGTTTATGAAAACTAATGGCCTATATTTTCAATAAAAACAAGCAAGGAATGCGTTCAATATCCTTCAACTGTGATAGTTGAAGGCTAATGTGATCTCCACAGGGGATAAGATGTGTCAATAAAAATAATTTCTAATCCAAAAAATCATTAACTGCATAGGCCATTCATGCGCTTTAGTAATAAAAAAAGTGGTAAATTATTTTCAATATATATCAAAATAAAATGAAACCCACTCTCAATTTGAAATATTCTTATTTTACATTTTAAAACGAAACACGGGTTTTAAAGAAAAACATGCCTTTTATGAAATAAAACCACTCGGTTTTTAGAAAAAAAAATAATTTTATTAAATCCATTATCATCCATAACACTATGAAATAAACATTATCAAATCAATTTTATAATTTCAATCCACAATTTAATTCAACAATTACATTTCCAAAAAATTTCCATCCATTTCACAAACACACCCTAATTCACTGAAATTAGGGGCTCCGAATTTCATGTCATATCAATCCAAAACCCCAATTCACTACAATTGTGTTTTTGACCCAAAAATGAAAATAATTTCTTAATATAAATAAATTTCATTTAAAACAAAAAATTCAATTTAAATCAAAAATTTAGGGTTAATTAAATTGCCACAGAAAAACGGAACCACCTACCTTTCTCATGGAAAATCAACACCCAAAACAGATCTGACCAACAATAATGAAGGCATAAAAGGTATAAGAAATAAACCTTGAGACTTGATCCAACAACAACGTATTTAGATCCATAGATTTCAAGATGATATATCAAACCATAATGAGATGGGTATATTGAGAGAACACTTACCTGGTAAGACACACTATGATTGCAATAATGATCAATCACAGAATGAAAGGACCTTGAGACATTGGAGGCATCCAAACATGCCTAGGGAAGACTAAATGTTAAGAGAAAATAATTCTAGAGGAATAAAAATTAAAAATTTAGTTGGGATGGCTCTTTAGAAAATATTCATCGAGGTTTTACATAATGTGTAACCCAATTACACGTTGTGAAATTGATAATTCTCACATTTTCTAAAAAACCTATCACCTTTTTATATAAAGTGGATTTAATTTTATTTAATATTTACAGAACTTTAAACCATATTAAATGTTATTTAACAATATTAGATGGTGTTAAATTCTATTTCAGGCTATATAGATGACTAGTTAATGATAAGAATCAATATGTGACTTCACCATCATAGGTATCCTCCCAATTTCACACCAACCCAATAAATACAATAATGAAAGAAACCCACCATATGTTTAAATTCTTACATATCAGATTAGTAATGGGTGTCAGATTGATAATGGGATGTTTTATCAAACTATTTTGACCTCTTCTTATACTTCTTGTCAAAGTATACTTGATCATCGACAAACTCTATTTCAACCCTCTCAGCACATCAAATAAGTTTATCAAAACTTTTTAATTCTCAAGAGGCCAGTTCCATTTGGTATTTTGGATTAAACATTCAGTAAAAACAATTGATTTTACTATAAATATCTTGAGTAATATTTGGTGTAAACCTTTTCATTAAGTTTATGTTTTCTTCATAAAAGTCTACTAAATTTTCCCCCTTTAGTTTCAATTCTAGGAATTGATTTTCAATCTGAAGTCGAACCACATTATGAAAATATTTTTCAAGGAAAGGATTTTTAAATTCAACCCATTCCAAGACATGAATATCCTTGATATCCCTGATATTCTTGATCATTGACCACCACTGGTCATATTAACCTTCAAAAAGGTAAATAGAAAGAAAAACATGTCGATTATATGATCATCCAATGAAATCGAATATCTTTTAAAGAGATGTAATCCACCTTTAATCCACCATTGGTTATGAATATCCACTAAATAAAAGAGGGGTTTTCCTCATAAAAGTTTCCACTATAGTCATGTTCCTTTGTGGAAACTCCAACTTTTCACTTGCATGGATGATGATACAATTTATAGCTTGTGTCAACTGAGTCGTCACTATGAAAAACTGCCATGTTAAAATACCTACCATTACAGGTTACAGATTCAAAATATATCATCCTCTTAGTGAACTAATTTTTCTTCCATGTTTCTTTAATGGAAAACCATTCTAAACAGACATATCTTAGATGAAGAAACATGGTAATATTTAAATTCTATATAATTTAAAAATAATATAAGGTAACAAATCATTTATTGTATTCTATTAACATCATCATAACCTATAATGTTATCTAAACAATGTTCTATTACCAACTTTAAAACCCAGCCTTAAAACATCACATAATATAGTTAATTCAATTAGAATACACATGATACATTCCCAAAATTCTTTTCAGTTTCCAATTTTAGATAATTATGAAATAATTAATATATATATAAACCCAAAATCATAAAAAATTGTACTAATAAATATTATAAATTGTTTCATAATACAAATTTTTTTAATAAGACATGATTTATTCTATGACAAATCTTTACAACATTTAGCTTGTCTTCTTATTTTCTTTTATCCATCTTTAAAACATGTAAAAAAATTAACACTTATTATGATCACCAAAATATCAGTAAGTGACATAAAAAAATAATTATTAGTCTACAGATACTTATAAATGTATGAAATTATTTTCATAAATACATACATATCACCCATAAAGTGTTATATACATATACTGTGAAAATATTAAAGTTAATCCATGGCTTCTGCTCCCGCTCCCGCTCCGGCTCCCATTCCTGCTCCGGCACCGGCCCCTGTTCCTGTTTCGGCTTCGGCTTTGGCTTCGACGACTGCTCTTCGGCTTCCAAGGGAGGTTGGCGTGGTTGAGGGTTCCGAGAAGGCCTCCTACAAGGCTTTTCTATGTGGCTCTCCATCGTCGGTGGTCGTTGCCAGCCCTACCTCCATGCCTCTGGTGGTCCGTCCTCACTTGGCTCCTATCCAGGTTGAATGCCGGCCCCCCAGGCAGGTGGATGGGTTTCTGTTGGTGGATCTATCCTCTCATGAGCTCCGTGAAGCTGCTTCTCTTCTTGACCTCTCTTTGGTGGCCCGCTTCGGTCGCAACAAGCCCTCGCTGAACTTCTTCCGGGGTGTGGTGAACTCTTGGGGTCTCTCTTGTCTGCTGGCAGTCTCGGAGCTTTCCAAAGTGGCCTTCAGCATCTATCTTGGTTCCAGACTGAACATTGTGAGGGCTTGGTCCAGTGCTAGCAGAAGGTTTGGCGCCTGGCACTTCTCCATTTCGCACTGGTCCTGGGACTGTAATTTTGGCCGTGAGTCCTCCTCGGATGCGGTTTGGATCACCTTCCCAGGCCTTCCACTGCCTTTCCAAAACCCGTCCATCCTGTTGTCCCTGGGGAACTCCTTTGGTTCCTTTCTCGGCATGGATGAGATGACTCAGTCCCTCTTGTCTACGGGCAACCCCCGCATCTGTGTTGAACTCGACCTGGCCAAAAAACTGCCCTCCATGGTTATTTTATAGGCTATCGACGGTTTTTCATGGAGACAAAAGGTCAGATTTCACCACCCCTTGATGTTCTGTGCCCTTTTCGGGCTTCATGGCCCCTGGCATTCGGCTTTTAGGAGGAGGAAGCACACTACTAGCTCGTCTCGGCAAGCTCCTCAGGCGGGTCCGGGTCAGGCGTCTCCCGGTTGAGGGCATGTAGCGTCCCCAGTTCGGCCCGTGACGTTTTCAAATTTGAATTCTTCCAGGAGGGAAGATGCACCAGGAGAGGTTTGCATGGGGGTACAGTCCCCAGTGTCGGACCGGTTTTCGGTCCCTTCTGAGCCTCGCGATCTGATTTCCTAGTCGCCATGTCCTGTTGCCGAGATCTCCCCTCGACAGGATCGAAGAGCAGTGTTCAAGCATGACTTTCTCCTAGATTTTCCGGGGAGTCTTCCCAGGTATCTCTCCCCTTCGCCCCCTCCTTTCTGCAACTCAACCCAGCTTACCCCAGAGTTCCTCCAAAAGTATCTTATGAGTAGCCTCACTCTGGATGTGGAGGGGTTGGCCAAGAGTTACCTCCCCTCGTATGGCCTGGAGAAAGAGTTGGAGCTCTCTCATCGCTCCCCGCAACGTCGCATGTTGCCTTCCTCTTCTAAGGGAGATGCGGGTTCGTTTTCTGATGTTGTTGCTAAAGGTAAATGGAAAGCCCCGATGGAGGAGGATTTTCACTCTTTCAAAAAGGTGGTTCTTACTCCCAAATTAGTGCCCCTCGAGGCAGTGTTTTCAAGTCCTGTTACCCGCTCCAAATCCAAAGATTCTGGCCGTTTTGTGCCCGCTCTACTATCTTTGTCCTCCCCTTATAGAGCCTGGAAGGGCCTACCTTGATTCTACCCATCCTCGTCTGGAATGCACGGGGCTTAGGGGCTAAAGCTAAATGTGCTTTCCTGGCCTCTGAGGCCAGGAGTTTTCAATCTCATGTTGTGGTGATCCTGGAACCCAAACAGGTACATAGTAAAGGCGCTACTCTTACCAGGAAAAGGAGTTTCCCCAACTTCTTCCATGGCGGCGATGAGAACTCCCACATCTAGATTGGCTGGAAGAGCCACACTTCTGTTGAAATTTTGAGTCTCTCTTCTCAATGTATCAATGCTAAGATCTCTACAACAAGTCGTGATTTGGTGTTCTCCTACGTTTATGTGGCCACTGAGGTTCTCAAGAGGAGGGAACTTTGGAATTTTCTGGGAAACTTGCAAACGGGGCCTCTACCTTGGTTTGTGGGAGGTAGATTCAACGCTATTGTAGATGTCTCTGAGAAAAAGGGGGGAGTTGGCTATAATTTTGGTGGCATGGATGATTTTAATGATTTCATGAGGAGCGTTGGGCTTTTGGACCTTGGATTATCTGGACCCAAGTTCACCTGGTGCAACCACCGCAAGGGCGCAGATCGCATTTGGTGCTGGTTGGACCGTTGCCTCTCCAACCTTCTTGGGTTGGACAATTTTCCAAAGACGACAGTCACTCATCTTCAGCGGGTGTTATCTAATCATAACCCATTCCTGATCAACATCAAGAGGGAGGAGGATGCGAATTCCCTCTTGTCCTACTCAACTACATGGCATGGTGACGACTCTTTTCTAAATGTTATCAGGATGTCCTAGTCTAAAGATGAAGATTCCAGATCGTGGGGTGGCCTGGTGAACCGCCTCAGGTGTCTGAAAATGGATTTTCAAAGCTGGGTGAGCACCAGACCTGATGTTGCCTCGGGTATCAACAGCCTCAGGTTGGAAGTCGACAGGTTGGAGGAATCTCTTCAGAACTTTTGGGATGAGAATTTGTTCGTCGCTCTATGTGACAAATAGAATAACTTGTCCGAGAGGCTTCTTTCTCTGGAGAGAGATTTCCAACAGAGATCACGGGTTAGATAGATTAAGGAAGGGGATAGAAACAGTGCTTTTTTTCATGCTTGCATTAAAGAGAGGAAACGCTCGAGGATGAACCTGAGAATGGAGAACGGGGGCTACACTTCAGACATGAACACTACGGGGATGACCACTCTGGACTATTTGGAAAACAACCTTGTAGGGGAGTCTATTTCTTCCTTCGTGAGGGGGAATCAAGACACTGAGGACTTCTTCAACCATATCCCCTCAACGGTTAATCAGGTGGACAACTGCGCTCTTTCCTCCATCCCCTCGGCCAAGGAGATCCGGGTGGCTGTCAGAAGCATGCCCCAGGACAGCACGCCTGGTCCCGATGGATTCCCGGTCAGCTTCTTCAGCTTCGCTTGGGAGATTGTCGGCCATCATGTTGTGGAGTTGATCCAGGAAATCTTCCTCGGTGGCTCTCTCATCAGGGGAATTTCAGCCTCTAGAATGTTCCTCATTCCGATGATCCGAAATCCCACCCTTGTGAGCTAGTACAGGCCAATATGTCTTTGCAACATTGCCTATAAAATTCTATCCTCTGTCCTCGTCAGAAGGCTCGGCAAAGTTATTCCTCACCTGGTCTCAATAGAGCAGCACAGTTTCCTCAAGGGAAGGAGTATTCAAGGGGCAGTGGGCATCGCTAATGAATTGGTGCAGGACATTAACAGAAAATCGGTTGGATACAATGTCATCTTCCAGGTCAACATGAACAAGGCTTATGATATGATGGAATGGAGTTTCATCATCTGGGTCATGAGGAAATTTGGGTTTAGTGAGGTTTTTTGCGATATCTACTTCAGATGTTATTCATCACAATGGCTCTCCATTTCCTTGATGGGAAAAACTTTTGTCTTTTTTAAGACTGTCTGTGGTGTCCGCCAAGGGGACCCCTTATCTCCTTTTCTCTTTGTTCTCACCCAGGATTTTCTCTCCAGAAATTTGAAATATGGGATGGATTCAGACCTCATGCTTCATTTCTGTGGAAGTAATAGTGCTACCATTTCCCATATTATGTTTGCAGATGATATTCTAATCTTTATCAATGGAAGGAAAAGGTCGTTGAAGGCTCTCATGGACACCTTATCCACCTACGGCATATTGAGCGGGAAGAGTGTCAACCCTACTAAAAGCCATTTCTTCACTTCAGACAAATGCTCGGCCCCAAGGAACAAGGAGATTCAGAAGATCCTTGGTTATTGTAGGATGTCGTTTCCCATTTCTTATCTTGGGGTGACGATCTTTTGTGGCCGTGTCAAGAAGGATCACTTCTCTGCGATCCATGATCGCATTCTGGGCAGAATCTACAACTGGAAGAATAAGATTCTCTCCTTCAGTGGACGGATTACACTAATCAACAGCGTCCCCACGTCTATTCCCATGCACATCTTCTCGGTGATCCACCCTCCCAAGGTTACTGTGGAGAGAATGGAAGTTATCCACAATTCATTTCTATGGGACGCCAAGGAGGATGGAAGGTTCCACTGGGCCTCCTAGAAGCGTCTCTCCAGACCAGTGCAGGCAGGAGGAGTGGGTCTCCGTGATATCCAGGGTACTCTTCAAAGCCTTCAGGCTCGACTCGCTTGGGATGTTATCATCAGGGATTCGTTGTGGGTGAAATTTTTCAAAGCACGGTACCAAGGGCTTGAAACACGGGGCCTCTACAGGTCCACATGGCTGGAAAGGTGCATTTTCTCCCTCATGGACATGTTTTCAGGTCATGCGAGATGGATCATCGGTGCTGGGAAGATCAGTTTTTGGGACACCAATTGGTCCGGGGAACCCTTGGGATACCCCGACTGCCCTTCTCCGGATATCAACTTTAGTAGTGTATGTGAGGATTTTGACTTGATCAATACCTCTTTTAATTCTAATCAGATGTCTATGTTCGAAAATATTGTAATGCGTGAGGAAACTGATAGGTGCTGCTTCTCGGCTACGAGCTCAGGCAGGTTCACCTCGCAAGGCTTCAGAAGTATCGTTCATCCAGGTAGCACCTCCAAATCTTGGGCTCCAGCACTCTGGTGCAATGAAATACCGATCAGAATGAATTTTTTACTATGGAGAATCAGGAACAGGGTGCTTCCTACGGAGGACAACATCCATCGCCAGGGCGTTGCTTTGGCCTCTAGATGTTCTTGTTGCACTAATCACAAGTGCGAGTCGGAGAAGCATCTCTTCTTTCAAATCCATTGGGCACTTCACCTCTGGTCACTGTTCACACATAATTCATGCAGAAATGATGGAGAGTTTTCTCTCCAGGAATATATGGAGTGCTGGTTTTCTGGCTCGGGATCTTCTGGCCAGGAGCAGATGGTTAGAAGGATCATCTTTGTGGCCTTGTGTTGGGTGCTTTGGGAGGCTCACAATCTAGCGAGGAGGGGAGAAGATCATCCAATGTTGTTACTCCAGGCTAGTCTCAAATCCCTGCTCTTCAAGCTTTCTTCCCAGATCAAATGTGGTTCAACGTCAACTGCCATCAAAAATCTACTCAATCGCCCCTATTTTCTGAGAAAAGGTACTGGTCAGTGGGTTAAATGGCACCTGCCGATTATGGGACTCAAGATTAACGTTGATGGTTCATGAATGGGGGGAATCATGAGAGTGGGAGGGGTCTTGCGAGATTCATCAGGCTTGGTTTTCTTCGCCTTTAGTGCCTTTTATGGGCCAGGAAATTCTCTGAGTGCGGAGGTCCATGCACTGGCCTCGGGTCTGTCGGTGTGTAGAAGGAAGAAGTTGACAGTGTCTGAAATCGAGACGGACTCAGAAACCCTTGCGAAGATCATGAACAGGACTAGTGGGGTTCCTTGGGAGCTCACTTACATCATTAGAAGGTGCAAGATCAGAACCTCACATGGGATGATTTTTCATCATAGTTGGAGGGAGACTACCTTTGCGGCGGACTCCATTGCCTGTTTGGGTAGGCAGGATGTGCCTCTCATCATTTATGACTCGCTTTTTTCCCTCCCTCCAGAATGTGCCTCTTTTGAGTAGGGGGATGACCTTGGACTCCACCATTTCTGACCCCCTTGAGGAGTGTTGTCTCCCTTTCCCTTTCCTTTTTAAATAAAAAATATACTAAGAAAAGAAGAACATATACTGTGAAAACAATAGTTTTCTATAGAAAGTATAAATTTAAAAATATAGGTAATATAAGTAATTACTTACTTGTGATTTGTAACCCTCATAGATACCATGTGATTTATAACCCTCACAGCTAAATTACCTTGTAACCCTCATGGATACCTTATGATGCAACCATCATAGATATATTAAGGTGTAACCATCACTGTCACATTGGAGTAACCATACGGTCAACCTATGACATAAACATACCCAATGCATTTTAGCGGCATATAAGTACCACTATTAGTAATAAAAAATTTCTATGAACCAGAGTATAATCATAAAACATGAATAAATTCATCATAAAACCATTCCTTTAAATGATTTATAAATATAAATTCAAAAGATTATTTTTAAAGAAAAAGCCACTTACATAAAACCTGAAAAATATCCATTTTTAAAATCAATTGAGAGTAATTTGAAAATAAAAATTTTATAACACCAATTTAAATATAAATACATTCATAAAATATATTTAGAATACATTTTTCTAAAATAGAAATATTTTTAAGAATAAATCATTAAACCATTTAAAAAATGTTTTAGTTAGAGTCCCCTACCTCAGGTTCTTCAAACATCAAACGGGTTCAGAATTCTTTTATAATGGTTTAAATAGTGTTATTAATATATTAAAAAACTAAATTCATGGTTATAATACCTTATATGACCATATTATTGCAAATTTCTACCAATTTAATAATAATATTATGTTATTTCCATCGTTTCGGTTGTCTTCTTTTCATGGTTTCCATTGTTGGTTTGTTAGGGAAATTCTTGTCGAATGGAAGAAAAACTCCAGAAATGGAATGAAATGTAATTAATAAGTTATAAGAAATATAAATGATTTGATATATCATTTTTTATAATATTATGAATATTTATTAGATAAAACTTTAATGAAAATGATTTAATTTATTTATTCCGTTTTTATGATCATCGCAAATTAATATAATTTTATTGAATATCATGTTTATATATTGGTCCTAGAACATTATATAACATATAATATGTATAATAAATTATGATTTAACCATTATAATGGTTTTATGACCATCCATGATGGTGTTAAAGAAAAATTTAAACACTTCGTCCATGATGTCAGTAAATCGACACATCATGGATAATGTTTTTATTTTTAGAAGGAAAGGAAGAGGATAAGAACATTGATGATGAAGATTTCCATAAAAATGATACAATTACATTATATATATGATACTTGAGTGTTCATTCCAATATTAAAATTTGATATGAGGATATAATAATGATATAAAATAAATTGAAAAGAAATTAAAAGAAAAGGAATGAGGTTTTTACCTCTTGGATTCTCCTCCTTGAGAACCACTTTAAGAACCTTGGTTTTGACATTATGGTGAGACCAGAAAAACTCGAACGTATGGAAAAGTCATGGGAAGTGATGTTTTTGGATATTTAAAAAGATACAAGGCTTTTAGTTTCAATTATATGAAGTGGTGAGGGTCGTATTTATTGTGGATGAGAGGGGTGTTTTTAGAATATTTTATTCATTTGTTTATTATTTTTGTGTCAAGACTATGAATTGATTGAGAATTATCATAAAATACATTAAACTAATGAATTGATATTATAGATTATGGTTCTTGAATCATTAATTAGTCAAGGAATGGTGTATTTATCTCATAATGTTTATATGATGAAAATTACTGTATTTTTCTATTCACAAAAATTCATGTATTTTTGAAAAATCCCAAAAATTTACCCTAACCATTTTTTAACATGTATAATTAAAAAATGAACTAAATGTTTTTTAAAATATTTTTTTAAATATATTATATTCAATTTTTAATTAAAATTATAATTTATTTGAAAAATACTAATTTTCAAATTATAACTGATTTTATAACAATTTGAAAATTTAATTAAATTATTAGAAATTGATCTTATAATCATAAGAAAATGAAAGAATAAATTTTGAATAAATTTAATGAAAATATATTTTCTTTCAAATAATTTTATTAATTATAAAATTTTAATTAAATATTTAGGACCCACAAAAATACTAACACTTAATTTTTATTTTTCAAAAAAAATATTTACTTATTCAGGGATATAAATATATCATATTTTCACTTATAAAATACAAAAATTGTATTTATTATTTCATAGTTGATGTTACTATTACATTTGTATAAATTTCTTAATTTCTATAAAATCACTTAGTTAATTATAAATTTATAATCAATATAACTATTTATTTTCAGAATGGAAAAAAATAAAATTATAAGTGCCTGGGTTGTTACAGACGTTGAATGTATTCCACCATATCATCCGTTTCGATCATCACCAAATTCCCAAATCATAATACCTTTTCTTGGTCCCATATTGTAAAAACCATGTAGAAATATTTTCACTATATACCAACTCCTTACTCAAAGATATTAGAATAATAAACCTACCTTGGAATAATATATCTATTAAGTAAAAGATGTTTTGAGGTGATTTTTTGTGGAAAATATATTTGTTTGCCTTGTTATTAATGAATATCTTTTGATCAAGTGGGTATCTATTTTTTTCTAGAAAATCACCTTAATTATCTAATATTTTTAACAAAGATGATTAGTTGGAGATTTTCTGATTTAGTTTACAATATTGAGGCTTTTATATAAAGCTTATCATTCTGCTTTAATTAGGTAAGGAATTGTTTTTGATGATTATCCCATCTTTATGAAAAAGTTTGTTTGATAATTTTTTTATTAAGTTAAATATTTTTATGATTTGTTATTCTTAAAATTCATAACATAATTATTACTAAATGATCTCATGAATCTAGATTTTGTGGGGGAATAATGCACATCTGTAGAAGTTTTATTATTTAAAGAACTACGTATTCAACCAAGTTAACATGTGTTATAATGTTTACCAGAATTATATTACTAATAAAAGAAGTCATACAATGTTTTTCCTATCAATTATTTCTGATGATTTATAATATGGGAAATGTTGTTGATTTACAAAGGGATATTTCTTGGAAATTTAATTTTATATAAACCATTAGATATTCCCTTATAATTACATCATTCTGATTCCATCAGAAAAACTATTAAAATTTTTTAAGGATGTTTAGATATGTATAATTGTAAAATGAAGGATATATATAAGTCATTGTTGTGTTATTGATAGAGGATAATCGAATAGAAAACTATTGGTCATCTAATATATGGTTTCGGTTGTAGTCATCTAATTTATGTAATGTATGGATTTCATCAGTCATGGGATGGAATGTGAAGGAAAATATTGATAATTTCTGATTCATTTCATAAAAAAGAAATAATATTTTGAAACATATTTTTATGATGTTCATGTGAAGTTATGTTGTAACATCAAATAGAGTTACATCAATCATAAATATATTTATGATGATTCTCTTGATGATTTTGGGGATTAATTTTCTAAAATTTTGATGGAATTTATGAATAATTCATATTGATAAAAATGTTATAATTATATGATGATCATCCAATCATCCAAATATCATGGAGGAAAGATCATTGATTGATTATGGATTATAAGAAATTGAGAAGAATCTTATTTATGGAAGGTCTTAAGGTAACCTTCTATATTTTAGGTGGATTGAATGTGGTCAAAGGAAATATTTTTCTTGAGAGGGATCATCAAAGTGTTCAGGGATAAGTTTTAATTATATTCCATGTGTTTCACTAAAATATCATAAAAAACATCCCTATTTAAATGGTCTTGATGGATCATGGATAAGTTATTAATATTTTTACATGTGGAAAAGAGAAATATGAAGTGATGAGACAGTCAGATGAGTGTTTTGAATATGTTTATTTGTTGAGGATACCAAAAAATTCTCCCATCATTTTTATTTTAGATAGATAGTGTGAATAGGTGGTTGGATGAATATGTTCAAATGGAATTAATTGGGGATATATTGAATGATGTTTCTTATCGAGTGGTATCATTAAGATAATATAATGAGTTAATTATAAGGGAATATCATAATAATAATTTCATACATATATATGGCACTATATAGAGTATACCAGATGTACATTAGATTGAGTATATTGTAAGAACCTATTAGATGAACTATCATTGTACTGAAGAACGGTATTTCCCCATATTTTCAAAGTTACTTAATAATAATTGGATATTTCTAGAAAATAATGTGTGAAGAACATTAAATAATAATAATGAAATCATACCACATCCTATTGGTGATATTTAGTATAGTTATTAAAAAACATTTTATTTCATTTATCTATGATAGGAAGAACATGTAATGTCATTTCACTATAGTGAAATGTAAGTAAAAGTATATTTCTAGCTTATTGCAACCACCCAAAGGATTTTTATAAGGTATTTTGTGGTATTTGATTATTTTCAAACTATTACAAGGATTATATACTCTTACTATATAGTGAACCCTTATAGTACATGTGTTACTGTAATCGTTATTATTTTATTGTTTTAAGTTTATTAATTTCTCTTAAATTTGAGATAAAGGTTTCTTCCAAACAAACAAAAACATAGAAATAAAAGATCACTGATTCAACACTCACCATCTCAGTTAGAACAATGGTCCTAATTTTTCCTTTCATGTGGTATCATATTAAAGGTTTCATTCGTTGAATATTTTAATAGGTTTAAGGATAATTCATTCTTCCATGGATGTTTGGAACTCTTTGAATAGTAATGGGGTTTCTGTATTTTATGTGAAGCACTACCATATCTGGAAGGATATAACATTTTTTTATCATATATACATTATTTATTATTTTATTTTTGTTTATATTGATTCCTTTCCTCCCCCTAATGAATGTGTTCTATTGATATCAAATGATAATAAAAATTTATAGAATAATGGGAGAGCTAGATATGTTATACTTTCCTCATCCATTTAAATTGAGTTTCCTAGAGTAAACAAAGTTGAAATGGATAAAGTCATCTATGAAAGTTTAAATAAAATATATAAATGAAATACTAAATTAAATTATGAAATATTATTAATATGGAGATTAAAATATAAATGTCATAATATAGGTGATGAGGTATCTATTTGTGACTTCTTAAAAATGGTAAATTTCATTATAATCAATCTAAGATATAATTATATGAATTAATAAGATTTTATCATTAAGGAGAATTTCATATGAAATATTCCTGATATATATATGTTTCTGAAGAATCATAAATGTAATATAGATATCCTAAAATACTATTTATACATGACCTTTCTAGAATTATCATAACTTATGAAATAAGAAGAAAAATGATTTTCAAGAACAAAGAATGATCTCATTGAGAAATATCATTCAAAACTACCAAGAAAAGAAAGTCTATGTAATTTTTCAAGGAATTATCTAGTGAATTTGACAAAAAATGATATAGTGGTAAAAAATATGTTGAATTTAAGTCATGTTTTAAGAAATGTAAATTGATAATAAAAATGTACAGAGAAAATTTACATCAATTTTTTTTGGTAAAAGAGATGTTGTTAATTTTGATGAAAATTTTCCAAAACAAATGAAAGATAAAGATAGTGTAGAGGATGATATAATGACAATAATATCTCTAATTTATAATATAAGAAAATCTACATCCCATACAACGGGAAAGGATAATAAGTTATCATAATACAATATGATAACTTTTTATCTATGTATGACGAAAATGGTGATAATGAAAAAGAATTTGGAAAACTCCAATGATCATACTAATGAAAATTTTATTATTATAGAAGGGGATGAAATAATTTTGAGAAGAAGAAACAATATTATGTCAAAAGAAATGAAGAGTATATTTTTTTAGTTTTTTCTTGAGAGATATTTTAATTAATGTTATGTAATAAAATTAGACATCTGAAATTGAACATGAACAAGAAGATATAAAATCATTTAGTAAATAGTTATGAATAGTTTATTGAATAAAAATATATGATTCATATACAGTAGATAATATTGTAATGTAAATTGATGAAGAGAAGACCCTTAATATCAATATTCAAGAAATAATAATGCAAAAGTATGATGATTTAAAACACATTTAATAAAAACTTCTTTAAAAATGAGAAATAAATTAAGAATTTATAAATCACGATTAAAGAAGTTAGTGAAAGTCATAAGAAGTTTAATATACATATTGATTAATAATATTATCCTCAATGGTTAAAAATAATGTTAAATATTAACAAATGAAAAAATATGTCAAGAAGAGCATGTATTTTGACAAAATAAGTAGAGTTGAAAAACCTGATATTTATATGGATTTATTGACTAAACAAAACCGTGATATAATTGAATTTATTGATAATGGTGTGAATAAATCTATGTAAAGTAGGAATTCAATAGGTTACATAATCATTTTTACAATATAATTTTCCAGTGTAAATGGAATGAATAATGATGTAAATAATGTAAAAAACTATAGAAATTATAAAATTTACAAAGGGGAATATTAATTCTGTTGTTACTATTAGTATTATACATAATTAGTGAATATGGAGAAAATGTGTTGGTGAAATAATAAAAATAAAATTAAATCTAGGTGGAAATGTGGAAAATATTGATGGTTACTCAATCCACTCAAAATAAATAAAAAGACGAATTCTTGTTTGAAATTTGATAATAGATTTCAGCAGCTAGAAATAATTTGTAAATGATGTGATCATCATAGACACTATAGAAAAGAATGCCATTATATTTTACCAGATCAACTTATTTTATTTAAAAATCAAAAAATCATTATGATAAGAAATATAATGTAAAATTAAAGACCTTATTTATTGAAACTACTATCAAAGCTACAAAAGGATAAAACCTTTTGATATTAGATCATTGTTTTTCATCACACGTGATTCAATATATGAATTTATTGATGAATTTGAAAGATAATAAAGAAAGTAAAATAAATTATGGAAATTATGTATCCCTCGGAATAAAAGTTGTGGGATCTGATGTCATGGGGGAAGAAAAGTTAAAACATAGAATATATTCTTTTGTTGATGGGATAAAACAAAACTTATTTACTATCTCACAACTTTTTGATGAAGTCCATGAAGTTTTTTTCAATATATATTGGTTTTTATTAAACAAACTTTATATGGGGATGTTATTAAAAGTGTGAAATGAACCAAGGGAAACCTATTTCAAGTTGGTGATGCACAAGTATCATGCATTCTAATCATGATTGATGAAAAAAACTATGTCAATAAATGATTAGAAATTTATATTAGAGGAATATGTGAAATCTGTCAAAGAGAGAATTTATTCATGAAATTCCTAAAATATAAGAATATGATATTGCTAGTGTACAATATTCTGGAAAGAAATATTACAAAAACAACACATAATACAGCTGAGAAACATTCAACTCATCCATTGTAGATTATAAATTCTAGAATTTAAGGGGCCATGTAAAAAAATTGGATTAAACTGATTTATTTATTTCATTGATGTATTTACACACATTACATGTATTTTGTTTTAAAATCAAAAGTTAAATGTTCTAAATATATTTAAGAGTTTCTTCAGAAGGGTGTAAAATGAATGTGGATATTCATTGAAAATGACTAGGACTGATAATGGGAATGAATATATGGGTGGAAAGTTTATAATAATTATTGAAAACCAAGGAATTCATTATGAATTTATTGAAAAATACACACTATAGAGGAATGGAATTTAGGAAATAAGAAATATAAATTTTTTTAAATTAAATGAAAATTGTTTATTGAACAAGAGACCTCATAAAAATTTTGGAGATAGGGTATTTAAGTAGCTTTACATATTAAGAGTCATCATTTATATAATAAAAAGGTGGTATGACTCTTTATTATACGTATTAAAAGGAAAATAAATATTTTAAATACATTATGATATTTATAATTCCTTTCACTATTAAAATCAATTGTGAAAATCAATTGATATTTGATCAGTGATGTGTTGATATAATCTTTCATTTTTACTATCCTAATGATAATCCTTACATATGTAAAAATAATAAACTAGGAATTATTTTTTACTCTACTAATGTAAAATATATATAACATTCCAATACATAATCTTTATAGTCAATTGTGTATATAAGAGGAAGTGAAGATAAATTTATTTAATTTGAACGACATTAAAACATTCGTAATGATAGTAATAATGGTAACGATACACAAGAGAAATATTTTGAAATAGACATATAAAATGATTAGGAACACTTACATTCATCTCATCATATGATGTGGAATCAAGTGGAGGTCTAAAGCAACATTAGAGATCAATGGAAATGGGTTTATACCTAAACAATTGTGGTTAGTGACATATACTTCAATATATTCATAGTTTGATCCAATAGAAACTGAATAATCTATATAACATCAATATTGGGAAGATTCTATGAAGGATGGGTTGGACTAGATTGAAAATAATATATCATGGGAACTTTTGCCCAGATAACTAATAAAAATGTGATTGGTAAAAAGTGGGTGTTCCAAAATAGGTTGAATAAAAAAGGTGAATTAAAAAGAAATAAGCTATGACTAGTTTATAGTGTTTCCTAATATATTGTTATTATTTACCACGATGAGTCATTTCACATCTGTTAAAAAATTGAACTATAAGGATCATTTTAACTAAAACTACATAATGGAGATATATGATTTTTCAAGGTGGATTTCAATTCATCGATTCTTAATATATATTAACATAAATATTTTTATATTGAAAACCCATATGGATTTTTTCTTTAGAAATACTAAATCATTGTGTGAATATTAATGAATTAATTTTATTGGTTAAATAATGATCCATGATTATTTTATTCAAAATTGTATACCTACTTATAGATGTTAGTCTTCAATAATTGAGGATTTGATAAGAACTTATTTATAATATAAAATAAATTGGTTTCACTAATTATAATTATTTCTATTGATAAAATTATATTTTTATGGAATTATGATAACTAATTTAAATGTTTTATATTAATATTAAGAAGTAATTTTAAATATCCATGCAAAGAGAAACAGAATACATTATGGGAATCAAAATCCCAAAAAAATAACTACAACTTATTATATAAAGATAGGAATGCCAGTGAATTTTTTTGGGTTTTTGGAATATAATATTCAAAACCTATTGACACACCCATCATAATGGGAATAATGTTGATTAAATATAAGAATAAAATTTAGGTAGATCCTAAAGAGTTTTGAAAGTCAAATGGAATTTTATTTTATCACATGGATTCAAGGCCTAATATAGTGTATGATGTTAATATATGATCTAGGTATCAATGTGATTAACATTTTATCATATAATATAAGTAAATAAAATTATTAGATATGTTAATGGAATAATGTATTTCTAATTAAAATATGTCTTCTCGGGAAATATTGATCTATTTTGTTATATTGATTGAGGATGGGAGTCACAAGATCCATATATGGTGGAGTATTCTTTTTGGGAGAATTATGTGTCAGTTTTCATACAAAGAATCAATATTCTTAAACTCTTATTAGTTAGGAAGTTAAATATTTACCTACCACTCAAGCTACAACACAAAATTTGTGGTTGAGAACACATTTGGAAGACTTTTTTCTTGATGTGAAATTTCCCCTTCTCGTGTGTTGTGATACTCAAATTGTAAACAATTATACAATGACTAATTTTAAAAAAAAATAATTCATTGAAAATTGATATCATACATCACTTTATCAGAGATAATTTTTAAAATAATAAGACAAAATTGGAGCATATTCCATAAAAAGAGAATATTGATGAAATATTCAACAAACTATTACTGAAGGAAAAAATTCATTAGTTGTGGTTGATAAAGGGATTTCAACCTCCCTCTATTCAAGTATGTGATATGTCTACCCTCTATCCAATAATTATATTGTGTTCATAAAGGGATATAAAATTAATGTAACATAAATCTATCCATTGGTGTGTGATTTATCTTTTGAGAGAAACCTTTTATTTAGAGGGTTTTTTTAAATGAGGAAAAGTTATGATTTTAAAAATTTTATATTTTTTAATACTTTTTTTAAGAGTACATTGCAAAATGTTATCTCATAGGATTATTTTTTCTTTTTTCAATGTTTAATGTCATTGTAGATGTATAAAATGTTTCTATGAAAAGTTTCTAAAGAGGTGTATGAAATGTTTCTAAATTCAATACTTGTGTGAATCATGGTATTTTGGTTAAATGATCCTTGTTTCCAATACTTATTTCTATCATGTATACATTGATTATTAGATAAGTAATCCATTTCATGAGACTCATTGTTTTAGTGATTTATTTTCCATGGTTGAAAATAATATTGAAAGAGGGATATTTTTTGGGGGAAATGTTGTTTGAGGTGATGATATGATAAGATTATATTGGTTAGGTTTTTTATGAATAATTAAGGATTCCTCAAAAGTGTTATATTTTTCTTTATAACATAAATCACATTACATTTTTATGCTTTCTATCAATAGTTATTGGATAGTGAGGAATGATATGAGTGTACCATAATGAGTCTGTCAGAAAAAGGTTACTGGTTTGATGTAACTGGGAGAATAATTGTGATGAATTGTAATCTCATCATGTGTAAAAGTATTATCTGATAGATTTTTAGATAAAATTAAACATGAATATGGTTTTAAATTCTTAACGTTTCTAAAATCCAGTGTACTAAAAGATCCTGTGATATTCACTTTAGTTGAAGGGGGTTAAATTTCATATGTACAAAGTTTATGATATGAAGAACTACAGGGTTCAACTGACTATAATAATTCTCATAGTTTACTAAAATGATGTTACCAGTTAATAGGGTGGAACGATTATATTTTGGTCAAACATTTTTTAATATTTATGATTAGAAGAATATTGTCAATGTATAAAAGGAATTCATTGGGAAATATCCTCAAAAAAATACCAGAACATAATCTCTCAAAATTTCTTCATTCCAAGTTTTATAGACAATAAATTTGAATTTATTAGTGATATTTACTTATATACAATGTCTATAGAATGGTCATGTATTTTTTTTAATTTATGTTTGTTATATTATGATCATATGTATGTATTCATGTAATAAAATATATAGTTTTGGTGGTAATAATCATAGAGATTTAATCATATTATGTTCATCAGTCATAGGAATCTATGTGAAGGCAGTGATTGATGGTTTTCGATGCATGTAATCAGGTAGATGTAGAATCTATAGAAATTTTTTTAAGGCATTCCAAAAATTTTATATAGTAACATAGGATAGTTTTACATTAGTCATAAGTGTTAATATATGGATTAACTAGATGAAAAAGTGGTAGAATGTTATGTTATTTCAATGGACTTAATAAATCTTTCATTATGATTTTAAATGTAAAAATTATATAATAATCGTTAAACATTCAAAATAGAATGTTGAAATTGTACATGATTTGATTCAAGTTTTAAGAATGTTTGATGATGCTCATTGACATATTGCTTTAAAGGTATCTTCTATATTTGTGGAGGATTGAATAAAATTGTTGGAAGGTAGTTTCCAATTAGGATGATAAATGTATTAAGAGGGATGTATGATTTGGCATCAATGTGTTTCCCTAAACTCTCTAAAGAACCATTACTATATAATGGGTTTTATTGATTTAAGGAGTGGTTATTGATATTTTTCAATTAAGGTAAGGCATTTTCAATGTAAGAGATAATTGGATGAACTGGTTGAAGAAATATCAATATTGAGGATACCAGAAAGATTACTACATCATTCCATTATTAGATAGATAGTATGAACAAGTGATCGAACAAATATGCTGAAGAAGAATCTATTAAATAGATAATACCCATAGTTCTCAATAGGGTGGTATGTTATGGAAATTATTCCATGTTTATTGGATTAATAATGAGTTAGAACAGGTTTTAGTATATAATATGGCACTAGAATCAGAATATTGAATAGACCATAGATGGAGTATATCAAAACAACATGTCAAGTGAACTACCATCAAAATAAAGATGGTATTTTCCTATTGTTGAATAAGAAACTGAAGAAGAATAAATACTAGAAATAAAATTTAATATGAATAAATTTGAAGCACCATAGTAAAAACATATTGAAGATTTAATTTTAAGGTTCTAATAGTTATTAAAAAATCAATATGATATCATTTATCTGTCTGAGGGGCACATTCAGTGTTATTTAACTATAGTGGAATGAAAGTAAAAATATATTCTCATCGTGTTTTCCCACCTAGAGTATTGTTTTCTTATGTTTTTTATTATTTTCTATTATCAACATATTCATATCTCTATAATATTAGGTGAAGGTTGTTTATTATAGATAAAACATAAAATGAGTAGATCATTTATTCACCCACTCCTCATTTTAACGATCATATAGATCCCAATTGATCATTTCAAGAAATCTATTAGGAGACTGAGGTTAGGCACCTGAGTTCTCCACAACACTATGGATTTTACAAAAAACACTACAAATTGATGAATGTTTCCTTGAAAATACAAATATTATCATCCAATTATAAATCATATTTTATAAAATATATAAACACCTTCTCATTATCTTCTTCTATATCTAATATCATCATTATGAAAAGAATCCTCAATGACCAATATTTCATTGATTCCATCAAGATTAGATTGGGTAACTTTCTTTTAAACATGTTAGTAAACGCATTACCCTTTATAATCCAATATAGAATATCAATATCAAAATTATGAAGATACTCAACACATTATCCCTTTAGAAGATTCATATTTTCCTTGATAAAAATATAATTTAGGATCTTTTGAATGTAATATAAAAAAATCACTCAATGAAGATATATTGGTAACAAGTTTTCAGGGGAGGGATCATTTTAGTCAACTTGATATCATGGGTAGGATAATTCTTCTTATAATGACTAAATTGATAGGAGTTATATTCTACCACCTTACTCCTCTACATTATAATTCATTCTAATTTCATACATTAGGAATCATAGAAAAACCCAACCTCAATTTTATATGAAGTGAAACTTTATTCAATGTATATCTCATGTTTAGTTCCCCAAATTATCTATGGAATTAATCAATACATTTTATCTTTGAACCCATTGTTTTTATCTCTATCATATGATATTAAAGAATTCATAAATTTAGATAAAACATCATATATTAAACTCTTGATACTAATAATAATTTAATAATAAACATATTTCTAGGTTTCTTCCATGACATCACTAATTGAATATTTTATGGATCCGCTAAAATTAACCTCTACGATATAATTTGGGAAATAAAATTAACTTATCTATTCTAAATATATAATTTAGAATTAATTATATATAGGTGTTGTTACTTTTTTCTGATAAAAATATCCATATGATTAATTTGTTATTAATATGATAAATAATACCCAAAAATATCATTCAAAAAAAACAAAAAAAATTATTTCACTAACTGGTTAATGACATGATTCATTAATTCAATAGAGACCATAGGATTTTCATTTATAAAAAATTTCCAATCCAAGTACATATAATTCACATAAGTTATTTTTAATGCTTTCTTTAGAATATCCTCCTCTCAGACACATAGTTTATGGTTATCCCAAATGAAGGTAAATCTATGAAACCCACTGAGCACTCATGAGTTAATCAAACATGTTATCAATCCTAAGAAAATTATAATCTTTATTAATAGTGTCAAAATTTATCCTTAAGTAATTAATACCATGTTTGAGGCTCTCATATTCCTTCATTTCAAAGTGGACTAGTGAATCCCAAGCTAACACGCTCTATCAATAACATCCTTTATCCATAAGAACATCATAATAAACATTAATTTCATTTAAATCAGTTGGTTCTAAATGAAATTAATGAAAGAATATGAAGATATTCCCTAGTATAAAGTTAATATAAATATAAACCACACTATGGGGTGTTAATAAGGAAAATTCATCAAGAAGAGCCTTTGTGTAATCATTCTCACTCGAAGGTAGAACAAAATTTTAAAATATTATCAATGATTTCAAGAAACATAATTGACAATTAGAATGAGATTAGCCAAACCATAGAAAAAAAAAGTCCATACACATGGGTTATATGAATCCACTCAACATGAAAATAATGAGAAACCACATATGGGAATAGGAACTAATCTAGGTGATGATAACAATGAATATGAGATTCCAAACTAACTATCCAACTCATTCCAAATATGATGTTATATAGATCAAGTTCAGAAACTAGGAATTCCCTCATGACCTTGAATTCAATGGTCATAACTTGGACCTTGGGAAATGTAAAACCTTGGTCTATCATCTTTCATAGAAAATATAGTGATCTATCATGAATGGAATAATCATTGAAGGTTTTCCCAACCCATATATCAATGTAGATGATGTAAAATGATATGATTTTCCTTTATGAAATAATTCCTTAACTATAGGGGAATAAATAAACACTATACCTCACATATTAGTTGTCCCCACCTTAAATTCCTCTAATGTATACTCAATTTTTGTAATGACAGACATCCTAAGTTATTCCCCGAGGTTTCGTCTTTTTTAGGTTATCAAAATGTTCATGAGAATGAGATTAACCACCCTTTTCTACATTATAATTAGAATGAGATCATTCAGTAAAATTTTATACACATATAATTCACCATGTAATTATTCAAAAAAAATTACAATGAAATAATATTCTAAAATTACAGAATATCCATGGTGATACCAAACAGTCAGTCCTAATATGGAAACTTCATCTACACTAAAAGAAAATTATATGGTAATGTCCTTTTGAATACCCAAAAATCACTACTGGTTTAAACTGATAATCCATATTGAATATTATTTAATGACCAAATGATACATCTCAGCTACCACCTATTATAACTAAAGCACTACTAAAACCCATCTTCTATGCTAATCTTACCTCATCCATAGTGGCTTTATCAATCACCTAATCCAATGTGAGAAGGAAAATGAGAAATAACATTAAACGAATATCATCCCTCAAACACATCTCAAAAATCCATGAATTATCATAGTCACTAGAAATGAAATAATATCATAAGATCACTATCTCAAATAAATTTTTTGAAAACTCCATGACCCAATGTTACCCTTTCTCTAAATGGAAAATTTCTTGAGTTTTCACCACCCACATTATTTCAAGATGAAAATGTCAATTCAATACCTTTTTAATTTTTTCCTTGGTAGGAAACTCTTTCAAAATATATTTCTTGATGGATTATCACCACTTCTATCCTAGTCCTTTAAGAATATATGTGGCGATACACACCATTGAGTTCTATATAGTGTTTATGAAGTGGAAAATCCTTCCAATATATTCAATGAACAATTCAATTTCTTGGGAAACATCTTCACCCTGAAAGATATCTATATTGTTCATGGTATATTCAAAATAATATTCCACCATTAATTCATGTTTTACAAAACCCATCTAAAACAATGTATAGATTTTTTGTGTGACTAATTCCACCAAAACATGTACTACTGGAGTATTCTCTTTTGAAACATGTATCATTGCCTCCCTAAGATTTAGAAGTTATATTCTCGTAGTTATAATATATATATATATATATATAATAAGATAAAAAACCTAATTATCTTAATATAAAACATCAAAATAAAGTTATAAATTTCACAAAATAAGACTAAATCCCTTAAAAAGTAATAATTTTAATAAATCATAAATTCAATGAATGAAACGATAAAACATTGAACGCAAATAAAAGGACAACTGTAATTCCCTATTACTTTATGTTAGGTATGTTCCAATATATTTTTTTACATTCCATTTTGCTTTGGGTGAGTATTTTCTACCCTAAATTGGGAGGATACCATAAATGGTTAAGTAATAGATTTTTTTAAATTTTCATATTTTCCCTGGGCATTTCTTTTGGTCACTGGGGAGTTACGAAATTTTTTATAGATTTTAATGACATGTAACACTGGTCAGACTCATTCCATGATTTCATTTCACAGTGTGAGTTATTACACTTCATCTAAGGATTACATATCATGTATTATAAAGTCTTGTTTTTAATTAAAATGTTTACATGTTTTTTAGTGTAACTCAAAATTAAAGGGATTTACAATGTGTGAAAGATAACATTACATGTAATTCCCTAAGTACCAATTTTTAGGATGTTATTTAAGTATTTTATGGATCATTTGTTTATGATTCCCCCTCTACTCACCCCGAGCTCTTACCCTAGGAATTTTTGGGTGTCTTCCTTCTATTTAAATCAATTCATTCAGTGATTGATCAGTAGGGTTTGGTGCTTCATATTTTTAGGTAAACTGTTCCACATAGTTTCTCTATGATTAGTGGTTGTGTTGCAATATTTTGTAGGGATTTTTGATATGATATTTATTTTTATCAATCTATTTCAGTCATTGGTCGTGCCTTGTATTTTGGAGGAAGATCTTGTGGTTTCAAATCCCTATTGTGATAGGTAGTTAGGTTTTCTATTTTCCTGAGGTATGTGAATATATTAAATTTTTCTAATTTATTAAATTTATTATAGTTATTATTTATTTCTTGGGGGTTCAAATGAAATTTCATGTATTGAAATTGAAAAGTTTATTAGTTCAAATTTGAAAATCAGTTTTATTTGAAAATGGAATTGCCTTTATTTTGAATGGAAAATGGATTTTCAAACCATAAAGTAGATTGTATTTTATTTTATTTTTTTTATAAAACTGTGATCATGGTGTTTAAAATAAAAATTTACAAACATTTCACAATGGAAACCTTACGTATGTAGAGATAAGGATATATGTAGCCTTAGTTTGTGTGATACCACTAGGAGGTGACCTCTTATATTTCAATGGTAAAAGGTAGGACTTGATGTTAGTTCGTATCTTGCTTCATTCCTTGTTTGGGATTTTACATGTCTAGTACATATAGTCCTGTAGGATACAGTCTATTATGTAGGTTAATTGTTTTTTCTATTTAACTATTACATGATAATTTATTTAATGGATGTAGGATCACTTGTATATTTAATTTTTGGTTTCTTTACTTGATTTTATTCTATATTTGTTTGATATGGGAAGAAATATTTTAAAACTCAAGGGTTATTTGAAAAATTATTTCAAATTAATTTTTTCATAAAAATATTTATAAAAATATTTTTTAAAAATCTTTAAATTATTCATTCTTGTTATTAGAACATTTATATATTCTTTTGGTGGTATCCTTATAATCCTTGTTTCTCACACCCTACTTCTTCTTGTGGGAAGTTGTAGACATTATTTGTAACACCCCAAGATTTCATAGTGTGTTATTGCTTCAAAATAATTCAATAACTCACACTACACGCAACACTGAGGTCAAGCACACCATGACTTACCAAACAAGCCATTCAGAAGAGGTTATGAATAGTATTAACTAAATTTTAAACTTTATATAATCCTTGTAATTTTAGAATCCATATTATGAGTTTCTTAGACATAATGTAAGAACAAATTCATTTTCAGTATTGAACTTTTACCAACTTTTAATAGTGAACCATTTTTAAATCCAATATTTTAAACTTTTATATATTCAATTTGACTAAATAAATTTACTTTTTAGAATGGGGACATCATAAATTTACAATGAAAGACCCCAAGCTTCTACGGTACGCTTCTCTTTGAATAATGTGATAACGTGTGTTGTACGCAACATCGCGTTCAAACACACCACAACCAATCAAACTAGCCGTTATGAATAGTAATACCTACTTTTTGAAATTATATATATTTTATATTTCAAAATGGACTTCATTTTTGGATTCAGAATATCGACATTATCCTAAGTTGAATTTTTTGTATTTTTTTGAGAACTTCCAATTTTTATGAATAGTGAAAAATACTTAAAAACAACTTTTTTAATCAAAATAATTTATAGGGATAAATTATATTATTTTGTGGTTTTAAAGTATATTTAGAATATATTTTTACCATTTAATACAATTTTGGTAATTGTACATAATTTTACAAATAAACCAGACATAAACAAGTGTCAATATTTTGATAGTTATTATCTCTAAAAAACAAGCATTTTGTTTTAAAAACGGGAATTAATTTTAAATTAATTTATGCCACTTCTGTGTTTTGAATTTGGAAAAATGGATTCCATATTTGTAATCAGGATTTTCATATTTTGTAAATAGGTAACTTTTATTTTTAGACATTTTGAATAATTACTTCGGTAAATATTTTATTTACCATGGTTAAGGGTAAATCCGGTAAATAAGGGTAAACAAAATATTATAATAATAAAAAATTACCCTAAAACGTGTCCAAAACATATCGGTTGATACATGTCCTACCATGGGCATCATTGGGTCGATTTTTGGACCCCATGGATCCACTTGTAAGTGATAATGACACTTTATATTAATTAAGTTAAAATAAATACAAAAATGACATAAGCATATATCTTTAGGAAAATCAATTTTTACATAGGGTTATATATGTTGGATTTTCAACTATAAATATTCATTAGAAATATAAAAAGATTTACTACATAATGATAGTTTATTTATCATTTTAGACAATAAATAATTTAATTTATTTATGACACAATGATGATGCAGTAATTACCTAATTAATGCAAAATTAAAATAATTGATATTATAAATATCCAAATAAATATAATTTGAGACTTTAAATGAATTACACTACTTTTCTAGGATAATATGACATATTAGGATATATTTAATTGACTTTTTCCTAAGTAATAATTATGTTATAATTTTTACAAAAATCAATTATTGAATAGTGGAAAAATTGACATAAAAGAGTTTTTAAATCAAATATTATATTATTAATTGATATTAAATTGATAAAAATATAAGGCTCGGCCAAGAGACTTATATAATGATTGGTGTATCATTAATATAGGACTTGTGGGTCTCTTCAATGTATATAGTAAGTTTATTTACCATATAATATAAAAATACAAAGAGACATTTTAAAAGTGAAACTAATTAACTAAGAGTTAATACTTAATGATAAGGTTAATATAGTAACCCAAACCTGTCTAAATTATATTGGTTGAGTTTTTTTCGACCATCCCCACCTTAAACTTTAAATAAACCACTCTTGAGCCATTAGAAACCGAATATGAATTTATTATAAAATAATATTTCTAGCTTTTCCAAAGGTGGCCCTCACCCCTCTTATAAAAGGGAACTCCCCCTTCTCATTAACTCACACCTTCAAAGCCTTTTGGTTCAGAAAAACTCTTCAAAAATACTATATCAACATCCCTCACTTCATCTTATATGCCTTAATTTAGTCATAAAGCCAACTTAAGATCCCTTTTGATCAAATCAAAAGGAAGAACCCAAAGAAGAGGTAATGATTTCACCACCCTTTTCCAAGTTCCTTTCTTCTTCCACATCTTCTTCGTTTGTTATTACAATTCTAAAATAATAAATCTAGTATCTTATATATAATGTGATGTTATTATAAATATGTTACAACCATGTTCATTATTCTATCCATCCTTTTAATAACATGTCACCATATGTGCGTACGTACAGCTTACCGTCTCCACGTCGTGGTGTAATTGTTATTCAATAAATTTTTATTTGGATGGGTATAATAATGATTTATAATTCATGTAAATAGTAAATATAACATGATAATAATTATTTATATATTATATACCATCCAATTATATATTATTTTAATATCAACAGAATGATATTATCGCTCGTGCGTACGTACGGACTACCATCTCCACGAATGCGATGATATTCATTCTCCATCGTATCCATTCAAGTATAATTATCATTTTATGATTTAAAAATAATTTTTAAGGACATTATATCATTATGTATATGAATAAGATACCAACAATCCATTACAAACATGGCTTACGTAACAAAACATATAAATGAAAACGAGTAAGTTAACACTCAAAACAACAATAATACTAAGATATTATTAAAAAATCAATGTTAAAAGATCATATATGATATAATATTAATGTATATGATTCGTGTATAACTTAATAACAATTATTTAACGATTATAAAAGAGGTTAACCTACCCCCAACCAAGTAAAAGTACAAGGTAAAGGTTTATTTCTCAATCTCTTCATTATCTGAGGTTTTTTATACATAATTATCTACTGGGACCCCTTTATCATCCACATCCATGTTTCTTAAAAATGTATTTCAAAACATTCTTGATATTTTAATGAATATGGGTTAAATTCATTTATACCCTTGTTTGAATTTTTATAATAGGGTTATAAAGGAATCATTCTTTCATTTTCCAAACAAGGTCCTTTTTAACCTTTTCGACAAAATTAAGGTAAGAATGACATTTTTTTAACTTATACGGAAGGTGTAGTTATTCTCGGCTATTATTATACCTTTGAAACATCTCATACACACTTATAAGGATATTTTCAAAATAAAGGTTTTCTTTTATAATTATGTGATTTTTAAATGATTTCAAAAAAGAGATATTTCTCTCAAATATATGAAAATCCAGTGCAAATGTATACGTATTTAACGCAAGATTAAAAATGTTTTCAGAAAACCCGACTCTCGAGTGTGGTAGACAATAAGGGATTGGGCATGGACCCATAATGGCCTTTCATTAGTCGAGCAGTCTTAGAATTAGTTATTTTTTTCAGAATATTGCATAATGTTTTCAGAAAAACATTGGAGTATATTTGAGCAATTTTAAACGTAAGTATCTTCTAAAAAAATATCATTGGTAGGTCTCATGAGACAAACTAGTGTCTTGGCACAAGGCCATGGCAAATTCTTATTTGTAGTCTTGGAACGAGGCCTTGGCTATGTGGTTATGATAGTCTGGCATTATGCATTCCATCATTATGAAAGTGGTTACTGATATTTCATGTGGTTATTCGATTAGTAGAATATCCATGTGAATAAGTAAATGGAATTATTTCATTTTATTTCTTCCATACTATGTTTAAGTTCAAGTTTAAAAGGCTTTTGTTTTAGTTATACATTGCCTTAAATGTTTATTTTTATTTATGAAAGTTTCCGCTATATTGTTATCCTTACTAGGAATTTGAGCTCACCCCTTCCAATGTTTTATTTTTCCCAGGATGTGAAGAAGTAATTTATGAATGACCTGTAGGGATAGTATGTGGGGATATGAGTGTGGAATATGGAGAAAATATGTTATTGTAGTTTTCATTTTTATGATGTAATGTAAGACTTATGAATATATCTAGTGTTTCCAAGGCTACTAAACCAATTGATCTTTCAAGATTTGATCTTTCTTGTGATAATGCCAATGTTATGTAATAATGCACCGACTCTCGGTAACTGGGGCCGGGGCGTTACAGTTGTTATCAGAGGAAGTTTAGTACAAACCTTGGAAGCTATTTTTCGATAAACTCTAATTAGAGAACATAGATCTAAGATTGAATTTGAGGATTAGTATAGAAGACCTTCCTAGAATTTTTGTATTGTAGAAATTTTGTGAGTTTTCCGAGCAATACATCCCAGTCTGGATACGAGCAGGTAGAGGCGGCTCTGGCACAGATGTACCCAGGGGTAAAACCCGAAAACATCGCATTGAGCTAGACTCGAACGGGAACCGGTGCACGACAATGGGCCTTGATGCACTCTTGGTTACGACACTCCCGGGGGATATGATTAGGATAATTCTCATTTTCATTACAAACCATTATGATGGGTTTATAAGTATATACTTCCTCAAAGTAGTCATTTTTATGATTATGGATTATATCCATAAACTATTTAATATATGTTTTTTACAAGTTTGGGATTAGGTATTGTTATTCACAAACTAATATAGTGTATTCCATTGTTTAGAAATGGTGCCCAGTAGAAGGAATGAGAACTCAGGCAATGCACATGATCCAAAGAGAAGGAAGGATAATATCTTTCATAGTATTAAGCCAGAATTTATAAGAGAAATAGTCTCCCATGTATTATCATCATATGAAGAAATAATATCATGTGTTGATAAGATAAGTAAATAGTTTACTGAGTCCTATGGATTTGAAGGGAAGCAAGAGAAGAAAAGGATGGAAGATAGAAAGATGGATAAAGGGAAGAGGGAAAAGAAGAAGTTTCCCATATGTGAAAACTATGGGAAGAAACACCCTGGAACTTGCCTGAAAGGAATGGGAGTTTGTTATAATTGTGGAGGAAAAGGGCACAATGTACGTGACTGCAAGGGTAAAAAAATGGTTTCAAATGTACAATGATTCATTTTCAAGGATTTTGGACACTACGTGAACCTATGTCCCAGTCATCAGACTATGCCGAAAATGAATCTATTGGATAATAATAAAGTTATGATACTACCACATATGAAGAGGAATGATTTTAGTTCTTATGTTGATTATGTCATTTGAGTGTTGTATCAAAAATGTACATGTTATAATAATTATTGAGTATATAAGGATTGTACTGCAGTACTACTTCATTAAGGACTTGAGATTGTGTGGAACAAAGGAAAGTGACTCAATAGCAGGTTAAATTTTTGGAAAATATATGGTTGAGAGAAAGATAAACCACAATATGGTTCTAATACCAAGGTAGTGATTTTAGAATAATACATGATTGATTTGGATAAATTATATTGGATATTCTTTATTTCCTTGAAACTGATTAATGATTTTTATATCCCATCATTGTTGGGGTTTATGACATTTTTGGATTGAAGGAGTATATCCATTATTCTTTAAGGAATAAGGCATCATGAATGTAATCAATAAGGTTTTATGGTAATTAAAGATGTTGTAGTGTTTTAAAAGAATACATGATGAAGGTTTTCACATGTTATTACACGGAAAAAAAGATCTACATTTTGTTTACCTTCCTTATAAATTTTGGACTAAAGTATTTTGGATAGTTATATTTTGGATTATTTTTGGATTGCCATAAAAGGACAACCCAGCGGTCGGGCAGCAACCCGTCGCGTCCAGCAAGGCCGTGAGACTTGAACCCACAACCGAAGGGCGATAAGGGTGTATCACCTCCCACTATCCCACGAGATGTCCTGGATTAAATAATGTAGTTTTTTTTAAATATCTATTAGATGAATTATAAATTCTTTTTTTGGAACACTATATGAATAGGATAAATAGAATATATTTTTTTACAGTCTATTATCTTTAAGAGTGAAAGATGAATTTTTGGTAGAAATTAGTTAAAAGATGGAACTCTACTTGTCAAGAATATATTTTTCTACTTCTCTTATTCTTTGAAGAAATTAATTCTTATACTTTATTTAATGAAACCTAAAACCAAAAATGTGTTATCCTAATACCCTATGTTCTATTGAACTGATGGTATTTCAAATCATCATAGATTGATGAATTTAAGGACCTCCATTTTACACTTGTTTTTGATTCATGACCTCAATCACTACCTATAAATATTTACGTTTTTCCTCCAATTATATGTCTCTAATTGCCACCAATAGATATCATAATTTGGTGGTGACCCTTTCATTTCTCTTTTACTCTTATTAAGACTAAATTTTATTAACCCAATTTCCGATGTGGGTTTTCCCACAAAGATATTTTCTATATTCAACCTTTTATTTTCGAAGAACAATTTCAAATTGCGAGGACGCAATTTATTGAAGGAGGGGAGAATGTAACACCCAAAGATTTCATAGTGTGTTATTTCTTCAAAATAATTCAATAACTCACACTACACGCAACACCGAGTTCATGAACACCATGACTTACCAAACTAGCCGTTCAAAAGAGGTTATGAATAGTATTAACTAAATTTTAAACTTTATATAATCCTTATAATTTTAGAATCCATATTATGAGTTTCTTAGACATAATGTAAGAACAAATTCATTTTCAGTATTGCACTTTTACCAACTTTTAATAGTGAACCCTTTTTAAATCCAATATTTTAAACTTTTATATATTCAATTTGACTAAATAAATTTACTTTTTAGAATGGGGACATCAAAATTTACAATGAAACACCCCAAGCTTCTACGGTACGCTTCTCTTTGAATAATGTGATGGCGTTTGTTGTACGCAACATCGAGTTCTAACACACCACAACCAATCAAACTAGCCATTATGAATAGTAATACCTACTTTTTGAAATTATATATATTTTATATTTCAAAATGGAATTCATTTTTGGATTCAAAATATCAAAATTATCCTAAGTTGAATTTTTGGTATTTTCTAAGAACTTACAATTTTTATGAATAGTGAAAAATACTTAAAAACAACTTTTTTAATAAAAATAATTTATAGTGATAAATTATATTATTTAGTAGTTTTAAACTATATTTAGAATATATTTTTACCATTTAATACAATTTTTCTTCATTTTACATAATTTTACAATTAAACAGGATATAAACAAGTTTCAATCTTTAGATAGTTATTATCTCTTAAAAACAAGCTTTTTGTTTTGACAACATGAATTAATTTTAAATTAATTTCTGCCACTTCTGTGTTTTGAATTTGGAAAAATGGATTCCATATTTGGAATCAGGATGTTCATATTGTGTAAATAGGTAACTTTTATTTTTATACATTTTGACTAATTACTTGGGTAAATATTTTATTTACCATGGTTAAGGGTAAATCCGGTAAATAAGGGTTAAAAAAATAGTATAATAATAAAAAATTATCCTAAAACGTGTCATAACCTTATTGGTTGATACATGTCCGACCATGGTCATCTTTGGGAATATTTTTGGACCTCATGGAGCCACTTGTAAGTGATAATGACACTTTATATTAATTAAGTTAAAATAAATACAAAAATGACATAAGCAGATATGTTTTTGAAAAACAATTTTTACATAGAGTTATATATGTTGGAGTTTCGACTATAAATATTCATTGGAAAGATAAAATTATTTCCTACATAATGATATTTTATTTATAATTTTTAGACATTAAATAATTTAATTTATTTACGACACAATGATGATGCATTAATTACCTAATTAATGAAAAATTAAAATAATTGACATTATAAATACCCAAATAAATATAATTTTAGACTTTTAATAAATTACACTAATTTTATAGGATAATATGACATATTAGGAGTTATTTAATTGACTTTTTTCTAATTAATCATTCTGTTATGTGTTTTAAAAAAATCAATTATTGAATAGTGTCAAAATTGACATAAAATAGTTTTTAAAACAAATATTATATTATTAATTAATATTAAAATCCTAAAAATCTATGTTTTGGACAAGAGACCTATATAATTATAGTTCTATCATTAATGGACCACTTGGGGGTCTCTTGGATGTATATAGTAAGTTTATTAATCATATAATATAAAAATACAAAGAGACATTGTAAAAGTGAAACTAATTAACTAAGACTTAATACTTAATGATAAAGTTAATATAGTAATGAAAACCTGTCTAAATTCTATTGTTTGAGTGGTTTTCGACCCATACCTACCTTAAACTTTAAATAATCCACTTTGGATCCATTAGAAACCGAATATAAATTTATTATAAAATAATATTTCTAGCTTTTCCAAAGGTGCACATCACCCCTCTTATAAAAGGGCACTCCGCCTTCTCATTAACTCACACCTTCAAAGCCTTTTGGTTCATCCAAAATATGCCCAAATACTCTCTCAACTTCCATCACTTAATCCTAGAGGCATTCCTTTAGTCATAAATCCAACCTAAGAGCCCTTTTTATCAAATCAAAAGGAAGAACCCGAAGAAGAGGTAATGATTTCACCACCCTTTTCCAAGTTCATTTATTCTTCCACATCTTCTTCCTTTGTTATTACCATTATAAAATAATAACTCCAGTATATTATATATACTGTGATGTTATTATAAATATGGTACAACCATATTCAGTATTAAATCCATCCTTTGAATAACATGTCACCATACATGTGTACGTACGGCTTACCGTCTCCATGTCGTGGTGTAATTGTTATTCAATAAATTATTATTTGGATGGGTATAATAATGATTTATAATTCATGTAAATAATAAATATAACATGATAATAATTATGTATATATGATATACCATCCAATTATATATTATTTTAATATCAAAAGAATGATATTGTCGCTCGTGCGTACGTACGGACTACCGTCTCCACGAACGTGATGTGATTCATTCTCCATCATATCCATTCAAGTATAATTATCATTTGATGATTTAAAAATAATTTTTAAGGACTTTATATCATTATATATATGAATAAGATACAACCTATTCATTACAAACATGGCTTACGTAACAAAACATATAAAAGAAAATGAGTAAGTTAACACCTGAAACAACGATAATACTAAGATATTATTAACAAATCAATGTTAAAAGATCATATATGATATCATATTAATGTGTATGATTCTTGTATAATTTAACAACAATTATTTCACCATTATAAATGACGTTAACCTAGCCCCAACCAAGGAAAAGTACGAGGTAAGGATTATTTCGCAATCACTTCATTATCTGGGATTGTTTATACGTAATTATTATGACAACCCTGATTTTTATTACAACATAAACATGATTCATTACATAAAACTTCACATGATAAAACAAATAAGATCAAGAGTTTTAGTGTCTTTGTGTCTTAGGATCATTACATAAAAACTTAAAACATGAAATACAACATCTTTATTGAAAACTTCCTTTACATGACCACTACATTCCCTCGTACTTAGCATTGCATGGGATAACCTGAGGACATGCATAAGAAAAGGGTGAGCTATAAAGCCCAGTGAGGGAGTACACATGGAATAACATGAGGATTAAAATACATGTTAGACAATAGGCATATCAATTGATCATAAAAGAAACATGAACTTAAAGGCATGATAAAGCAAGATAATAATAACATGGAAATGTGGCAACAACACTTAACATTGAACTAGCATGAGCCAAGGCTCATTGCACATGGAAAATTAGTAAACCCTCATTGCACATGAAGCAGGAGTAAACCCTCATTGCACTTGAATTATCATGAGTCAACACTCATTTCACATGACGTATCATGATACTATACTTTACCAAATGCATTGGAGTGCTATAAGGGTGCACCCTTCTTAAACATTTCATTTCATGTATAAGTGTGCCACATGGATCATAAAACATGGATTCATAAAACATAAACATTTATTCCACGATAAAGGAATGTGGAATTCATACATGAAACTTTGCAATCAATAAGTAAAGGTGCATAAATGTGGATACCCTTGATGGAGAAATGGGCATGGTATCCACTACACAATGTCATTGTCTTAGAAAATCGGTGCGATTTCGGCAGCATAACGGCGTGACATAAGAATTCATAAAAAAAATGGTTGATGAGAGAGAAAGGGGTTCCTCATCATATTTAAATGTAATGGATAGTAAGGATGTCATATAGATACATTTCCCAACAATTGTAAAGGAATTTAGATTCATGATACAAAATTATTGCTTGAATGTAAAAGAAGAGAGAGAAGTTCCTTTCGGAAATTCGGCATAGTAACGGGAGTACATGGGATGCATTTAATGAGAGAGAAAGGGTTCTAACATCATTAAAAAAATAAGAGGGAAGCATGGGGGAGGTTCGAAACCATACCCCAACATTCATAGTTGAAATTAAAAGGGCAATAAAACTTAAAGAAATTTGACAAAAATGAGAAAGAAAGAAAAAACCCTTACTTGGAATTGTGCTTCCAAAGGATAGAGAGAGGCTTGTGAGAGGCTTCTTGGGAGCTTGGGGCACCTTGGGAGGATTCTAGAGAGAGTAGGGTAGAGTTTGGACGAACTAAAAAGTATTTTAGTGAGGATTAAGTGGGAGCTTCGGTGGGTTAATATAGGAAAGGTGAGATAATTCTTTATTATTTAGGTTTGGGACCCTTTATATTAATCTAATCCAAACCACAAACCATCCCATGGTTTTTGCCCATGGATTATAGAAAATGAAAGAGGAAAACAATATTTTACAAGGCCAAGGTCCGAAATTATTAAAATAATAAGGTTGCTTATGTGGAGGTGAGTCACACTCCCATGGAAATTAATTTAAAAAGGCAAAGTGTTGAATAAGTCTTGAGGGGTTCATTAATGCTTTTAAAAGTAAGTCAAACAAACCAAAAATCACTTTATTTTGATGGTAAAACATATATTGGCCGAACATAAGGATTATAGTATTTTATTATATCACCATTGGGTCATTATGATGTCATAAAACACATTATATATTTAAACGGTATTTAATTTTTACCCAAAAATTTGACTGTCTCGGAAAATTATGAAAAATTCACCGTTGGATAATTTCGACGTCCTAATTCCAGAAATGAAATTTATTTTATCTAAAAAAAATTTAAATATGTTAATTTTCACTTTTAAAATAAAAACCAACATTTATCAAAAATTCACCGGTTTTGATAGAAATGGCTTTCAAACCTTAATATAACATTTTAATTGCATTCATAAATTTATAAGATCATTTATATTTAATTAATTTAATAAAAATATTATTATTTTATTAAAATATTATTTAATTAAAAAATCCCTTAATTTAATAAAATATATTTCTTTATTAAATAATAACTAAAAACAACATTTGTACTTTAAAAACTATTTACAATGTATCAAAAATGACTAGAAATTATATTCATTATTATATAAAAAATAATATACATGAACATAGTACTACTTATTTGTTACATAACCCCTTAAAACAGCCGCATAAGACCTAAGGGTAAGGTGTGCAATGGTAACAGACTCTTGGGGAAGCTCGGATAATATCGCTAGAGTGGTAATCTCTATCAACTTCCACTTTTCACGTAGACGGTCCCGTTCGAGCTTGACATGGTGAAGCTCATCTTGTACTTGGTCAAGGGAGAAGCCCAAGGATGCCACTTCTTTTCCGATCTCCGACAAATGGGCTTCATATGGGGAAATTCTACTAGATGAGGCCATCGCTTCCTTTGTCTGAGTAAAATTGGGTTCGTTAAAGCCTTATATTTATACTAATCATGTTATCACTATTCAACGGCTATATTAACAATGGTCACAATTCTTAACATAAAACCAAATAAGTTGACATCTTATAAAAACATTTTTCCATAAAGAGACATTTAACTGGATCAAGAGGGATTTTCCATTAATGAAACTTTGGGTCGTTACAATATTCCCCCCTTAAGAAATTTCTCCCTCGAAATTTTCCTTTTACCACACTAAAACAAATGTGGGTAACTCAGCTTCATCATATCCTCCGACTCCTAAGTTTCTTCTTCAAACTTGTCATTTCTCCACAACACCTTGACGGGGGCATTGTCTTATTTCGTAAAACTTTTTCTCTACGATCTAAGATCTTCACTGGTTGCTCCTCATAAGAAATATCATCTTCCAATTGTACCACCTTGGAAGAGAGTACATGTGAAGGGTCTGGTATGTACTTTCTTAAGAGGGATACATGAAAGACATCATGCACCTTGTCCATGGTAGGTGGATGTTCTAGTTGATAGGCCATATCCCCAACATGATCAAGAATCTTGAAGGGGTCAATGTACCTTGGACATAACTTCCCTTTCTTTCCAAACCTCATGATCTTCTTCCACAGAGATATGCGTAAAAACGCCATGTCTCCAACTTTAAAATCAAGGTCTCGTCGACAATTATCTGCATAACTCTTCTGTTGAATCTGGGCTGCCTTGATATGCTGTTGAATGGTTTTCACCTTCTCCACCATTTCTTCGACCATTTCTGGTCCAAGCAGCTTACGTTCACCGACCTCATCCCAACATGCCGGTGTTCTGCACCTTTTCCCATACAGGGCTTCATATGGTGCCATTTGGATGCTCGAGTGGAAACTATTATTATAAGAGAACTCAACCAGAGGAAGATGTTGATTCCATCCTCTTTTAATGTCAATAGAGCATTCTCTCAACATATCCTCAGGTTTTTGGATAGTCCGCTCAGATTGGCCATCATTTTGAGTATGATAGGCCGTACTGAAGTTCAGTTCAGTTTTCAGAGCATGTTGAAGACTCTTCCAAAACTTAGAGGTTAATCTTGGATCTCTATCAGACACAATAGATAGTGGTACTCCATGCAACCTTACCACTTCCCTAATATATATATGTTCCAGTTGATCCAATGAGAAATCATCCTGAATAGAAATAAAGTGTGCAGTCTTTGTAAGACGATCCACAACAACCCAGATTTCATTGTTGCCTTTGGATGTCCTCGTAAGTCTGGTGACAAAGTCCATAGTGATTTTCTCCCATTTCCATTCTGGTATGGGCAATGGTTGCATCATCCCCTTAGACTTCTGCCTCTCTGCCTTCACTTGCTGACACACCAGGGACATTGATGTATATTCGGCGATCTCCTTCTTCATATTATCCCACCAAAAGCTTTCTCGGAGATCTCGATACATCTTTGTGCTCCCTGGGTGAATAGAGAAATTTGAACTATGTACATCATCCAAAAGTTCCTTCTCCAACTCCGGACTTGATGGAACACATAGTCTTTTCCCAAACTGCACAATTCCTTCTTCATTAACATTAAACTCCGAGGATTTCCCCTTTTTGATAGCTTCCACTTTATCTTGAATTCCCACATCATCCTTTTGAGCATCCTTCAACCTTTCCAAAATTGATGGTTGAGAAATAATTTGTGAAAGTATTGATTATATTCCCTTCTTTATGAATCCCACATCAATCTTCATCAAGTCTAAGAAGATTTAATCCTTCTCAATTCTCATCATTGATAGAATCGCTGGATCCTTTCTACTTAGGGCATCTATCACCTTGTTCGCTTTCCCGGGGTGGTAATGTATTGAACAGTCATAATCTTTTATGATCTCTATCCATCTTCTCTGGTGCATATTAAGCTCTTTCTATGTGAATATATATTTAAGACTGTTGTGGTCAGTATATATCTCACATTTATCTCCATAGAGATAATGCCGCCAGATTTTCAAGGCAAAGTTCACAGCTGCCAACTCTAGATCATGCGTTGGATAGTTTCGCTCATTGATTTTCAACTGCCTTGAGTCATAGGATATCACCTTATCATTCTGCATCATCACACATCCTAATCCCTTCTTCGAAGCATCACTGAATACCACAAAAAGCTCCCCACTTGTGGGTAAAGTGAGCATGGGTGCAGTGATAAGCCTCCTTTTCAACTCCTTGAATCTTTCTTCGCATTCATCACACCAAGAAAACATTACTCCCTTTCGAGTTAGCTTGGTAAGAGGGTTGGACAATCGTGAGAAATTTCTCACAAATCGTCAATAATATCCAGATAACCCCAAGAATCTACGGCTATAGGTTACCAATGTTGGCCTCGGCCATCCCTCAATTGCATCTGTTTTGGAGGGATCCACAGATATATCATTTCTTGTGATGATATGGCCCAAGAATGAGACCTCCTTCAACTAGAACTCACACTTGTTGTACTTTGCATACAGCTTCTCCTTACACAAAGTCTCCAGTACAGTTCTTAAATGCTCCTCATGGTCCTCCTTGTTTTTGGAGTATATTAGAATATCATCTATAAAGACTACCACAAATTTGTCAAGGTAATCTCTAAAGACTCTATTCATCAAGTCCATGAATGTTGCTCGAGCATTGGTGAGTCCGAAAGGCATTACTATGAATTCATAGTGCCCGTACCTTGTACGAAAAGCAGTCTTGGGGATATCTTCCTTCTTCACCCTTACTTGATAATATCCCGACCGCAAGTCCGCCATGGAGAAGTATTGTGCTCCACGCAACTGATCAAACAATTCATCGATTCTTGGTAGAGGATACTTTTTCTTTATCATTATTTTGTTATGTTCACAATAATCGATGTAGAGCCGCAATGACCCATCCTTCTTCTTGACAAAGAGGACTAGTGCACCCCATGGTGAAGCACTTGGTCATATAAACCCTTTATCCAGATTCTCCTTAAGTTGTTTCATCAGCTCTTCAAGGTCAAAAACAGTCATTATATATGGAGTCATGGATATTGGTAATGCCCCAGGTATAAGTTCAATTGAGAACTCAAAATCTCTTCTAGGAGGAAGACCAGGCAATTCCTCGGGAAACACTTCGGTGAATTCCCTCACAATGGGAATTTCTTGAAGGATGGTTTCCTCCTTGGATTCAATCATCTGAGCCAGATACGAGTGCTCATAGGGCAGTAAGTAAAAATCGGGGGTCGATTCTCCATATGGAGTGTGATTTCCCTCTCTCGACAATTTATGTTGGCTCTATATAAGGAAAGTCAATCCATGCCAAGAATTGCATCAAATTCCACCAGAGGGAGTATGATGAGGTTCGCCGGGAAATTCAATCAACATATTATAACAGGGGTGGACTTATATTCATGGGATTCAATGATTTCCCCATTTTTCATACTCACCGACATCTTTACTTCCATGATTTTTGGTGGTGCTGGGATTGTTCTACTAAAGATTCGAGATATAAAAGAATGCATAGAAACTGAATCAAAAAGTACGTTCGCTATTCTTGAATGAATAACTAGCGTACCTGTCACCACTTCGTTGTCAGGGTTCACTTCGGCAGAAGTGATGGAAAAAAGCTCTTCCTTGCTATCTTGGAGGTTTTTGGTTGCCTCCGATAACCCTTGGATTAGGGAACTGATTTGCAAAATGACCCGGTTCTTTTCATTTTTATCATTGAACAACATGTTGAGGTTCGAACGGAGCTTTCCTCTCCTATATCGCAGCCACAGGTCCTTCTTGCCGACAGTTAATAGCTAGGTTCCCTTCTCTTCTACACCTGAAGCATTTTCTCTTCCCCTTAAAGAAATTTCTAGGGTGCTTCTTTCCACAATTTTGGAAAGTGGGGTTCTGGAACTTCTTAGCGCCATTGGATTTATCCATCGGACCACCAGCATTGATGTCCACCTTACGCTTCTTGTCCCCATGATACCCCTGTGATTCTCAGATCTCCATTTCAACCTTGAGGGCACATCGGACAATTTCCTCATAGCTGTCGAAGTCACGGATCGCTAATGCTTTCCGCAAGCAAGGCTTCATCCCACCAAAGAAGCGGTCAACCTTGCATTCGGGGGTAACGACAAAGACAGAAGTGTATTGTGCAAGCCTTGTGAAGTTTTCCTCGTACGATCCCACAGATTCTTCATCTATTTTCTTGAGGTAAAGGAAGTCCCTTTCCATCTTAAGACGGAGGGTGCGCGGAAAATATTTATCGAAAAACATCTTCCGGAATTCCTTCTATACCAAAGCCTCGATCTCATCCTCAGGCTTCGTATTATTGATCAATGTCCACCATTGATCAGATTCACCCTCCATACGATAAACCGCCAGGAGAACCTTCTCTTGTTCAGAACATTGGAGGATGGAGAATATCTTTTCAATGGAGTTGTTCCATTGTTCAGAAATCGTGGGATCAGATGATCCACTAAAAGTAGGAGGCATTTGTCTCGTAAAGCTCTCGATAGAGACTTGTTCATTCTTAAGGGGGGTTGGACATTCCTCTTGACCCATGTTTCTATTTAAAACTAGAGTTAGCTGAGAGATAAGCATGACAAGCTTTGTGATTCCTGCTCCCATTGGATTGGGAATCTCATTAGTACAATCATCACACTGATCTTCACAACGGTTGTTAGCCCGAGTCCTCCTATTACCGGCCATTGGATGGAATGAAAGGAAATTTATGGGTAACACATAAAGGGTAATCCAAAGACAAAAGTTGATGACTTAAAAATAAACATTAATTTCTTTAACTCATGAGTCTATTGGATTCAATCTAGGCTTTTCATGATCTACTTTCTAACATATATTCATAGGGGAATTTTTCCCTTAATAAGGGTTCATAAAAATATTGTGAATTTATCAAAACATATCCCCCGGGAGTGTCATAACCAAGAGTGTAGAAAGGCCCGTTTTCGTGCACCAGTTCCCATTAGAGTCTAGCTCAAAGTGGTGTTTTTGTGTTTTACCCCTAGGATACATTTGTGCCAGAGCCGCCTCTACCTGCTCATATCTGGACATGAATGTATTTGTTTGATAAACCACTTAAATAGTATTTACCAAATCTTAGGGATGTTTTTATTATACTTAGTCTTGTATATAAGGCTTTACTAGGGTTTTCCTAATCCCAAAAATTACTAAACCTATCCTCTGATACCAACTATGACACCCCTGATTTTTATTACAACTTAAACATGATTCATTACATAAAACTTCACTTGATACAACAAAGAATATCAAATGTTTTAGTGTCTTTGGGGCTTAGGATAATAACATAAAAACTTAAAACATGAAATACAACATCTTTATTGAATACTTCCTTTACATGACCACTACATCCCCTCGTACTTAGCATTGTATGGGATAACCTGAGGACATGCATAAGAAAAGGGTGAGCTATAAAGCCCATTAAGGGAGTACACATGGAATAACATGAGGAGTACAATACATGTTAGACAATAGGAATATCAATAGAGCATAAAAGAAAAATGGACATAAAGGCTTGATAAAGCATGATAATCATAACATGGAAATGTGGCAACAACACTTAACATTGAATTAGCATGAGCCAAGGCTCATTGCACATGGAGCATGAGTAAACCCTCATTACACATGAAGCACGAGTAAACCCTAGTTGCACTTGAATTAGAATGAGTCAACACTCATTGAACATGATGTATCATGATACTATACTTTACCCAATTCATTGGAGTGCTATAAGGGCGCACACTTCTTAAACATTTCATTTCATGCATATGTGTTCCACATGGATCATAAAACATGGATTCATAAAACATAAACATTTATTCCACGATAAAGGAATGTGGAATTCATACATGAAACATTGTAATCAATAAGTAAATGTTCATAAAGGTGGATACCCTTGATGGAGAAATGGGCATGGTATCCACTACACAATGGCATTGGCTTAGAAAATCGGTGTGATTTCGGCAGCATGACGGCGTGACAGAAGAATTCATAAAAAATGGTTGATGAGAGAGAAAGGGTTTCCTCATCATATTTACATGTAATGGACAGTAAGGAGGTCATATAGATACATGTCCCAACAATTGTGATGGAATTTAGATTAATGATACAAAATTATTTCTTGAATGTAAAAGAAGAGACAGAAGTTCCTTTCGGAATTTTGGCATAGTAACGAGTGTACATGGGAGGCATTTAATGAGAGAGAAAGGGTTCTCCCATCATTAAAACAATAAGAGGGAAGTATGGGGGAGGTGAGAAACCATACCCCAATTCATAATTGAAATTAAAAGGGAAATAAAACATAAAGAAAATTGACAAAAATGAGAAAGGAAGAAAAAACCCTTACTTGGAAGTGTGCTTCCAAGGGCTAGAGAGAGGATTGTGAGAGGCTTCTTGGGAGATTGGGTCACCTTGGGAGGATTCTAGAAAGAGTAGGTCAGAGTTTGGACGAACTCCAACTTATTTTAGTGAGGAGGAAGTGGGATCTTGGGTGGGTTTATATAGGAAAGGTGAGAGAATTCTTTATTATTTAGGTTTGGGACCCCTTATATTAAACTAATCCAAAACACAAACCATATCATGGTTTTTGCACATGGTTTCTGGAAAATGAAATAGGAAAAAAATATTTTACAAGGACATGGTCCGAACTTATTAAAATAATAAGTTTGCTTATGTGGAGGTGAGTCACACTCCCATGGAAATTAATTTAAAAAGGCAAAGTGTTGAATAAGTCTTGAGGGGTTCATTAATGCTTTGAAAAGTAAGTAAAACAAACCCAAAATCACATTATTTTAATGGCAAAACATATATTGGCTGAACATAAGGATTATATTATTTTATTAAATCACAATTGGGTCATTATGATGTCATAAAACACATTATATATTTAAACGGTGTTTAATTTTTACCCAAAATTTTGACTGTCTCAGAAAATTATGAAAAATTCACCGTTGGATAATTTTTGACATCCTGATTCCAGAAATGACATTTATTTTATCTAACAAAATTTCTAAATATGTTAATTTTCACTTTTAAAATAAAAACCAACATTTATTGAAAATTCACGGGTTTTGACAGAAATGGCTTTGAAACCTTAATATAACATTTTAATTGCATTCATAAATTTATAATATCATTTATATTTAACTAATTTAATAAAAATATTAATATTTTATTAAAATATTATTTAATTCAAAAACCCCTTAATTTAATAAAATAGATTTCTTAATTAAATAATAACTAAAAACACCATTTGAACTTTAAAAACTATTTATAATGTATCAAAAATGACTAGAAATTATATTCATTATTATAAACAAAAATAATGTACATTAAAATAGTAAAACTTATTTGTTACATAACCCCTTAAAACAGTCACATAAGACCTAAGGGTATGGTGTGCGATGGTAACAGACTCTTGAGGTCGCTCGGATAACATCGCTCGAGTGGTAATCTCTATCAACTTCCACTTTTCCCGTAGACGGTCCCGTTATAGCTTGACATGGTGAAGCTCATCATGGGCTTGGTCGAGGGAGAATCCCAAGGATGCCACTTCTTTTCCGAGATCTGACAAATGGGCTTCGTATGGGGCAATTCAACTAGATGAGGCCATCGCTTCCTTTGTCTGAGTAAAATCGGGTTCGTTAAAGCCTTATATTTATACTAATCATGTGATCACTATTCAATGGCTATATTAACAACGGACACAATTCTTAACATAAAACCAAAGAAGTTGACATCTTATAAAAACATTCTTTCATAAAGAGACATTTACCTGGATCAAGAGTGTAACACCCCAAGATTTCATAGTGTGTTATTTCTTCAAAATAATTCAATAACTTGCACTACATGCAACACCGAGTTCAATCACACCATGACTTACAAAAAAAAATCCATTAAAATAGGTCATGAATAGCATTAACTACTTTTTTAACTTTATATAATCCTTATAATTTTAGAATCCATATTATGAGTTTCTTAGTCATAATGCAAGAACAGATTCATTTTCAGTATTGCACTTTTATCAACTTTTAACAGTGAAACCTTTTTAAATAAAATATTTTAAACTTTTTGACTAAATGGGGACATCAAAAAAATTTAAAATGAAACATCCCAAGCTTACACGGTACGCTTTCCTTTGAATAAAACCGTAGCGTGTGTTGTACGCAACTTCGAGTTTTAACACACACCACAACCGATCAAACTAGCCATTATGAATAGTAATACCTAATTTTTGAAATTATATATATTTTATATTTAAAAATGGACTTCATTTTGGGATTCGGAATATCGAATTTAGCCTAAGGTGAAATTTTGGTACTTTTCGGATAAATTTAATATTTTGATGAATATTGAAAATTACTAAATTTTAATTAAAAACAACTTTTTTAATCAAAATAATTAATAGTGATAATTTATGAATTTGAGTGGACTTAAAGTATATTTAGAATATATTTTTACAATTTAATATAATGTTGGTCATTGGACATAATTTTACAATTAAACCAAACATAAACAAGTGTCAATCTTTTGATAGTTATTATCTCTTAAAAACACGCTTTTTGTTTTGACAGCGGGAATTAATTTTAAATTAATTTTTGCCACTTCTGTGTTTTGAATTTAGAAAAATGGATTCCATATTTGGAATCAGGATTTCTAAATTGTGTAAATAGGTAACTTTTATTTTTAGACATTTTGAATAATTACTGTGGTAAATATTTTATTTACCATGGTTAAGGGTAAATCTGGTAAATAAGGGTTAAAAAATAATATTATAATAATACTAAATTACCCTAAAACGATTCATAGACTTATTGGTTGATACATGTTCGACCATAGGCATCTTTGGGTCGATTTGGGGACCCCATGGTGCCACTTGTAGGTGATAGGTACACTTTATTTTAATTAAGTTAAAATGAATACAAAAATGACACAAGCATATATCTTTTAGAAACACAATTATTAAATAGGGTTATATATGTTGGATTTTAGATTATAAATATTAATTAGAAAGATAAAACGATTTCCTACATAATAATATTTTATTTATAATTTTTAGATATTAAATAATTTATTTTATTTATGACACAATGATGATGCAGTAATTACTAAAATAGTGAAAAATTAAAATAATTGATATTATAAATACCCAAATAATTATAATATGAAACTTTTAATGAATTAAACTAATTTTATAGGATAATATGATATATTAGGATTGATTTAATTGACTTTGTTCTAAGTAATAAATCTGTTATGAGTTTCACAAAAATCAACTATTGAATAGTGTCAAAATTGACATAAAAGAGTTCTTAAAACAAATATTATATTATTAATTGATATTAAATTCCTAAAAATCTAAGTTTCGGCCAAGAGACTTATATCATGATAGGTTCATCATTAATGGACCACTTGGGGGTCTCTTGGATGTATATAGTAAGTTTATTAATCATATTATATAAAAATACAAAGAGACATTTTAAAAGTGAAACTAATTAACTTAGAGTTAATACTTAAAGATAAGGTTAATATAAGTACCCAAACCTGTATAAATTCTATTGGATGAGTTGTTTTAGACCCATCACCACCTTAACCTTTGAATAGTCAACTTTGGAGCCATTAGAAACCGAATATAAATTTATTATAAATTAATATTTCTAGCTTTTCCAAAGGTACCCCTCACCCCTCTTATAAAAGGGAACTCCTCCTTCTCATTTATTCACACCTTCAAAGCCTTTTGGTTCGGCCAAACTCTGCCCCAATACTCTCCAAACTTCCCTCTCTACAACCTAGAGGCCTTAGTTTGATCAGAAAGCCAACCTAAGGATCCCTTTTGATCAAATCAAAAGGAAGAAACCGAAGAAGAGGTAATGATTTCACCACCCTTTTCCAAGTTCATTTCTTCTTCCACTTCTTCTTCCTTTGTTGTTACCATTATAAAATAATAACTCCAGTATCATATATATACTGTGATGTTATTATAAATATGGTACAACCATATTCAGTGTTCTATCCACCCTTTGAATAACATGTCACCATACGTGCGTACGTACGGCTTACCGTCTCCACGTCGTGGTGTAATTGTTATTCAATATATTATTATTTGGATGGGTATAATAATGATGTGTAACTCATGTAAATAATAAATATAACATGTTAATTATTCTGTATATATGATATACCATCCATTTATATATTATTTTAATATCAAAAGAATGATATTGTCGCTCGTGCGTACGTACGGACTACCGTCTCCACGAACGCGATAAGATTCATTCTCCATCATATCCATTCAAGTATAATTATCATTTGATGATTTAAAAATGATGTTTAAGGACTTGATATCATTCTGGATATGAATAATATACAACCTATCCATTACAAACATGGATTACGTAATAAAACATATAAAAGAAAATGAGTAAGTTATCACCCGAAACAACGATAATACTAAGACATTATTAACAAAGCAAAGTTAAAAGATCATATATGATATGATATTAATATATATGATTATTGTATAATTTAATAACTATTATTTCAATATTATACAGGAGGTTATCCTACCCCAACCAAGTAAAAGTACAAGGTAAAGGATTTTCTTATCTCACATTCAATTCCGTGAGATTTCCATTATTCACCACTAAATTATTGAAAGTGGTGTATTGTAAACTGGAATTTGATATATATTATCATGATTATCTTTATATTCATGTTATTATGTAAATAATTTGGTGGTTATTAACTTTTGTCCATACGACTCAGTTGATTAACGTGTTAAGGGGTTTTCATCTCACTCTTTATTTCCGTGAGATTCATGCCATATTTCCACTATTATCTTTTGTGTGGTGTATGTACTTCCCATAATTGTATTCTTTGTGTAATACACTTTACCTTATGTGTATTTACATTTTCATTGTATGATACCTCTTTCATGGGTTGTATGTTTCATAAGTTACCAAATTGATAAGGGTTTACTTCACAATCTCTTTAATATCTGAGGTTGTCTTTACGTAAGTATCTACAGGGACATATTTACTATCCATGTCCATATTTCATTAAAGAGTTTTCAAAGGGATTATTTCTAAGGGAACTTTTACTAAAACATCATTTAAAATGTTTTAATTATTTATTCTTCTAAATCATCCTCATTTATGTCCACGTTTTCAAAATGGTTTGTAAGGACTTATTTATATGAAAATGAATGTTTTAAAAGTGTTAATTCCATTAAAAAGTTTCATAGTGGTATGGGACACTTTGATTCAAAAATGTATTTAAATGCCTTACTTTCTAAATTGTGTAACATTAAAATGTTTTCATGAAAAAGGGATATTTCTCTCAATAATTTTAAAAAAAAAATTCATCTATGTCAACATCCTTTGATGGATTTTAAGATTATTTGAAGTTGATTTATTATGATTTAAAACTTCCATATTGTAATGAAGTTTTGTGATATGTTTGATTGTAGATGTGTCATTTATATATCATTCATGGTTTATGAGTAAATTATTGACATTTAGTATGCTAGTTCCAATAAAAATGTTTATGTTATATTTCAACATTTACTTCATATGAATGTGTTGGACAAGTATGTTCCAGGTTGGGGACTGGTTAAAGTAAGCCCTCCAGGTTAGGGACTGGTAAAAGTAAGCCCTCCGGTTTGGTCTCCGGTTATTAGAGACACTCGGGGTTGGTGTCCGGTTATTAGAGGCACTCCGGGTTGGTGTCCGGTTATTAGAGGCACTCCGGGTTGGGTTCCGGTTACAGTTAGCCCCAAGGTCTTGGGACGAGGCCTTGAAAATAAATTAATGTTTAGAATTATGCATTCCATCATTATGAAAGTGGTTATTGATTTTGCATGTGATTATTCGATTAGTAGAATATCCATGTGAATAAGTAAATGGCATTATTTCATTTTACTTTTGCCATACTATGTTGAAGTTCAAGTTTAAAAGGCTTTTGTTTTAGTAATGCATTGCCTTAAATGTTTATGCTTATTTTGAATGTTCCGCTATATTGTTATCCTTACTGGGCATTTGAGCTCACCCCTTTTCTATGTTTTATTTTCCCCAGGACGTGAAGAAGTAAGTTATGAATGACCTGCAGGGATATTATGAGGGGATAATAGTGTGGACTGTGGAGACATTATGTTGTTGTAGTAGTTCTTCATTTTATGATGTAATGTAAAACTTAGGAATATATATAGTGTTTCCAAGGCTACTAAACCAATATTTCTTTCGAGATTTGATCTTTCTTGTGATCATGCCAATGTTATGTAATAATGCACCGACTCTAGGTAACTGGGGTCAGGGCGTTACAGTTGGTATCAGAGGAAGTTTAGTACAAACCTTGGAATCTAGATTTAGATAAACTATGATTAGATCACGTAGACCTAAGATGAACTTTGAGGATTAGTATAGAAGAACTTTCTAGAATTTTGGTATTGTAGAGATTTTGTGAGTTTTCCGAGCAATACATCCCTGTCTGGATACGAGCAGGTAGAGGCGGCTCTGGCACAGATGTACCTAGGGGTAAAACCCGAAAACACCGCTTTGAGCTAGACTCGAACGGGAACTGGTGCACGACAACGGGCCTTGCTGCACTCTTGGTTACGACACTCCCGGGGGATATGCTTAGGATAACTCTCATTTTCCTTACAAATCATTATGAAGGGTTTATGAGTATATACTTCCTCAAAGGAGACATTTTTATGATTATGGATTATATCCATAAACTATTTTAATTTATGTTATTTGTTTTACAAGTTTGGGATTAGGTATTGTTATTCATAAACTAATCTAATGTATGCCATTGTTTAGAAATGGCGCCCAGTAGAAGGAATGAGAACTCTATCAATGCACATGATACAAAGAGAAAGAAGGATCATATATTTTATGGTCTTAAGCCAGAATTTACAAGAGAAATAGTCTCGCATGTATTATCATCATATGAAGAAATAATATCATGTGTTGATAAGATAAGTAAAGAGTTTACTGAGTCCTATGGGTTTGATGGGAAGCAAGAGAAGAAAAGGATGGAAGAGAGAATGATGGATAAAGGGAAGAGGGAAAAGAATAATTTTCCCATATGTGGTAACTGTGGAAAGAAACACCCTGGAACATTCCTGAAAGGAATGAGAGTTTGTTATAAGTGTGGAGGAAAAGGGCACAAATTACGTGACTGCAAGGGTAAGAAAATGGTTTTAAATGTACAATGCTTCATTTTCAAGGATTTTGGACACTACGCGAACCTATGTCCCAGTCATCAGACTATGCCGCAAATGATGTTATTGGATAATAATCAAGTTATGATACTACCACAGATGAAGAGGAATGATTAGAGTTCTTATGTTGATTATGTCAATTGAGTGTTGTATCAACAATGTACTTGTTATAATAATTATGGAGTATATAAGGATTGTACTGCAGTACTATTTCATTAAGGACTTGAGATTGTGTGGAACAAAGAAAAGTCACTCAATAGAAGGATAAATTTTTGGAAAATATATGGTTGAGAGAATGATAAATCATAATATAGTTCTGATACTGAGGTAGTGATTTTGGAATAATACATGATTATTTTGGAAAAATTATATTGGATATTCTTGACTACCTTGTAACTGATTAATGATTTGTATATTCCTTCATTGTTGGGGTTTAAAACATTTTTGGATTAATGAAGTATATCCAGCATTCTATATGGAATAAGGGAGCATGAATGTAATCAATAAGGAATATGGTAATTCAGGATGTTTCAGTGTATTAAAAGAAAACATGATGAAGGTATTCATATGCTATTACGGGGTAAAAAGGATCTACATTATGCTTAACTTCCTTATAAATGTTGGACTGTGAGTTTGGACAGAAGTATTTTGGATATTTTTAGTTTGGATTATTTTGGATTTCCATAAAAGGACAACCCGGAGGTCGGGCGGCAACCCGTCGCGTCCGGTAAGGCTGCGAGACTTGAACCCGCAACCGAAGGGCGACAAGGGTGTATCACCTACCACTGGCCCACGAGATGTCCTGGATTGAATAATGTAGTTTTTTTTAAAAGATCTGGTAGGTGAATTATAAATTCATTTATTTTGGAACCCTGTACGAATAGTATAAATAGAAATTTTTTTACGTTCTATTATCTTTTAGAGTGAAAGATGAGTTTATGGTAAAAATTTATTAATGGATAAAACTCTAATTATAAAGTAAGTATATCTCCTTATGATCTTATCCAATCTCATAAATAAATTCCTCAACATTAAGAAAAGGAACTTAGAACAAAAATGTTGTCCTAGATGGTACCTTAAATCATCACTAATTTATGGCTTGGGGATTGTTGGCCTTTTCATAGCCATGTTCTCTACCACTCTCCATCAGATAATTGATGGTTAGATTTCTCTTCCATATCTATATATTCCTACATGGAACCCTAGTATGTGTTATTTTCGGTAATCTTCATACTTTCCACTCTTTATTTTAAATAGAGGCCTCATTAATTCATTTTTCGATGTGGGATTTCAACTAAGATATTTTGAAACGTCAAAAATGTGTTATCCCAATACCCTATATTTTGTTGAACCGATGGTACTTCAAATCATCATAGATTGATGAGTTTAAGGACCTCAATTTTATACTTGTTTGTTATTGATGACCTCAATCACTACCTATAAATATTTACGTTTTCCTCCAATTATATGTCTCTAATTGCCACCAATGTTCTCCTAATCAAGATCATAATTTGGTGGTGACCCTTTCATTTCTCTTTTCCTCATATTAAGACTAAATTTTAGTAACCCAATTTCCGATGTGGGTTTTCCCATAAATATATTATCTATTTTCAACCTTTTATTTTTGAAGAACAATTTAAAATTGCGAGGACGCCATTTATTGAAGGAGGGGAGAATGTAACACCCCAAGATTTCATAGTGTGTTATTTCTTCAAAATAATTCAATAACTTGCACTACACGCAACACCGAGTTCAATCACACCATGAATTACAAAAAAAATCCATTAAAAGAGGTCATGAATAGCATTAACTACATTTTTATCTTTATATAATCCTTATAATTTTAGAATCCATATTATGAGTTTCTTAGTCACAATGCAAAAACAGATTCATTTTCAGTATTGCACTTTTATCAACTTTTAATAGTGAAACCTTTTTAAATACAATATTTTAAACTTTTTGACTAAATGGGGACATCAAAAAAATTTAAAATGAAACATCCCAAGCTTACACGGTACGCTTTCCTTTGAATAAAACAGTAGCGTGTGTTGTACGCAACTTCGAGTTTTAACACACACCACAACCGATCAAACTAGCTGTTATGAATAGTAATACCTAATTTTTGAAATTATATATATTTTATATTTCAAAATGGACTTCATTTTTGGATTCGGAATATCGAATTTAGCCTAAGGTGAAATTTTGGTACTTTTCGGATAACATTAATATTTTGATGAATAGTTAAAATTACTAAATTTTAATTAAAAATAATTTTTTTAATCAAAATAATTAATAGTGATAAATTATTAATTTGAGTGGTTTTAAAGTATATTTAGAATATATTTTTACAATTTAATATAATGTTGGTCATTGGACATAATTTTACAATTAAACTGAACATAAACAAGTGTCAATCTTTTGATAGTTATTATCTCTTAAAAACACGCTTTTTGTTTTGACAGCGGGAATTAATTTTAAATTAATTTCTGCCACTTCTGTGTTTTGAATTTAGAAAAATGGATTCCATATTTGGAATCAGTATGTACAAGTTGTGTAAATAGGTAACTTTTATTTTTAGACATTTTGAATAATTACTGTGGTAAATATTTTATTTACCATGGTTAAGGGTAAATCTGGTAAATAATGGTTAAAAAATAATATTATAATAATAATAAATTTCCCTAAAACGTGTCCTAGCCTTATTTGTTGATACATGTTCGACCATAGGCATCTTTGGGTCGATTTGGGGACCCCATGGTGCCACTTGTAGGTGATAGGGACACTTTATTTTAATTAAGTTAAAATGAATACAAAAATGACACAAGCATATATATTTTAGAAAAACAATTATTACATAAGGTTATATATGTTGGATTTTAGATTATAAATATTAATTAGAAAGATAAACAGATTTTCTAAATAATGATATTTTATTTATAATTTTTAGACATTAAATAATGTATTTTATTTATGACACAATGATGATGCAGTAATTACTAAAATAGTGAAAAATTAAAATAATTGATATTATAAATACCCAAATAATTATAATATGAAACTTTTAATGAATTAAACTAATTTAATAGGATAATATGATATATTAGTATTGATTTAATTGACTTTGTTTGAAGTAATCAATCTGTTATGAGTTTCACAAAAATCAACTATTGAATAGTGTCAAAATTGACATAAAAGAGTTCTTAAAAAAAATATTATATTATTAATTGATATTAAATTCCTAAAAATCTAATGTTCGGCCAAGAGACTTATATAATGATAGTTTCATCATTAATGGACCACTTGGGGGTCTCTTGGATGTATATAGTAAGTTTATTAACCATATTATATAAAATACAAAGAGACATTGTAAAAGTGAAACTAATTAACTTAGAGTTAATACTTAAATATAAGGTTAATATAAGTACCCAAACCTGTCTAAATTCTATTGGATGAGTTTTTTTAGACCCATCCCCACCTTAACCATTGAATAGTCAACTTTGGAGCCATTAGAAACCGAATATGAATTTATTATAAATTAATATTTCTAGCTTTTCCAAAGGTGCCCCTCACCCCTCTTATAAAAGGGAACTCCTCCTTCTCATTTCTTCACACCTTCAAAGCCTTTTGGTTTGGCCAAACTCTGCCAAAATACTCTCCCAACTTCCCTCACTACAACCTAGAGGCCTTAGTTTGATCATAAAGCCAACCTAAGGAGCCCTTTTGATCAAATCAAAAGGAAGAAACCGAAGAAGAGGTAATGATTTCACCACCCTTTTCCAAGTTCATTTCTTCTTCCACTTCTTCTTCCTTTGTTGTTACCATTATAAAATAATAACTCCAGTATCATATATATACTATTATGTTATTATAAATATGGTACAACCATATTCATTGTTCTATCCACCCTTTGAATAACATGTCACCATACGTGCGTACGTACGGCTTACCGTCTCCACGTCGTGGTGTAATTGTTATTCAATATATTATTATTTAGATGGGTATAATAATGATGTGTAAATCATGTAAATAATAAATATAACATGTTAATGATTCTGTATATATGATATACCATCCATTTATATATTATTTTAATTTCAAAAGAATGATATTGTCGCTCGTGCGTACGTACGGACTACCGTCTCCACGAACGCGATGAGATTCATTCTCCATCATATCCATTCAAGTATAATTATCATTTGCTGATTTAAAAATGATGTTTAAGGACTTGATAACATTCTGGATATGAATAATATACAACCTAGCCATTACAAACATGGATTACGTAATAAAACATATAAAAGAAAATGAGTAAGTTAACACCCGAAACAAAGATAATACTAAGACATTATTAACAAAGCAAAGTTAAAAGATCATATATGATATGATATTAATATATATGATTCTTGTATATTTTAATAACAATTATTTTAATATTATACAGGAGGTTAACCTACCCCAACCAAGTAAAAGTACAAGGTAAGGGATTTTCTTATCTCACATTCAATTCCGTGAGATTTCCATTATTCGCCACTAAATTATTGAAAGTGGTGTATTGTGTACTGGCATTTGATATATATTATCATGATTATCTTTATATTCATGTTATTCTGTAAATAATTTTGTGGTTATTAACTTTTGGCCATACGACTCAGTTGATTAACGTGGTAAGGGGTTTTCATCTCACTCTTTATTTCCGTGAGATTCATGCCATATTTCCACTATTATCTTTTGTGTGGTGTATGTACTGCCCATAATTGTATTCTTTGTGTAATACACTTTACCTTATGTGTATTTACATTTTCATTGTATGATACCTCTTTCATGGGTTGTATGTTCCATAAGTTACCAAATTGATAAGGGTTTACTTCACAATCTCTTTAATATCCGAGGTTGTCTTTACGTAAGTATCTACAGGGACATATTTACTATCCATGTCCATATTTCATAAAAGAGTTTTCAAAGGGATTATTTCTAAGGGAACTTTTACTAAAACATCATTTTAAATGTTTTAAATATTTATTCTTCTATATCATCCTCATTTATGTCCACGTTTTCAAAATGGTTTGTAAGGATTTATTTATATGAAAATGAATGTTTTAAAAGTGTTAATTCCATTCAAAAGTTTCAAAGTGGTATGGGACACTTTGATTCAAAAATGTATTTAAATGCCTTACTTTCTAAATTGTGTAACATTAAAATGTTTTCCTGAAAAAGGGATATTTCTCTCAATAATTTTTAAAAAAACATTTTCATCTATGTCAACATCCTTTGATGGATTTTAAGATTATTTGAAGTTGATTTATTATGATTTAAAACTTCTATATTGTAATTAAGTTTTGTGATATGTTTGACTGTAGATGTGTCATTTATATAGCATTCATGGTTTATGAGTAAAGTATTGACATTTCGTATGCTAGTTCCAATAAGAATGTTTATGTTATATTTCAACCTTTACTTCATATGAATGTGTTGGACAAGTATGTTCCAGGTTGGGGATTGGTTAAAGTAAGCCCTCCAGGTTAGGGACTGGTAAAAGTAAGCCCTCCGATTTGGTCTCCGGTTATTAGAGGCACTCCGGGTTGGTGTTCGGTTATTAGAGGCACTCCGGGTTGGTGTCCGGTTATTAGAGGCACTCCGGGTTGGGTTCCGGTTACAGTTATCCCCAAGATCTTGGGACGAGGCCTTGAAAAGAAATTAAAGTTTAGCATTATGCATTCCATCATTATGAAAGTGGTTATTGATTTTGAATGTGATTATTCGATTAGTAGAATATCCATGTGAATAAGTAAATGGCATTATTTCATTTTACTTTTGCCATACTATGTTGAAGTTCAAGTTTAAAAGTCTTTTGTTTTAGAAATTCATTGCCTTAAATGTTTATGCTTATTTTGAATGTTCCGCTGTATTGTTATCCTTACTGGGCATTTGAGCTCACCTCTTTTCTATGTTTTATTTTCCCTAGGATGTGAAGAAGTAAGTTATGAATGACCTGCAGGGATATTATGAGGGGATAATAGTGTGGACTGTGGAGACATTATGTTGTTGTAGTAGTTTTTCATTTTATGATGTAATGTAAAACTTATGAATATATCTAGTGTTTCCAAGGCTACTAAACCAATTGGTCTTTCGAGATTTGATCTTTCTTGTGATCATGCCAATGTTATGTAATAATGCACCGACTCTAGGTAACTGGGGTCGGGGCGTTACAAAGAGGTATTTTCCATTAATGAAACTTTGGGTCGTTACAATTATCTACTGGGACCCCTTTATCATCCACATCCATGTTTCTTAAAAATGTATTTCAAAACATTCTTTCTATTTTACAGAATATGGGTTAAAGTCATTTATACCCATGTTTGACTTTTTATAATAGGGTTATAAAGGAATCATTCTGTCATTTTCCAACCAAGGTCCTTTTTAACCTTTTTGATATAATTAAGGTAAGAATGCATTTTTTTAACGTATATGGAAGGTGTAGTTATTTTCCGCTGTTTTTACACCTTTGAAACTTCCCATACATACTTATAAGGATATTTTCAAAATAAATGTTTTCTTGTATAATTATGTGATTTTTAAATGATTTAAAAAAAGATATATTTCTCTCAAATATATGAAAATCCAGTGCAAATGTATACGTATTTAACGCAAGATTAAAAATGTTTTCAGAAAACCCGACTCTCGAGTGTGGTATACAGGAAGGGATTAGGCGTGGACCCATCATGGCCTGTAATTAGTCGAGCAGTCTCAGAATTAGTTATTTTTTTTAGAAGCTTTCATAATGATTTTAGAAAAACACTGGAGTATATTTGAGCAATTTGAAAATTAAGTATCTTCTAAAAAAATTTCATCGGTAGGTCTCATGAGACAAACTAGTGTCTTGGCACAAGGCCTTAGCAAAATCTTATTTGTAGTCTTGGCACGAGGCCATGGCTATGTGGTTATGATAGTCTGGAATTATGCATTCAATCATTATGAAAGTGGTTACTGATATTGCATGTGATTATTCGATTAGTAGAATATCCATGTGAATAAGTAAATGGAATTATTTCATTTTATTTTTTCCATACTATGTTGAAGTTAAAGTTTAAAAGGATTTTGTTTTAGTTATACATTGCCTTAAATGTTTATTCTTATTTATGAAAGTTTTTCGATATATTTTTATCCTTTCTGGGCATTTGAGATCACCCCTTTCAATGTTTTCTTTTTCCCAGGATGTGAAGAAGTAATCTATGAATGACCTGTAGGGATAGTATGTGGGGATATAAGTGTGGACTATGAAGAAAATATGTTGTTGTAGTTTTCATTTTTATGATGTAATGTAAGACTTATGAATATATAAAGTGTTTCCAAGGCAACTAAACCAATCGGTCTTTCGAGATTTGATCTTTCTTGTGATCATGCCAATTTTATGTAATAATGCACCAACTCTGGGTAACTGGGGAAGGGGCGTTACATTATTTTGAATAAATCAAATAAATAGAAGATCCTTTATAGCATAAAGGATTCTCTTTACATTCTTGTTTATTTTAGGATAGTTTGGAGGTGATAATTGGCCATATAGAGAATCATTGTCTTGACTTGTCATATTTTTTGTTTTATCCAGTTTGGCTCATCTGTATCTTTTGTTAGTTTCTTCATAGTACTCTAATTTTATTTATTTTTTTTATTATTAATAAATCTTTTAATTTACTCTATTTTACCCCACTCCATAATGGTTTGGATAGGTTGATTAGTCTTTCTATCCCAAGTTGGTCTATTAAAATTTTTTTTTAGAGGTTTACTCATCTGGAATTATGTTATCACTGCCTGAGTTTTTTCATTATCTTGGGTAGATATGAGTAGGATCATCATAATTTCAATATTAGGTGATGAAAATGGTCTTATCCAACTCACTCAAATTACTGATTCTGATTTTCCATGGGGGTTCGAAAAATATTTTTTATTTCCAATACAGAGTGTTTAGGCTCACATGAATAAATTTTATAGGATGTTTGTTTAACTCATCTTGTCTACAATTTCAATGAAATTAGTTTGTAAGGTCAGTTTAATAAAATAATTGGGGAGTTTGTTTAGATGGTAATGTTCCTTTCAAAAAGTTTTTTCCTTTTGTGGTACAATTCATAACTTCTTTAAATTCTTCTTATTTTGAGTCATGGTTTTAGATTCTTTTTTTCAATCTGATGGTTTTGGAATCTTTTCATTGATAATTGGATGTTGTATTGTGTTTAACAGGCAATGTCTCTGAGAAGATCTCTTCCAAATACAAGATTGGAAGCTGCGATGTAGGTTCCATTAGAGGATCCTCTAGTGGACCCTTCATTGGTCAAAGTAGTGATCTATAACATCTAGACACTAGGGTTAGTGGGTAAAATTACAACAGGACATGTATTGGATCATGGTTCAAAATATATCAATCATCATTCACCTTTCTTCTATGGTGATAAAGTACCACAAGTTTCAGAGGTGTGTCTTGAATATATTAATAGGATCTTCAACATTTTGAAGACACCTAAGCATTATCATATTTTATTTTTCATGTATATGCTCGAAGGAAGAGGAATATTATTTTGGAATTTTATAGGGAAAGTTATTTCTCAAGAAGTTCTTACATATGTATCTTTCATGAATATCTTTAAATAATTTTTGTTATACTAATACTTTACGTATGTAAAAGACCAGGGAGTTTCTAATGTTGGGGAAGGGGGAATTTACAATTCTGGAATTGACATACTGCTTTGTTGAGTTATTACATATGAAAATAGAGCATGTCACCAATGACTACCTAAAAGATTAAAGTTTTTAGATAGGGATACGGGATGGTTTTTGTTCAATTATTGATATTTTTCCATTCTATCATTTATAGAGGTAGTGGATAAAGAATATTTGCTTGAGGCAAACATAGCTGGCAGAATAGGCTTGGGTAGAGCTTCAGTGGGTGTAGCAGCAAGCCATGGTGATTCTTCTATTCAGAAAAGAAAGTGTAAGTGCGGTCATTTTTCTATAATAATGGTTTTAAGGGATTATACAGGGTTGAAATATGTGATTTTCTACCAGTGTGGGAGAGTGTTCATACCAATCCTCATTTTATAAAGGATCCTAAAACTTTTCACTGTTGATGGTGATGTAACCATCTGGAGCATTTCTGTGATTACATTTCCAATGGAAGTAGGGTGTGATCCACATTCACTAAGGGGTTGCAGGTTTAGGTTGATGCATCTAAGGGTGGTGAGTCTCATTCTCAGGTCAAGGAGGATATATAGGTGGCTATATTTGAATCACTTTTTGTAGTTGAGTGTGTGCCAGAGGAACCTGAAGTAGGGCCAACTACTATTAGAGGCATAATATTTATTTCATCTTATATGGTACTATATTTATTGAATATATGTGTTACTCATTCCATTCAATCATCAATATTAGTTCACATGTTGTTTTTACATTCAGATCTTATATTGTTCCTGTATCATTTTCTATGCCTTTGGTAAAGAGTTCCTAAAAAAGTTTCAAATTTATTACATGTCGGGTGGTGATCAACAACTTTGAGGTGGTACGGGACTTCATAGTTCCTGATAGTGAAATCTTAGTCATTATCATTGGCATGGGCTAGATGATTCGAATAAAAGCTCAGATATAATATTATCTTCATAGGGAATAGTTATCATCTAGCGTTTGGGTCACTCATGTTTTTCAGGGTGAGGGGGACTCTAGATTAGGAAAGGTAGGGCCAATTGTTCCTTGTGCTTGTTTAATATCATTCTAGTGATTAGAAATTTTTCTCAATGTTGTTGACTCATGATTGGGTGGTCAGATGCTTATTGTTGTTTGTGCACACCCTGAGGTATTTCTAGAGGATTTTTCTTGCTTTCCTCCATAGAGAGAGGATGAGTTTACTATTGACCTATTACCTAGAATGGTTCCCATTTATATGTTATCCTATTTAATGGAACATGCTAGGTTGGTGGAATATAAATTCTATCCTAAGGAAATTGGGGATAAATTATTTATTCATCCTATTTTGTCAAAGTGGGAATCACCTATACACTTTAGAAAGAAGACATATGGAATTATTAATCATTGTATTGAATTTTAAAAGTTGAATCAGGTCACTATTAAAAATAAGTACCACTTACCAAGAATTGAAGATCTATATGATCCACTAACCAGGGCTCGTGGGTTTTCTATGATCAACTTGCAGTCTAGGTACCACCAGTTAAGAGTCTGAGAATAGGATATACCCATGATGGAATTTCATAGTTGATGTAGTAATTTCGAGTCTCTTGTTAATCTATTTGGACTCAATAATGATCATAGGGTGTTCATGGTATTTATTTAATGAATATATCATCAGTTAATGGAATATATTTCTGTTGGGTTCATGGATGATATCTTTTTTTACTTTAAGAGATATAAGAATGATAGAGACCATCTGAAATCCATTATTTGAACATTGAGGGAATATCTTCTATATGGTAATCTTTTCATGTGTGAGTTTTGGATCTAGGAAGTCAGGTTTCTAGGGAATGTAATATATATGATGGTAATATTAGTTTATACTAAAAAGGCATAGGAATTTATGTATTAGGAGTAGCCCAAGAACATGGTTAGAATCCGAAGCTTCTTGGGATTAGCTTGTTATTGTAGATGGTTTGTTCAGGGTTCTCCCATATCGCATATTCAATGACATATTCAACCCATAATGGTGTAAATTTTTAATGTAATGACAAGTGTTATAGATATTTTGGGGATATTATTATGAGGTTGACTTGAGAACCATTTTTGATTCATCGAGAACCATGTTCGGGTTACGATGTTTTCTACGATGCTTCTGGTATGGGTTGAGGATATGTCATGATATAGGAAAAATATTTTATGGCTTATGTATCACACCAGTTACACCCTCAAGAGAAAAAATTCCCCGACCATGATATTTATTTGGAATCTATTATGAATGTACTCAAAGTGCAGCATCACTATCTCATCAGAGTTCACTTTATCATACATTCAAATTAAAAATTCATGAAGTAAATATTCCCTCTGATATATCTGAACATATGATAGAGTAGATTTGTTGAGTATCTTTAGAACAGTAATTTTGATATCATATATACCCTCTGGAAAGGTAATTTGTTGTCCGATGTGTTTCTAAAAAAAATTACCTACCAAATAGATGAAGGAATCGATTGACTATTGGTCTCTAAGGAGTTTGTTTGATGAGATAGGTTTCAGAGTGGAGGAGTTTGGTGGGAAGGTTTTATTGGATTTTATAAATGTTTAATCATTTTTTATGAGAATATTAGACTTGAGAAGATGATATAAACTGAGATATGATTCATGAGATAAATCATTAATGTTTCGGAAACCTCTTGCAAGTTGTCATAGTCTCCTAGTGGAGCTTTTTACTTCGTTAATACGATGGTTTCTCTGTTTTCCTTGAGGAAAATTTTTCTAGATAGTGGACACCAATCATGTTGGTCCTTTCAACTAGAGGTTGTAAATATGTACCATGATTTGAAATGTTGTTATTGATGTCAATGGTGAGGTGGTCAATTGGAAAATTTGTTTTGCAGGGTCTAAATTGTGAAAGAGTTAAGGTAGACCACAAAAGACCAATAGCTTTATTGCATTCTTTACCAATTTTGGTATGGAAGTGGGAAGATATTTCCATGTATTCCGTCATCATTTTAACATGGACTCTTAATGGGAAGGATTTGATTTTGGTGATTGTTGAAAAACATTCTAAAACAGTGCATTTCTTTCTAACAAAGGAGATAATGAAAGTTGAACTACTTGATGAATTGTATGTCTAATAGATTGTGAATCTTCCTGGGGTTCCCTCTATGGTTGGTTTGCACAGGTAATCGAGGTACAAATCCATGTTCTAGAAAGTTTTTCAAGAATAAATGGGTTTCCAAATGAAATTGAGCATGAATTATCATTCACATATATATGGATAGAAAGGGAGGGCTATCTAGGTTAGAAGGGTATGTTGTGGGCTAGTGTTCTTGATTTAGAATGATCTTTGTATACAAATTTTATTTATTTTTCCTATAAAAATAGATATCGGAATTCGATTATGATGGATACCTTTGAGACTTTGTATGGGTGGTCATGTCTATCTGTCTTTTGATAGGGTAGAGTTGTAAGAGCATTCCATGGTTTAGATGATTATTACTAAGTATATGAATGAGGTATTGTAGCTTGTATAGAGTCTTTTAATCATGGAAGAGACTCATCATAAATTCTATTCAAGCTACTAGAATTGGTCACTATATTTTTTCATTCTCAATAGAGTCTTTCTCCTAGTTTCACCACGATTGGGACATCATCTATTGGGTAAGCATGGTAAGTAATCATCATGGTATGTGGGACCCTTTGAGATCATTATGAAACTGGGGAGGGTGGAATAACAATTTAGATTACCATCTAGATTGGTTTTTTTCATGATGTCTTTCATGTCAACTAGTTAAAAAGGAATCTACCATATCGTTCCCATTTTATTTGATGTGTGGATTATATTCTTGATTGTGATACCACATTGGTTGATTAGATAGTTTATATTATAGATCACCGGGATAAGGTATTATGTAGTAAATGATTCCCATTGTCTAGTTACTATGGAAGTGCAGAGAGTGTCCCCAAGAGATGTGGGAGTGTGAATATTTTATGAGGCATTTGTGGCATACTCTTTTTGTGTATCCAGGATCTTGAGCTCTTTATAGTGGCAAAAATATTTTATGGTGGGGAGATTTTAATGCCCCATTACCATTATTTCAGGTATGTTAAAATATTTTTAATTGTATTCCCTTTATTTGGGAGAGTATTTTTGGCCCTGAATTGGGAGGATATTTATAATGGTGAATTCACAAATTTTTTGTATTTTTTCTTTTCCCTGGGATTTTTTACCATTGGATGGGTATTTATATAACATTTAGTAGGGTTCCGTGATGTGTAACACCATCCAGAATCATACAATGATTTTATTTCACAAAATGAGTTTTTACACATCTGATAAGGATACACATCCAGTAAATTGAAATTTGGATTTTAATTTAAAATGTGATGAATTATCTTATATATCTCAAAATTAAAGGTCTTCATGATGTGTAAAATATTACATGTTGTGTAATTCCCAAAGTTTTATTATTTAGTGTGTCATTTTGGTGTTTAATGGATAAATTTTTTTATCCCCCTCTACTCAACCAGATCTCTTATCCAAGGAAATTGTTGGGTGTCTTTCTTCCATCTAGATTATTTCATTCAGTAATTGATCAGTAGGGTTTTGTGCTTCATCTTTTTGATTAATCCTATTCTCTTGGTTTCTCTCTCGTTTGATGTTAGAATTCTATTTTTATTGGGATTATTGAGAGGATGGTGTTTTCTAGGAATCCATTTAAGTATTTGGTTGTGGTTGTTCCTCTAGAGGTAGATTGCATTGTTTCTAATACTCATATAGTTCTTATTGATTTATTTAAGTTTTAAATGGAATTTCATTTGTTGAAATTGAAATGGGCATGGGTTTTCATTTGAAAATGGGTTTTTATTTGAAAACATAAAGTCCTTGTATTTTAATGGAAAATGGATTTTTAAACCCCGAATAAGATTGTATGGGATTTTAGATCATAGTGCTACATTTTTTGTCAATAAGGTTCCAATATGTGTATCACATGTAAATGATGGATTTTGTGATGATGATTGAAGTGGTGATACTTAAAGTACTGTTACTGACTCAGTAAAGAACCCACTTTGATTATGAAGATGTTCCACAACCAATGGAAATTGGAGAATTTCTATTTAACATTGGATGACATGTTTGGACATTCTTCATAAAAAATCAGACTATTGTTTGTATTGATCCTCAAAGAAGAAGGAATGTGTTTAAAAGAAAACAAATCACTCAAAACAATGATTCCACGCATTACACTTTAATGAATGAGGTGAAGAATAGTTCTATGCATCATCTATTATAGAATAAAACGAATAATATTAAAGATATTTGACTTGTTATTCCAAAAATAAAGGAATGATGATGTTTGAATATGAAGAAGAATAAAGGAAGCATTAATGGGCTTAGTAGGTCTATTTGGAATCTACTCAGTGAATTTCTCATTCCTGGGATTTGAATGAAGAAGGTAGAATGCACTAATCTTGTACTCAACACTTGGGCTTACATTAAAAAAAGGTATGCCAAGCATGCAGGCCAGCTGAACCCCTCACCCAACACATATGCGGGGTCCAAGAGTATACTGCTGCCAAATGGAAGGCATCGAATCCATCATTCAAGAGGTTCATGGGGCTGTTTATAAGATCTGAGGGATTCATAGTTGGTTCTTGGAGCACACTCTAAGGAAAAAAGGTGGGCATAGAACCACGCCTGTCGAACACCGGTGTGGGGCGACACAGGGAGAGGGGGGGAAATAATCATGATCCGAGGTTTTCGTGCCTTGTATTATAAATGATTCATGTCCCATGTGTTGTATTCAATGTGGGACAACATTTTAACCCATGAAAGAAATCTCCACCATCCATATAATCTCGCATGAGATCTGGGATGCACATCTAAATCCGGATCTGATCTTCTAATCACCACCACTCATCTAATCCCATGTCTCACCATTTTAAACCAGGACTATCCAATCTCCTTCACTGTGCCATCATCAACCTCCAGCCACCCAACGTGAACAAGTACATAATCTCCACTACTGAGCCTCCTTTATCTAACTCCATCTGTTTTGGAATCTTGTACCTCTGTTCATAATGATCATCTGAGAAAAATGATACTATGCATGCAACTATGTTTTCATGCATTCAACGAAGAAGAAGATCACACATGGCCAAAGCAACTGAAGGTGCAAGGCCACATAATGGACCTTGGGAATTAATGATTGGGGGTTTCATGAATTTTTAAACACATGAATGTGATGTTCTCAATGAGAAAGAAGGATCCTCATTGAATGGAAAAAAACCAAAATAATTAGCATATCTTGACCTGTGGTATAAAAGTTTTAAATAGAGGATATATCGGGCTTTAAAATCCTTGAACCCCACTGATATGAACGTTAATACTCGCCTATAAAATTAGAGGCTCCATGTCGGAATATGTTTCTTCCATTCTTATAAAAATATGATCCTATTTCTCTGAAAAACCAGAGCCAACATGAACTCCACTGTTTCGTGAATAGAACGGGTTTCCACGCAGCCTTGATAAATGATGAAAAGTTGTTGTTCATCCCTTGTGTGAAGGAGAACCACAAACCACTTTGGTTCATGAAAGAATTTTCATCCTCAATGCGAAGGAAGAAATCTGTGAGCACGTAATAGGTTCTTTCGAACCCTCGTGTTTCTTCATGAGAGCAATCCAACCGGTACACAATAGGTGAAATCACACCCTTGTTGTACTCTATAAAGATAGGAACCAAAAATCTTATTGATTTTGTGAAGATGAACAATGGGCACTCCTTGTATGAAGAAGAAGACCTCGTGTGCCCTACGTTCTACATGAAGAAGAAGAACTCATGAACCCTTGGTTTCACGAAGATATGAAAAATAGAGTTCATAAAGGGATAGTTTACCCACACACTTCCCTTGGAAGGAAGAGGAATCCTCCTAAGAAGAAAAACCCACGCATACACCACCCACATACCCATTCTAGTTTTGTGTGCTTTACCTGAAGAAGAAGGAAAACACACACACACACCATCCATATACCCATTCAGGTTTTGTGTGAAAGAAGAGATAAGAAATAGGGTGAATGCATGGTGGAGTTCATGTGCTTTCAAAGAAAACATAAGAAAAATGTATGTGTGCACATGTGAAGAAGAAAGAAGAAATAAGAATATCACACACTAAGAACAGACCCATTCGGGTGTGAAGAAACACACACTTATATTGAACCTAAACTAAATAAAAAGTTTGAGTTCAAATAAACAAAGACAAGAAAGTGTCAGTAATATTAAGGGAGGAAAATAAAGAGAAATTGTGTGTGTTCAAAAGGTTATACCTAGTGGTGTTTCAGACAATAAAGAGAGAAGAAGGAGATTGTGCATGCATGCATGCATGCACATGCAAACATGAAGACACTTAAAATGAAGAATCAAGATTGTGAGTGCACGTGTGTAAACAAAAAGAATCAATTCCATTCAACTCTTTCATAAAACGTAATTAATTGTGAGATCCAAAAACAAGAATTTTGGATGCCATCAAATCCATGCATGAAGTGAATGATTATTGAGAATGAATCTAGATAGAGTTAATGAAGATCTTTTATCTGAGTTTGCACTTTTTGGGGATTCAAGAAGACAGATAGAGCTAACATAGTGCAAGATCATTCTTTCCTATCAATAATCTTGAAGAATTGGTGTGCATCACATGAACACATCTAAGTGAGTTTGGGTCTTTATCAGAAAAAGGAATAATTACTCGAGCATTGTGACACTGAGGACTGCTCAGAAGAGTGATCAGAATTATTGGGTAAGGCCAACAAACATTGACAAAGGCTATTGAATATTCTTGAAGAGATAAACAGACAAGTGTGATTTAGAAAACCTGTGTAGTAAGATTATATGATCTTCTATAGTTAATAAATAAAGAATAAATAAGGAATCTACTCATGTGATTCAAGAGCTGGAAGAACCCTGTGTGATTCAGGGAGGAGAAGAAGACTTCAGTGAGACTCTGGAGCAGGTGAGTAGGACTCTGGTACCACTGTGGGAAGTAGTATAAAAAACCTCAAGTGGGACACAAGAATGATATTGTGGGACTCTATAATGACCATTTTAATTGATAAAAATACTATAGGTAAAAATATTTGTTAGGGAGAATAACCAACATATCAAGGAGTACGTCTTGGAACCGAACCTTGTAAATCCTTGTGTTTGGTGGATTTACATTTATAGAATCATTCGAGGTAAGGATGAGTGACACAAGAATAGTGGATCGAGGCTTTAACCATAAATAGAGGTTTAATTGAAAAAAATAAATTATTAAAAAGATTTAAAGGGATCACGGATTCCCCCCCCCCCCTCCACTTCTTAGTGATTCACACTGATCCGAGCACCTCAGGGAATTTAAATTGTTTTATAAAAATGTGAGCATGTTTTGTAAAATACAAATTGACAAAAAAATCACATTCAGAACCCTGGGTACGTTGATATTGAGACATGGGTGTCCTTAGTGGGTGTGACACCACTATGAAGTGAACTATTATAAATTTATGGTCTCTGATAGGACTTGATATTAGTTCTGATCTAACATCATGCCTTATCTGGGATTGTGTGTGTCTAGTATGTATTTTCCAATAGGTAAGATCCAGGTTGGTAGGTGCATTGTTTTTTTTTGTATATTACATGATAGTTTATTTCATGGATGTCGAATCGCATGTATATTTACATTTAGTTATATTTACCTATTTTGTTTTTATATTTGGAAGATGTGGAATTCAATTTTTAAAAACTAAAGGTTTATATGAAAACCTATTTAAAATTTATTTTTTTTAAACTGGATGTAATTTGTTTTCTTTAAATCTTAATCATGTTCATTATTATTATTAGATATTTTGTAGATTATTTCTTTGGTATCCTACTAAACCTTATTTATCACAACTTAATTTTACCTATGTGTAGTTGTAGACATTTTTTATAGGACTCCATTAAATGGAATATCATTTTGGTGCATACAGGACTCTTTTTTTCCATTTTACATTTTGGGATAGTCTGGAGGTGACGCGTGGTCATGTGGAAACTTGTTTTCAATACATGTTGTGTTTTGGCGGTTTATCCAGTTTGGCTAAGCTGCATCATTCATTTTTTTGCTTCATAGTACTATTGATGTCTGAATTTTTTTGTTGTTATACAATATTCCTATCATTTACATTATTTTACCCCACCCTATAATCGGTTGTCTCATGTGACAAGTCTGGTTGGCCTAGGTTGGTCTGTGACATCATGAAATTGTTCATATAAGTAAACCATATAAATAAAGTTTATTTAAATAATCCCAAAACCAAAATCATTATTGGTTTACAATCCTTGACCTATCCTGAAAAATTTGGGTTAGATATAAAACTGAATTATCTTGAAACCATACCACACATACTACCCATGTTCTGATGGACAACTCAAGTATACCAATAGTCTAAGGAAAAAAATATTTTCTTTGATAAAATTGTTTAAATAAAAACGTTTTTTGACTTGAAACATCATCCAATCTAGCTGATAAAAGGCCATAAGATCATTCTTAATTTCCATGATTTAAAGAAAAGAATATTGGTTTCAAAAAACCCCTAGATAAAAATTTCTCACTGAATCAAAATGATCAAGTCTCGGGTATAATAATAAAATGGTAAAAAAAGAGTATGTCATGGGAGTAATGGTACACTACCATGATACATAAAAAACCAATCAATAAAATTAATCATGTAAGATAAAATAACCAATAAAAAACCAATTTCATAGGTATCCATCTTTTATCACCTTCCTAATCCACTGTGAAGAGATCATCAAACAAGATAATATAAATACTATGAAACTCCCTTCCCCTCACTAGTTTCCTATAATACCAAATCCTCATAAGTCCAAACCAATATATAGAATATTAGTAAAATTCCTTGTAGGACACCAATTTGAGTCTATATAATGTACTTTACCTGTAAAGACCCAACATTTCTAGGGATATTTTTTCAAAAGTACATGGAAATCTTACGAGTTTGTGAACATTGGCGGCGTGTGATTCTGAGGCGCAGTGTGCCTGGAATCAATTTCCAAAGTTTTGTTCGGGTACGTTCATTAAACGTGAAAGCAGGTTTTTTTATAACTTTTGAACCGGTACTCAGAATTGAAATCTGAAGGCATGGTTGAACTTGCAACACCGATATTCACTTAAGAAGACTGTCACCTCGATAGCAGATGTTCAGAAATAAAAGATAGTTTTTTGGGTTTTTAAAGAATTAATTAAACAAAAATAAAGTTGTAGCATTATTTTTATTTTGGTTGGTTGAAGCCTCCATGTAGAAGTTGGGGTGGGGACCACCACACCTTAAAAACCCATGAGAGGTTATGGTGGTGAGGCCCACCAAAACCTAACCTCATCTTCAAGTTTAATATGGTGGGGACCACCTGAGGGTGAAACCTCTTGAACTCCCCATTAAGTGGGGAGAAACCTCTTGATCTCCCCACTTAATGGTGCCACCACCCCTCCACCTTAATGGAGCCAACGCACAAGCATTTATGGTTCCAAATCCTCCACATAAATTTTGTACCAACCACTAGAATTAATTAATTGGAGCTAACATAATTAATTAACTCATTTTAATTTTGTGCCAACAACTAAATAATAGAAAAAATCAATATATTATTTCGGGTTGAAATTGTTCTTTTGGTGGAACATGGGAGAAGAGAGAAAATCTCTCACCATCGAAGAATGAAGAACGCGTTCTTCCAAAGAAGAATGCCAGCAACGTTCCCCTTCGACCTTCATCCTCGGATCCTACAAATGTGGGATGTCTTCAGCTGACCTTCCCTCCGCATTGTCATCAACGAGCTGACGCAGCTCGAGATTGGAAGTGTGTGGCAGACGCGACGATCAACGATATCCTTCATCTTCTTTCCGCGACTTCATCGTCGAACAATGATCAAAGGTAGGGGGGTTTATTTGTGTACTATTACTTTCCTCATTTTCTTCTTCGATTGGAAAGGAATCGTTGCGGAGGATGTAAAAATTGAAGTTTGTCTTTCTTCTTGCTTGATGATACAAATGTTACACCCCTAAACGCGGAAAGTGCGGGCCAAACCAACATGGCCAGACCCCTCTGCCATTCTTGTTTTTGATGATCTTCATCATGGCGATGAAGCGACGAGATAATGAAGGTAGAAAAGACAAAGGTTGCGCTTCCCGTCGGCCTGCCCGTGCCATGCCGGCCCGGCCTGCCACCTCTCGGCCTGCCCGTCGGCCTGCCCGACCACAACCCGGCTCCCCGCTAGCCTCCCGGATGCTCGTCGGCTACCCGGCCTCCCGATCTGCCTCTAGGATCCCGGCCGCCCATCCTCCCGAGCAACTTCTCAGCTCCTGGCTGCCCGGCCACCCGGTCCGCCACCCGGATCTCGGTCGAACCGGCGCCCTAACCAAACTGCCAAGCCGCGACGGCCTCCTGGCCGAACCGGCGCCCTATCCACACTGGCCTCCCGAGCCATCCTGTTGCCCCCCTCATGGTGACTGTCTGAACCGGCCCGAACCACGCCCTTCGGGCCAAGCCGTGCCGGGTCGCGCCGTCGTGGCACTCTAGGACAAACCGGCACCGAGCCCGGGTCGAACCTCCCTCACGGCCCACTGGGCTAGGCGTAGTGGGCCAGGCCAAACCCAACAGGCCAGCCTGCCCAACGGGTCAGGACGGGTCGGTCCCACCTGGTCGGACCGGACCCTGGCCCACTACCGACCCCCTTTACATTCCATTGTCAATATCTTTGGCACCGGACATCCATATGATGAACTGTTAGCAGTCGTGTTATTCTTGCAGCATGTCGGTACCTTTGTGTATACCCCACTTGAGTTTGAGATATAGTTGAGATACGGTAAGCTTGGATCAAGCAAGAATCCAACCAGGCCTCCGGGACTAAAAGGAAAATAACTCTCATACAAGGTGTCTGATTGATGCACAATCTGTCACGTTGGTTTTCTTTTAGAAAGATGGATCTTTTGGATACATAAAATTGAGACGTCAGGTAAGATGATGTATAGACACTTGGATTGAGGAGAGTACCCTCCCTAAATCAAGAATTATTTGTGTGGAACCCTGTGGCTGGCTATGCTCTTACTACTGTTCCTAGATCCTATGTGGGATCGATAGCTCTGACTACTATTCCAGGATCCTACGTGGGTTCGATAGATTTGTCTATAGTTCCTGGATCATGTGTGGGTTTGACATCTCTGATTAATTTTTCTAGATCTTGTGTGGGTTCGACAAGTCTGATACTATTCCTGGATCCTTTGTGGGTTTGACAGCTCTGATACTATACATGGATCCTGCATGGTTTTGATAGCTCTGACTACTATTCCTAGATCCTACGTGGGTTCGACAGAATAGATGATTTAGTGGATACATATAATCATCTCTACCACTCTATGTGAGTTATATACCTGTGTAAGCTGAGTCAGTAACTTTGTGTTTTCCTCATGATTGAGATGGATTACTTGATAACTTAGGTATATGTATGGGAATATACCTATGTGGGGTTATCTGTTGATTTCACACCTTGTGGTTTATCCTTGTTGGATTTTGTGAGACCTTTAGGGCCTCGGTATCCCTACTGGGTATTGTTATATTCACCCCTACACGGGCTATGCCCGCACCACGTTGTGTTGGATGCAGACGAAAGACAGTGCTGACCGAGGCGGAGAGTATGAGGACTGGACGATACCCGGAGGTGGACCTTGTGGCATGATGGTACACGGAGCATATGGACAGACATGGAGTACTAAGGAGGCGATATATACCTAACCTTCAGGTAGTAACCTTAGAGTATGACTCAGTGGCTGTTTTTCCTATTTCCTCAGTTGTATTTGATCCTTCAGTTCTTATAATTTCCAGTTGGGCTTGTATTCTATACCCTTTTCACTTACTGTACTATCTTGTTGGTTATTCATTTTACTGGTGATCATATCTTCTACATGTTTTTATAGGTTATAAATGCAATTCCTTCCCTGTTTTATGGAATTACGCCATTGGTGCTAGTCGCCAGCCCCTGGCCTATGGAAGAGGGCTTGGGGTAGTCACAGTACGGGCCCTGGGGAATGGGTCATGACAAATTGGTATTAGAGAAGTCAGTTCTACCACAGAACTTATAACTCTGATCTTTTATGTGAAGCAATAGTGTTAAGGGTATTGAATGTGGTTTTCAGTTCAGGGAGTCCAGTGTTGGTGATGTGGTCGACGTATCCATACACCAGGACCCTGATTTCTGATTTCCGACTCAGTGCACGAAAAACACTTATTGTGTGTTTTTTTTTTGAAGAGATTTCTTTGTGATCTTTCTGAGTCAGCTCACCAGGTATAAACTTTTGACTGTGGTGCACCTATTTCTTTTCAGGATGCCTCCACAAAGATAGCCATCCAGGGTTCCAGGTTTTGTACGAGGTGGCAGCCCACAAAGCGATGAGGGCTCGGTATAGGGCCCTATCATAGCGGAGGCACCAGCGGTACCACTACCCGTTGGGCCACCGATGCCACCAACCCCAGAAGCATAGATTACACGCCACCTGATCACGTTTCATGAGTTCCAACACTAGAGGGTTTCGTGGTACAGGGGCGAGACGGACCCGTAGGCAGCTGAGGATTGGCTGGAGGATACAGTGAGAGCCTTCAGACTGGTAGGGACACTAGTAGGCCTTATGGTGATCCTTTCCACGATTCTCCTTCAGGCAGCAGTAGGCAGATGGTGGAGCCTGATGCTCCAGGTGAATGAAAAGGCGACACTACTTCGGGTAGACTTTGAGAACCTGTTTCGGGCAGAGTTTGTACCAGCCACCCTATGTGCAGTTCGGATATAGGAGATGCTTCATCTACAGCATGGTATCATGATAGTGGGACAGTACACAGTGAGGTTCACCAACCTCTCGTGCTACTCCACAGATATGGTGTAGGACCCATTCTTCAGGGCTCAGACCTTCAAGAAGGGGCTCAGGTGAGAGATCAGGGCTTCGATGATCTCCCTCAGCATCCCGACATAGGTGTGGTTGTTGGAGAAATCCCTCTTAGTAGATAGTTTCCTTGCTGAGCAGTCACCAGGAGCGAGAACCACCACCGGGCATCACGTAGGAGATTCTTCTACAGTAGGAAACAGACAAATGTTCCAGAGATCCAAGCAGACCAGACCATCCAGTGGATGACCTCAGGACTCAGGTTTGGCTGTGTGAGGCACACAAGATAGTGCCAGTCATACGTGGACCATGCAGCGTTTTACATGCAGAGGTTTGGGTCACATTGCTCGTGAATGTTTGACCCGCCGTTCAGATGATCAGCAGATAGTTTGGGGACCTCTCAGGCAGAGGAAAAGGATCGTTCGAGCTGATCCGCAGGTCACATGCGGATGTGGTAGAGGATCTAGTCATTCAGCTAGTAGTGGATGATGTTTCGAGGTGTTACCACCACCACCACCAGGGGGTCCACCCCGACCGTAGGGAGTAGGTGGATAGGGGAGAGCTCAGCTCCAGGAATCTTAGGATTAAGATAAAGGTGCTTTGGAGATGATTCTAGGTACAATATTTTTCTACTCCACCATTACTAAAATACTTATAGACACAGGTGCTAGTCACTCTTTCCTTGCCACCTCCCTTGTTTGGAACTTGGAGATTCCAATAGAGCCATTGGCTCAATCCTTAGGGTTAGAGACTCCTACAAGAGCAGATTCGATGATTACGCACTGGTGCTGGCAGTGTGAGCTTACTCTAGGAGGTGAGAGCATTGGATGGGATCTCCTAGTAGTGGCGTCAAGGCCTTAGGACGTCATCTTGGGTATGGACTGGTTATCTACAGTCCATGCATAGATTGATTGTTTTAGGCGCAAAGTGCGGTGTGTCTGCACGGATGGGACCAGGTTAACCTTCATCAGCAAGAAGAGAGCCTTTTTATCACAGAACGAACTTATGTGGAGGGGGGTGCAACCGATCACTCATCAATTGGCCTGCCTTACCCTCGGAGTAGTTGATGTGGAGAGTCTGACTTATCATGTAGTGGTGGACTAGTACGCTGATGTTTTCCTTGACGATGTCCCAGGAGTACCTCTTCGTAGAGAAGTTGGATTTTACATTGACATGTACCCTGGGATGGTACCGAAATCTACACCAGCATATTAGATGGCTCCCACTGAGATTCATGAGCTACGGGTATAGCTGGAGGACTTGCAGAGGAAGGGATTCATCTAGCCTAGTGTTTCTCCTTGGGCAGCCCCGATTCTGTTCACCAAGAAGGTGGATGGAAGCCTGAGGCTTTGTGTCAACTTTCTTCACCTGAACCAGGTGATCATGAAGAACAAGTACCCACTCTCGAGGATTGAAGACCTCTTTGATCAGCTGATGGAATCACGGTGGTTCTCAAAGATAGACCTCAGATCAGGCTATCACCAACTCAGAGTTCGAAACGAGGATGTGCAGAAGATGGCCTTCATATTTTGGTACAGTCACTACAAGTTATGGTTTATGCTATTAGGCGTAACCAACACTCTATTAGTGTTCATGGGACTCATGAACATGATTTTTCGGCTATACCTCAATCGCTTTGTCGTAGTCTTCTTTGATGACATTCTGACCTACTCGACTACTGAGGAGGAGCATGCCTATCACTTGCGGGTAGTACTGGACACACTCCAAGAGAACCAAAATTATCATAATCTCTCAAAGTTCCAGTTCTAGATCCAAGAGGTTCACTTTTTGGGTCATGTCATCTTGGAGGCTAGAGTTGCGGTGGATCCCATGATGATTGAGGAGGTACTTTCTTGGGATCCACCTAGGAGTGTGATGGAGGTACAAAGTTTCTTGGGTTAGGCTGGATATTACCATAGGTTTGTACCAGATTTCTCCAGAGTTGGAGCACCACTATCATCCTTGATGAAAAAGAGGCATCACATTGTGTGGTCGTAGAGATGCCTATAGAGTTTTCCGGAGCTAAGGAAGAGGCTAACTAGTACCCCTATCTTGAGGCTTCCAGAGGAGGGCGTAGGGTACGTAGTTTATTGTGACTCATCAGGGACTGGACTCGGATGTGTCCTGATGTAGGAGCGAGCAGTGATCGCTTATGGTTCTCATCATTTGAGACAACATGAGCAGAACTATGCCACCCATGACCTTGAGTTAGTAGTAGTGGTATTCACCTTGAAGATATGGCAGTACTATCTGATGGGAGAGCATTTCATAGTCTACTCTGACCATCAAAGTCTCAGGTATATATTCTCTTAGAAGAACCTGATCCTAATATACCGGAAATGGATTGAGTTCCTCTGGGACTATGACTTCGAGATATTCTATACTCCAAGGAAGGGGGACATTGTAGCAGATGCACTCAGTAGGAGATCTGGTATACAGCTACTAGGCAAGTCAATAGAGCAGCTAGCTACTTTACAGATATCATTTGTGGATAGAGATAGAGCAGCCTTTCTACTGTCTCTTACAGTCACTCCCCCACTTCTTCAGTGAGTCAGGGAGGAATAGTGTAGAGATGCTGAATTTGAGAAATGATGTACTCAGATATCCCCAGGTCAGGCACCTGATGGATTTTCTGAAGGTGGGGAGCACATCATCCTCTTCTGAGGACGTACCTTGGTACCGGTGTCACCTCAGAATTAAGTGTTGGGGGAGTTCCACACATCCCCTATAGTGGTACATACAGGAGTGGAGAAGATGTACCAAGAACTCATACAACAACACTGGTGGCTGGGTATGAAGAACACAGTTGTAGAGTTTGTCTCTCAGTGCCTCACTTGTCAGCAAGTGAAGGCAGAGCACTAAGAACCAGCAGGCTTGGTGAAGCCTTTAGATTTCCCAGAGTGGAAGTGGGATGGGATATCCATCGAATTTGTGGTAGTACTTCCACGTACGTCTAGGGGACATGACTCGATTTGTGTGATCATAGACCGACTCACCAAGTTGGCTCACTTCCTACCGATCAGAGAGAAGGGCTCAGTAGAGAGCATGGGACTCCACTATGTGCGGGAGATTGTGCAGCTACATAGAGTACCTTCTTCTATTGTCTCTGATCATGATGCATGGTTTACTTCCCAACTGTGGAAGGGGTTGCAGGAGTCTTTTGGGACGCAGCTTCATCTGAGCACCGCCTTCCATCCTCAGACAGATGGTCAGACTGAGCATACCATTCAGACCATTGAGGACATTCTTCATACTTTTGTCCTCAACTTCGGTCATAGCTCGGAGGATCACTTACCTTTGGTGGTGTTTTCATACGACAACATCTATCACTCCACTATTGGTATGGCACCTTTGGAGGTGTTATACGGGTGACCTTGCAGATCACCCTTGTGTTGGAATGACCCTAGGGAGTCATCACTAGTGGGACCATAGATGGTACAAGCTACCAAGGAGAAGGTGTAGATCATCCCAGAGCGGATGAAGACTACACAAAGCAGACAGAAGTCATATGCTGAGATGAGATGGAGACCTATAGAGTTTGAGGATGGAAACCACATATTTCTATAGGTCTCACCTCGACGAGGTTTATGGATATTTGGTCGAGGCAGCAAGTTATCTCCGAGATTCATCTGACCTTTTCAGGTCCTCAACAAAGTAGGCGAGATGTCTTACCGCCTGGCTCTTCCACCTCAATCGCACCGGGTGCATGATGTCTTCCACGTATCTTAGATGAAGAGATTCGTTCATGACCCTTCTCACACCATCGACCATAGAGAGCTGGGTTTCGACGATGGAGAGACTTATATGGAGGTTCTAGTGGAGATTGAGGATTGACTGGAGTGAGTCCTTTTTGGATGGTTGATACCTATGGTGCGCATTCGCTGGAAGCATGAGAACTTCTATTAGAGCACATGGGAGTGGGAGGCTCAGATGTGTCCTTAGTACCCCCACTTGTTCTTTTAGTTAGAATTGTAGCTTATGGGGACGTAATTCCCTAAGGTGGGGATAATGTAATGACTCGGAATTTCTGTGGAATTTTTTTTCTTAAATACATGGAAATTTTACGTGTCTGTGAAAACAGAAGGCATGTGATTCCGAGGCTCAGTGGGTCCAGAATCAATTTCTGAAGTTTTGTTCTGGTATGTTCTGAAAACATACGAGCGGGTTTTTTATAACTTTTGAACCACTGCTTGGAATTTAAATCTGAGGGCACCGTTGAACTGGCAATGCCGATATTCGCATAAGAAGTCTTTCAGCTCGACGACAAATGGTCGGAAATAAAAGATAGTTTTTGGGTTTTTAAAGAATGAATTAAATAAAAATAAAGTTGTAGCTTTATTTTTATTTTGGTTGGTTGAAGCCTCCATGTGAAAGTTGGGGTGGGGACCACCAAATCTTAACCTCCCATGAGAGGTTAAGGTGGTGGGGGCCACCCGAACCAAACCTCCTCTTCAAGTTTAACATGATGGGGGCCACCCGAGGATGAAACCTCCTAAACTCCCCATTAAGTGGTGATAAACCTCTTTATCTCCCCACTTAATGGTGCCACCACCCCTCCACCTTAATGGATCCAACGGACAAGAATTTATTGTGCCAAATCCTCCACATTAATTTTGTGCCATCCTCTTGAATTAATTAATTAGAGCTAACCTAACTAATTAATTCATTTGAATTTTGTGCCAACAACTAAATAATAGATAAACTCAATCTTTTATTTCGGGTTGGCATTGGACTTTTGTTGGAACTTCGGAGAAGAGAGAAAATCTATTGCCATTGAATAACGAAGAATGCATTCTTCAAATGATGAACACTGACAACGATCTCCTTCGACCTTCATCCTAAGATCCTATCGACATGGTACATCTTCAACGGACCTTCCCTCCGCATCATCGTCAATGAGACGATGAAGCTTGAGATTGTAAGTGTGTGGCGGACGTGACGAACAATGATCTCCTTTGTATTCTTCCCGAGACTTCATCATTGAAAAACGATCAAAGGTAGGGGTTTATTTGTATTAATATTACTTTCCTTATTTTCTTCTATGGTTGTAAAGGAATCATTGTGGAGGTTGTAAAAATTGATGTTCATATTTCTTCTTGATTGATGATCCAAATGATACCACCATAAACGCGGAGGGTGCAGGCCAAACAAACATGGACCGACCCCTCCGTCATTCTAGTTTGTGATGATCTTCGGAATGGTGACAAAGCGACGTGATGATGAATTAAATGAAAACAAAGGTCGTGCTTCCCGCCAGCATGCCCAACCTCTCACCGGCATGCCCTCTGATCCCCCATCTGCCTGCCTGCCACCCGGCCTCCCAAGCCAACTCCCGGCTCCTGGACGCCCGGCCTCCCGAACCAGCGCCCTGGCCGAACCGCCAAGCCGCACTAGCCTCCCGGCTGAACCGGCACCCAGGTCGATCCGGCCTCCCGAGCCGGCATACGGCCCCCCTCACGGCGCCTAGACGAACTGGACCTGGCTGTGTGCTTCATGTTGAGCCGCACCGGGCCACACCCTCGCAGCACTCTAGGCTGAACCGTCCCCAAGCCCAGGTCGGACCACCCTCGTGGCCTGCTGGACTACGCCCACTGAGTCGGGCCTAACCCAACGGACCATCCCCCAAATGGGCCCGGCCAGACCCTACAGGTTAGGACGGGTCGGCCTGAATTGGGTCGGCCTAGACTATGTTGCGTTGGATTGGTCCAACCTGGTCGGACTGGACCCGGGCCCACTACCAACCCCCTTTAGTTTCTTTTGGCCATATCATTGGCACCAGACGGCTGTTTGACAAAACTTCAGCGGCACTGGTATTCTAAGAGCACATTGGTCCCTTTGTGTATACCCCGCTATATTTTTGTGTATAGTTGAGATATGGTCAGTTTGGATCGAGGACGAATCCAACTGGGTCCCCGGGACTAAAATGATAATAATTCTTAGACTGTGTGTCCGATTGAAGCACCATCTGTCGCATTGGATTTCTATTGGAAAGATGGATCTTTTGGATAAATCAACAAGAGACATCATGGAAGTTGATGTATAGACACATGGCTTGAGGATCAGACCCTCCCGGAATCATTCATGCTTTGTGCGGAACCTTGTGGCTGGCCGCGCTCTGACTACTGTTCCTGGATCCTACGTGGGATCGAGAGCTCTGACTACTGTTCCTAGATCCTACGTGGGTTCAACAGCTCTGACTACTTTTCCTGGATCCTACGTGGGTTCGACAGCTCTGTCTACTGTTCCTAGATCCTGTGTGGGTTCGACAACTCTGGTTCCTAGTCCTGGATCCAATGTGGGTTCGACAGCTCCGATACTGTTCCTGGATCCTGTGTGGGTTCGACAGCTCTGATACTGTTCCTGGATCCTATTTGGGTTCAATAGATCTAACTACTATTATTAGATCCTATGTGGTTTTTATAGAATATATGATTTAGTGGATACATATAATCATCTCAAACAATCTATGTGAGTTGTATACCTGTGTGAGCTGAGTCAGTAACTCTGTGTTTTCCTCAGGATTGAGATGGTTTACTTGATAAGTTAGGTATATGTAAGGGCATATACCTAAGTGGGGTTATCTATTGATTTCATACCTTTTAGTTTATCCTTGTTGGATTTTGTGAGACCTTGAGGGTCTCGGGGTCTCTACTGAGTATTGTTATACTCACCCATGCACAGGCTATGTCCGCACCTCGTTGTGTTGGATAAAGAGGACAGAAATCGCTGACCAAGGCTAAGAGTACCAAGACTGGATGATACTCGTAGGTGGACCTTACAGCGTGATGGTACATGGATGAGACGGACAGATGTGTTGTGTTGAGGAGGTGATTTTTACCAACCCTTAAGGTAGGAACCTCTGAGGATGACTCAGTGGTTGTTTTCCTATTTCCTCTTTTGTATTTGTACCTTCAGTTCTTTTACTTTCCAGTTGGGCTTGTATTCTTGCCCCTTTTTCACTTACTGTACTCACTTTTTGGTTATTTAGTTTACTCATGATCTTATATGTTGTGTGTGTTTACAGGTTATAAAGGAAATTCCTTCCCAGTTTCAGAGAATTATGCCTTGGTGCTAGTCGCTAGCCCCTGGACTATGGAAGGCCGACTTGAGGTAGTCACGACACAGGCCCCGAGGGATGGGTCATGACATTACCAAGCATCTATTCCTTTACCTATAAATTTATAAATATTTATAAAACCATTTCATTTAAGAACATTTTACAAAAAATATCCTTTGGATTTCAATTAAGGATAATTAATATTAAAATTCAAAATAATATGAAAAAAAACATAAATAATAATTTATAGGTAATTAGAGAGAAAACCTTCATACTATTAAGTATAAAACATGTGACCATTCAAAAAAACAATACTGTCAAGAAAAACTCAAAGCACAAATGGGATCTTGCCTATATGATAACGATCCTAGGACCCTCATGGAACACTAAGTCACCATAATGTGATCCCTAATAACACTTATTATTTCCAAATTTTATTAAAATCAGGATACCCATTATGAAACAATGGTTTAAGGGAAACATATGAATGGTCCCAAGTGTTTCCCCACTAACTAAGTTATACATTTTTTGGTAACCCAATGCATGCAAGTTTACCATGTGTTGTTTTTTAACAAATAATTCAAGTAAACCATTTTTAAAATTTTATAAATCATTTCAACAAGTAATTAATTATTGCAACAATAAAAATAATCTCATTATTTAGTCAAATAAATCTATAGGTAATTTTAATGAACACATCAATTCGATAAATTATTTTTATTTAGAATTATATTTAAAAAACTATAAATTCAACTAAAGTTGAATCATGATAAAACAACCCTAAAAATTTTACAATAAATAATTTTCATAATATAAACCAATTGAATTTACAATAACATCAATTAAATCATGATATAGAAACATTATATAGAAACACATAACTTAACAATAGAGAAAACCAATTATCCTTTGAAAAATAATATTGGAAATGAAGAGTTTTTTCCTTAAAAATGGACCTATAAAAAAACATATTTAATTCACCATCAAACTCTCTAGATCCAAAAAATAATATCCCAATAAGGTTTTACTAAAACATGGGGATGTTGGATAGAGGAGGGATCTATATTGAAGATATATCAGTTAAAAATTACAACATTCCTTGAAGTAGTCCTCCAAGAATGACAAAGAAACTCAAAATAACAAAGGGGTGAACCCATTAGAGAATCATTGAGAGGTTGCTTCAAGATAAGGATATATTAAGAGGTTGTCATATTTAAAAATAACTAATTGTTTCAGGGTATGTTTCTTCTTTTTGGAAACATTAATAGGTTCCACAGTCTGACATATCATCCCCAAACCATGTGGTAACAACTATTGCTTGAAAATTTAGGTCCACAACTATATTGGAATATTCTCATGGTTATAAAAAACATATGTAATCCATGAAATATCCTCTAGACTCAAACCCTTTTAACCATGTGGTTTTCCTAGTGAATCACATAGTCAGATAAACATTGCACAAACTGTGAGCCACTAGAACCCACAGAACCATATCACACGGTTACCTAACAAATACAAATAATTATGCACATACTGTGCACCAACATTTTTCTATTAAATCTAAAAATTAATGATCCATGACTCGAAAAATTATTTACATAATTAATATAGAAAATATAAACACAAAATAATAAATATGTATCACTTGGAGGGGATCACAAAATACAAGACCTTCCAAGCCTTACACAATCTAGTGAGACAAATATCTCATTGAAATTTGTTTCATGAATCTTATTTATCTTATGTGTACCATTATTTATTTTTATTAGTTTTTGATAATTAAAATTTATACGAATCAATAATCTTGGGTAATGTAACAATGTGATATTTTAAATTATTTTTCCTTTTGAAACTGAATGTCTTAACAAGTATTCTTTAAATATAACATCAAACCCAAACAGGCAATAGAGTATTATATGTAAAATAAAATGTATCAATATAATTGAAAATCAAAAATAGAGAAAACAAAATTATTAAAAATATGTGTAAATAAAAAATATATATTTCATTATGTATAAAAAGGTTGTGATATAATTCAATTAGTGTAGCTAAATAACTAATAAGAATAATTAGTTCTTTAAAATATAATCTTTCTAAAAAATGATTTTATTTATTTTATCTTTTGAAATACATAAACCATAAATAAATGATTTTGTTAATATAAAGCATATATTAACTAAAATTAATTAGTAATATATATGAAATAAGTTTGATATTAGTTAATACTTTCAAATGTTATCCTCCTATCAATTTTTTTTATATTTTTCGGATTTTATATAAATATTATATTATAAAAATTTAGAAATTTAATTTGGATAAATTAAGTTAATTTTTGTATTTATTAGTTAACTATTATTTTAACATGGTTTTTTGGTAGTCTAATAAAATAGTTTGTTTTTATGGGAATTGTGAATAAGAAAATGTTTACCAAAAACTAAATATTTAATGACATTATCAATATATATTAAAATAATATTAATTTATAAAAAAATTAATTTATCTTAGTTTTATTCTAAAATTAAATTATAAATTTTCATAATACTATGTTGAATTTTGGGGAAAACTGTTAGCATTTTAGAGACAAAAGTAATATTTTCCAATAAAATATTTTTGGCCTGTTCTTTTAATTAAATACTTTATTTAAAAGATATTTTTTTGATTTATATAAAATCAAAAAATATAATGATTCAAAATAAAACAATATATTTTATATAATTAAAATAAATTGATAATTTAATATTACAAATAAATTTCTAAGCTTGAGATTATACATTTTTTAAAAACAATCTTTTATGTGTAGAATTAGATAATACTAAAATAAATTTTTCATTCAAAGATAAATTTTATTTGATTTAATATAATTAAAATTTATAACAATTTTGTATATATTATTTAATAATGGAATTTTTAATTTTAATTTTTTTAATTAAATTACTTTACTAAAAAATCAATACCAAGTTAAAAACAAAAAATGTGAGAAGTAAAATATATAAGAGTAAAATTTATAAAATTATTATTAAAAAAATTTATAAATGAATAATTGGTTTTATCTACACCTTAACCCATCCTATTATCATTATTTCTAAATTTTATTCAATCTATTCTTTTATATTTTCATTCTATGATTGAAAATGAAATGAGTGTTTATAAAAAATGTTATTTTTCTCATATAAAAGGAGACCATTCACAAAATATTTAAGTACTCATTGAAATTAAAACATTGAAAAATCACTAACCTAGACTCTTATAGACACTCCAAAAATCCTATAATCCTTGGTCAATCAATAATACAATGCTAAAGAGACTTATAGTTTTTCCAAAGGGAGAATATCAAAATGTAGAGGTCATGTTGTCAACCTAGATCCCTTAATTCTTTTCATATTATACCCCATAAAACCTATAATATCAATTTCTAAACGTCCTCTAAAACTATATGAATAATTCATACACCATCATGGGTTTGTTCGAAATACCTACTCTCGGAACAACATGCTTGATCTTCCATCACCACCTTCAAAAGATAGATATAAATATTTTTTAGAGAAATAATATAATATTTATAAAGTTTTTATTTTTTAGATAATAAAATATTCCCTATCTTCCTTCTGATCTATGTAAAATGATGGTATCTCTAATGCATACATGCATACTACTACCTCTAAGAAAGTGGTGTATTTTGGTAATCCATTCCTATTTATCAGAAAATGTTTTAATCTTATTAAAAACATTATTAAAATATAAATAATATCATTATTTTTAATAAATAATTTCTTTTCAAGACAAAACAATTCATAAACATACAAACATAAAGATTATAACTTATTAATATTTTAGTCAGTTTAGCCACCTACATGAATAAAGCTATAAAATTCAATCCAAGATGACTAATTAAAAATAATTACGAATGATATTAGAGAATAATAATTCAATAGTTATTTTTATTTTTATCTAAAATGTTAATATTAATATCTAACTTGTTATAAATAAAACATCTCATGTTCATTGAAATTACCAAAAAATCTCATCATTGACTTCCTCATTGTTAATCGTAATTAAAACTCTTATGAAATTAAATTAGAAAGTTATAAATAATTATAAATAATAACTTATTTTACATAAAATGATCTCAAAATTATGATTATTGAATATATAGATAAGAATCGATACTGCAATTATAGAACTAGTACTAAAACATAAATCAAAACTATCAAAATCAGATAGTGGAATGAACATTTTATTAAAAAAATTGGTTAAAATGATTTTAAAGTATTTTTATAATAATTTATTTATATGGATATGTTTTTTAAAAAGATTATTATTATATTAATTTTTATTATACAATTTTTAGGTCTTGTTTGACAAACTAGGATTAATGTTTGAGTTTTTACATCTCATTTTTTCTTTATTGAGATATGATGCTTACTCTCCAATTCATTCATTCTATTTTGTATATATTAGACCATGATTTAATTTAAAATAATGTTTTTTAAAATAATATGTATTTATAAATCAAACTCATTTTATGGATTTAATTGGTTTTAAATTTGAAAGATAACAGGGATATATAGGTTTCATGGCCTCTATTATAACTTTGTTAGACATATTATATTTTATGCTTTATTTGTTCTTATATATAGTATTCTATTAATTTAACTCCAAATAAAATTTTATATTAAATTTATAATGTAATTTATGGGATATATAAAACCAAATCCCATTCCTTTCATCATTCATCTTCGAATTCAAGTGATAAACAAGTTGTAAGAGTTTTTTATCAATATTTTTGTTCTTTACATTATAATTATTCTTCTTGACATTTATTCATATATGATTTATATTTTATTTATTATAATATTATTATAATGTATAACCTCTTTTTTATTTTTTTAATTAAATTTATTCCTTTTAATATAATTTTATTAATGATTCTTTCTTCAATAAATGATGGTTGTAAGTGTTAAAATAATTCTACGGTTGACATGACCGTATTAGAAATGTGATCTCCATATTTTGGATTTCTAAATTTTTGTATTTTTTATTTCGAATTTGTGTCACCACAGTTGTATCCAACATGATGTTTCAAGAATTTTATAGTTACCACTCAACCAAAAAGAAACCATTTTGAAAATAAAATAAAAAATAATTTCAATAAGTTATAATGATTACCCACGGACCCCATTGTTTTTTGTGGACGTAATTTAACCAATGGTTATATAAAATAGAATTCCAATTAAATTTATAAGGATTTACATTCCATCCTCCTAGAATACGTTTTGATATATTATTTCTTATTGATATCCTTATTCTATGAAATTACACCTCACTACTAACTTAATATTATTTCATTAATAAGGGTACATTCAATTATATAGGGAATATTAATATTTTTTATACTCACCTAGATAGAAACATTATTCAATTGAATTTTTGAAAAATGATAATTTTTTATCTATTATTTATATCTGGATATCTATTGACTACATAACCATGATTATGTATGAGTTTCCTTATGAAAAATAAAGATATTTGTTTTTTAACAATCCATCATCTTCCTTTGGATGAAATATTAGTATATAATTCTATTTCATGACTTTTTAATGTGTTGACTTAACTTTATAACCATTACACTATATTTTATTATTTTTTGGGATGCTTACATGTAGATCTATTCAATTTATTGATTGGAAAAATATTGAAAATCAATATACTTGTCCTTCCAAAATAGATGTTTAGTGATTATTAAGACAGTTTTTTATGTATAGGGTAGTTTATTAATTTGTTCATATGATCAATGAATTGTAATTAATTCTTGAAAGGTTACGGTGTATTGTCCCCTTAATGTATCATATAGTGTCATGAGACAAACTGGACAGGTTATTAATTATATACTAATCCATTTATTTTAATATTTTTTTAACGTCTTGAAAACATATATATTTCTTATCACAAGGCCTTGATGGAATATAATTTATTAACATAGGTCCTAAAAAATTATTTCCTTGATTCAAACACATATGATCAGTTATACTATATTATCTAATTATAATTTATTTTCTACCATGTTATTTTTTCATTTTTTCTTATAAGATAAAATCCGGAATATTCTTTCCCTTATATAGAATTTTATCAAAAACTTTTTTTGTTTACAAATTGCTATGTTATGAAAAAATATATTACACATTTAATATCTTGAAGAATAGAATATGTGGTGAATTTATGAGATAATTTTATGACTTAATATGGATTAATTTGTTCTTAATATAGTGGAAAATTTATATTAGTTGAGAAATACATCATCCTTATTAATCAACATTTATTCTTAATTACCTATATATGTAATAAAAAAAGTTCATGTTAATTAATGTAATGAAATATACCCAATACTTCATTCAATTATATAATAGTTACATCTAGGGTGTCACAATATTTACTTTAAAATAGAGATATATTTTCGAGTTTTGGGTATGTCATAACTCTGTGTTCATTTAGGTGAAGATCATATGCAATTGTTAATACATTATTTTATTACATTTATGGATATCCTACTATTTATTCCATGATTTCATACTATTTTAGATTCTATCATTCTATTTTTTATTGTGATGATGTTCATTGAGATTTTTCATTGATATTTTTTAGCCTCTTTATCTTGTTCGGCTAGATAATGTTTAATACCCAGACTTATAATATTTTTACAATTTTTATTAATTCATTTTCATTTAAATTTTATTTCATATTGGATTTTTGAGAATAATTATAATAAAATTATTATTAGTTAATTTTTATTTTCTTTATAATTTATGGTAGTGGAATAGGTTATGATACCATGATTCATTATACTCCATTAAATATCCTCCAAATATTTTGAATTTTTTTTCCCAACTATGTAAACATAATTCCCCACATCCCAAGTTGGTTATTTCACCCACATGTGAAATTATTATTCTAACTACAATGTGAAAAAATGGGTGTCCAACCAAGGCTACCGTAGATCCCAAGAAATAGTATTAACGTTGGTTTTAAAATTTACAGAACCTATCGATATAAAGATTTATTGGATATGGTTGATATTGATGTATTAATTTCTTAATTATTTATCTAGTTTTATAATTTGAATATTAACTACAAAAAATATTTTTTTGTATAAATTTTTAAATGATTAAATATTTTAAAGGATACACAAATTTATTCATAGTGTGACTTGACAGACCATTTTTTGGGCTCTTCTGAGTACATATGCTAAAATCATTCATATACACATTGGTGGAAATAAAACTTCACCTACTATATTTCATGTCCACAATCCATTTTTTTTAAGAATCCACTTTTTTGGTTAGTGGGAAACGTACAGAAACCTCCACAAATCATCCACACATACCCCAAAATCAGCAGACATTAAACAAAATATAAAATTCAAAAACTAACTTCACTTTAATGTATATATATTTTAGTGTGAATTTCTATGGGGTATTTAGTTTATAGGTCATGAATAAAATGGGTCAAGTTACTCCCAATACAATCTTGGAGCTTAAAGTGTGATTGTTGGTGGGTGGATTTGGTATATTTCATATTCTCTATTTTTTCTTCCTTATCATAGGATATATTTTTATTTTACATTGTTTATATTTTGTTTGGGTATTGTGGACTACATATTATTGGGTCTATATTTCATTAATATAAATATTAGAGGTATTATTATATTCATTTCTCTTGATATATGTCATTTTTTGAATTTTTTTTAATTTTTTTGATTTTCTAATATATAAAGAAGTCCTGCCATATTTTAGTAATATGAATACAAGGGTTATTTATAAAATTAGAGTTTGAATAGAATTCCCTAACTATACACAAACACCTGGGGTAAAGGTATCTAACTCATGGGGATCAAGGAGCACCTTGGGGGTACCAAAATCATACCATGGGCATTGTTAATGTATTCAAGTCAAGGTCCCTATAAATAAGAAAACATCATACTTATATATATTCATAAAACAATGTAGGTAATATGGAAATCATAACCTCAAGATCAAGTATTTTTCATTCTCCATGGAAGTTAATTTCATAGGAATCCTTACTAAAAACCACTTCTCTCAATTAATTAGTAGTATTTTTTATTAAACTACCTAAGGTATATGTTACCCATGCCATGATAGTGATATATCTTTACTATAATATTTCTCATGAATTAACAACTTGAATAAAAATTCATTGTTCTATGCCTTTTAAAATAAGGAAAAAATAAGGAAATAATGGAAAAATCCTAGACATAGATACTTCTCTCAGTTATGATAGCTTCTTAGGAACCTTTTTATCTCAACATGGGAATTTTTGGATCTAAATACCATTGATGAAATTTTTCACTTGTTCAGGTGTCTTCCTCATCATTTCTCAAAAAAATCCCCCTCTATAATTATCTTTTAAATATTAACTACCATGATAATTTTGAACACTTTCAGACCATTATAATGTGAAACATAACCTACAAGACCAAAAATGGAAGACTCACTCTATTTCACCCTAACATGGATTCAGAGGAGTATAATATAGTCATTAATGGTTGAAATATCCATGACACCATTTCATCCGCTCGGGAGATATTACTAGATCCTTAAATAATGGTTTATATATGTTATTTTACGTTGAAACAGAAAATATTTAAGTCCTTTATTAAAATATAATGAAGATTCATCTAGTATATCATATTCTAATAAGGTTTCTCTAAATAACCGTTGTTCCCTTGTTTCACAATAAAATTTATACCATATTATCAACATATCACTCATTTAAGAACTACAAGTTTTTGAAATACCTAATAGGGTTGTAGGAATGGTACGACATATCCAAGATCTTATTCACACTCACCCAAGATTCAATTTACATGTAACTTATTTCTGTAATGAATTATGGGTCTTTATGATTCATTATGATGATTTTTTATACTATTGGTATCATACCTTATATTTTTGTACTATATTATGATATTCCTCTTTGGGTAATTTTCATTATATTCACATTCATATAGTTCTTGACTTCATATGAAATTTGGAATGGTAAAATGATATTTTTATAAAATATTAGTCACTTTGATTATTATGAACTCCTTTTTTGGAAGATAAACCTTTTAAATCATTGTAAGGCATCCAAAAAAAGTGATTTTGTATATTCTAAAAGAGAAATCCCTACTACATTGGTACAATTTTCATTTATCCCACTAATATCCTAGTTGCAAAATCATTGGATGAATCCTGGATTAAAAGAATGATTTCCCCTCATGTAGTTGTATACTTGTTCTCATCAAGTTCTCCTTCACTTCTATGATTGTTCTTTTCATCTCTAACATCATAAAACTAAATATATTATTAAAAAATATCTATTTTTCTAATATATTTATAATTGGATTCAAAAGATGAATATAGGAATAACTGGGTGATCTGGAGAAAATTGCACAAGACACATGTGTCATACAGGATATATATCTACGAAATAAAAGATACCATGAACAAAATATATGAAGATCATACTTGGGAGTTCAATATTTGATATTTTCTCTATGATAAAATAATTTTATTAAAATATTGTGAGATATTTTCTAAAATTTCATAATGATACTCCAACTCCTCTTCACTATATCTTTATTCATATTTAATTTTTTTCACTAACTAATATTTCTCCCGCAAGATCATTAATATGGGTGACATGGTTTTTAAGATTCATAACATGGTAGAGAGTCACCAGTTCTCATGAGGCAGTCTTGTACTAGATATATATGTCAAGATCATTATATGACACTCATAATTCACCCTTGTTTTCATGGAAATATTATCTAAACAATCCTTTAAGGGAGTTTATTTTATTTATTATGATAACCATATTATATTCCTACACTCAACATCAGACACTTTTGACACTGAAATATTTCACACCCTCAATTATAACATCTTATACATGTATAGATGTGTTCATTTCCTATAGGGAGATAATATTCCATATAAAATAGTATTTTCAATTTATCATATTTATCATTATGTATTACCCTATGATACATTATATTTTCAATAGGTTATCACTCACTCATTGAGATGACATTATTTTACATTTTTGGTTGAGGAGAAAACTACTCATGTATTGCACCTATGTAAATAGAAGATGTGTTTATATAATATATTAGTCATTACCACAGTTATCTTCCTATATTTTACTTCCATTTGTATCTTTCCCATTTCTTCTTCCAATGGAGACTGCATCTCATCCATGAAAGTTTGATTATGAAAAATATCTCCAGAAGTTGTGTTTTTATCCTTGTGAGAGGCTCACAACTACTCGAGGAACAATAATAAACCTTCTAAATATTTTTCCATAAGGATTAATATATTTATATCCTAAAAATTCTATAAAATGTAAATTTTTAAGAACGTTTCAATTACATTATTGAACTCTCTTCTGGTAAATTTTATCCACGAACCATGTCCCACTCAATAACTATTGTATGGTCTCTTAGTGTGCTAGTGCACGCATTATCTTAGATTCAAGTTTCACAAAGACTGATCATGTTTCATTGGTTTTATGAATTTTGGACGTATTATATAGGATATTGTGGTGTATATTCTTTATACATTCAATGTGTTTTGGGGAGAAAAATATTCTCTAATGGTGGAGGCTCAAACATTTATCTAAGATCATTACACTAAAATGGTCCTAAAATAAACCCAACCTTCTTGGAATCTAACTCATCATTAAATTTAAAAATTAATATTAATTCCCACTCCTCCCACTTGTTTATTACACACACTCTATGCTAATGTATAGTCTTGGTTATACATAATATAATTATCCTATACACCTGGAGGAAATGAATCATGGAGTAGGACTCTTTATCCATTTATGGAGACAATATTGAGAAACATAGAATCTTAAAAAGGTATGTATCTCCAACTACATTGAGTAAATATGTTTATTGTAATGATTCTCTTAGTTTATATTATTTCACACCACCTTGGTTATACATTTTACCTTCATCTACCAAATTACATCAAATTATAATTCTAATGTTAGAACTAAATCCCATAAAATAGACTATGTAATCTTTCAATCAAATGTATACATTAGTTATATGTATCTAAAAAACTATTTCTTGAAGTTATATTCTATTATCTTTGATATGAAACTATTTTTTGTCAGAGGATAAATATTTGAATAAATATACAATCGTAGAGGTTTATTAAATATAAAATTATTAATAAATTTTTCAAACAGTTTTGAAGGCCATATGAGAGCTTCTTTTCACTAATCTGTGGTGGGAGCCTGATTACGTATATAGTCTTATGGATCAGCTAAAATAATTACTTTTTTTGTTGTTCTACATTCCTTATATTTTTATTTATATCATAGATAAATTTTTGGCCCAATGGATTTAGGGGTGGAATAAAGTCGTTATACATTTTTAGTGGCTACCCAAAGGCCATACACATTTTATCATAGACTCCAAAACATTAAAATTGTTTAAAATATGTGAAAATATAATTTTTTAATGATCTAAACCCCTCTAGTCCATTAATTTGTGAAAAAACAGTGTTTGGGGTGTTTTGGGGGTTGTTAGTAACACATTTCGAGAGATAGCCAAAAATATTGTTTAAACCACTGACATCGGTGAGTTAGGAGTGTTGGCATCGGTGAGATAGGGGAATCAGCATCGATGAGTCAAGGGAGTCAACATACGTGAGTCATGGGTGTTGGAAACGGTTAGTTAGGGTTGTCGGCATCGGTGTTAGGGCATCGATGCCAGGTCATCGGTGCCAGGGCATTAGTACCAGGGCATTGATGTTAGGGAATTTGTGTCAGGGTATCGGTTTCAGGGCATCGGTACTAGGGTTTCAGTACTAAGGTGTCAGTGTCAGGGCCTCGGTGTTAGGGAATCAGTGTTAGGTTGCTGGCGTCAGGGCATCGGTGTCAGGGCATCAGTGAGTCATTCCCAGTTTTCCAATTTTTCTAGTTTTACCCCTCTTATGTGTTTTTCTTCATTAAATGAGAACCTATCAACTCTTTTGCATTTCAAGTTCCCTTTAATCCATTTTGGAGGGGAATAATTAAATATCAATTATTTCATAATGTATAGAGACCTTTGAAATTACAAAACCATGTGGTCAAAGCATGATCCAAAATTTATGTATATTTAAATCGCTTCCTTCATTTTAGGATATAGCCTTTTCTTAATCCAATATCCTATATTCCTTAAGCCCCTTTCATTTTTACCTTGGTGGACCCAGAGATTTTAGCCTCCCTATATTCATGCATTTGTTCAGAAGTGATCATTGGGTTTTCATAGAGTTCTTTCTTTCTACTCATGTGATCCCATGTTCTTAGTGAAAGGAGGATTTTTGGTTGCATGTTGTTCCAAGTAGGGATTTCTTCTACCTATCTTTAATTTTTCATCATAGGGGGTGAGTGTAATAACAATTTCGTGTGAATAATGGGTTAATATTTTTCTCAAAATGTGTAATAATTTAGAAGGCAATATGATTAACATATAACTGAGGTCAATAAAATAATGGGTTGGGAGTGGTTTGATGTTTATAATCTGATTTATTTGATTCATTTATGGTTCTTTGTGGCTATATTCCTTCTAAAAATCATATTTGTTGGTGGTCTTTTCATGTGCACTAGTGATTCCTTGGTTTTGTTTTGATACATTTTAAATGGTTCAAACATGAAATATGATTAATCAAATATACTTGGTTAATTGAAATGGATGCCCCAGGATCAAAACTGTTATGTGATCACCCTAATTATTTTAAAGTTCAATTAAAGAACACCTCTTGCTAAACCTAAATATGCTTGGCTTAATGGTGTTGTAGCATGTTGTGGTTCTATAAAAAGGGTTTGGTATGTGTGTGCAGTAGGTTTGTCGCTTAATAGTAGTAATTGTGGTCCCTGTGTATGGGGTGGTATAGGAGGCATGTTGGTATCTAACTTTTAGAGACTGGTTGATTGTGTAATGGATAGACTTATAGGCTATGGGACTACATTTTCTTGTGTTTTGGCTATGGAGAGACGTAGGGGAGTGGGAATATGGTGTGGTTAGGAATTTTTTATGTAGTGGGACTGCATCTGGGAAATGTTTGGGAAATGGGGTTGTAGGTCTGGGTTTTGTCATGACTTCATGTTTATAGGTGTGTTGGGTTCGGTGTTGTTATGCATCGAGGCTTCCAGACTTAGTTGTGAGAGGAGGATTGTGTGGTATAACTTTGAAAAATGATTGATGTAAATGGTTGAACAGGTGTCTACGAAGAATAAAGGGGTGTCTAGTGGGACTTTAGGTTGCTGTTATCTATTGTTTTTTAATGGGTGTTAAAATGGAAATGTTTTACCTTTGTCCCTCTTCCCTTGTTCAAAGTTGGAAGTACTGAAGAGAAAAGTGAGTTGGTTGTTGTATGTTTAGTTAATCGGTCTCATCACCTTCTGAGATGGTTATATATGTTGTGCTTGGTAGTTTTCCTTGGTAGTGCTGGAAGAAACTAATGTGAACCCCTAAATAAAAAAATGGAAGGTGGTTAAATGAAAAAGTAGTTGGGTTATGACTTGGAAGTGGTTGTTTGTGTGGTTTTTGTATAGGGGGTAGTAGAAAAAGTGGTTCCGGTGGTCTGGTTTTTCTTTTTTGGGACCCTTAGGTTGAGAAAAGTTTTTTTTACTTATATGTATTATTTTTATTTCCTTGTGATTTCTATATGCACCCCACCCTTGTTGAGAACATTGTGCCAAAAACCCCCATTCATGGGGGTGTCTTTCCCAACATCCATGTAGTAGGATGGATGGCTGGTTACTAACTTTCTTCCTTGCACCCTTTTCCAGGATCTTACCACTCATGCGTATTCGAGAAATATGTATTATCTTGAGGATTACTGTAGTCCCAGACCCTTTGGGAATGTTTCTTGTGAATGAGGATCTCATATGTTTGTGGGGAAATATTGTTTTCCCAAGTTTCTTTTGGATGAGGCCTGGCTATCTTCGGGTGAGAGGCATGGTTATTGTAGCCCGGGTGTCTATGGGAGAGATGTGTAGTGTGGTTGTGACCCAGGTGTCTATGGGAAGAATATTTTGTGTTTTAAGGCCCAAGTGTGTTCGGGCAGGTCATGGTGGTGGGACTTCATTTTGGAAGAGTGGTGGCGTCAAGACATTAGCTATTAGGAATGAGCAGGTAACCAGTGGTAAAGTGTTTTGGGGCTAACCAAATGTCAATGTGATTATAATACCACTTTAATTGACTTTCATTGTTTGGTGAGTGTGCCTTGGTGAGTCTGGTCAGGTTAGTACTCCTTGATAGGTTCTTTGAGGTTTTGTTGCTTTCTCACAGGGATGTTAGTATGTTCCCCGACATGTGCATGGGTGGCTTTAGTTTTCCTACTGGGTATACTTATATGCTCACCCTATGTTTGTAAAACTATTTTCAAATTTCCAGGATGACTTTGAGAACCGTACTAGACTTTACTAGCTCGGGCATCAGGATAGTTTTTTTTGTTGCTGCTTAGTATCTTTATTTGGTACTTGTTTTAGTACTTTGGTTTTACTTTTGTCAAATTTTATGTTTAAACCATGCATGGGATGGATTTCGGTTTCCTTTATATGAATGTTTAGTGTTGTTTGGGGGGTTTACCATCTTTTCTCCCAATCTTGTTTTCATTAAAAAGAGTAATTCCTTACATTTTGTGTGATATTCTTATACCCTTGATGATATTATCCACTACGTATCCTACTGAAGGTGGGTCTTGCAGGTCACGATCTCTCCTTCATCTTAAAGAATAAAGGGTGTGGAACTATTCCGCTCCTTCCCTTATCATGAATAAGGTGGGTCCTAACAGAATGGTATGCAAGAGAGGTTGAGAGATATTATGGGGTTTAGAGTTAGTTAAAGTTAAGATTGAATGGGATGATAGGGAAACGGTGTTAGGTAATATTGGTGAGAGAGATAAGACAGGGAAGACTAGATATGTCATGGGATTTTAGGGTCCCCCATGATCTGATGCAAGGGCTCTGAGCCTACCAAACGACCAAGTGAGGCTACACTAATTGCAGGGTAGAGACCCTAGATAAGGTACATGCATCATGATGGCTTGTGTTCTTGTGTGTCCTGGGAGTTTTTGGAATTTAAAATAAATTAACAGTTAAAATTAATTTTTAAAGAAGAAAATTTTCATACTACCCTAGAATAGGAGTTCCCTGTTTAACCTTTTCAGCTATGGCCCTCAAACATCTCTAATGTGTGTTATGGGTTGTTGAGGACCAACAAGATGACCTGGTTGATCAGAAGAGGGTCGATCAAGAGGAGGAAGATGACTTGTGGAAAAATAACCTTTGTTATTTCTAGTGCAAGTCCCTGGGGAAGCATGAAAGTAGAGTTTTAGACTCAAATATAGAGGTATGGTTTGAGGAGATGACAATCACCTTCACATTGATTCGTGCTTCGAGGGAGTACTAGTTTCATCTAGTAGTCAGATAGATGTGAGGAGTGGCTCTTTGGTGGTGGATGCTTTACCTCGGGGAGATGAATGAGACTGATATCTCATGGAATGACTATGAGAATGAGTTTTAGGAAGAGTTTATATCCTCAATGATGAAGGCCAAGAAGAAGAAGGAGATGCTCTCCCTCTAGTATGGGAGTATATCGGTGAGGGAGCTGGGGATCATGTTCAAGGATCTCCTACTCTTTGTTATGAATTTCTTTCTAGATGATGACTCACCGACGAGATGCCTGGAGGAGGCACTCTTACCTTTTATTAATTATTTCTTCACTCCCTTTACCCTAAAGATATACATATATGTTCATAATAAGGACTAAGTAGTGAAGAGGATACACTCGTTGTGATGTGTACCATGAGAGGGGAGCCATACGAGTTCCTCTAAGGAGAAAGAAGTAAGAAGTATGTCTTCGGTGTTAAGAACTTCTAGGATTCTGACAGTGGGAAGCACACCTCAAGAGTTCCAATTCTGATCTTCTGGTCCTCTCCATTTACCAATGGGCCCGTGACATAGGTGCTTTGTCTGTGGAGGTCATGGACATATTCAAAACCAATTCCTAGTTCGATCTCAGTATGGTGGGGGTGGGCAGTATCAACACCCACCTCAGCAACAACAGTCGCAATTCAGACTTTTCCAGCAGTAGGGGTAGTGGGATCCTACTCCACTGAGGGTAGATGCTGTTGGAGGAGGCTGACATTAGGGTTCCCCTTAGGGACCTTGACTAGGGCATGTTCGGGTAGGTGGTTGATGGAAGAGGGTTTGAGAAGCTAGGTGTGGGCAGTTTCGTGTTGTCGCGGTAGTATTTCTAGTAGGGCCAAAGGTTTTTCGAGGTACGATCAGTCTATTTATTACTCTTTTTTGTTCATTGCTTGATTCAAAATATTTTCTCTCATTTGTTTTACCCAGTCTAGCATGTTCCATGGAACTTGATGTAGAGAGAATTTTTGTTCCCCTAGTGTTGGGCATGACATTTGGAGGTTAGAAAATAATTTTTTATGTTTTTGGGGATGTAGATTGATGTTGGTTCTAGATCAGTTCAGTGGGGATCTTCTTTTGCTACAGATGCATTCATACGATGTCATCATACAAATATACTGGTTGTTTTCTATGAATGTTTTTATTGAATGCTTCTAGAGAATATTAGTGATTGTGTATATGGATGGATAATGTGTATTTTCATTGGTGAGTGGAGCTATCAGGTGGGTAGTCAGTGTGTGGAGCTTCTTCTCTCCTTTTTGGCCAAGTTTCTAGCAGAATCAAAAGTCACTGAGATGGTGGACGTTCTGGGGTTGTTTGAGAATTTATGGATTTTTTCCTTGAACAGGTTTCGACTCTACCCTCTCAATGTGATGTTGAGTTTGGAATATACTTGAGAACTGGTTCCCATATGATTTCGATGGATTCCTATCAGATAGGTCCTTTAAAGTTTCGACAGTTGTAGATTCAGATTGATAAACTGATGAAAAAGAGTTTTATCTGGCCGATTGTGTCTCCTTGGGATTCTCTAGTCTTGTTTGCGAAGAAGGAAGATGGTGATCTCAAGCTGTGAATAGACTACCAAAGACTGAATCAGGTGATAGTTAAGAACCATTACCCCCTCCCAAGGATAAACTATCTCATCGAGGTTTGGATCATTGGATGGTGGGGAAAAATGACTGTTGCGGCCTCTAGAGATCTCTCAGCGGTGACTTTGCAGCTGGTAGGGTTCGTATTCTCCGATTACGCATGGCGCGATGCTAGATCTTAGTTCCTTGTTCATATGGTGGGATTCGTTCAGGAATGGGAATGGGAGAAATCCTGCGTGTGCAGTAGTAAGTTGGCGAGGAAAGATGAATCTTTACCAATTGAAAAACCGAAGCCGATCTCCTTCCTCGAAGCTCTTAAATCCATGGATTTGTGCATAGATATCTCCAAAAACCCTCGCTCTGAAAAAAATGGATGATGGTCACTTTTTGGTGGAAGCAGACCCTGAGGCGCTGCAAAAACACTCGTATATTTGTATGTTCTCTGTTATGGGTCACATCTTGTACTTGAAAGGTGAAAAACCATGGCCGACCATGGAACTCAATCTGCAGATCTCGCACATTTGGGGTTTTAGTGATTCTAAACTTGTTCCTATCAGGTGTGGGTACTTTCATATCCTCCTTAGCTCGCAGGAAGAGGCTGATTGGGACTGGAAGTTGGGCAATGTCCAACTGAAACCATGGTTGCTTCACCTCTCGGAATGGGATTTTGCATTCAACCCGCACACCCACCAAAACACAATGGCGCAAATTTGGGTTAGATTTCATGGGTTGAATTTCTTCTTTTGGCATCCTAATATCTTAAGCGATATGGCCTCCTATATCGGAACCCCGTTGAAGATTGATCATCATTTTCTTAACGCTGAACTCAGGTTGTACGTGCGGGTGTTGTTTGATGTTGATCTGGAACACAACATGCTAGACATTGTGGCATTCAACGCTAACGATGACAAAGTCGTGGTATGATTCGAATATGAACCCAGGCTGCCCTTCTGTGAACTGTGCAAAATTGTGGGACATTCTCTTCTGAATTTCCGATTGATGAAGAACCAAGTCAAAAATCAGGAAGATCCGCCCAAAGATGACGAATGGAATCAATTTTGATGAAAGAAGAAATCTCAGATCACCTCCTCCGGTATGCCTGATGCGCCCTTGAAAAACACTGAAAAGTGGGTCAAAAAACTACCTAAATCGGGAGAAACCTCCAATGTTAAGTGGTCGGATATGGTGGAGGAAGAATACTCTGAAGATAACGAGATCATTCTAAGGGATGAAATCGAAGCTATGATGTGGACCATTCTCAAGCAGTCGAAAGATGCTCATGATCACCTTGACTCATGCCACCATTCTTCTTTGTGTGAGGGGTAGTAGGTCGTGGCCAGTACGAAAGTGGACGCACCTATTGATGCAGGTATGAAGGCCATGGGTGCGGTTACAGGTACTTCTTCAACCCACGATTGTTCTTCTAATAAGGATCTTATTAATTCAGTAGGTTCTCAGCCCACTATGAAGGATTTTGATCCTAATGGCACATATGACCAGCCTGATCAGCCTGAGATTGTCTCAAAGGATACCTCCATGAATTATCGTTCGGGGCTTATATATTACAAAATCAATAATGACACTCCGGAGTAGGTCTTTCTTGCTAATGAAACGCTTAGCACCTCCAAGGTGATAGGATCATCTGAGTAGACAGTGGAAGTGGGCTCTATAGCCACTACGACTGTATCCTCAAGAACATCGTATGCCCTCACACCTGATTTTTTCCCAAAGGATTGTCTTAGGACCCCGCATGGGTTCACAATCTCTCTAGATAATAATCAAGATGATGTTAATAAAATTGAATCTAATGTCTCTGCTGCTTCTACTAAGAATAAACCGCAGACAGTGGCAGTGAGATCCATGACCATTGTCACTGTCTCCTCAGACACCTCTGATGCTCTCACACCTGATTTGCAACTAAAAGATTACCCAGTGACTCCGCTTGGGGCTACAATCTCTTTGGAAAAAAAATTGGGGGGCTGATATTAAAAATTATTCTAATGTATCTGTTGCCTCTTCTAAGAACAAACAGGGAAAACAATCCAGCCCATCATCCACTCATGAACCTAGAAGGTCAGTAAGGAATAAGGGCTCGGGTGAAACAAAAAAAGGGAGTTCTAACTCTAAATGCAGGTTCAAATGAATTGCTTATTTTGTAATTTTCAAGGTTTAGCTAACTCTGATACTTTTATTGTTTTTAAGTGATTTATCTTGACTCACAAACCAAAATTATTTACCATTTTGAACCTAAAATTAATTTTTCTTCAAAAGATTTACACTTATGCTCTTTTGGTTATAATTTTCTTGGTGATTGCAAGGCTGGTACTTCTACTAAAACTCTCTAGATTTTTTATCATTCATCTTTGCAGTCTATTAATGTTGTAAAAACTTCTGATCAAATGTTTAATTGCATTTTTTCCTTTGCTGGTGTTCATACAGTCTGCACTATGATATATGCAAAGAATAGATATCAAGAACGAGGACCCCTCTGGGATGACCTCCTTTCCCTCTCTAGATCTGTTCAGGATCCCTCGCTGGTGGTTGGTGATTTTAACACCATTCTTCTCCCAAGTGAAAAGATTGGATCGTCACATTCATCCACCTCAACTAGATAATTTAAAGCTTCTTTTGAGGACTGTGACCTTATTGAAATCAGACTTACTAGTGCTAATAATACTTGGTATAGAAAATAACTCAATAGGATAGTGACTAGAAAACTTGATAGAGCCTTCACTAATTCTACTGCCCTTGATAAATGGGAATATATATCTAGTATTACCTTACCCAAGGTCAACTCTGATCATCACCCTATTCTTGTCAGTTTCATCTCTAAGGGATTAAACTCTTCCCTCCCTTTTAAATTTAACAATGATTGGGCTACGGTCCCAGAATGTTCTAACTTGATAAAAGATTTCTGGGAGGGCATGTGACACCAGAATGATTCTTTTCCTTGAATTGCTAAATTAAAACATCTGAAACAACAACTCAAGGGTTCTTGTTTTTCTAAAACAAAACAGGTTGACGAGGACATCACCACTTTGGAGAATGACCTCTCTTGTATTCAAAGCTCCAATACTTGCTCTGATTTTTCTCTTGATCCCCAGGATGAAATTAATATCTTTTTGAAGCTTAACTCTCTTCTGAAGCTCAAAGATAACATGTGAAAGCAGATCTTTAAAACCAAATGGCATTCTGATGGGGATAGAAATACTAAATTCTACAATTATCTCCACAGAATCAGGAAAATATTTAGGCACCTTGCCTTTCTTAGAGTTGGTGACACTCTTCTTGACACTGAGGATTCCATTTCTAATCATGTTGTTGGTTACTTCCACAATTTCTTTAATGGTCTGAAATTCAATAAGGATATTCTTCCTGACATCATTCTTAATATGGTCATTGCTGAGGATAATGACCATCTCTTAAGAATTCCTATGGACCATGAAATTAGGGCCACTGTCTTTAGTCTCAACCCTGATAGTGCCCCAAGACCTGATGGGTTCAATAATGGTTTCTTCCAAATATTGGGATATCATCCTTGTGGATGTGTGTAAACTAGTTAAATATTTTTCTCCAATGGTGTTCTCCATCATTGGTAAAATTCACAATTTCTTAATCTTATTCCTAAAGTAGACAATTTTGATTAGATTCACCTCTTCCGACCTATTTCTCTCATCAACACCCTCTATAAAATTATCACCCACCATATTTCCAACAGACTCACCTCCATCTCCAATAAAATTGTTTCTTGGAACTATTTTGGATTTATCAAAGGAAGAAATATTCAATATTGTACTTGTCGTGCCTCGGAATGTTCTAATATGCTGAATAAAGTCACTAGAGGATGCAATGTGGCCACTAAACTAGACATTAGGAAAGATTTTGACACCATGTATTGGAATTTCATTTTAAAAGTTCTCAAAAACTTTCGGTTTAATTATTCATTTATTGATATGTTCTTCACCTTATTCAATTTGTATTCCATTTCAGTGCTGGTCAATGGGTCCCCTAAAAGTTTATTTAAATGCACCAAGGGGGATAGGCAAGGTGATCCCTTATCTGTCATTCTTTTTTCTATTACAGAGGATTATTTAAGTAGACTCCTCACGAGCCTTGTGAGTCAAAACAAAATTAAGTCTATTCAGGACTCTAGAAACATAAATGTTCCTACCCATCTTTTATATGCTGATGATATAATTTTGTATTTAAAAGGTGATAAAACGAACATCCAAAACCTCAAAAATGCTCTAGATCATTATGAACATATTTCAGGTCAATCGATAAGTTAGAAAAAATCCTTTGTTTTCTTTGGGAAGAATTTTTTCCCCAATAGAAAAAACCATATCATTGATTTCTTAGGAATCAAAGAAGGCTCTTTCCCTTTTACATACCTGGGTGTGCCTATTTTTTAGGGAAGACCAAAATCCAGCTATTTTCACAGCATTGTTGATCAAATTATCAATCTACTTTCTTCATGGAAAGTCAAATCTCTTTCTATGTCCGGTTGATTTTGTCTTGTTAAGTCTACAATTGTTTCCAAGATGGTCTACTTGGTGATGGTTTACAATTGGCATGCCAGTCTTCTCAAAGAAATCAATGTTTACATTAAAATTTTTGTTTGGACTAGTAGTACGATTGAAATAAGACTTGTCACCATACCATGGGTCGCATGTTGTAAACCCCTAGATAAGGGTGGTCTTGGGATTAATAATCCTAATCTTTTTAATGAATCTCTTCAAGCTAGAATGACATGGAATTTGATTCACAACAACTCTGATTTCTTGGCCTTTCTTAAAAATCGATTTGTTTCCAAGCTTTGGAATGGAAACTTGGGTTACATCACTTCCTCTATCTGGCCATCCATTAGACATTATTTCCTTAATATCATGCACAAATCTACATGGATGGTTAGTGATAATTCTTCTATGAATTTATGGCTGGACAACTGGACTGGCGTCCCCTTAATCTCTGTGCTATCGTCCACCACTACTTCTGGGAATACCAAATCCACTATATGTGATGTTCTTAACTCTCATGACATCACACTTAAAAATCACATCAGCCATATCATTGACAATTATCCTTTTTCCAACACTGATGATTTCCTTATTTGGGAACCTGCTTTTAATGGAGTCCTTGATTCTAAAAGTTTCTACAAAAAAAATTAGTAATTATGTTTATAACTTTGTTTAGTTTAAATCTTTTAACAAAACATGGATCAAACCCTCTCACCTTACTTTCATTTGGCGTGTTGCTCATAAAAGGTTCCCCACCGATTTGTGCCTTCAATCCTTTGGGATTTCACTTTTTTCTAGATGTCATCTATGCAACCAACACTACGAGGATTCTAATCATTTGTTCTTGTCTTGTGCTACATCTACTGCTCTTTGGAATTATATTTCTGACATTTTTGGTTACATATGGTGACTTCTTTCTACTATTGGCTCTTAACTTCAACACTGTGTGATTTGGGATTTTTCTAAGCAAATCAAGAATCTTTTTCTGATTGTGGTGGCAGAGCTACTTCATGTGATCTGTTATGATAGAAATAATTTTATTCATAATAATTTCTCATTCAGTCTCAATGAAAGTAAAACGCGTATTCTCATTTCTATCAAGGATGCTGCCTCACTTCAGAAAGATCATTGTGACAACTCTGTTGGTGATTTTGAGATCCTCCATCGTCTTCGAATTGTGGGATCTTATAGGAAACCTCGATGTACCTTTGAAGTCTTCTGGAAAGCTCTTCTTCTAGGACGGATCAATGTGAATGTTGATGGAACCTCTAGAGGAAACCCAGGTCCGGAAGGTTGTGGTGCCATCTTCAGAGACTTTCTTGGAAGATTCCTTGGATGCTTCTTCGGTGGATGTTGTACGGCCTTGGCCTTGGAAGAGAAAATGTTGGGAGTCATTCATGCGGTGGACTTTGATAAGAAAAAGGGTTGGAACAAGCTGTGGATTGAATGTGATTCAACCACTATTGTCCAAGATACTTAGAAGGGTGTGGTGCACCTTTCATGGACTTTTACCTCTCGATGGTTGAAATGTCTTGCTTCACTCATGGATCTCAACTACATTTCCACACATGTGTACCATGAATCGAACATGGTTGCTGATAGTATTTCCAACAAGGGGGTCAATCAGGTTATTACCTGGTTGGATGATTTGCCTAAAGATTCTCTCCCTTTTTTCATAAAGGATTGTAAATAGATTTCGTCTTTTAGACTTTTGTAATTCCCTTTCCTTTTTTGATCAATAAATTGTGCCTTGTTCTTTGACTGAGGCACCACCTCATAAAAAAAATAGACTATCTCTTCAACTAGCTAAGAGGAACAGTTTGGTTCCTTAATATTGATCTACCATCTAAGTATCACTAGTTGAGGATGATGGAGGGTGACATCATGATGCCTTATTTTAGGTGCAGGTATGGGAACTTCGAGTTCACGGTCATGCCTTTCGGTGTCATGAATGCACCATATGTGTTCAAGGGGATAATGAACTCTATCTTCCACAAGTTTCTGGATTGGATCGTCATTGTGTTCATCGATGACATCCTGATCTACTCAAGGTTAGAGGAGGTGCACGCCTAGCATTTGAGGACTATATTTGAGTTCCTCAAACTCCACCAGCTATATTGGATGCTTTCCAAGTGCATGTTATATACGTGAGTGGTACACACCCTTGGACACATGGTATCTTAGGAGGGGAGATTGGTGGACCCATCGAAGGTCGAAGTGGTTTTTTCTTGGGTAAAACCCAAGAATGTGACAGAGGTTCATAGCTTCCTATGTCTGGAAGGATATTACTGGATGTTTTTACTAGACATCTCACAAGTTGCATCTCTGTTTATATCCTTGACCAAAATATACTAGGCCTTTGTGTGGATGAAGAAGTTTCATGTCGCATTCAGCTACATAAAGGAGAAGCTAATCAGTGTCCCAGGGATCAGATTTCCAGAGGAAGGGGAGAAGTTTGAGGTGTTCTACGACACTTATAACTTAGGTTTAGGGTGTGTACTAATGAAGAAGTTAGGAGTGATCTCTTATGGTTCTAGGTAGTTACGTCCCCACCAACTTAGCTATGCCACCCATGATCTGGAGCTTGCAGCAGTTGTATTCTCTTTGACGTTGTGGTAACATCACGTCATCAGGGAGAACTTTTTGGTCTTCAAGGAACATAATATCTTGAGGTATATCATTTACCAGAGAGACCTAAATGTGAAAAAGTGAAGTTGGATAGAGTTTCTCTAGGACTATGACATCAACATCACTTACACATCAGAAAAGGGGAATATGGTGGTTGATGCCTTAAGTAGGAAGTTACAGAAGGAGTTAGGTTGGGAATCCATAGATTCTTGGAAGGTAATGGGGGATTTGGTCACTTTTCATCTGAATTAATTTGTGGATGGTGGAAGATGATATCTTTTTTAGATGACAGTGGAGTCTTCCTTAGTTCAGCAGGTGGTAGAGTCTTTGTAAAGAGACTCAATGACCAAAGTGATATGTGATACCGTTGTCCAGGGTGGTGCTTGGAAGGGATGGTCATAGAATAATGATAATTAGATGTTGTTCCATGGGAAGTTGTTTTTCCCCGTAGAAATGTGTGAATGAGTTCTACATGAGTTCCATATCTAACCAATAGAGGTGAATCTAGGAGTTTCTGAAAAGTACTGAGGATTGAGGGAATAGTTTTGGTGGCCTTGGGAGAAGCAGGTAGTGGCGTAGTTTGTGGAAAGGTGACTAGTGTGTCAGTAGGTTAAGTTTGAGAACCTTTTTCCCAGTGGTCTATTGCATCACATAGACATTCCCGAATGGAAGTGGGATGACATGTTGATGGATTTTTTTCAAAATATTTCCTAGGACTCATGGATGATGTGATTCCATTTGGGTAGTAGTGGATCAGTTGACAAAATCGGATCACTTCTTATTGATCAAAGAGTCAAGCATATTGGATTCCTTAGCATAGAGTTTTGTGCATGAGGTGGTATGGCTTCCTAGAGTTCCAAGATTCATTTTCTTGGATCTGGATACATGTTTCACATCACAAGTCTAGAGGGGATTGCAGCATAACTTTGGCACTCAGTTATGCCTTATCACTTCCTTCCACCCTCAGACGGATGGATAGATAGAGTGGACCATCCAGATGTTGGAGGAAATGTTATGGGTCTATTTTCTAGACTTCATTGGGTCATGGGTGCAACATTTTCCCTTGGTAGAGTTTGATTATAAAAATAGATATCACTCTTCCATCAGTATCGCTCTGTTCAAAGCTCTATACGGGATTCGGTGTCGTTGACCCTTATACTGGATGGAAGTTAGGGATGCATACATACTTGGTCTGGGCAAAGTCCAATGTATGACAGAGAAGTTTTATATTGTCCATGTAGGAATAAAGGTAGCACAAGACCAGAAAAAGTTTTTTTCGATCATAGGATGAGGACTTTGGAGTTCGAGGTTTGGGACCGTGTTTTATTAAAGGGTTCCCCTCAATGTAGGAATCAATGGTTTGTAAGAGATAGCAAGATTTCTCTCATGTTTATCGAACCTTTCGAGGTGTTGGGAAGATTTGGAAAGTTGGCATATCAGCTGGTATTTCCACCTATGTTGAAGAGGATCCACAATGTCTTCCATGTCTCCCAGCTCCGTCGGTACCTATATGATGACTCCAATGTCATTTACTATGGATATTTTGATATCGAGGATGGAGAAATTTTTTTGGAGTCGCTAGTAATAATCAAGGATCATGAGGAGAAGATGATTTGTATATGTACCGTTCCATTGGTACATGTGTTATGTAGGCATGGTGGCCTCGAGGAGAGTACTTGGGAGAAAGATGCATAGATGTGTGCCCAGTACCAAGATTTGTTCAATTTTTAATTTATGTGTTTTAATTTTTTACTTCATTATATGATGTAATGATTGACCTTATTCATTATCAGATGAGTTGTTCCTTGTTCTCTGAATGTGTGTGAAAGTCCTAACTCTTGGGAAGGGAGTACCTGATCTCTAATCGAGACACATCAATGTGGATGAGATCAAACCTGTGCGGGTGAGTCAGTGCTGCCAACAGTGGATAATATCTTTATACGGATGATTGATCTACCTAGTCCATGTGTCTAGATAGTGTGACCTTTGGTGTTGGTATGGTTGTTTCGAGCAGTGGGGACTTAGTGTTTGTATTGTTTTTTAGGAGTTTGATGTCAAGGAATTGTCCTTGGATGTCGAGGTTTTTACTATAGCTTTTGGAAAACTCAAGGTGGATTATCCTTGAGAGGTATATTATGGGGTAATTTTTTTAAACCCTCTTTCTTATGGGTTGTTTTTGAATTATTCGGGATGAGAATAGTTTGAGGGGTATCTGATGTAATGACTTGGACCCCTTTGTACCATTCTATTGTAAAAAACTAGTGTTTGGGGTTTTCTAGGGGCTATATGTGACTCATTTCAAGAGTTAGCCAAAAATATAGTTTGAACTTTCATTATCAATGAGTCAGGGGAATTGGAATTGGTGAGTTAGGGGCATCAGCATCGGTGAGTCAGGGGCATTGGAATCGGTGTCAGGGAGTCAGTTCCAGGAAGTCGGCACCAGGGCGCCACGGTTGGGGTGTCGGTGCCAGGGCATCAGTTTCGGGGCATCGGTACTAGGGCATCTCTGTCAAGGCAACCATTTTATGGCGATAGTGTTAGGGAATCAGTGTCAGGGCATCAGTGAGTCATTCTCTGTTTTCCATTTCTTTCAGTTTCACCCATGTTACGTTTATTTCTTCATTAAATGATAACATATCAACTCTTATCAATTTCTAATGTCCTTTACACCATTTATAAAGGGAATAATTAAATTTCAATTATTTTCTAATGTTCCAAGACCTTGGAACCTTCCAAGACGCATCATCAAACTACAATCCTAAATATAATTATTTTTAAATTGTATCCCAGATTTTAGGATCTCGTCTTTTCTTCATCTGAGATCCTCTCTTCCTTAGACTATTATAGTTTTCCCTTTGTGTGCCCGGAGTTTTTCCCCTCCCTAGAGTTTTGCATCTGTGTATAATTCGTTGTTAGGTTTTCTTGGAGTTCTTCCTTGCTACTCATGTGAGCCCCTATTATTGGCGTAAGGAGGATTCTTGTTCAACTATTGTTCCATGTAATGATTTTTCTGCCTCTCTTTAATTTTTCATCATATGGGGTGGGTGTAATAACGGTTCATTGTGAATAACGGATGAATAATATTATTAAAATGAGTAATAAATAAGAAGTGAATATGATCAAAAGATAATATGGGTCAATAAAATAACGTGTTGGGAGTAGTTTGATGTTGATATCCTGTTTTATATGATTCTTTTATGGTTTGTTGTGTCTATATGCCTTATGAAAATCATGGTCATTGTTGGTGTTTGTTTTCACACTAGAGATGACTTATTTTTGTCGTGATGCTTGATAAATGGTTGTAACATAAAATATACTTAATCATGTGTACTTCGACAATTGAAATGGATTCCCTAGGATCAAAACTATTTTGTAATCACCCTAGTTGTTTTTAAGAGAAATTAAAGAACACTCTTTCTAAATCTGAATATTCTGGGATTAATGTCCTAGTAGCATGCTACGGTTCTGTGCGAGGGGTGTGGTATGTGTGTGTAGTGGGTTTGTGCCTTAATGGTCATTTTTTTGGGCCTTGTGTATGGGGTGGTACAGGGAGAATGTGGGTATCCCAGTTTGAGAGACTGATTGATTGTGGAATAGATGTACTTGTAAGAAGTTGGACTACCTTTTCTTGTGTTGTGGTCATGCAACAACGTTGGGTAGTGGGACTGTAATGTGTTTATGAACTTGATATGTAGTGGGACTACATTTGGGAAATGTTTGGGTAGTGTGGTAAGTGGTTTGGGTTGTGTTGTGACTTCATGTTTATAGGTGTGATGGGTGTGGGGTTGTTGTGCAGTGGGGCTGTCGGTCCTAGTTGTGAGTAGAGGATTGTATAGTATAAAGATGAAGAATGATAGATGGCAATGGTTGAATAGGTGTCTAGAAATAATGAGTGGGTGTTCTGGGGGTATTTGGGTTGGTTTTTATCTGTTTTTTTATGAATGGGTGTTAAAGTGGAAATGATTTACCTTATCCCCCCTTCCCTTATTTAATGTTGGTAGTACCAAAGAACGATGTGAGTTGTTTGCTGTGTGTTTAGTTAATCAGGCTCTTCACCCTCTAAAATGGTTGTAGATGTTATGCCCGATAGTTTCCTCAGCTAGTGTTGTAATAAACTAAAGTGAACCCCTAAATAAATAAATTGTAAGTGGTTAAATGGAAAAGGGGTTGGGTTATGCATTTTCAATGGCTGTTTGTGTGGTTGTTCGTATAGGGGTAGTAGAAATGGAGGTTAGTGTGGTCTGGTTGTTTGTTTTTTGGAACCCGTACGTTGGTTTGAGTGTTTTTTACTTATATGTATGAATTTTAGTTCATTGTGATTTCTATACGCACCCCAGTATTGTGGAGCACCATGTTCTAAACACCCCCATTTATGGGGGAGGGTGTATTTTCCAACATCCATGTGGGATGATGGATGGTTGGTTACTGGATTTCATCCTCACACCCCTTCAAGGTTCTTACAGCTCAAGCATATCCAGGCAGGTTGTAATGGTTTTTGGCTTACAATAGTCCCAGATCCTTCAGGATGGTTTGTTGTGAACGATGGTCTCAGGTGATTGTGGTCCAAGATTGTTTTCCCAAGTGTCTTCTGGATGAGGCTCTGGTGTCTTTGGGTGAGAGATGTGGTTTTTTTGGACTAGGTTTGTGCATGAGAGATGTGTGGTGTAGTTGTTTTCCAATTTTCTATGTGTAGGGTTTTTGGGTGGTTTGAGTTCCAAGTGTGTGTGGGCGGGTTTTGGTAGTGGAACATTATTTTGGAATATTGGTAGCATTAAGACATTATCCATTATGAATAAGCATATAACCAGTGGAAAAGTGGTGTGGGGGTACCCAAATGATGACGTGCTTATACTAATACATTACATGACATATGTTATTTGGTGAGTGTGCCTTGGTGAGGCTAGGCTGGTTAGTTTTCCTTGATAGGTTCTTTTAGGTTCTTCTATTCTCTCACATGGTCATTAGTGTGTTCCCCCACTTGTTCATAGGTGGATTTAGTTTTCCTACTAGGTATACTTGTATACTCACCCTATATTTGTAAAACTATTTTCAGGTTTCGGGGAAGACTTTGAGGACCATTCTAGACTTTACTAGCTCAGACGTTGAGATATTTGTTGTATTGTTGCTCAATCGCATTCTTTGGTACTTGTTTTAGAACTTTTGTTGTACTTTTGTCACATTTTACATTTAAACCATGCATGGGTTGAATTTTGGTTTCCTTTATATAAATAGATGGTATTTTTGGAGTGTTTACTATCTTTTATCCAGATCCAATTTTCGTTAAAAAGGGTAATTCCTTCCATTTTTTGTGAGTTTCTTATACCATTGGTGCTATTATCCACTTCTAGGGCCACAATATGTGGGTCTCACGGTGGTCATTATCTCTCCTTCATCTTGAATAAGGAAGTGCATGAAACTTTAATTCTCCTTCCCTCATCTTGAAGAAGTTGGGTCATGAAAAATTTTACAAAAGTAGATATAGTTATCTACTATCAAAAATAAAATAGTTCATCACTATAATACATTCTATAGAAACCTATAATTTGTTATTCTTCCCATATTCAGCCCTTAAAACATAAATAACCCAACCCAAAATCCCAACCAACTACTCTATAGCATTAATAAGACAAAAACATTTAATGCACTAACTATCACATAAGTAATTCATCCAAATTAATTTTGTTCCCAATATTTAAGAACCCATATATTCTCTATGGAAATCTAAATTATAAGTAAAACCATAGAGTTGTTCTAAATATTTTAATTGAATGTAAAAAGTGTGTAAACATTAATGATGATCTTTGAAGTTCATTAGATTATCATACTTCAATATTAATTTAATTCCATGATATTTTTATATTCTTCAATAATAAAAATATTTTAATAGTAATATAATATAGAGACCCATAATTTTTAATCAAATGGTTTCTAAAAATTAATTGAGTGTATTTTTTTATTTTTTACTTCAAGAGAAAATTGAAATTTTCAAAATGATTGGAAGATGATTTTGAGTGTTTCATTGAGTTTTTAATAAGGGGTTTACCCTTGAATATATGTTTGGTAAGAATCGATGCTTGAAAAAAAATTATAGGGAATGATATTTATTTAAATATTAGGATTATTTTTATTGATAATTTTCATTATTTAGACTTTACAAAAATATATAAAATAATTTTAGAATAAGATACCTATTATTAATTGGTGACATGTAACTTAATCATGTATAAATTTACATTCATTATATTGTTTTTCATATTTATAATTTAGAAGTGTTTTACGCTTTTAATGAAAACATTATGATTTTAGGAAAATAAATTTATAGTGATATTATATTATATATTTAAGTGTTTAGGATATAATTATTATCTTATTATATTTTGGTTATAGAAATCATTAATAAATTCATTATGCAGTAACTAGGTGTCATGTATGAAGAATTACATATATATGATCAAATAGTAAAATAATGTTATTTTTATGTTGTTGATGTAGGTTAGTATAAATTTTCATTGTTTAAAATATGTTATTTTTATATTATTATTGTTATTTGAGGGTGTATGGTTAAATATGGTTAATATAATAAATATGATCTAAATGATTTTAATTGCAATTTTTTTCGTAAGCATTAATTTTTATGTTAATGCATAATTATGAATTAATTTAGTCAGGTCATCAAATATTTTATTCAATAATAATATTTTTTAAAAATTAGTTATTATAAAAAAATTAGGAAGGTAGAATTGGGTATTTGATTATGATTATAATTCATCTAATCATATTAAATTTAAGTGAAAAAATTTGAAAAATGAAAATATATTAGAACATAAAACATGATTTTTCTATGATTTAATAGTATAATTATTATAGATTAATTTATTTAATGAAAATTTGATTTTGGATATAATTTATTTGGAATATATAGAATATTGGGGGTTGTAAAAATAGTATTGGGAATTTTAAAATTGACTTAATATGGATATTTTCTTCAAGGTATGAAATATAAGATTCCATGAGTGGTCATACAATGTTTCTTCATATCCACGACACATATTTTTAGAAGGAACATACTATCCTATAGCATACATAAAGATTATATAGAGTAGGATAAAGATATTCCCAACAAAAACTATTAAGTAGAAAAATTAGATGGGGTGTTTTTCATGTAGATGGTTATTATTAAAATTTTATAAATTAAAAGTGTGAGGTAGTGTTAAACCAAGAGGAGGGTAGTGTTACTGAATAGATAAAATAATTTAAGAAATGAATAAATATATATTCTCAAATTTATTAATATGTATAATGATGATTTAGGTTTTTATGATGGGTAATTTTGGTTATGAATGTATATTTGGTAAATAGAACTGATTTATAGTATTTGAGAAATAAAAGTGGGAATAATAGTCATAATACTGGTTAACTCTTAAAGATACTCTAATTTAAATTATTGAATATAATATTGAAAAATTAAATTAAGATGATAATTGTGATATAAAAATGGATATGGATGTACGAATTTATATTCATAATGGTATTTTTTAAACGGTATTTTGAATAATTTTTCTAGGTATGCAATAATGCATAGGGATTATAGATGGTGAAAATAATTCTATATAATCAGGAATTTATTTTAAATGAGATAATGATATAAATTATTATTAATCACAATGGTATTTTTATTATTATTAATGTTAAGAATTTATTTCATTATTTCTCATATTATTGAAAAATTATGGTGTCCAGTGAGGTGATTTGGTGGGGAATAATAAATATTGTCATTTATGATATGGACTATGTGTCTATACAATATATGTTAATCCTTTTTAAGTAGTGATGTTGGATGATTATTTTCCTCATAATCACCTACCAATAAATATGTCTCAGTGTAGCATAATATCTAATAAGGTAGAGGAAATGTTGATATCCATATAGTTTAATCAAATTTCCCCTAACCCATGATTGGATTCATGCTCTATCTATAAAATGGTTGGTGTATGAAATTATAGTAAGATATTTAGTGAGAGTTAGTGTGGTGGGTTATTTTCTTCTATTTATGAATATATTTTAGGTTTTATGTGTCTTATGTTAAAAATGTTTATATATATTTATGTTGAAGTGGATTTTCAAAATATATGTGTAGGATTGTTAAAGATTGGTTGGTTATTATTTGTTACCCACTTTATGTTAAATATGTATTTGTATTCATTATTTATATTGACACATAATTTTATAGGTGAGGAACCTACCGAGTATGCATATAATGACCCTTACATTTTACATATATCCATTATCTCAGTATAAAAAATTAGAGTATATGTATAGAGAGGCTATAGTAGTCATGTGAAGTCTTACTCTTATTTAATTAATCTTTTATTCAAATTATATTTATGTTATTTTTAAGGTTTTATTATACAATATTAAATTTTTATTGATTTCTTGTATATCATTTATGAATTTTTAATAATTATAAAATTGAAATTATTTATACTTATCAGTTTATATTAAATTTTAATTTTATAAAGTTTTAGAGATAAAAATAGGGTAATGTATTCTATATTGTATTATATACATTTAATAATAGCATTCATCCCTAAGACCACTTAAGTTGAACATGAGGTGTCAAACCTAATCTCATCACTAACTTTGGGGGACTCTCATCTGGGTCCATCCATGAAATAATAGTTTTCTATTCAGATTTATAGTGGTGTTTGGAGTAGTCTTAGGTAAGGATTATAATATTATTTTAGGGGAATAGTATTTAATATTTTTAGTTTGTAAAGTAGTCTAATTAATCTAATTATAAATTTAATGGGAATATATAAACCTTTTTAATAACCCTAATCATTTCCCATAAATTGTAGATATAAGTTTCTTAACTAAATGGAATGGAAATAGGTATAGATTTATGAATCAGGTAGTATTCAGTTCATGATGTTTAAATGTGTCATGCATAAGTTTTTAGTATTCTACGATTGATCATGAAATGGATTATTTTACTTATATATCTTTATCCATATCCAAGTAATAATAGAATTCATAATATATTACAGATACCATTAGTGTAGGTCATTAACATATTGATTCGAATGTGTTATGGTAAGAACAAATTGTATAATAAGGATCTAAGTAATTAAATATAGTGTTGGTTGAGGCTTGGATTATAATATTATAATTATTCAAGTGTCGTATGTTTTTAATGTTTAAATAAACAATTTCGGTTTTAAAAATAGAGTAGTGGCTCAATGATGTGAAGCTTTATTTTATTCTTTTTCAGATTCATTATTTTTATCATATGTCCCAAAAAATAGAACAATATGGGATATATCTATTCTTGGTGGTGAATTTAAGTGGGTGGTAAAAAAATAAATATAGAAAACTAATTTTTTTTATAGTTGATGATGGATTTTTTATTTATGACCCTCATTGTAGAACCTTAAAAATATATACTATTTAACTAAAAAATATTATTTTATTTGTGATATATATTTTATTTCATTAGACTTATATTATATTCACATATTAATTTTTATATGATGAGTCAAGGTAATAAAAATTATAATACACTTTGATATTACAGATTCAATGTTATTTAATTTACCATAGATTGATATATTTTTTGAACTAATAGATATAAAATATGTTCTTGAAAACATTTTGGATTAGATAAATTTTTATGAGAGATAACTAAGATAGGTGGAATATAATTTTGTTATAAATTTTATGGTTTTGAGAATCACCCATATTAAGTTTCATTGAAAATTTAATATTATTGATGCAATAACCCAAGAATTTATGATATGTTTCCCTTCAAATAAATTTAATTTATTCAATAGCTTATGCTTCATGCATCATTATGTCTAAATTAATAATAATACAGTATACCAAAATAACATATCCCTTAAAATGGTATATTGAGTATTAATAAACACATTCTAGAAAAATATGTTTAATGGTTTTATATAAATCCAATATATTCATAATTAAGTACTCAATTTTTAGTAAAGTCGTTATATTCCTTGAAACTATATTTTTCATTATGAAATGAGTTTTATCAGTTTTTTTAAAACTAATTTAATTAATTTCATTCGAATTTATAAATTATATTTTTTAATATTAAATTAATTTTTTAAATCATCAGTTCAAAATTATCTTACAGTAATTTTTTGAGAAATTTTAGAAATGTTATTTTTGATGAATTGTTAAAATAATAATTTTTTTCAAAAACTATGTTTTCATTAAACAAGTTTATAAAGTTTTATTTTATTTTTAAATATATTTAAAACTATGTCTTGTTTATTTATATTATTAAAAATATTATATAGGCCATTGGAATTTACATTATTTTTTATTTTGGTTTAAAACATCCTATAGATAGGAAAACATTTTTCCTAGAAAATATTTTTTTTACGTACTATGGTTTCATTTTAAATTTAAATTCTAAAAAATATATTATTTTAATTTTATAGAGTGGATTAAATATTTTAAATTATCATAATTAAAATTTTTTAATAAGTTCAACTTAATTTTGGGTTTTAATGAATTGTAAAAACAGTAAAAAATTTCCACTACGGTTACTATGAAAAAAGGTTTATTAGGGGAAAACATAGAGAAAATGGTATCTATTACTATAAAACATGTCTAAATACTATTTTCAGGAAATATTTTTTCCAAAAACTATCCCAAATATGATCCTCTTTCCATTTGTATGATTTTTTTCTTGATTTTTACATTTTATATACTAATGCTTTATGAAATTCCATGTGTTCCCCCTCCCCAACTTATAAAATGAAACTCCTAAATTATATTATTCGCATAAAATTGAGTCATATATATTGATAAAAACCTACCAAATTCTCTTATAATATTACCTTTTAAAAAATTATAGGTTCTTTTATTCTTCAAATATCATTCCAATGATTCCTAATAAAAGTTCAAAATGAGACCAACAGAAAGAGAGGTAACCATCCTACGTGGCATCCTTCAAATTATTTCTTTTTTAACCTCCTATAAATCTAAATTATTCATCATAAAATAATAAATTAATTATCATCTATAAATATATATATTATTTTTATTGTGTAATAACCATTATTTACCCTATTTTCTATCAAATGGGATGTAAAATTATCATTCATGTGTATGTGTCGACTACCACCTCCACGTAGCGATGTAATTCATTTTATATCATCATTATTGAAGGATTGGAATTAAAATGGGGTTAATGATTAAATTTGAAATACATGGCTTAATTAATCTTTTTTAATTATAATATCATGTATCCCTTCTTAACATATAATCTATTGGAAAACAAAAATGTCAATAGTGTGTACCTGTGGATTACAACCACCATGATGCAATGTGATTCGATTTTCATTTCTTCTTCACATAGATTTTAATAAGTATATATTAATTAATATATAATATATATTTTATATAATAATGACCATTTAATAGATAATTATCATTTTCCTTTATTTTTTCCTTCCATAAAAAGATGAAAACAGTGTTCATGCATATATAGAGCATATCATCTCCAATAGTTGTTCAATTCATCTTTCTACATATATATTTTATTGATGACAATAGATATATATATATATATAAATATATATATAATGAATATATATTATATTTATATCAGGATTAATATTCTGGATATTATTTTACAATGATCAAAGTAGAATTACTTGAACTTCCAAACGAAAATTTTCATAAAAAATGACAAAGATAACACCCAAAAATGATGATTCTAATAAGAAATTATTAATAAATTAGTGTTGAAATGTTATAATTATATCATATATGATAATATAATTATTTAAATGATTCAAGGATATATTTATGATAAATATAAATTTATTATATATGATATAAGAGTACATATGAATAAATTACAATTTGATGTAAGGGGTTATGTTACAATCTCATTGTTTAAAATAATTATTCATGATTTCTTTTACAATGATGAAATTTTATGAGCTAAATCTCAATTATTAATTGAATATTCTTCCACTATTGTTTTTTAAATATATAATTGTTTTTTATTTTATTTTACTCTCATTAAGAACTCAAGACACATAAAAAATTTGTTATGAAAAAAGAACATTATTTTTCTCTACAGTCAAAAAACATTTTTCATCCATATTAATGATTTCAAGAAAATATATATAATGTATTTTTATATTCACCCATGATTGTTTAAAGTCATTTTTACCCATGATTTAATTTTTCAAGAACTTTTTCAAATGAACCTTCTATTCATTTTCCAGATGATGTTATTTTTACTTTTTTCCTAGAAATATGAAGGTAATAATTATTTTAATATACAAGGAATTTACAGAATTTCTAACCGCCTTTACCAATCAATCCATTTAATATTAAATTACTTGTTTTAAAATATATTTATAAATACATATTTTCCCTTGATATTTGATTTTTTATTTAAATTAATTATTTCAAATAAAAAATTATTTTATTAATGATATTTTTCTATGATCTTTTAAATTTATTTTTCATCTATAATAACATCCAAAGATATTAATTATTTTTTAGAGATGATATTATACAAGTATAAAATTACCTTAATTTAATTATATGGATTTTGATGAGGATTATTTAATGATGATTCTATTTGAATTTTTCTTTTCTCACAGGTTAGTTATGTTGTGATGAAAACTTTATAAAAACTTATTTTTTCCTTGGTTATGAAACAATAAAATATTTAAGGCAATAATTTCATTATAATGGTTATTCTATGATGAATATTCTATGATATTCCACCTCATATATATTAATTTTATTATGTGGGAACTTGGACATGAATTATAGATCCCTCTAATAGATTGGGTAAAGATAGATATCTCCTGAGATAGTATAGAGTGAAATGGGGAGTGAACCATGTTCAGTAAGAGAGTTTCTCAATAATGATAGTCTGGAGATTGAAATATATATATTTATATGTTGAATGGGGAGTGAACAAGAACCACTATGATAGTCATGGAAATGTGAATTGACGATAGAAATTATTTTCTATGATTATGTGTATTCCATAAACATATGTCTTATGCCTATGTCATTATCTCATGAATCGTGTTCTTTGATTCCTTTATCATTCATTTCTAATGAACTTCCAAACATTATTCTAGGTTTAAATATTAGGATCTATGATTTTCTAGTTATGGATTTTTAATTTTAAACTCATGATATCATACCCTTATGCACATGTTATGTTTAAGTTATCATTATTATAACACTTAATTACTATTACTAAAATTATGATATCCCCCTTTATTATATTTCCTTTCCATAAATTATGGATAATGGTCATATTCATGATATGTATAAGAAGGGTGTGAGTTTTTAAGAACTTAGTTGTAGATAATGTGTAAATTTTATGAACTAGTTATTTACGTATTAATTTTCTATTGAATCTAAACCTATAAGATTCGGGTGGGGATAATGATGTTGTGTATTTAATATTTATCACAAATACAAATAAGGCTTCTAATAGAGCTAAAAATTGACTTTAATAGTGCTAAAAAGGTCTATTAATCATGGCGAAGATAAAGGGGGGTCCCCTTTATGAGCGCTAAACATAGCGCTGATAATGGTCGGCCTTTATCAATTCTTGCTTAGTGCTGATAAAGGTCCCCCTTTATCAGCACTTTTTAAGTGATGATAAAAGTAGAATTTATCAGCGCTAAAAATAGTGCTCATAAATGAATAATATATCCGCGCTAAAAATAGCGTTGATAATTACTACCTTTATCAGCTCTATTTTGAGCGTTGATATATTATCCATTTATTAGCGCTTAATTAGAGCTGATAAAGTCAAAAATGCCTGTGCAAACTCAGATCCTGCACAACACCTGCACACACAATACAAACAACACCTACCACAGAGCACAGAACAAAAATTCTATATACATTTACTTGAAATCATGAATATAAAACAACACACTGCTATATACATTTCAAACAATCTTTAATTTGGTTACAATTATAATTATCCAACAAATTGTTAAAAAAATTGATGTTTCATCCTCTTTGCATCCACGATCCTCTCTAAAGAATTGTCGTCCATGGTATTAGTTGCCGAACAAAGAATTCGAACTCAGGAAAATGATTTCACCTATATAAGAAAACAAATATTATGTTAGTAATACAGTAATGAAATAAATTAAACATTAATATTAAAGAATAAATTAATACAATGTCAATTGTTACCTGCTAAAAAATTTACATGTTCATATTTCCTTGGATTGAATTAATATTTTTGAAGAGGCTCAATATGATTCATTGACTTATAAATATTGTTTTGTATTTCTCAGTTTTAGAGAGGGCCTGATGAGAACCTACACAATTAGATTGTCCATGATCATACCGGTTCACTTTTCTTTTGATCTCCTCATTCTTTAGTGTGATTAGCCAACCCCCCCCCCCTCCATCCCCTCCCCTTGGACAACTCCCCCCCCTACAGCTAGACAGCCCCCCCACCCTCCCATCCACCATCCCTCATCCTGGACAACCCCCAATGTAGCCCCCTCCCTACCCCTAGACACCCCCTTCCAACACTCCACCTATAGACCCCCTCCCTCCTCCTGAAAACCCCCCTCCCTCCCCTTTCATCCCCCCTCCCTTCCCCTAGACAGCCCCCCCTTCCAACCTCTTGGACAGCCCCCCACCCTCTTCTCGACACCCCTCCCCTCCTGGAAACCCACTCCCTCCCCTCCCCCTGACAGCCACCTCTCTACCCCTGAACACACCCCTATATCTCCCCTCCCTCCCACCACTCCACCTGCAACCCCCCTCCCTCCCCTTGGAAAACCCCCATCCCTCCCCTTGTAGCCCCCTCCCTTTCCCTGGACAGCCCCTACCCACCTCCTAGATAGCCCCCTCCTCTCCTGGATTGCCCCACCTCCCCTCCCGGACACCCCCTCATTCCTAGAAAACCACCCTCCCTCCCTTCCCTAAGAAAACCCCCCTAGACATCCCCCTCTCTACCCCTAGATAGCCCTCCCCCTCCCCTTGCAGCCCCCTCCCTCTCACCACTCCACCTGAAACCTCCCCCCTCCTCCTGGACAACCCCCTCCCTCCCCTTGCAGCCCCCTCCCTTTCCCTGGACAATCCCATTCCCACCCCCTAGACAGCCCCCTCCCCTCTTGGACACCCCCCCTCCATTCCCAGACACCCCCTCTTTCCTGGACAACCCCCTCCCTCCCCTCCCCAAGACAAACCCCCTGGACAGAACAAAAACATATTGTTCTCCAAATCTATAGTGAACTTGAACCAGCAAAAACAAAATGATATCTTTGGACTATGAAAGAAAATAAACTTCAAATCTATCCATGAAAATATTATTAATAATAATAATATATTTTATTGGGTATGAAAAAATGATCATATTATCATATAAAACGTTTCTATTACAAAAAGAGGAAGAAACCCTTGAAAATTTCAGAATTAATCCATTGTATCCAAAATGGAAGCTCTTATGTTACACCAGAAGTAGTGGGATCAAGAGTAGCGCAGGTGGGAACATGAGTTGAAGGAGAAAGCTGAATACTAAAAACACACCACTAACATGCTACGTAGTAGGGAGAAAGAGACACAACAATAGAGGGAGAGATTTACATTGGCAATGAGAATGACTGAGATGTAGGTAAAGGAAGATGATCGGTTGATGCTGGCTATGGAGAAGACTGAAATGTTTTGACGGAGGCAGAAATAGGGAGAAGAATAGGAGAGATGCGATCGGGATGCCAGTTGCATCTTTGGCGGAAAATGAGACTGAAACAGAGAAATACGATCCTTCTACACTTTTTTTTCCACGGGACCACATGCGGCAGTCAGAAAGTATGGTGAAACTGGAAAAGCACGGATCTGGACTCAAAGAAATTGCAGCAGACAATGCTAAGTCAACAGTGATCATGGAGGATATAGCACATAGGTGAGAACAACATGGATAACATGATCACAGTCACATAAAATAAGAACCACGTGGCCCAATCAACTGAAACAAATTTTTTCGATGGAAGGGAACTGAGGAGATAGGAAACATGAGTGGAAACATGCAAGAATATAGCCATAAAAGATGTTTGCACTGCCATTTAGACCGCGGATGATTATTAATTAGTGTTGTTTAATCAGTGGTATCGTCTAACATTCTTTTTCGTAGAAAAAACCCCATTGATGGAACCACACCATTACTCTTGAGACAATGAACTGTAACAGCTTCTTATTTTAAGCACTGAGGTGAAACTTTTGGGAAAAACCCTGGCACATAATGTATGGATTCTATATCCTACATTTGAGTGAATTTCAGTCTTATCTTTTGGGATTTTAGTCATTTCTTTGATGGAATAAATGAAGATATTAATGTATGTTTAAAGGTTACATGGTGATCTTGTTAATGGCTAAAAATAGCCTTTTATCATGTTTTTTGATCTACCTCGATGCTCTGGTTAACATCAATGCCCCCTCCCTACCCATGGACAGCACCCCCCTCCCTCCCCTTTCAGCCCGCTCCCTTTCCCTGGACATCCCCCATCCCACCTCTTGGACACCCCCCCCCCCCTCCTCTCCTGGACAGCCCCCCTCCCCTCCTGGACAACCCCCTCCCTCCCCTCCCCGAGACAACCCCCCTAGATAGCTCCCTCTCTACCCCTAGACAGCCCCCTCCCCTTGCATCCCCCTCCCTCCCACCACTCCACCTACATCCTCAGTCCCTCCTATTAGACACCCCCCCCCCCCCCTCCACTCTTGGACACCCCCTCCTTCCTAGACACCCCCTCCCTCCTAGTTCTTTAGTGTATACCCATTAATAACCTTCTTTATCCAACTATATTTTCATCATCTATTTGATAATGGAATAAATATTATTCATACAACATCATTCAATAATATGAATTATAAAATCATATATATTTTGAAGAGATACAGTTCAACAAATCAAGGAGAAACAGCAAGCAAAAAATATATTGGAGGAATAGGAACGGAATTTCACATAAATATAATGTGAGAAAGGTAAATGATGCATATGTTGGGTCCTTATGACATTAAATAAGATATATTGGGACTCAAATTGAACTGGAATATAATTTTTGGCCCTTTTATGGGCTTGAAATTGGTTTGGTTGTTTGGAACTTTTGATGTCTCACTATAGACCCACTTTAGGCTACTCTATAAGTGATCTACCCATTGTATATTATCAGTACTGAATGGAATTTAATGGTTCTTTGTCGGGACACACCCTCCCTTCTGGACACACCCACTCCCTCCCCTCCTGGACACCCAACTCATGGACACCCCCCTAGACACCCCCCTCCATTTTGGACACCCCCCACTTTTGGACACCCCATAGACAGCCCCCCTCCCCACCTGGACACCCCCACACACCCTCACACCTATACACCCCTCCCTCTTGGACACACCCCCTCCTGGACACCCGCCCCCACTTCTAGACACCCCCTCCCTCTTGGACATCCCCCACCCACATCTAAGGGAAACTAAAATTAAAAAATTGAAAATCCAAGATATTGGTTCCCATCAAGCTTTTAAGATTCTCTTGAGTGGACTGAATGACTATGCATTGGTCAACTTTCACACTATCGACCAGTGTAGTCCAATGATTTATGCTTTACTAGAAAGAAAAATCATTTCTAAAACCATTATTCATAACCTAAGTATATAAAACATAATAAAAGGTGATCATATCTTCTCAATAAGTTTAAATAAGGGAGATATCAATGATCATATATGGATAACATTAGTAGGAATTCACCTTTATCCTATTTCTGTACAATCTTCTATCAGGTATGTTGACCATTCATTTCAAAACACATCTATATCACCTTGTGAATATGAGTTTTTGCAACAGTCATGATAGTACTGAAAAAATATAAATACACAAAGGATTAATATATATTTTAAATGAACTCGTAATTATTTTCGAAAATACATCATCAGGGATGCTTGTTTGTTGGTGAAATATGATCTCTTTCATAAATTTACAAACATAATAACCACATTATTTTCCGTTTGTTTGTTTTGGACACTGTAGAAACATTGACAAAAATAAGTAATTTGTTTTGATATGTTTTTGGATAGTGCAATGTTATCTTATATACCAGGATACATTTCTAGTTGTAGATCTCGTAGGAGTTCTTATCCTTAGGCCTTGGATTAATTCCATGTATTAGACGATATTGATGCATCGCCCTATCATAACATAATCCTCATTAAAATATAACAGAAATTATATAACTAGATGTTTTGTTTTAAAATGTTGTATCTAGTGTATTATATGTTAAAAAATTCCATCATGCGTGGTTGGTTTGTTGGATATCCATGCATTGAATCTAGAAAATAAATCTATGGAGTATCCAAATTGACTGCAATCAGCATCCAATGCTGCCTGAAAATAAATAAATGAATAAGTAAATAAATAAATGAAAATATAGTTGATATGATTAAATTGTAGAGTTTTACCCTTGCATCATTGGTATTAAAAAGTGTCTGTCATCCGTTATTTTGTTTTCAAATGATTTTAGTAGGGATGACATTATTGCAGCCTCTTAATCAGAATCTATTTCATCTTTCAAAGAGGTGGTGTGAGGACTAACGAGTCTGAATTTTTGTTCATGGGGAAATACCTTCAAATTTTTTTCATATATACATCTACAAAAAATATAAAATGTATTTAGTCATAATTATCAGAGTATATCAGGTTTTGTAAAATCAAATGATGAAAACATACCTCATTTATACATTTATAACTGAGGTGCCTAGCCATTCATAATTTAGGATTTCATTTACATTTTCATCACTAATGAAATCTAATGCTTCCTCTCCATATATATTTTTTTTCAAAATAAAATGTGTGAGCATTACTGTCTATCAACTTACTATCCACATGAGCCTCCAATGATATTAACTATGGATATAGAACGGATGGGGTGAAGGCTCTCTCAGTAGACCGTTTCAATCGGTTGGTTGATCCTTGAGATAGTTTTGAGCGGATATTTTGTTTCACCCCCTTTTATTTGTCATTCCGTAAAAACATTCATGGTTTCAAACCTTTTTTCATTAAATGTTAAAGGTCCATCTTGAAAAATAAATTGGAAATGGATACCTCCTTGTCGACATGTTTTTTTTACAAGAATTTTCGTCCATGCGATGAATGTTTTAACAGCTTGTTCAACCGTATGAATGTGGTCATCATCATTTGGAATAGGTAGCTTGTCACTCGTCTCATTTTCTATGTTAATTGACACTCTGAAATGATCTGTTGGAAGTTTTATGTTGTGTAGGATGTCGTTCTGTGTATTGAACACCATATCCCTCGCTACATGGTGATAGGTGGGAGTTGATAGATATAAAACAAACTCATTTTTACCCTGTATAATATTATTACAGGAAATGTATCAGTTTCTATGTGAATAACATTTCATAGAAACATTTATTAAAACAATGATTACCTCATCTAAGTCATGTTTTTTAGGGGAATGGCTTGCCTTAAAGCTGGTGGGGGGTGGGGTGGGATCGTCACACACGGGTTTTTGTTGAGTTGTTTCTTCTCTCAGCCTCTCCCCCATCAAACTTGATATCATCTATCTCTGGTATTGTAATTATTCTTGAAAAATATCTTGTTTTTCTTGCCGCTTTTCCATTTTTTTCATTTTGATCCTCCGCTTGTTTTTGTTTTTGAAAAAATATTTTCCGGGTGTCACCCCAAAAACCGCACCTCTGATGCAGCCATACTGTTTGGGCTGCTTCAAGGCTGCTGAAAGTATGTCTACATTTGGTGCGGGGGTTTTTGATTCCTGTGACTATGTCAGATAGAAAATATAGAAAAATAAGTAGTCATTGTAATGTAATAGTGATTTAAAGGAAATAAAATTTATATTATCTCATACTTACACATGTTTCCCACACTTTTTGTGTGTTTTCATCTATCAGTATCCCCTCTTTATTTACACAAGCCTCCATCCATATCACATGGAGTGGGATGGATATGGATTTTGATTTTGATTCATCAATCTAAATATAAATTGAGAAACATGGATATGGTATTTTTTATGTCACATACAAGTAGTACGGTATATTTAAAAGATGTACCATTTTTTTCTCAAGTGAAGCGTACCCCATCCTTGCTTTATGGTAAGGGTATGCTGGTTCTGTTGTGTGTTTTTTATTTTCAGCACTCAATTGTTGTTTCATAAATAAAAAAATTTCAATCAAAGCAATGAATACAAGAGACGTCAAACAATGTATTACCCCACATAATGTACCTGAAAAGTCTACTCCCCATGATGGTTGCTAAACATATCCCACGCTTTTCAGTATATCAAGTGTGCATAAACATGAAGTGGGTGCATCTTGATTTTACCTTTAGCATATTTAAGATTATATTTTGTTAAAATTGTGTTGAAACCTCTATGAATCCTTCCTGAAATTCATAATACATATTCCTTGTGTGAGGAATCTACTATAAATGCACTCTGCAATGGATGATGAAGAGTAAGTCAATGTTTTGGTATTTTATTTTATTTTAATAAACTAAAAATATGATATGATAATGTTACCATAATCTCTTCCCACATTAGTGTCTTAAGACTAGTGACGATATGGTTCCATGAATGTACATCAATTGGCACGTGTTTCCGAGTGACGAGTCCAATGTAGCTACTAAAGATGGCTCTGTTGGGTTTAACATGATGGACTCGCTTATTCCATCCCACCTCAAATTTGATGACTTTTTCTTTTTCCTTAAGGATTTTGGCTAACATTGTCAAACTATGGCGCACTTGTTTTTTTTTCAGTTTTAGGATTTCATTTCGTAGAATTTCCTCAAATGTATCATAAATATGTTCCTCCAGAGCGCTAGCATCGGCATTGGGACCAGAAACAATAGGTTGAGAAACATGTTGTACCTCAGCACTAGGACCAGCAGCAACAGGTTGAGAAACTTGATGTACCTCAGCACTGGGACCTGCACCAACATGTTGAGAAACCTGTTATTGCCTTGCACTAGGACCACTAGCAGCTGGTTGAGAAACCTATTGTTGCGCTGCACTGGGACCACCAGCAGCTGGCTGAGAAAACTGTTGTTGCACTACAATGGGTCCACCAGCAGTGGGTTGACAGACCTTTTGTGCCCCAGGATTGGGTGCATCAGCAGGTGCAGAAATCATTATCTTCAGAAGTGGTTTAACATTTAATTTAGATTACATAAAAGCAGTAATTAACAGATAATAACATAATTTAACACAATTTATATTATAATAAACAAATAACCCAATTATTTTACTCTATATTTTTTAAAGGCTGAAGATATTTGAATCCTCTATCAACTATGTAAATACCTTAATTGTGTTCTCCTTTGACATACAAAACGTTGTCTACATTGGGACCACTGCAAAATGATTGTGAAGTCCCTATAAAAGTTCCATCCTTTGTTGAACTTTCATTTGACCCTACAGTTGTTTTGGTTGATAACAGAACAATTGACCTATTTCGGTTTGCGGGGTTTGGAACATAAAATATTTGTACTACCTTTGATGTCATTAAAAATGGTTCGTCTTTCTCCCATTCCTTACTGAAATCATCTTTCACGAATCCTAATTCATCTATTTTAACATCACTCCTATTATCAACCCACATTCATTGAGAAATCGGAAATTTTAATTTCATATAATCCAACTACCATATTCATTTTATGATGCCAAAGTATGACATATTCACATAAATTGGATTTTTGTACTTAGCACCGGAAACATGCATCGCATCAGCCACAATTTTAACCCCCACTATTCTGCATGGTACTGTCTTCATCATGTTCATTAGTATAGAATGTATAACCATTAACTACATAAGAATTGTAAGATAATACATACACACTTCCTCCTCCCGCTAGCCATCGAAGTAGTTCTGAAATTGAGTCTGGATTTTTATCTAAAAGTTTAAAAATATGGTCACAATATTATCCTATAAACTATAGATTATGTGTATCTGATATCCTTATTTCAGCTCTAGAAGGATTCAAACACCTAAAAATTTCTTTGTGGGTTTGAACATATGGGTCAACCTTGAAACTTTTATGAAAAACATAAAGTTGAGCCTGGTCCTAATCTGTAATATTGATTGTGACAAACTCTCTTCTAGAATTTCTTTAACCCTCAAGCCGCTCAGTGTGACAAGATTTCGGTAGGCCAACGTTTTCCACTCCAGATAGTTATTCGGTACAAAATTCAATGTCTTCCTCAACATTATATTTCTCCGCAATACAACCCTCTAGCTACCTTCAATTTTTCAAATAACCTTTCAAAATATTCACATACTGTTCAATGGGGTACATACATCTATAATGTATAGGACCACATAGTTGAATCTCTCTCACCAAATGAACCATCAAATGATCCATCATATCAAAAAATGTCGGTGGGGAGAACATTTCCAATTCACAAAATATGATGGTAATTTCTATTTCCATAGTTGGAAATTTCTCTAGGTCTATAACTTTGTTGCATATAGCATTGAAGAAGAAACAGAGCTTCGTCAATGTATGGCAGACATTCTTGGGAAAAATGCAACATAAAGCTATAGGAATTAAATCTTGTATGAAAACATGGCTTTCATGTGATTTCAGACCCTTTTATTTAAAATCGCTCATTGACACGATTTTCTTGATATTTGATGAATAACCCTCTGGAACCTTTACGTCATTCACGATGTTGCAAAACTAATATCTCTCCTGCCTAGAAAGAGTGTAAGCAGCAGGAGGAATAAATGTTCATTTTTCACCCATCACAGGTGCCAACTCTTGTCCTATTCCCATATTAACCATGTCCAATCTATCCTTAATTGCATCCTTTATTTTTCTGGGTGCATTTAGAAACGTGCCAATGACACTATCACCTACATTTCTTTTAGCATGTATAACATCAAGAAAAATTCTGACATACAGATAATTCCATTATAGTAATTCAAAAAAACTGATCTCTTTTTTCAACCAGTTTTCATATGGTTTTTCAAAAACGGTTTTCCAAAAGTAGTCTCCAAATATTTTACTTTCTAAAACAATTGATCACCCATTAGTGGAGACGGTGTTTTACGTTCTTCTGAACTTCCCTTGAATGATGTCATCTAAGATCGGTACTTATACCATCGGGGTAGAAATCTACAATATCCTAGAAACACAGTTTTTGATGAATGTTTCAACCTAATTGACTGTGTACCTTGTTTTCAAATGGGACACCCTTGAGTTACTTTAATGATATATCATGAAAATTTTCCATAAGCAGGAAAGTCATTTATCATCCCATACAACATGGATTTCAATGTGAAATCTTCATTTTTGTAAGCATCATACAACGTAACACTTGAATCCCACAATATTTTCAAATCCTCAATCAATGGAGCCAAATAAACATCAATATCAATACTCGGTTGTTTTGGTCCTAATATAAGAATAGATAAAATGTTTTATATTTGTTTCATGAATAACCACAGTGGTAAGTTATAATTTACCAACATAACCAGCCATGTACGGTGACTGCTGCTTTGAAAACCAAATGGATTCACCCCATCTGTAGATAATGCCAGATAAAGGTTTCTCGGCTCGTTTCCAAATTTAGGATACTCATGATCAATTATCTTCCACTGAGGAGAGTCCACTGGGTGATGTAGTTTCCCATCATTAATTCTTGTATCTATATGCCATGTCAATTGTCATGCAGTCTCCTCACTTCTGTATAGGTGTCTAAACATTGGAATGATTGGAAATTACCATACAACTTTCGTAGGACTAGAATCATTTTTCTTGTATCCAGAAGAACCCCACTTTGGGCATTCTTTATGTGATTTGTGGTCCTTGAGAAACAATATACAGTCATTTGGGAAGCCTTGTATTCTTTCAGAGATCATACCCATCGATTTTAGCATTCTTTTGGCATCATATGTTCGGCTTGGGAGTTCATTATCTTCTAGGAGCAATTCATTCATTAGAGAAAGTAGTTCTGTAAAACTGGCGTGTATCCACCCATTTCCTACATTCAAATTATACAGCTTCAGTACAGCTAACAATGTTGTATATTTAGTGCAACTATCATACAATGGCGTTTTTGCACAACTCTTTAACTTCTTAAACAATTTTGGGCAATCACAAAGTTCATCTTCAAATATCCTTGTCATTTCCTTAATATGATCTCCATCATCATTCAAATATGTAATCACATCCTCCATACGATCATCTTCACTATTCACTCTTGTAATCATATCAGATGATCCATAAAATGCTGTGTTATCCAATCCATTACCTATATTCATTTTTTTCTCATATTTATTCTAACATGTATAACTTCGATCTATTCTGTGATAGATCAGGTGTTCTTTCAACTCCTATGGACAAATTTGTCTTGAATAACAACAGTGTAAACACGAACAATAGATTTGAGAAGGGTCACATGCATGATCTTATGCAAACTTGATAAACTCTTTCACACCATCTTCATACTATTTTGTCAACCGATTGGAATTCATCCATTCTTTATTCATATTCATCATCTTTGTGGGTTCAATCTCGAACTTTCCTAATATTATGTTTTAATTAATCAAGTAGAATTATTTGGTTTTTATATAAAACAAATCATGGTACAAATACCTCTACAATGAACCATCATTGGATACAATTTAACTGTTACTCTAACCTCACTCAATCTATGTCCACAAATTTAATCTCCAAAATATAAACTATAAAAATAAACACATCGCATGTGGTTATAAAGGCCATATAGATGAAGATAATTAAAATATTCAAACCACATCATGTGCAATTTCCAATGATTGATGGAATCATACTATTGTGATCTATATAAGAAGATATTTATAATGGGATACTCATACATGAAATACTATCATCTTAGTGAAAAACAAATAATAATGATTAAAATAACATATCAAACAATTTGATCAATGGATACACAATGTGTAGGGTTCTCAGTCAAGGTTGGTTGTATACTACCATTTCTAATATCATGTGGAATACATATACATGGTGTGTCTATTATGGTGAACATCGTGTATGGATAAGATACCTAATTTAATTTTACATATATCAAATTAATTCCAAGTTAGTCTTACAAAGACAGCATGATGCCTTTAAAAATACATGATATATAGAACAAGTTGAGCTAAAGGTGTGTACTTTAGATACATAATGAGTGACATCACTGGCTATACATCACATTTTTGTGGAATACACAGTGTGTAGTCCTTACATGACCAATAGGGGTGTATAGTCTATAAACATAAAGTTTCTATGGTATCTATACATGGTGTGAGTGAAGTAAAACACATATCATGTGGTTCTACCGTTATTTCATGGAATGTACATGGTTTCATGAGTAATTATATGTCTTGGAGATACATTATGTGTGACCTAGGTTCACATGACATGTAACATTTAAAATGAAACTTATTCTAAGTTTGATTCAGAAGCTGATTCATGTGGTGTAAATTTTAGAGATAAATGTTGTGTGGCATTAAAATATATATGAAATTCATGTATGGTGAAGGATGTTCCATTTAACAATACTACATTCCATGCATTTTAAAAATACATAGAATCTGAAAAACATCATCTTCAGACCATAAAGTTTCTCATAGTGTCCTTTAGAATTGGTTTTCTAGGATTCAGTGGAATTGCACAAGAAACAAAGTGGTGGTGACATTGAAATGGGTAATGTTTGGATTGACATTAAATGGTGGAAGAACTACAACATGGAAAGAAATGACATATCAATCATGCCAACAACCGCAACACCGTACAAAAACACAATCGTGCTCACAATCACAACACCATACAAACAAAACAATCACAATTTCAGATTTTAAAAAGCATCCCTTATTCAATTTTATTTGTTAATTCAGGGGTTATCACAGAATTTTTATCATCCTGTGGAATTCATTCATATTTCAAGTATAATTAAATTACCAATTTTTATATTCAAATGTTCAAAAATAACCAACCAACATGCAATTCAGTTAGTGCTCAAACAAGGACCACCAACGGCCACGATTTTCAGTAAGGCGTTTAGCCCATACATTTCACATTATAACCATCAATATCAAACTGTAATAACATGAGAACAAGACGAAACCAATGAGTAATAGGAGAAAACTCACCGCAAAGGTGTCTTTCAGCACATGGAAGAGGTGCGTTCGTGGCAGAGGAGAGGTGAAAAACAGAGGATATTTCCAACTTAAAAGAAAACATAAAATAGCGGAAACCCATGAGAATAAAAAAATCAAAAACCGAGTACACCATTTACCACATCCCACAAACCCCAAGAACCCACTAAAAAAATATGTTTGATATCTTTTTAATTATACTTTCCTTTTTGTATTTTAGTGGTGACAATAATGGATTAAAAACTATATTAACTAAATAAAGGGTGCTTTATGTGATAAAACATTCATGAACTCAATTCACCCTCTCTTGATTCTTTGTGGTGATCTTCTTCAACCAAAATCCTTATCCATATAGAAATTTATGACCATTTCTGGATCACTTCAAGTACAAAATGCCTTTGTCGACACACTAGGGATGTCTATGCATCCATTTCATAAAGAACCTATACATACACCACTATGGATCATTATAAACTAGGATCGAATTGACATACCATTATATTTTTGTTGAAAATAATTCCATCCAACTTTTAAATTGAAAAACTATATATAATTTATTGATGACACTTTAAATAGTTGAACCTCCAATCATAAATCATTTAGAAACTTGTAATAACATGTCATGTGAGTCCTACATTCTAACCATGAAACATGTAGATAGGCATATTTCCAATGGAGAATGAGAAATTTAAAATAATTACATCTATGTTAAATACCTGGTATTTATTAAACATGTCATCAATAATATCTCAAACCAGAAAATAATTATCTTTTGTCGTAGTAACTAGGAATTTCTATAAGAAAGGTGTTTGGGGTAAAATCAAATAAAATGTACCTTGGAGATGAAGAATCTATGGCAGAGGCAGCGGCGAAGGATGCAGTAATGGTGGAGGTAGTGGTGGTGGAGGCAGCGGCGGTGGGGGAAGCGGCGGCGACGACATCGGTGGCGGACGCAGCAACGGAAAAAGAGGATGATGGTCACAAAAGAGGAGGAAAACCCAACGACGGTGGTGGAGGAAGAGGCGGAGGAGGAGGAGGAGGATAGGTCGCGGTGGAAGAGGAGCCTGGTTTAGCTTCCATGAAAGCTTGACCGCGTGTGTGAGAGGAGGGCCTGTTAGGGTGGTTAAATAAAAACCGCTAGAACCTTTATCTACGCTTGTTAAAAGCGATGATAAAGGTATGTTTTATCAGCGCTAAAATAAAAGCATTGATAAAAGATACGTTTATCAATGCTTTTTTAGTGCTGATAAAGGATTGTTTTATCGGCCCTTTTATTTTAGCACTGATAAAACAGACCTTTATCAGTGCTTTTAACTAGAAGTGATAAAGGTTGCAGCGGTTTTTATTTAATAATTTATTTTTATTCTTATATATTTATTTAGAATGGAATATAAGATAAATATATATCTATTTATTAATAATTATAAAAATAAAGAGTATATATTTATAAATATTGGTATATAATTGTCAATATATACAAAAAACATTATTTTTTTATTATAAATATTATAATTTTATATAAATTGAGAATAAAAACCTTTATCAGTGCTAAAAAACACTGATAAAGGTGTTCCCTTTATCAGCACTTTTTTTAGCACTGATAAAGGGTAGATTTATCAGCTCTTTTAACTATCGCTAATAAAGGCATACCCCTTTATCTGCTCTTTCTGTTTAGCACTGATAAAGGGCAGTGCTTCCCTTTCCTTGTTTTGTGGTAGTGTATCTTGTATGATATAAAATTTATGTATGACATATATGGGGTTCTATAGTTGAAATTAGGGAAATTTTTCCTTATGTTTGGAAACTATGATGAGAAAACATTATCGAGAAACCATAATATAATATTATATATAGGATAAAATCATATATTATGGTAAAGAAAATAATAGTGTTTTCCTAGAAAAACATTAATGTTTAAAAAATATAAGTGGACTTTTTTTGGAACATATACATCAAGGGTTAATATCCTTTAAAGTATATGGTTATATATATCTCAAACATCAATATATTAAAAAGTGGGAGTTATCTTCCTGCATACTAGGTTTTATACTCCTATGGGATATGATCAGGATAACTCGCATTTTCATTATAAACTATTATGATGTATTTGAATAGATGATGACCATGAATGACCTCATTTAAAACTAGGGTATTATATATTAAAAATAATGTTTCACAATTTAGATGTCCTATAAATGAATTTTTCATAATTATTTCATTCCCACTATGATTATTGTTTCTCACACAATGATTTTGGATTTTAGTCAATGGATTTAACCTGAAGTAATTGTGTTAATGCTAAATGTGATACATAGTGTTGTGATTATGATAAACCAAATAGGATGATTACTATAGTTAATTATATTTTCATCAATCCTAGTTAGTTATCGTGATACATTATTAACAACCTACACCTTAACAAATTTTAAGACTCACCAAATAAGAGAAGAATTGAGTTTACTAAGTGCTCAGGTGGTTGAGAATTTAGAGGAAAAATGGATCAATTTCCAACATGTTATAAAGGAGGAAATAGAAACCAAGGATAATGCATCAAAGGAACAAGAAAATTTTTGACATGTGGAAAATAAGGGCACTGATCAAATAATTTAAAATAAAATGAAGAAAATTATTGAATGAATTAAAATTATTCCTAGGTGAAAATTTATTCTATGTGTTAATTGTGGGGAACTTGGGAATTTTATAGGTAAATTTCCACTCCTAAATGTTAACATCTATATCATGGAATGGTCTAAATACTATTGAATTTAGTAATAACTATCCTAATGGAAATAATATTATCATTTAATTAGTTGTTATTTTGGTTTTAGGTTGGATTTATTTACATACACCCACATCAATTTCCACAGAATTGATGTCACGTTTGATATTCCAAACTAACTTACGGCCATCCTTTAGTGTAATTTTAAATATTACCATTTAATAGAAATTGTATCCATCATAATGGAATTACAACCAATTAAAAAGTATCTTTTCTAAGATGGTTCTAGAGAAACTCAATATTAAATATATTCATATTTTATGGGAGTTTTTATGTATTTAAAGAAGAGTTTAGTACTCTTACATTGAATATTCATGTTTATTTCTCAATATAACTCATTCTTGGAGATGTAACAATTTCAATTAAAAATATATAATTTCCCTCATTGAGTTTTAGAAATTAAAGAAGAAACTATATGTGAATTTTAAAAATGGATTCATTTATTTAAGAAATTCACCTCGGAGAAAATCTAAAATTTTTATCAAGAATATAGATAGTTCAATCAAAATTTTTATTCATTTTTCTGAACATAAAAGGATAAAAACCAAGAAAATGTAATATTTTCCTTGTATTTATGAATTTTTAAATCAATTATAAGGAGATAAATATTTTAACCTGATTTTTCATCGATCTAGATATTATCAGTTAAGGGAATACATGATTAAATTCCCAATAAATTCTTATGTATAAGGTAGAGACGCTAAAACTTTATAGTGATTCTATTTTTCATTAATGATGTCCCATTTATATTAATTGATTTAATGAATATAGTCCATAGAGATTACCTTGATATGTTTATTGTATTATTTAAATTTTATATTCTTGTATATTACAAAAGTAAAGAAGATCATAGAGATCAAATGACAATTACATTGAAGACCCTATGAAACAATAAATTTTATGAAAAATTTATCAATTGTGATTTTTGAATACGGAAAATATTCATTTTTGGGTTATATAATAACAAGAGAGGGTATAATAGTGGTTCCATCAATGAAGGATGTTATTTAATGATGACCTTGACCAACAATAAGGACTAAGATCTATAGTTTTCTTGGTTTGGTTTGATTTTATCAATTATTTTTTGAAAATTTCCCATGGATATATAATCCACTATGAAAGATAACCCGGAAGGGGATGAGTTCCTTTAGATAGTTGAATGTAATAAAAAATCATGGAACTGAATAAAAGGAAACTTATTACACATTTTCTTACACTACCCTACAATATAAAATGTATGTGATCTATAGAGACTCATCAAATAAGTTAATAGTAGGAATCTATATTCAAAATGACATTTTTATAGCTTATTCCTGAAAAACAATAAATTTTCATCATAAAAATTTCCCAAATCCTAATTTTAAGTTAGATGTTATATTTTTTTCCATAAATAAATGGATGAATTATCATTACTGTTAAAGGTGTTCCGTATATAATGATCATAAAAGTATAATTTATTTATTCACTAATAATGATATTAATATGCACTAGAGAATATGTTTGAGTTGATTAGATATTATGACGTATCATTTCATTAAAACACTAGGAATGAGAATATGTTGGTAGATGAAATGAATTGAATTGATTATGAAATATTTTATATAATGATGATAAAAAATATATAATATTTCTAGATTTTAATATTATGGATATATAAATTTTCAAGGAAGAGAAAATCATATTAAGATCGAATGAGTGTTCATCCATTTATCCATGTCATGATTAAAGAATCATTAATAGAGTATTTAGAGTTGCTGAAGTATATAAGAAATATCCCTATATTTAACCATGATTGTGATGGAATAGTAAGGTTTATGATCCATATATGTGTTCCTTCCATAACATATTTTAAGGGATTATTTGAAGACTGTCATAGTTCATCATTTTCTATTTATCTTGAATTTATCAAAATGTATATAGATATAAAAGATTAATTCTAGAGGGAAATCATATAGAGAGATATTATAGTGTTTGTATCTCAATGATTAGTATGTTGGAAAGTTATAGTTGGGATAGAAATTTATAATGGGATATTACAACCACTAACCATATAATAATTGAAATGAGAAAACATCACCATGAATTTCTTCATTGGACTACCCAAAACATCTATAGGCCATAATTATATTTGGGTTATAGTCGATTTCCATGTAAAGTCAGTAAAATTCAAAACTATTAAAGGATATTTCTCTATTGACATTTTTTTTAGAATATATAAAAATTATGTGTTCACGTTTCATGGAGTACCACATTATATTAAATTAGATCAGGATCCAAGGACTGCCATATAGTTATATTAATTTCCTCATCATGCTTTGGATTAATAGTTTTGTTTCAATAATTCATTCCATCCTCAAATAGATATTCATTCTCATAGACTCATTCCACCATTTTATGATACTATGATTTCAAGTACTAATTATTTCAAAGCTTGTTGGGATCAATACCTTTCTCTGGTCAATTTTTTAAATAATAATAACATTCACATGATAATAGAATGGAACTTTATAAACACCTATTTGGAATTAAGTGTAGAACACCAACATTATAGGATGAATTAAGATAAATAATGCTTTTGGTACACGGTCTATAATATAAAGAGGAAGAGGATGTTATATTCATTTAGATGAACATCAAGGAATCTCATATTTTACATAACTGTTATAGTGAAAATCACTAAAAAATATGGATTTTTATTTTGGTGAGATGGTATTCCAATAAATTTCTATATTTAATAAGGATATGATATTTATAAATAATGGAATGGAGATCACTAATTATATTATCCCCTTCAAGAATTTTGATTGATTTTGTATTGTAGCTTATAGCTTAGTGTTTCCACTGAACCCCCCTCATGTTCAAAATCATTATATGTATCTCTACTAAGGAAGAAAATACCTGATCCGTCACATGTAATAAAAAAAGGGTTTGTACAACTTTAGAATTTTTATATATATATATATATGACAACCAATTGAAATATTATATTGTAGATATAAAGGGATGTATAATAAGACTACTCATCATGTTAATGTTATATTGAGGTATAATAAATTCAAAGAATATACATGAGAAACCATGGTTGGGATAAAAGAGATATATCCTTATTTTACTATTTTAGAGTGAAGAAATTTAATTTGTGAAATTCATTTTTAGGGGGTATAATATAAATAAATTTAATTTCATCAATATCTTGTTATACACGCATTATCAAATCTAAATATACTATAATTCAATATATCATTAAGACAAATATATTAATCATGCATATTGATTAAGAATAACCAAGTTTTGAAAAAAAATGTTTAATTGGTTTAGCTAAAGATAATAAATCGATAAATAGTTGATTAGTTTTTTTAATTCATTAAATAATTTTAAGATATATTTTTCATAAAAAAATTGTTTTTATTTATTTAAATAAAAAAATAATATAATAAATTTCCGCTCATTTAAAGAAATATTTTTGAAAAAAAATGAACATAATATTTCAAATCATTCTGTGAAAATTATCTTAGAGTTACATTTTTTAATTTCCTAGAAAGTTTGATTTTTCAATAAATAATTCAAAATACTGATTTATATTGAAAGAAATCCTTTTGTTTATAACATTTATATAGATACATTTGGGTTTAAAATGGTTTTAAACAATAAATAGATAATTTATCTTATTAATCATTCAATTTAATCCATTTTAGTTATTTTTATATTATACTTTATTGTAATTTTCTTATACTTAAGAAATTGTTTTTTCTATCTAGAGAACTTCTTTTTGTCATGTTTTTTATGATTAATTTTAAATTAAATTATAAAAATTCTGTGAACTGAATTTGATAAAATTTATTAGACATATGTAATTAGTATAACTTTCTTTTTTAAATAATGTAAATTTATTTGTTTTATATAAATAATAGTAAAAATAGTAAAATTTGGTAACCCCAATTAAGGTGAAAATGAGTTTACTAAGGGTTAAATCAATAGATAAGGGTATGTTTTCCAATTAAACTTTTCATAATCATATTTTGTATAAATATTTCTAATTCTTCATATTCCATCATAAAATATATATCCATTTTGATGAATTTCTCATTAATATGAAATTATTATATTAATATATTTTAAGAATTTTCTATTGTGACCTCTTTTACACTTATATTAGGACACCCCTCCTTTCCCTTCATGAAAAATATATGTGTCATATATCTAGAAAAATAGCTGACCAATTCTATTATAAAATTACCTAATCTTAAATTATAGTTTCATGTATTATTAAAAGTTAATTCCAATGATCCTTATGAATAAATATAATGGGGTATAATTGTAGGGGAGGTAATCATCCTACCCGACCAATTTTAAATTATTTCTTCTTTTACCTCCTATAAATATATGGTATTCATCCTAAAATTTTATATTTTGTATCCTAAATATTATCACATTTTATAATTATTATATAAACCTATTATTCAAACTCATGTCCATAAAATATTAAGTGAATTCATTTCCTAGATGTATGTGTGTATTTCCACCAACACATTGAGATATAATTCATATTCTGTCACAATATTCCTCTAAGTGATGTTATTGATTTTTCATTTTTTTCATTTTCAAGGAATGATTAGCTAAATATATATGATATATATGAAATAATAATAAATTTGTAATAGTAAATTATTAATTACTATTCTTTTTTCCATCCATCAAAAAATGAAAATAATGCGCATGCATTTATATAGTCAACCCTCGCCATAATTGGTGTAATTTATTTTTATGTCTCTAAATTTTATGAATGACTCTAAATATATTTGATATATATATATATATATATTCCAGAGACATCTTCAATACCCTAGTACCCCGATACTCAGGTTGTCTCTATCATAGCCTGAAGGTTGTTCCTGATCCCCATGAGTTGGAGATTAGCACCAATAATAAAACAACAAATAGTAGGGGTGATTTTTTCCCAAAATAGGGGGAGATAATGGATACAAGTCTCTATAGTTAATAATTCCCAGGGATAATGTACTAGAAAAAAATTGATAAAAAATACTAAATAGTATTCCATAAAATTAATCAGTATATTCCAAGATGTAATTTCAATCAACCCATGAATAAAGTAGATAACTTCTCCACCGGTCACCTCCATCACTCAGAGTCCCAAGGACCAAAAACTATCTACCGCCTCCTAATAGAACTTTTTCATTTTCATAACTGGAAATTGATAATCTAAAAATTTTTGAAGGAAAAGGTATGGTGTGAGTTAAGAAACCCATTAAGTTCTAACCAACTATTTGATAAAAAATCATAATAATATACAAATTTTTCTATCAATTTCAATGAAAAAAGGTATCTAAAATCATTTTATTATTTCCAAAAAACATTATTTCAAATAAAATGATGCTAGAAATCTCAAAACATGATTAAATGAATAGTTAATATAAAAATGATGGCATGAATAAAAAAAATTCTTTAATCAATGATCATGGATCAAAATAAATATATGTGCATACTAATTTCAGCACTCTATTATGGTATCTTATTTTAGGAAATCAAATTTCACCCCAGTAGGGGAACCCATTTTGATCAATCAAAATACATCGCATTTGGGGATCTCATTTTGTGAAATCAAACTATACCACATTATTGGAGTAAATAATTGGAAATAACTTTACTCCCCATTAGCAAAGTCCATTTTGAGTAGTAAATCTACACCCCATTTTGGGAGACCATCATGGGGAGTAAAAATACAAATAAATCATTTTCAAATCAATCTTTTAAAATAAATTCAAAATATAATTTCCAAATTTATATTTTCACCATTATTTTTTTATTTCAAAAGAAAAATATTGTTTTCATAAAATTCATCCAATTTCAAATAATCATTAAAATTAACCCATTTTACTCAATGGTCATAATAATATCAAGTTCAGTAAATTGGTGTTCAAATAAATCCATCATTTTTCACAAATTTTCATTTCAGCATAAAATACATTCCAATCTCAAAAGAAAACACAAACAATATCAAAATTATTCTATTAATATCATGTAAAAACTAATTTCAATTTAATCAAGAAATTATGAGTTTCAAATGAAGGTTAAATAATTATAGAACCACATATCATTAATTAGACGGTCAAATGAAAAACCTGTTATGGGGTCACAAATGAAGAATGAGGAAAAGGGTATCAAGAAGCACAACCTAGAATAAATATATTTAAAAATAGATATTAGACCCATTAATAACTCAATAATATATCAATATATTTGGAAAAAAATAGAGTACAATAAAAGAAACCATGTTATTGGATACCTACTTACCCAAAGAAGGTTGAATGTGATCAACCATACTTCTACCACTAAGGGAATGTATTAGTGGAGTCATAACCTTTTCTTGAGATTCTTCATCAGTGACGAGATCAATTAGGGTCGAGTGGAAGTCAATTAGTGGTAAAAAATAGTCTCATTATTTAAAAAATCAGGAGATTAGAATCTCATGGTGGCGTATTACTGGAAGGAGCAGCATGATTATACTAATCATGAGCACCTACAATTTTGGGTGTATGGTTTCTACTTTGTGGGTGCATGGTTTGGGTAACCATGCTCCATCCATGAAAATCTCACTATCCATAGGTGATTTGGTTTAGATGGTATGGCCTCATATTTTTAAAAACTGTGTGACTCCCTCCAGTACACCATTATAGGGCACATGGTTTTTTTCATTAAATAGAACAGTTTTTCATAACCATCCACCAATGGTGCTCTACCCGTTCGCCCCCCCAAAAATTTCCAAATTTAACCCAAAACAACCCAAAATGAATCCCAAAAAAATAGAACGAAAATAAGTGTCTTGATGTACCTGTAAGAAGGTAATGATATGTTACATCCTACTCACCATAAACACTATCTATCCTGATAAATCCTTTTAATATGTTTCCTTATCAAAGAGGTGATGACACTACTCTATTATCAGTTCCCCACACTCCTACATCTATCTGAATAAAACCCATGATTCCATATCACATAGACCAAAGGTACCATCCTCCCATAAAGTACCTTTTCCTCAAAATCAGTATTTTTTATTAGATGATCAGTCATGGATAAATCATGATCAATGTCAAGATTATCCCAGATCAAAACATGAGAATGTTCAAAATGGTACATTCAAAGATGAAAAATATGAAATCCATTATAGATTGATTTAAATGTTAGTGGAAGTATTAAATGTTAATCCACTTTCCCCTACCACTCAACAATCTCAAATGGACCCACAAACTATGACAAAATATTTCTCTAATTCCCAAGACGTTAGTGGTACAACCAAGAAAAAATTCTAGAGTACACTTGTTCACCAATTAAAAACACTAACAATCATCGAGAATGATTCATATAGGATTTATACTGTCATTGTGCTATAAATATTCTGGGATGAATCAAATGAATCATCATCATCGTCTCTTCTACCAAACTCAATTCATTCATGGGATCTTCACCAATCTCCAACCAACACAATAGAGATTTACACGGTCGAGGATACAAGGCCTCGAAAAGAACTATATGAATTATATAATGTAAGTATTAATATAGAAAAACCAAAACTTTATCAAGATTATTTCACAAGATCCACCCAAGGAAAGAGAAGAAGAATGAAAATTTTCCTAAAAGATTTATGCATATTCTTCTATTTGTCCATCCATCTGTGGATGATACACCATTCTCAAAAAAAAATAAGTTTGTAGTTCCTCCTAGAGGTCCCTCGAAAAGTGGGTAGTAAAGTGGGGATCCCTGTCAACTATAATATTCTAAGTAACTACATGTAATATGATAATCTCCAACATACAAAGATGTCCCAAGTCAAAAAAAAATTGTTTGTATCTTGAATGTGTATAATGGTTGATAATTGGGTTGTACTGTTGATCAAAACCTAAATCGTATTCTTTCCTATAGGTGTATATAGACACCCAAGCACAATAACCATAGAGAAATCACCCCACTTCCATGTCGACACTGGAAGTGGATGAGGAAAACACGAAGGTCTCTAACACTTGATAGTGATTTTCTAAAAGTTTAATAATGGGAAACAAAATATGAAATGTCTCATGACATACATATCCACCATAATTTTCACCACATATAATTAAACATATTTTTGGTTCTAAGGTTCACCACTCATTAAGAATTACTGAATTCCCCCTCCACAAACTCCCTCATGGTAAAATTCATAACAAAAAAATTCATAAGAATGGAGTTACCTAATATGATAGCTTCCACTCACCAATAGTCTCCCCATTATAATGTGAGTCCCTAATTTCTTGAAACTTATCATCGATATATTTTTCTTGTGGAATAATCTCAAGAATATTAGAGGTCAACTCAACACTACCCAATACAACCTTGAATTCTTCCTCTCATACTACCAAGTGAAACTAAGTTAAGAGAGTCATCAGATTACAACTTTTGATGATTCTTTCAAGTCCTTGGTTGGAAATTTCTTGCTTAATTCATCATAAATGACATTACCCTTCTATAGGTTGTAGGAAAAGTCAAAATCAAAAGACTACCAGTACACTTCCCAATTCATATATCTATGGTTCAAATGTTTTTGGGAGAAATTATTTCTCAAGATTGTGTGGTCAGAATAAATGGTAAACCTTTATCAAAAATAGTAATGATTGGAAATATTAATAGCATGTATCACAAATGTGAGATCATGTTCATGGGTCAAATAATTTTTCTTGTGTAGCCTAACTTATCTAGAGCCATTTTATACCATGTGAACACCCTACATAAGAACACGACCCAAACCCAAACTAGAGGTGTCATAAAAGACCACATAGCTCTACCAATTTTCTGTAAGATTCAACACTGGCACAATAGAAAAAATAAATTTCAACTAATAAAAATAATTATTACATTATTTATTACACAATAACATTACTCCTTTCAAATTGATGGTATTCATTAGCAAAAATATCTTTAAGACGACATTAAAAAACCAGTGGTAACACCCTACCAAGCCCAAGATGCTCTGTATCTAAAAAACATTACATGGTTTATCACATTTCATAACAACCTTCACCTTCATAGGATCAAGTGATATTCCATGTTCCAATTACATGTTTCCAAATAACCTCACTTCCTACATCTATAAATTACATATTCAATGTTTCATGTAATTTCTATGATCTATCAATATTTCCATGACTTCTCTTAGATGATGTACAAGATCCTCCTTGGTTTTGGAGTAAACCAAATTATTATCCATAAATAAAACTATGAATGAATCAAAATACTCATTGAATATTCTATTCATCAAATACATAAAGTATACAAGATAATTGGTCAGGATGAATGGAAGAACAATACACTCAAAGTGATTTCACATGATCTTGAAGGTAGTATTTAGAATATTAAATTATTTGATTCTCTACTAGTGATAACCTAACCAAAGATCAATATTTAAGAAAAAATTTCCCATTTCAAATATTCAAACAAATCATCAATCCTTGGTAACATATACTTGTTCTTTAATGTAAGCTGATAGAGTATTCGGTAACTGAAAAATAGTTGAAGTTTTCCATCATATTTCCTTATAATGAGAATAGGTTCCACCCAAAGCTTCACACTCGGGCATATAAATCCATTATCTAGAAGATCAACCAACTATTTATTTAACATATTCAACTCTTCTGGTTCGATATAATAAGATGAAATAGATACTGGTTGAGTAATAGATACTAAATACATAGAGAACTCTACCTAGAAGGCTAAAGAAATTATAAAGAAACGCATTGCAAAACTCGATGTTGAATTGAGGGAGATCATAAATCAGTTATTCTCACCATAATTCAATAAAATGCACAGATATTACACTAAAGAAATATGAATAAGATGGTTTGTCTCAACTTTACTACAAGTCCCACTCTCCATGAAAGATACTGCACATGTCATCTAATGTAGTAAAAGAGACCCATAGAAGATAACAATAAATTTTGGCCTTATTAGAAATTATCCAATCCTCATGTGGATTAAATAATGATTCTTTATGTTAATAAGTAGAAAAATATAAGGTAATATCAAAATTTAATAATGATAAAACAAATTTAGGACATCGAAGACCCTAACCTCTCTTCATTATTAGGGGCGTAGTAATATCCATCACATAAGATAAAATATTCATAATTTTTTTCTTGAAATCTCACAACATGAGTTGGTATAAATTATTGAGATTTACCAGTATCAAATAAATTATTCAATTAATATTAATCTATAATGATTTTACCTCTAATGTTCACTAGACTAGAATCAACTTTGTAACACCCCGAGATTTTATGAAAAATATTCTTTTTAATTTCATTAATGTCTTGTGTTGTACGCTACACCAAAAGGAGCTTGCACAACATGAATCCTTGACTTTCCTTGCATTACATGCAATCATGACCTTCCTCAATAGCGTGTGTAGTACGCAATACCGAGTTTCACTAAACAATGATATGTTATTAAAATATTATTAAAACTAGCCGTTATGAATAGTAATAACCACATTTTAAAATTTTAGAAATTTTATCTCTCAAAATGGAATTCATTTTTGGATTCGTAGTATCTAATTTAGCCTAAGGTAAAATTTTGGTACTTTTTGGACAACTTTCATATTTTGATGAATAGTGAAAATTACTAAATTTTAATTAAAAACAACTTTTTTAATCAAAATAATTAATTGTGATAAATTGTGAATATGAGTGGTTTTAAAGTATATTTAGAATATATTTTTACCATTTAATATAATTTTGGTCATTGTACATAATTTCCCTATTAAACCGAACATAAACAAGTATCAATCTTTTGATAGTTATTATATCTTAAAAACATGCTTTTTATTTTGACAGCGGGAAATAATTTTAAATTAATTTCTTCCACTTCTGTGTTGTGAATTTGGAAAAATGGATTCCATATTTGGAATCAGGATGATCAAATTGTTTAAATAGTTAACTTTTATTTTTAGACATTTTGAATAATTACTTCGGTAAATATTTTATTCACCATGGTTAAAGGGTAAATCTGGTAAATAAGGGATAAAAAATAATATTATAATAATAATAAAATTACCCTAAAGCATGTTATAACCTTATTTTTTGATACATAATCGACCATGGGCATCTTTGGGTCAATTTTAGGACCCCATGGTGCCAATTGTAAGTGATAGGGACACGTTATTTTAATTAAGTTAAAATGAATACTAAAATGACACAAGCATATATCTTTTAGAAAAACAATTTTTACGTAGGGTTATATATGTTGGATTTTCTATTGTAAATATTCATTAGAAAGATAAAAATATTTCCAACATAATGTTATTTTACTTATAATTTTTAGACATTATATTATATAATTTATTTATAACACAATAATGATGCAGTAATTATCTTATTAATGAAATATTGACATAATTGATGTTATAAATACCCAAATAAATGTAATTTGAGCCTTTTTATGAATTCCACTAATTTTCTAGGTTAATATGACATGTTAGTATTGATTTAATTAACTGTTTTCGAACTAATCATTCTGTTATAATTTTAACAATAATCAATTACTAAATAGTATCAAAATTGACATAAAATAGTTTATAAAACAAATATTATATTATTAATTGTTATTTTATTCCAAAAATTCTACGGTTCGGCCAAATTAATTATATAAGGTTATATATATTAATAATAAACAATTTGGGGTTATTTTTTCTTGTTATAGTAATTTTATTAACCTTATAGTGTAAGAACACAAGAAGACACGGTAAAAGTAAAATTATTTAACTTAATGTTAAATCTAAATGATAAGGTTAAAATAGGAACCTAAACTTGTATAAATTATATTTGATGAGATTATGTCGACCCATCCCCACCTTAGCTTATAAATAAATCAATTTTGAGCTATTTAAAACCGAATTTGGCTTTATAATAAAATAATATTTTTATTTATTCCAAAGGTGCCCCTCTCCTCCCTTATAAAAGGGCACCTCCTCCCTCTCTTCCTCACACCACTTTTAGCCTTCAAGCTTGTCCAACCCCTGAAAATTTATTCTCTCCACTTCCATAGAGACATCCTAGAGGTCCTGGTCCTCTTCAAAGACTATTTTTAGTTCCCTAAAAGGAGGTCTCAAAGAAGCGCTTCAAAGAAGAGGTAATGCCCGTTACCGATTCTTTCATCTTTATTTCTTCTTCCACTTCTTCTTCTTAGGATGTTTTATTATGAAGTAATAACATCAGTATCACTCATATACTGATATGTTATTATAAGTATTAAAAAACCCTATTTCACCATCTATCCATCCTACGGAAAACGAAATCACCGTGCGTGCGTACGTACGGAATATTGTCTCCACGCCGTGGTGTAATCTATTTTCCACCACCACCTTACTTGGATGGGTATAATGGTGTACGTAATAACTATATATGATTCTTATAAAGTGATATTGATTCTGAAATAGTATAAATACACTCCAATACAATTCCACGATCATGAGAATGATATCATCGCTCGTGCGTACGTACGGACTTCCGTCTCCACGACGCGATGAGATTCATTCTCCACGTTAACCATTCATGAATGATTATAAAGTATATATAATAAGTAATCATGAAATATATGACATAATAATGATACTATATGTATGTGTATATATATGTATGTCATCTACTTAATTCTATTCAACTCAATAAGGAAACGAAAACAGCGTTCATGCGTACGTAAGGCCTACTGTCTCCATGAACGGTGTATTTCTTTCCATTTACTGATTTATTATATATATGTATATTATGAGTATATATTATATATAAATCATGTTTTATATTCTGGAATTAATTAATCATGATCTAAGTAATCATATGAATAATTACAAGTCAGAACACGGACGACAAATGAAACGATTTTACCCAAAACGCTCTTTAACATGGAATTTACAAAAGAACGGGTGAAATAAAGTCATAAGTGAATCATATATGATATAATAACAATTAGTATGATTCTGGAATAAGTCAATGACATTATTTATATCATTATACAGGAGGTTCAGACACTTACAAATCAAATAGGACTTAAGGTAAGGGAAAATATCACAATCTCATTTTATCTGAGATTGTTTATACTTTGGTATTTACTGGGGTGTATTTTATCATCCACATCCATGTTTCCTAGATATGTAATATTTCGTCCATCCACCTACAATTTTTTAAATCCAATTTTACCCTTCGGGGAGTTTTTATTAAAAGATATGAAAGCAATATTTTGTCATTTTTCGTACGAGGTACTTTTTGACTTTTCCGACAAAAGTACAAGAAGAATGTTTTTTTAACTTATATGACAGGAATGAATTTTTAAAAAATTATTTCCCAGAATATTCCCTTAAACATTTTCAAGTTTATTTTTAATCAACTTCTTTTATTTTAGAATTGTATAACATGTTACGAAATGAAAAGTGTTTTTCAAGTAGAAAGGATTTTTTCTTCAAGAATGGAGTTCAAGCGTTTTATCAAAATTATTTTCCATATAAGATAATAAAGGGTTATATTTTTATCCCTATTATTACATTGATTTGATTATGTTGTGATGGAATTATTTTTATGAATTCCTTTATCTTATATGAGTTGTTTTATGATGTCACGATGTTTAAGATTCCCATTTTTACTACGTGGGTTATGCAATGATGTATGATTTGTGATTTTGTGGAACACATAAGAATGGTATCATTATGAGATGGGTGGGACCTATATCTCCCTCCAATGAATTGGGTAAAGATTTTATATCTCGTGAGATAGACATGGCTGGAACGGAAGGTTAAACCGGTTCAGTGAAACAGGAATGAAACGAGGAATGATCTCGGTTCAGAAATGGACTTTGTCCACTAAGATAGTCTTGGCAATGAGTCTTGACTAATAAGAAATGATTCTCTATGATTATGTTTGTACACCACAAAGATTCATTTTTTATGTTATGATTATTGGGATTACATTTCACTACTATGATTTATCCCATGTTATGATATTATGATCTTTTTTGCAGGTTAAGATTTCGAAAATGTTATGTTCTTATGAATATGATGTTATTGATATTTCTTTTTTTACCCTTACTGAGCATTTGAGCTCACCCTTTTATGTTTTCTTTTCCCAAGGATATAAAGAAAGGTTTTAGGTAAGAAAAAAAAGGGAATATCTTTATGGGAGATGTTGAAGATCTTTCACCATGATTAGAAGATTACGTTCCGAGTTTCCAAAGACACTAAACTATTACGGTCCTTGTGTGTGTGTTTTTGTTATGTACTATGTATTCCGAAAAAGTAATGTAATGTCCATGTACATCAAGCTTTGGGGTCGTTACAGTTGGTATTAGAGGAAAGGTTTATTCAACCTTTGGAAAATAGGATGCGAAAACGTTAGTGAGATCCCTAGAGATATTTCTAAGTTATGTCTAGGGTTGTCTCTAAGGTTCAGTATAAGTATAGGTTATAGTCCTATAATTATGGTAACGATCATAGAATTAAACCTAAGATGTTAGTTGTTGAAGGTACTCCTCCTTTATTGTGTTGTTTTCCCTAGCATGATTTTTTCCTCTCACACTATTCTTTTTGGGTTTTAGACGATGGTTGGAACCCGAAGGAACTGTGTTTATCAATGTAATGGAAAATTCAATGATTTTACTCCTGAACAAACAAATGTTATGGGAGATGGAGTGAAAAATCTTATTGCTATACTCACACAAGCTATGAATCATTTTGGACCACCAAATGAGCAGAGAAGGGAACAATATTCTATTGAGTCCTTTATGAGGCAACATCCACCTTCTTTCAGTGGGTCTTCTGATCCACTTTTTTCTGAACAATGGATCAGTACTACTAAAAAGATATTTTCAATTCTTCAATGTTCTGAACATGATAAAGTCATCTTAGCAGTGTATCGTTTGGAAGCGAATGCTGATCAATGGTGGAATCTTATCAAGAATACGACGCCAAGAGATGAAATTGAGTCCATGGAATGGGACGAGTTCAAGAACTTATTTTTCAATAAGTACTTCCCTCGTATTCTTCGTACAAATATGGTGAAGGAGTTTCTTGAACTAAAGAAAAAGGATGATGAATCTGTTGGTATATATGAAGCGAATTTTACAAGGCTTTCAAGGTATGCATCTGGCTTTATCATCCAACCTGAAAGTAAAGTTGATCGATTCTTCAGTGGCTTAAAACCAAGTCTTCGAAGGGAATTAGCTATAAGAGACTTCAGTAGCTATGAAGAAATTGTGCATTGTGTTATCAAGGTAGAAATGGAATTTTGTGTTACTTATCTATCTCATAGTTTTGACAAGAAACGAAATATGGAGTTCAATGAGAAATCTCAGAATAATGGTGAAAAGAAGATGAATGTTTCTTTATGATCAAAGTGTGGAAAGAAGCATGGTGGAAATTTTCTTAAAGGGACAAGTAAATGATTCAAATGTGGAAAGGAAGGTCATCGGGCATTTGAATGCCGCAATGATGGGAAGAAGATGTCTAATTATGCAAACAAAGTAAGGGATACACAGAATGAACCTACTACACTTCAATGCTTCAAGTGCAAGGAAATGGGGCATTATGCTAATAAATGCCCTAATCCAAGAGTTAGTGATGATCGACATGAGAAACCACTTAAGGAAAAGGACAAATGGAAGTCACATGAGATCACCATTGGTGATGTTGAATATGGAAACGATGTGGTGGAATGATTAAGTGTTTATGTAATGGGATTCCAAAATAATGTTGTATATAGTATCTTGGAATATTGGAATATTTATGTATTGGTCTATTGTGGTTTTCAATAATTTTATGGTACCGATAACCATGGAAAGTGATTAATATATTTTTGGAAAAAAAGATGATATGCGCATAATGAAGGGAAAATGAGAAAATGAAATATTTGATAGTATTCATGAGCTCATGATTGATATAATGACTATGTGATATCATGGTTTGAGTATATAGAATTTTGAGGATTTTGGTATGTGGAAAGTGTTAACTTTTAACTGCATTCATGTTTTCACTATGGTTCAATTAATGGGTATTCATTCTTCAAGAGAATACATGATTAAGGTATTCACACGATTTTAATTTGACCAACAAGATATATATTATGATATATTGGGGATAAATGATGGTATTCACGTGATTGTTATGTGACATTTCAAGTAATCGTTTTCTTTATACTATGATCTTGGACCAAAGTATTTTAGATAAGCCTAAAGATTAGAATGAATTATGTTGGACATAAGTTAGTATTAAGGATAGAAGTTTTTTCGATATTATTGATGGGATGTTATAGTAATATGGTTTTAGAAAAAGGACAACCTGCAGGACGGGCGACATCCCATCGCATCGGACAAGGCTGTGGGAATCGAACCCACAACCGAAGTGCGACTGGCCTTTATCGCCTACCACTGGCCTACAGGAAGTCCCTGTTTAGTATAAACTAGTTTTATTATATTAAGCAGTACGATATATGAAGTATAAGTCCATTTTAGGAACCATATATGATTAATCTCACTATAGATGGACTTAAGTATTTTTTTGATAACTTTTCTAACCTTTTGTTTAAGACAGATGAAATGACTCATCATTCTATCACATGATCTGCTAACACATCACGAGTGACAAATTCAACTTCATTTCTTTAAGAGATGAAGTGGAAATAGTCCAAAGAATGTCCAACGGTGCGACTATACCAAAAGAATGAAAGTATTTCTTCTAATTCAAATTTCATCAACTTTAGGAAAATGATTTTGAAAATCAAAAATGTTGCCCTAGTGCTCTTATATCTAATGATTCAGATGGTACCTTAGATCATCACAAATTTATGGATTTGTGATTGCTGGATTTTCTGTAGCCATGTTCTCTACCACTCTCCATCAGAACATGATTGTTACATTTCTCTTCCATATCCATATTTTCACCTATGTGGAAACCCAGTGATTAGTTTATTTGGGTAACCGTTACGTTTCATACTTTAGTTTCTAAAGCCAAGTTTTTTTATTCCTTTCTATGATGTGGGTTTCTATTAAAGAAACTTTCGAGTAGTAAACCATTTATAACCACGATGAATTTCGAGGGCGAAATTCATTTTAAGGGGGGTAGAATGTAACACCCCGAGATTTTATGAAAAATATTCTTTTAAATTTCATTAATGTCTTGTGTTGTACGCTACACAAAAAGGAGCTTTCACAACACACATCCTTTACTTTCCTTGCATTACATGAAATCTCGACCTTCCTCGATAGCTTGTGTAGTACGTAATTCCGAGTTTCACTAAACAATGATATGTTATTAAAATATTATTAAAACTAGCCGTTATGAATAGTAATAACCACATTTTAAAATTTGAGAAATTTTATCTCTCAAAATGGACTTCAATTTTGGATTCGGAGTATCGAATTTAGCCTAAGGTGAAATTTTGGTACTTTTTGGATAACTTTCATATTTTGATGAATAGTTAAAATTACTAAATTTTAATTAAAAACAACTTTTTTAATCAAAATAATTAATAGTGATAAATTATGAATATGAGTGGTTTAAAGAATATTTAGAATATATTTTTACCATTTAATACAATTTTTTTCATTGGACATAATTTCCCAATTAAACCGAACATAAACAAGTATCAATCTTTTGATAGTTATTATATCTTAAAAACACGCTTTTTGTTTTGACAGCAGGAATTAATTTTAAATTAATTTCTGCCACTTATGTGTTTTGAATTTGGAAAAATGGATTCCATATTTGGAATAAGGATGTTCAAATTGTGTAAATAGGTAACTTTTATTTTTAGACATTTTGAATAATTACTTCGGTAAATATTTTATTTACCATGGTTAAAGGGTATATCCGGTAAATAAGGGTTAAAAAATAATATTATAATAAAACAAATTACCCTAAAACGTGTGATAACCTTATTGGTTGATACATAATCTACCATGGGCATCTTTGGGTCATTTTTGGGACCCCATGGTGCCACTTGTAAGTGATAGGGACACTTTATTTTAATTAAGTTAAAATGAATACAAAAATGACACAAGCATATATCTTTTAGAAAAACAATTTTTACGTAGGGTTATATCTGTTGGATTTTCTATTGTAAATATTCATTAGAAAGATAAAACGATTTCCAACATAATTGTAGTTTACTTATAATTTTTAGACATTAAATTATATAATATATTTATGACACAATGATGATGCAGTAATTATCTTATTAATGAAATATTGACATAATTGATGTTATAAATACCCAAATAAATGTAATTTGAGCCTTTTTATGAATTCCACTAATTTTATAGGTTAATATGACATGTTAGTATTGATTTAATTAACTTTTTTAGAACTAATAATTCTTTTATAATTTTAACAAAAATCAATTACTAAATAGTATCAAAATCGACATAAAATAGTTTTTAAAACAAATATTATATTATTAATTGTTATTTTATTCCAAAAAAAATATACGGTTTGGAAAAATGACTTATATAAGGTTATATATATTAATAATAAACAACTTGGGGTTCGTTTTTCTTGTTATATTAATTTTATTAACCTTATAGTGTAAGAACACAAGAAGACACGGTAAAAGTAAAATTATTTAACTTAATGTTAAATCTAAATTATAAGGTTGAAATAGGAACCTAAACATGTCTAAATTCTATTGGATGAGAGTATTTAGACCCATCCCCACCTTAGATTCTAAATAAATAAATTTGGAGCTATTTAAAACCGAATTTGGCTTTGTAATAAAATAATATTTTTAGTTATTCCAAAGGTGCCCCTCTCCCCCCTTATAAAAGGGAACCTCCTCCCTCTCTTCCTCACACCACTTTGAGCCTTCAAGCTCGGCCAACCCCTGCCAATGTATTCTCTCCACTTCCCTAGAGACATCCTAGATGTCCTTGTTTTCTTCAAAGTCCAATTTTAGTGCCCTAAAAGGAGGTATCAAATAAGCGCTTCAAAGAAGAGGTAATGCCCGTTACCGATTCTTTCATCTTTATTTCTTCTTCCACTTCTTCTTCTTAGGTTGTTTTATTATGAAGTAATAACACCAGTATCACTCATATACTTATATTTTATTATAAGTATGAAACAACCCTATTTCACCATCTATCCATCCTACGGAAAATGAAATCACCGCGCGTGCGTACATATGGAATACCGTCTCCACGCCGTGGTGTAATCTATTTTCCACCACCACCTTACTTGGATGGGTATAATGGTGTACATAATAACTTTATATGATTATTTTAAAGTGATATTGATTCTGAAATAGTATACATACACTCCAATACAATTCCACGATCATGAGAACGATATCATCTCTCATGGGTACGTACGGACTATCGTCTCCACGACGCGATGAGATTCATTCACCATGTTAACCATTCAGGAATGATTATAAAGTATATATAATAAGTAATCATGAAATATATGACATAATAATGATACTATATTTATGTGTATATTTATTTATGTCATATACTTAATTCCATTCAACTCAATAAGGAAACGAAAACAGCGTTCATGAGTACGTACGACCTACCATCTCCATGAACGGTGTATTTCTTTCCATTCACTGATTTATTATATATATGTATATGATGCGTATATATTATATATAAATAATGTTTTATATTCTGTAATTAATTAATCATGATCTAAGTAATCATATGAATAATTACAAGTGAAAACACGGATGACAAATGAAACGATTTTACCCAAAACACTCTTTAACATGGAATTTACAAAAGAACGGGTAAAATAAAGTCATAAGTGAATCGTATATGATATCATAACAATGGTTATGATTCTGGAATAAGTCAATGAAATTATTTAAATCATTATACCGGAGGTTTGGACACTTACGAAGAAAATCGGACCTAAGGTAAGGGAAAATATCACAATCTCATTTTATCCGAGATTGTTTATACTTTGGTATTTACTGGGGTATATTTTATCATCCACATCCTTGTTTCCTAGATATGTAATATTGTTTCCATCCACCTAAAAAAATTAATCCAATTTTACCCTTCGGTGAGTTTCTAGTAAAAGATATGAATGGAATCTTTTGTCGTTTTTCGTACGTGGTACTTTTTGACTTTTCCGACAAAAGTATGAGAAAAATGTTTTTTTTAACTTATACATCATGAATGGATTTTTAAAACATTATTTCCAAGAAGCTTCCCATACAAGTTTTCATGTTAATTTTTAATCAACTTCTTTTAGTTTAGAATTATATGACATGTTACGAAAGGAAAAGTGTTTTTGAAGTAGAAATGATTTTTTCCTCAAGAATGGAGTTCAAGCGTTTTATCAAAATTATTTTCCATCTAAGATAATAAAGGCTTCTATTTATATCCCTATTATTACATTGATTTGATTGTGTTGTGATGGAATTATTTTTATGAATTCCTTTATCTTATATGAGTTGTTTTATGATGTCACGATGTTTAAGATTCCCATTTTTACTACGTGGGTTATGCAATGATGTATGATTTATGATTTTGTGGCACACAGAAGAATGGTATCATTATGAGATGGGTGGGAACTATATCTCCCTCCAATTCATTGGGTAAAGATTTTATATCTCATGAGATAGACATGGCTGGAACGGCAGGTTAAATCGGTTCAGTGAAACAGGACTGAAACGAGGAATAATCTCGGTTCAGAAATGGGCTTTGTCCACTAAGATAGTCTTGGAAATGAGTCTTGACTAATAAGAAATGATTCTCTATGATTATGTGTGTACACCACAAAGTTTCATGTTTTATGTTATGATTATTGGGATTATATTTCACTACTATGATTTATCCCATGTTATGATGTTATGATCTTTTTTGCAGGTTAATATTTCCAAAATGTTATGTTCTTATGAATATGATGTGATTGATATTTCTTTTGATTACCCTTACTGAGCATTTGAGCTCACCCTTTTATGTTTTCTTTTCCACAGGATATAAAGAAATTTTTTAGGTAAGAAAAAAAAGGGAAGATCTTTATTGGAGATGTTGAAGATCTTTCACCATGATTAGAAGATTACGTTCCGAGTTTCCAAATACACTAAACTATTACGGTCCTTTTGTGTGTGTTTTTGTTATTCACTAAGTATTCCGCAAAAGTAATGTAATGTCCATATACGTCAAGCTTTGGGGTCGTTACAAACTTCCTCTAGAAACTCTTCCACTACATGAAGAAGATTTATTTTTGATGATTATGGAAGGAACCCCTAAGTTCAGTATGCATTTAATTACACCATTATATATTTATGTGCTGATGATTCTGATACACATGTCTCATACCACTTTTTATTTCCCTTAATGTAACTCACTAAACTCCCTCTAGGAGAAAATGGAACCCCCATCAACCGTGAATTACTAGATAGATCCAGAACAACCTTCAATGCTATATTTAGTATGTAAAAAAATAATTTATCTTCAAAATGAAGATATAATATCAAATATCATCAAAATTACCCATATGAAATCATATATAGTTTAGTATATCATTTTTTACTACGTCAGAAGAAAACTGTATGAGACCAGCGAAATAGTTAATGTACTACATCCCGGTCCTATAACCTTGATGGAGGTTGAGAAACTAAAAAACATTTACCAAAAACATTAACTATTGATAGAATATGTCAATAAAAATAACCATAATGTATTTACACTCCAATACCTATTTCTTCTTCACCTTCACCATGGAATCCCACCATCTCTTGATAGGTCTATATAGATTGAAGGTAATACCCTTTACCTTAAATGAGTTTCCAAGAACATAAAATGAATCTTTGTCTTTTTCAACCAATCTTTTTCCACTTTATGATCATTAAAAACTTTTAATGTAGGTGTTTTATGGTGAAGTAAAACCCAATTAGGATTCCAATATTCATATTTCTGAGGTTCCACAACTAGATCCTAAATGGGAACAGGTGCTGGTACCTGTCACAGGGCTTTGACAAAATTCAATACCATACCGAAAATATTTTGAACCACTAGAGGATTCACTCACTATGGTTCACCAGTAGTTTTCTCCTAGGGATAATTCTAATGAATTCTTAGAGGAATGTCACTACACAGCATCAACAGACAATATTAGAATCATTATAAATATTACACATATCAAGGGTGTATAGATTAAATATACAAGAATATCAATTCCATCAAATAAAATTTAACATTTTGATTTTAAAAATCTATAAAAATAGGATGGTAAAAGACAAGAATCTGATAAATACATCCATCAATGGGATTTTCCCAAACACCCATGGTGACTTAAGTCTCATTATGATGAGAGTTGTCTAGGAACTCACTCATAACTACCTCCTATGTCCCCAAAATTGTATCTCATATCTACTAGGACATCCCAAATTCTTACCAATAGTAAGGAATGATGCACAACATTACATTTATAATTATATTTTTTCATGAACCATCCCAAACACCCCAGTACCCTGATACCCTTTCCAAATATAAAATGCATGAAGGGCATTCCCAATCCCTATGATTTTGGGACTAACACATGGAATCAAACAAGAAATACAAGGGAATTATATTTCCACAAAATAGTGTAAGATAAAAGATACAAGTTAGTATAGGAAAAACTCCTCAATGAGAATATAGAAGAAAAAAATAGATAAAAAAACCAAAAATAGTGCATCATAGAAGTAATAAAGATAAACCAAGAGAAAATCTCTAACAACCCATGAAACATGTAGATTGAATCTGAATCAGTCACCCCCATCACTTTGATTCCCATGGATTAAGAAAATCTACCACCTCTAAGTGGCATGTTCCCTTTTCTCAGACTCAGCAAAAGAAAAGCTTTAAATTCCTAGAGGAGAATTTAGTATGTGAGATAAACAACCAAATAGGGTGTCACCAAGTGTTCCATAAACAATACCATAACTATAAACTAGTTAAGATATAAATTTCAATAAAATAAAGCATTGGGAATCATTTTCATATTTCTAAAAAACATGATTTCAATGACAATGTTAGTAGATATATAAAAATAGACTTCAATGACTAAATATTACTTTTTTATTAAGAAAAGGGAAACCATGAAACAAAAAACATGCAGCATCCCCATGGGGGCTGAAGTAGTGGAGTCCTAAGGCATCCCCTTCTACTACCACCTTACACATAATAGGATGTGACACCAAACTATCTTAGATAACCAGATCATACTCAGGGATCCCCAGGAATTCATGTGAGCCCACCTCAAGGTTATCCTCTCTCCGAATGTGATGGATAGTCTACCCAAGACTGTTCTCTGTCGTGCACCTACGAATCAGATATATCAGATTCCACGGAACTTCTTGCTGCACCTGAATAGCTCTCACTAGCACCATAGAATCAGACTCAAAATGAATCACCTGAAGACCGAGACCCCTAAAAATCACCATGCCAGATAATGAAGCATTCATCTCCCTCCTATTGAGGTACCCAGACCACCGAATTCAATGAAACCAATCTAAAATGAACCCCTGGAGTCCCCAAGGCCCCTCCGCATTGCATCATCCCCTCCATGCATGACCCATTCACATTTAACGTCCATCCTTATCTAAGAGGTATCCACTTGATTCACTAACCTTCCTTATTGTTCATCCTGAGAGGTGTGTTCATAGTATCACAAAGTGAAACCAACAGCTTGTTCCCTTCAACAGAAAACCAAGCTTGAAGAACAATGACATAAACTGCATTTGGAGGAAAGTTAACAACCACCTAGCCCCCATCCTGACCTTATTGTGCACCTCCCAAATGGCCGAGAATATTGTAGCGAGGATGATAGCCCTAAACCTGAATTCAGTTTCCCATCCTTCCAAACCATAGAACCAAGTGTCCATATACCCATGCTGTGAGTGTTGATCATTCACAGGGAAGTTCTGGGGTGAGGAAAATGCCCAGAGATAATGATTCCATCTTATTTGGAAGAAATGGGGAGAAGTTGTCTTGACATGTGGCTTCTCGCAACAGCAACACCTCGACGCAAGAGGAATCCTCTTTTTTGGATGTTCTCATCCATCAGTATTTCCCTTTTCCTGATTCTCCATATGAGGAAGTTAATTTTGGATGGTATTTATTTACACTAGGATTTGGATGAAACTTCATCATTCAGACCCTCTGAGTGAATCAACCTCTTGTAATCCCTAGTTCCAAACCTTCCTGAATCTAACCCCATGAAGCAAAACCTATTCGGATCCTCACTCATAATAATAACACCTTCATAAGTTTCCATATGTTTTGGGAGTGGACATCCTCGGAAATCTAGTTTCTCACCCAACCAGTTCGCCTTCCAGAAACTAACATCCCTTGTGTGGATAACCCTCTCGGCAGAAACTGAGAGAGTATCAAGGTGAGGAACCAAGCATCGATCCAAGCCCGTGATTCGAGAACTGCGACCCCCCTGTGTCTCCCAATCATCCCCATACCACACACTAAATAACAATATGCATAGTAAGTCACCCCAGAAAATATCCCAAGCCATCTAGGAATTCATTCTCATCATGGTTCTTCTTAAGTCATGAAGTCCCACGCCACCCTTGTTAATAGGTCTGGAAATACGTTCCCAGGATTCCCAATGGCTCTGTCCCATTTGATTGGCATCCGAAATGAACGAGGTCAGAATACTCTCAATCTTCCAGATGACCCCCTTGGCAGGGTTGAGCTGTGAAAACACATGCATCATGTTGGATATTAAACATGTTTTTACTGGGATACTTCCTACCATCCATTATTGTGATGGATCCTAGACCAATTCAAATAAGTCTGTTTCATCATGTTTGGTGTTGAAAGCTTGGACAACACCTACCACAACCAACTGCAGACTTGTAGTTTCTCTATTTGATTTTTTTATGTGTTTGTTAACCCTATAAATCGGGAGAGTTGCGTGAGTTGTCTTATGAATCTAGAGTGAAGAAATAAATACAATGTTTCTTCTACTTTGTTTGTGTGTTGAGATCACCTCTAGTAGTACATGAGCCTCGACCCAATTGGTGAGGTATCCTTAAGTGAATCCACAAGACCTAGGTTCAAAACCAGGTAGAGGCATATTTATGGGGGCACTGAAGAAGTACTATAGCAGTACTATACACTGTGCGGTACTGTATCAGAATTATACATTGTGTGGGTAATTTAGTAGTTACTGTAGCAGTGACTGTAGCAGGTATTGTTTGGTACTCTTGCAGGTGGAACTATTCACCTTGGGCCACTAGTTTGGGCTTGGAGTCCTTAAGGATTTCGGGCCACCTAGGCCTTCAGGTAAGTAGGGCTTTCGGGCCACCTTTAAATCCTTCGGGCCACCTCAAGGCCTTTGGGCCACGTGCAGTTTCCCCAGACACACTACAAAAAAAAGCATCCCTAGAAGAGGATTCAGATCAGGTACACTCACCAGAGCAGAGCCAAATGGATTTTTCAGAATGGGAGGGTATGGGTATGCCATCAGGAGCAGCATGTGCTTGCACAAGAAGCCTAGCCAGACAGCCATGCGAAGGTGGAGAGCTACTATCCTGATGCAGACAATGGGGAGGGGCAGTTCCTTGTAGATAGTCTGGTTGAATTCCCTAAGACCTTTGGGTCATGTAATCTCCTAAGCCAACGGGCAATGTAATCTCAGAGGCTATGGGAATTTTAAGGGTTCCCCCTCATCCCTTGAAAGTAGGGTTATAAAAATCAATAAAAATGAAGTACTTTGGGCCATTCGGGTGATCACCTCTAGTGATCTGTGTTTCTATGATTTTGTGTGTGCTGTTGTGATCGATCTTCCATCAGTGGTATTAGAGGGGTGTTGAATCTTCCGCTGCATATAATCACCATCAATGGTATCCGAGCATCGAAGGTGAGCTGAGAAGACAAATATATGTGGTTTTTTCTCCCGATCTGTTTATTTCAGCAGTGAGAGGATTCATATTTGGTTCTTGAGGTTTGCAACACACGAATAAGATGATGAATAGTTCAAAATATTAATCTTCTGTGATAATTTCAATGCATTGATTTTTCTTTTTTTAAAAAAATATCCAACACACAAAAAATGGTAAAAAACCTTCTCTATAGAATTTGTGAAAAGAAATTTTTTCTTCCACACCTCCCTCATTCCTCTTGTCACCACCAAAAAAAACTCGTCTTGTTATTTTTCCTCCTCCCATCTCATGTGTTACAAAAAAATCCTATTTGAAAATCAACCAAAAATTTGGGTTCTTTCAATTGGAAAAAAATTGTTTCAATTTCAATTCCAAAATAAATCAATATGCCCCTAAAAAACAATATGCATTGGTAAAACAGAAAAAATATATATATAGTAGTTTGAATCTTTAAAAAAAATCTTCTCATCCAGATATCTACATTTTTTATTATTTATCAAAATAATGTATCACCATGGAAAATGAATTTGCACAAGCTATGATTTCGAAGTAGATGATGAACAATTATGACAATTGGTGCATCCAAATGTGTTCGGTACTTAACACCATATATTTCATGGACATCTTGGAGGATGGATACACCGATCTAGAATCAAAAGAAGCGGAGGCTACTCTACCAGATGTTCAAAAGGCCACTCTTCGGGCAGAATGAAAGTGGGACTGCAAGAAAAAATCTAACATTTATCAAGGCCTTGATGAAGCGACTTTTTAAATAATTGCTTCATCAAAATCATCAAAGGAGATCAAGGATACTCTTTGTAAATAATTCCCAGGTGCTGACAAAGTGAAGTGGATTAGGCTACAAATACCTATTTATGAAAACATCTGAAATTGTTGCTGAGTATCATACTCGTTTAATGGTTGTGGTGAATAAACTATGAAGAAATGGAGAAGAAGTTGCTGACATGTGGGTATGTGAGAAAATTTTGTGATCCCTTGATCCAAAATTTGATTACATAGTCTTTTCCTTAAAAGAAACAAAGCACCTGGAGATGATCTCTATCGAAGAACTCGTGGGGTCTCATCAATAACAGGGATTGAATGTGAACCACCGGAGTGATACCAATGGAGTGGAGTATGCCCTATAATCAAATTTTTTCATCAACAACTCTGAAAATGAGCAAGGGGGGACATCTCGAAGAAACTGAGGTAGGGGATTCCATGGAAAAACTTTTGATCCAAGAAGAGGAGGATGAGGAGGGCGTGGTGGAAGAAGCCCAACTCGAGGAGGCCATGAATACCAAACCTATACTCCATGAGATCATGGATGAGGAAGAAGAGGCAGATTCAACAATCGCAAACTAGACAAAAGAAATATTAAATGATATAATTGTCAATAAAAATGGACATTATAGCAATGAATATGGGTACAAGAAACCCATGGAGAATGACACATAGGAGGCACATATAGTCGAAGCAGAAGATCATTTAGACGATTCCCATGTGTTGATGGCACAAACATCAACACAAAATCAAGGTATGTGGTGTATTGACTCTAGAGGTAGTAACCACATGACAGGGAACAAGCACTTTTTTACAAACATAGATGAGCGGGTTTGAGGAGAAATTTTATTTTGTGATCTCTCGATAGTATTTTTCTGTGGAAGATGAGATATTATGATCAAGAAAAAAGATGGAAATCATGCTTTCATCTCTGATGTATACTATGTACACGACATGAAGACCAACATCTTGAGCATTGGGTAGTTGGTGGAAAAAGGATTTAACATAATCCTTAAAAATAAACAAATAGTGATTGTCGATGACAGAGTAATGTTGATCACAAAAGTACCGATCGCGAAGAACCTCATGTTTCCTCATATGATCCAACCCGATGTACCACGATGTTTGGTGATGATACGTGATGATAAAGATTGGAAATGGAATCTCAGGTTCAGGAATTTAAACATTGAATGTTTATGATTATTAGGAAGAAATAAGATGGTGAATTGGATTCCTATCATCTGACACCCAAATCAAATTTGTGAAAGTTATGTTCTAAGAAAACAACATAGAAACAGCCTTGCAATGAAGTCCAACTAGAAAGCTGCAGCACCATCGGAGAAAGTTCACACTGATGTGTTTGGTCCATTAAATCCAAAATCAGATGGAAAAAAGTAGGTATTTTCTAAAATTTACCGATGATTATAGTATTTAAACATGGATATATTTCCTAAAAATGAATTCATAAGTGTTTGGCATCTTCAAAGAATTTAAGGCGCCGGTTGAAAATCACAGCAAGCATCGCATATAATCTTTTTGTTCTAATCAAGGTGGTGAGTACACCTCCAATTTTTTTCAAGAGTACCTCAAGAAACATGGAATTCAGCACCAGCTGACACAGGCTTACACACCCCAACTCAATGGAGTAGCCGAGTGGAAAAATTGCACCATTCTAAACATGGTGATAAGCATGTTGAAAGACAAAGAAGTGCCCATGACTTTCTGGTCTGGAGCTGCCTCATGTGTGGTGTATCTACTCAATAGATTTCAAACAAATAAACTTAAATCAAAGATGTTGCATGAAGCCCGGAGTACTCATAATCCAAGTGTGAGTCATTTTAGAGTTTTTTGTTCCATTACTTATGTCATGATTCTAGAGGCAAAATGAACAAAGCTTGAGGAAAAAGGAATCAAGTGTGTCCTTATGGGATATAGAGACCGAGAAATGGGATATCATTTTTATAATACCATCGCCAAGAAGATTTTATTCAATAGAGACATTATCTTTGATGAAAATGAGACATGAAAGTAGAATCAAGATGATGATTCCAGTGAGGTACGACTCACTCTAGAAGATGAAGAAATTGTTGAAGAAGTAACATTGTGGGAAAAAAGAACTAAAGAACCACTGACGCTATCATCACATACTCCGAAATCTGAAGACATCGAACAAGAACTCTCTCATATATGTCCTCAAAACGTTTGAAGCCTTTCGAATATATACGAGAGAACAAAACCATTGGAAGAGTATGTTAATTTTTACTGTCTATCAGCAACTTCCAATCTAGTTAGCTTCAAGGAAGCTAAAACCAATGACATTTGGAAGAAAGTGATGGATGAGGAGATTCATTCCCTTAACACCATTGAAATCTACAAGTAAAAGGAAGGCTTTAAATTTGGTGAATTCATTGCACCGGTTGGTCATCCACCCAAATATAATGCAAAAATTATGGGTCGTAATGAAAAAATGTTTAAGGGGGGATGTTGGATATTAAACATGTTTTTCCCCGGATGGTTCCTACAATACACTATTGAGATAGAGGTTGGAAAAATTTAAAGAAGGCTGCTTCAACATGTTTGGTGTTGAAATCTTGGATGACACCTACCACAACCAACTGCGCACTTTTAGTTTCTCTGTTTAATATTGTTATGTGTTTTGTAACCCTATAAATAGGTAGAGTTACGTGAGTTTTCATATGAATCTAGAGTGAAGAAATAAATATATTGTTGCTACTACTTTGTTTGTGTGTTGCAATAACCTCTAGTGATCTGCGTTCCTGTGCTATTGTGTGTGCCGCTGCGAGCGATCCTCCATCACATCAGAATAGACGTTAAGAGGTTGCTCACCAGCATCACCCTCAAATGATAGAATTTTTTTTCCAACTCATAATCCTTCCCATCAACCGATTGATGATGTCCTCAAAGTGATATTTTTTAATACGACTATAAGAAATTGGTACACCCAAATATAGCTTAGGAATATGCCTTCCATGGTAACCCAAAATGTCTTGGATGCTCCGATCGCGCCCACCTGGGCATCTGTTGGAAATAAACGCATAACTTTTCAAATATTTGATACCTTTCCCACTTAAGCGTCCATAAGAAGACAAAATTCACATGAGGTTATTCACAGATCTTCTCCTTATGTTAGTCAAATAATGATATCATCAATGAACATTATGTGGGATATGTTTCCCCTCTTATTTCTACTGTGATAGGAGGCCAACCTTCCATTCTTTACACCCTTGTTCAGATTTCGGGAAAGAGAATCTTGAGACAAAATAAACAATCTTGGAGATAACAGATCCCCATATCGGACCCCATGAACCGACTTAAAGAAACTATAACACCTCCCCATGATATAGATGGAGATCTAAGGTGAGGAAAAGCACATGAAATACAGGTCACAAAACCACTCTTGGAACTCGATCCTTCACATCAAACGAAGAATGAAACTCTAGTAAATTCAATCATATGCTTTTTTCATATCCACTGGGAGAATTACATTTTACCCCACTGAGATTTTTTTAATATCATTTCCTAGTTCTCTTGAAATTCCCACTGGTCCTTGGATGTTTCGAACTTTAAGGAAACTGTGTTTAATTTTTGACACCAGTTGTGGTATCACCCAACTCTGCCTTGATGAGATAATGTAGGCCAAAAAATTTTAGGAAACATTTTAGAGACATATGGGGTGATAGTGACTAACAATCATAGATTACATTATCTTGGGAATGAAAACAATCCTTGAAGCACAAACAGTCCTGTTCAAAGGTCCATATAAGGAGAAGTCTTGTACCGCCTCCACAACCATTGTATCGACCACCTCCCAAGATGCCACAAAGAAATTTGTCGGGAAGTATTCCGGCCCTGGTGCCCTATCACAAGGAATCTTAAAGATCATTTCCTTGAACTCATCCTCTATAGGTTACTTGGATAGGAATACATTATCTGAGTCATTCATCAGATGTGGCATACATCCTAGAAAATCCTCCTATATAATCATATATTTGTAATAGATGATTTTATAATTGATGATTCATTATCATTATTGACTAATAAATTCCTTGTTGTTCAATTGATTGAGAAGTGCCAAATAATATTTTAAAAATAGTACAAATTAAATATTTTCTTGTTGTTCTATTATGAGACAAAGATAAATGATTTGAGGTATATAATGACTACTCTAATATTGTTATATGTTGATTCTTATCCTCTGTAATAGATATTGAGATTTCGTTGTTGATATATTTTATTACTAATATAGGGGTTTCAAATGGATATATGGAAGGTGAAGAATCAAATTATCAATATCATGTATGACTGTATGTTCCTTCGGATTTGGAAGAGGAAGTTTTTCAGGAAATTTGTACTTCGTAATTATCCGTAGATCCTAGTATAAAAAAGCTTTATTGTAACAAAAAGATCTACGATACCCTCTAAAACTGGAACCCATCCCTATCCACCACATACCTGATGGGAGTTCATGATCCCTATGAGTTGGATACTATACTTCTAGTGTCAAACACAAACTACCGTAAACTGTTTTCAACCAACCTGAAATAATATACATGGAATATATACACAATGGAAAGAAACATCAGAAGAAAACTAAAGAAATGTTCCATAAAAATGGATAATATAAGTGATTCATCTCGAAACCAGAAAAACCAAACTCCACCATACATGTATTGTAGAACCATAAAGGACCAATAAAACCAAAAAAACTACTCCATGTGACAAATGGAAAATATCCAACCACTTTACCACCATCTACCTGTACCGGACTAACCCAAAACATACTACCTCACTGTAGCACCTTACCTTTAAATATATAAAAATATAGTATGAGGTATACACACTATAAAAGGGGTGAAAAGTGTGTGAGATAAATAGTATTAGTAGGATCCCACATATAAGTTCCATGTAATGTATCTATAAAACAAACCAAATATTCTAAATTTATAGAGAAGGTCAAGATAAAAAGGTAAAAATTTTGATATAAAAAAGGTAAAACATTCACCCTTTTCCCTCGTTCTAAAATAATCAAGGAAAAAGATTCAAAAATTAATTTCCAAGAAATTTTTTCTGGAAGGTATAATAAATTGAAATATTAAAAATGAAAATAATAGAAAATAAAAACAAATACCAAGGATAAAATAGTCTAGGGATCACTCATAGACATGATAACTAGGTCACTTATACATCATTCATGACTACTACGCACTACAACTCCCTATAACCAATTCATAAAGGCCTAGGGAATAGATAAACACCCTATAAATTGAACCCTCCTACCATACCAAACATTTTCTAGATCCAAATTCAACTCATTATATGAATAGAATGACCCCCCGGAATGGGAACACAGTTTTAGTATCAAAAGGAGAGTCCTACTAATACACCTTCCACCTAAGTACCCAGGTCTCCATTGTGATTCATTTCAAATCATTTAAAAGGACTTACACAACTCACAATAACATTTCAAACAATATTTTTCCTTAAAAATAGGATTTAATGACCATTTCCCAATCCTTTTTACATGCTTCGAAAAAACCTTTTCTTTTTTCCAAAAAAGGGGAAAACCATCTTTTCTAAAAACTGGTATATAGACATAAATAAACAACAAATCATGAAATTTTTTAAAAAAAAATAACTATAATACATGGTCATTCAGTGGTTTATATACTTATCCTAGAGATGAAGCTACCTACCTCAAATTCAGGTTACCCTCTACCCATAATGGAAACCACTCATAGAAAGGAAAAATAGTAAAAATTAAATTCCCTAGTATCAAATCCCACATAATCCATAAAAAAGGCAGAATAGAGGATATATCCAAACATACATCATGAAATTCCAGTTTCACACTTTAACCAACATGAAAATAGACCTCCAGAATAAGATCACGCAATGGGTCCAGAGGTGATCAAAGAATCATAATCAACACAAGATCAATAGATCCCATAAATGCATCTCAATTCCACTACCATAAAAAGATAAATGAAGAAGAAAGAATTTTTCTCTTACCTAATGTGATGAAAACAAACCAATCTAAAATTATGTCTTGAATAGAGGAACTCATGAGGGAGTATATCACATAAAAATCACCAAAAATAAACTTGGACTTAAGGTAGGGAACAAAAAATTGAATAAGATAATATATATATATCCGAAGATAATAATAACATATTGGTAATGAGTTGTTTATGTCATAACATATATATTTATGATAACTCGCCATAATTCGCATACACTAAAAAAGAACCTCGGTTTAAATTATCCCAAGCGATATATTTGACATGTAAAAAAATTTCACATTGTAAATGAAGTTTCCACCTCGAACCATTTATACATCTTGTTCCCTTCAGTAAAAATATATCATAAATCAAGGATTTATGTTTTAAATTACTTATACTGCAAGTTTTCTACTGAATGTCATGCATAAAATCTGAATATTTCTCAAACAACATGTAATCACTAAGAAATCTCTCTTAGAATTGAAAATGTTCATTACTTTTTATCTATGATTTTTTAATATCTTCACCATATGACTTTCTATATTTGGAGGTCATGCAGAATATGGGTTCTCTATAAGGGAACTTCTAAGTCTTAAGAGAATCGGATCAATGTCTCCATCACACTCTGACCAATGGAATACACTTCCCAAACAATGATTTTATCTGAGAATCCATGATGAAGAATTTTTTCTCCATAAATAAAAATATATCTCCAACTCAATATATTCTAATCTAAAAATGAAACATGTATAATGATGATATTTTCTGATCAAACATATGTAGAAAATAACATGGATACCCATAAACTGATTTGGAAATTCCCATTGATAAGAAACTTGACCAATATGCTCAATGACCTCTAATGGTCCAACATATATTTGATCTAGAATTCCCTATTTCTTAAAAAGACAGTGATACAAATGATTATAATATTTCATGAAATCTTGGTCCCCAACACAAAACTCTGAAGGGAGTCACTGAATATCCACATACAATTTCTTTCAACTCTGATCTATAACTTTACACCGATGTATATCATGAATCCTTTTCAAAATCTCCTAAATGATACTTAGTCACACAAGAGTGGATTCTCCCATATTTTCCCAAAAAGTATGTTAGCTACATAGGAAACCATAAAATTCCTTATAGGGATCCATTCTGATCGATGAATGAGAGTTTTTTTTATAATAAAAATAATTGATTCCCAAATGGTTATTCCACAATCCAAAAAAAATCCAAGATGTAGGTATATAGAATATCCTCTAGGATCTGAATAGAATTATTCATCTTATAATATATATTTGGATGATATGTTTTCCTCAAATTTACCTCATCCACATTTCCTCATGGAAACTATTTCAGAATCTGTAGGTTAACACCAAATCTCGATCTGAGATAATAGAGGATGGAACCATATAAAAACTCTTAGTCTTATTCATGTAAAACATACACAAATATTCTACCTTATTGGTGTCCCTAGTCTGAATAAAATGAGAATATTTTATAATCCAATCAACCACCACCTAGATATCCTTCATCTCTTGAAGAGTTCAGGGTAATCCAAAAACAATTCATGAAAAGATCATCCCATTTTTGAACAGGCACCGAAAGAGGATAGAGTTTGTGAGATGAATTTAGGTGTTCTTCCTTAATCTATTAGAATATATAACAACTATTTACATAATCAAAAATTTAATTCTCTATACTTGACCACAAAAAATGTAGTCTCATGTTATAATACATCTTTCTCCTACTATGGTGAATGGTTAAGGTATTAAGGTTTCAGAGGAATCCGGTGGGCTGGGGATTTAAAAAATCATCTTTAGGATGATGAGACTTGTCTTCTTTGATGATCCAAGCACTTGTATAGTCCCTGGATCTCGTTTAAATTAAATAATTCATAAAAATTAAAACGAACACAAAACTTGTATGAAACCAATGTGTTCTTAACTGTAGCTCATTATTGGAAATCTTTTCTTGAAGGATTTGAAGCTAAACCCCTGTAGAGTATCCACACATGATTTGTGAATCTGTTCATTCATCATTCATTGAAATTTGGCTGCTAGAATAGATATCTGATGAATTATTCTACGATATGATGATCACCTATATCCCTTACCTTCAATCCGATGAAGGTAACCTAGATCAATCTCCCAAATAGACACACTATATCTCTAGATAGAAATATTAGAGATAGGCACTAATTCCAAAATACATGTATTGTACATGGAATGAGCCTCTCATATTCTATTTGTAGTGCAATCTCAAAATACCCTAAATTTTCTTCCTTTCCCCTGTATATTTAAGGTCCACTATATTAAAAATAAATAAATTTATAAATAACTAAACTCCATTATAATTTTATTTATTTTCCCAAAAACATTTAATATATATTAAATATATTACCTTATAAAACTGAGTCATTTAACTCATCTCGTAATTCCATCTTAATATTAAATGAACATAGAATATTAAAATAATATTTTTTTAAAATAATAGTATTCCTCATATTTACTTAACTTGTAAATAATTTTAATAAATTAAACTGAATTATTATTTACATGCATAACAATTAATTTATTTATTTATCTTCGATCAGTTATTTGGAAAACACTCTGACCCTGTGGTAGGGACCACCGTGTTTTATATACCTATTTAACAGAATTTTGAAGATTCTTGAATTCACTATTATGTGTGATCCTCTTGGCCCTTACCTCAACAATAGTGAATAATGTTCACAAAACAATCATGGAGTTTAGAAACTAATCAAGGCCCCTAAATAGATAAAGATAGTCTAAGAAATGACCACCAACCTATGAACACAACCTTTTTATTATAATCTTGTTGTCTTTAAATATTTAGTAAATAAGGATGCACAATTTTATCATCACCCTTTTCATACATTATTTTTTTTCTAACAAGATGGATTTATCCTCGACTACCATGGCCAAGGACATGTGAAGGTATTACCATCCTGATGAATAAGACCCGTTATATATTAATTCCTTATCCCAATAGAAAAAAATTCTATTTTGACCATCAACCAATTCCATGTCACCAATGATGCACCCAACACAAGCAACCTGTCCATGATTTCAATATCATCAGTTTTTTCTATCATCAAAGTATGTTAACAAATAGAACACATTGATAATGAGCTCATTTCAAAAGACTAATATGCATGTCTGTATATAGGAAAAACCAATGAAACCTAAAATATATGGTGTTCTAATTGGAATGTTTGTGTTCGTGATCTCGCTAATAGATATCACCAAGTGCGAACATCATGAGACTAATTCTCAATTCTTATAATCTCATGTAACCTGATAGTCAAACATAAACTATGTCCAGTTGAATAATGTATCGAGACTATAAGAACTTTGTTTAATATTAATGTCATAGTATCTTGATGTTCTCATTATATCCTAGGATCTTCTATGACATTTTTATATGAAATATAATATACATAAAATACCATTAAATTGAGAAATCATAAATATCTACATTATAATGGTAAGTAAACATCAGGTATATCTCACTGTATAAATGATATGTTAATAAAAATTATTATTTAGTAGGGCATAGGGAACCCACTAATACAATATCTCCCACATCCACTAGATCCAACTTGTTAATGAACCTTGTTAGATCCCACATGATAAAGATAATGTTTCTAATGAGTCACAACTTTAGTTGTTGGGCCTTTCACATTTCCAATGTGTGGCTATTCTTGTATGTGAAACCTCATCTCCTTGAGTAAAACTTCTCAACAGATGAAAACCCCATGTATATCCCTTTTTTACACTATAATAACTTGACATATTTGATATTTATGGTAAAATAGTTATCATTATAATAAAACATTACTTGGTTGGTGTGATTACAAGAACTAGAACAAATCTTTTCATTTAATAACTTCTCCTAAGCTTCCTCAGAAGCTGCAACACACTCGGTATTTGTTGGTATAGATTCCACTATCTTTTATAAGATTATCTCGTTCAAAACCTTATCTTAAATAAGATACTATATCTAATTGATCCATGGAATACTAGTTTTGGGTCCCCTTATAACTTATATCCCATCTTAATATAACAGGTACATATCTTTTTGTACTTTCTCAAGTATAATCAGATTGTTTTTACAAGTTCACTTGTAGTTCTCCTTGATATAATTGGTATTGTCCAACTATTAATTATATTCTAGAAATATCATATCTAATTCATATCATGGATTATGTGATTGATCCATCACATAAGAATATGGAATCCAACTCACCACATAGTCTCCCCCTATGCCATTGCATGTCTACTTAGATGGATTTATGCCATGTGACATTGGTAACAATTATATCTTGAAATGTTCCAGCTTGAATTTTTCAATACCATTTCACTATATATACAATTGACTAGGTCCAAACAACCATTATATATAAATTAGTAGATCATTTTCCCTTGAACATTGGTCATTACTTTAATTCAATCATTGGAGAATTACATTCCTCTCGGTCTTACCTAATAGAAATACCATTATCTATTTTCCATATATTTACAAACATATTTTACATGGAAAACAATGACGCTCCCTCTACCCTCTAGTATAAAAATGGAAAAATTCATTCCTAATGAATATTATATGATCTTGTCGCATACTTTGATCCTGAACTGGATTTTAGTAACTTGGAACATTATTGGAATTCTATGATGTCACCATCCCTTTCTGGTTGCATCAAATAGACACCATTCATGACTGGTGGTTCTAATATCCCATTAACAATAATAGGATCACAGATATTATATATAATAAGTAAAATTATAATGGATTTAGGTATAATGAATATATATAACCAATTGATTTTTGTTGGTACCATACGTGTACCATCCATGTATTATCTCACATGAGTACCCACCATAGTATTCAATATAATAATCCCTTTTATAATTTAATACATGGAATTAATTATGGAATTTTAATTTATATTTCCAATCCTTGATTATTTCCATATATGACCAACTTGTAGGAATTTTTATTCTCAATGAATAATGTATCACTGACCATGGTGAATAACTATGGTTTTAATCATCCTGCATAGTATGTGTCTCTGGAAAATTCCTATTCAACATGTACTTGTGGAAATAGTTCCTATTCCAACAACATGAGCATCTCTAGATTCGACTATATCAAAGTTAATCTGGATCCCACTATCTTAAATAGTGATTTTCACCCTTATATAGAAATTTATTTATTAACTTTTCTATTACTTTTCTTTCTTATGGATTTATGTAATATCCTAAGCAATCATTAGGATAATTACATAGATTCCTAATCTATTTTACTTGAAGAAATACTATTTATATCTTAACAAACTCTTCACATCTAAACACATGTCCTTATGACATAATGGATTTCCATCATTCTATGACTCATATAATATCCATTTTTCATTATAGTTGGAATAAGGTTATGGGACACTATTGTTACTTTCAAAGATCTTCTTGAAATATAATGGAATTTTATACAAGTTTCAGTAATGATACTACTTACATCATGACTCTGATGTATAAAATGTGAATTTAGGAATTTCTCCAGGCTATATTTTATTAATAAATATAAAAATGTATGAATCTTCATTGATCCTCCTTATTAGAATCAATTTTGTGATAAAAATAAGGTAATTTTTTCAATGAATTACTAAATGCTAAATTATCATGATAGATAAATTATGGGTCATGATATTCTTTGGCATACCGATAAGAAGAATATTATATCTTCTGAACATGAATATATGATACTTCACTCTAATTCTGTAATCACTTGAAAGAATCATATGAAGTATATTTACCACTATCCTACCATTGTAATATTAAATGATCACTATATTACTAATTTTGAATTCTTTATGGATGACCATTATTTTTTAAGGTTTCTTTGTACAAACTAAATGAGTATATATGTCAATAATACCTAATTTGTTTATCTCAACAGATTATAAATACCAAAATGGGTATATCCATGACATCAACTTATAGAATTACATGTCAAATAATTATCTTTCCACAACTGGGTAAATAAGTTTTACATTTTATATTCATCAAGTATTGCCTATGATTAAAGTATCACTGAACCATTGGTTGAGTATGAGACACGAAAAACAAAATATATTCATGATCATGGAATAATGTCTTCTTTGGCCTAATGGGCGCATGATATACATGTTATGGCTATAATGAATAATATTTTGACTTATATCATTAGTATGGCAATTGTAATTTATTTGTTTCTCACCACTAGCCTAGGAATCTCTTTTTACCATCGACTTGAAGAATACACCTTACATAGAGTAATGTTTATATTACTTGAAAACTATATTTTGATACACATATGAAATAATAATATGGGATTCATTAACCATGTAGTATGTTAGAAAAATTAATTGATTAATATACACTGAAGAATAAAGTACTTTCTTATATGATTTAAGTCCATTGCATTTGAAATTCCATAAATGTTATTTCACAATATAAAAAAAATAACCTCCTATTTAATAACCAACTTTATACTTTCAAGGATGTTGCATTGGTAAGTTTTTTTCCACTCTTTCCATTGGACTTTTCTCCTTTTCATTAAATTTATCCACCATAATAATTAAATTTTAATTTTTATGTATTATTCTTAGATCTTTGTGAACCTTACCTAAAAGTTAATTAATCTTTTATTACAACCTATTATTTTTGTAACCACAAACAATCTAAAGTAATTGCATGAAAAGATGTTAGAATGAGATGCTTTGAAATAATATGATCCATCTTTCATATTTACACATTGCTAGTGTAATTATCAACCATTCAAATATTAGATCACTTTCTCCTCACTAGCTTATGGGAGATGAGACAATATGTAAAATCATAAATCTACTAATGTTTTTATCCACAACTCACGTAGGACGTAGATAATAGAATTATGACATAAAAATCATATTCATAACACATGAGTCTCCTATAATTATATTTCTCACACTAATTTATTGAGGATTCTTAATAGGTATAGGGACACAAGCTCCTTGAATTTACTATATCACTGTAATGAGTGAAAGAGCATGTACTACTCTTTGAAAATATGAACCTTTACATTGTCAAATATTTATCACAATGTATTTATTTGGTATTAATTATCATTTTCTATGAAAATAAAATCAATCAGATTTTACATTTTTCTTGATTACCAATTTAGACATTATTGATTAATTAATTAAGTCATTAAATGTATCCCACTATTTTATCTATTTCTAAAAACCCTTTGTACTATAATTGAAATACTCTATTGGTTGAGTATTCTAGTGGCATGGATCCTTGAACCTTCTCTAATAGTATATAATATTTGGCTATTCCACTACTCAAAGGGTTCAAGGTAGTATTTTTTTCATCGAACCACAATATCTTAGGGCTCCTTGATCTATTGAGTGATGTTCCAACTTCTAAAATCATTAACATGATTTCTTCAACACTTGACTCTAAAATTTATACAATATATCTTTGGCTAATTATTTACTATAAATTTATTTAGTTGAACCCATCACTCTCATAAGAACTCATTAATATTTAGTGGAACCCTAAACATTGGTTGACGAGCACCCCGAACACCCGATTTGGTTCAAATTCAAATGATGAATGGAAATTAATGAATTAATATTTCTTTAAGGTTTTTTGTGTTTTTATCAAATAATTTAATCCATTTATAGTAATATTTTTAATTCTATGTTGTCATTCTCATAACTGAACATTAATAGAAAAAAATTAACCACTTCTTTATTCATTTTATTTTTTATTATTTTATGTACTTTCCCACCATAATAAAATACATAGAATAATAAATAAATGCATAAAGGAAACGAACTACCCAACTGGTCTTGAGTATCAAATATTATTTGATCAATTTAAATGCAATGGACCAACCATGGCCTAGGGGTAACGTAAGTAAATCATGGCTCAAATCACAATTCATCTTTTCCCCTATCTAGTGTGTCCACTGTTCATCTAGATTTCCCCGCAACATGGAATTGTCTACGTCTTACACCATCATCATCATGGCATACCACCTCATCTTGGTGGGTTCTATATCATGAAATATCTTCGTCAAAGTAAAAATATACTCACGTGTATTCTAGGGGAACTCAATTGTGTAATGTATGTAAGATTAATTAGACAAGTGGACCCTTATACATGTTGACCTAAAATAATAAAATTATTAAACCATAAACAACAATTAATTATTAAAAATATTCATACACAGTTAAATAACTAAGTAAATAATTAATGTAGACTTATACATAATGGAGGTCGATTTTCAAGACTAGTCAGCGAGTAAAATAAATTCATGATAAATATTAAATTTTCATAAATTAAAGTATGGGGTTATTAAATAAATTAAAATATATTAAAATTAAAAAAACAATTAATTCACATTCTGTTCAATTATTAATTAAATTTTAATTCCAATGAATAATTTAATTGAATAATTCAATTTAATACTTAAATTGAATAATTCAATTTTATACATAAATTGAATAATTTTTTGGGTATTAAAAATTATATTTTAAAAACACAAATTAATATTTAAATTATTTTAATTTTATTTTGAAATTAAATTAATTAGTTATATTAGATTTAAACTAACTCGATCCCTGAAACTTGGCGCAGGGCATCTGCCCGTTGGGACAGACCCATGTACTCCCATTACAGTCCTTCCAAGACTGTGTAGGGATATTCTGAGATAGGAAGATCTGCACAAACCAATTCTAGGTTTGGAAGACATGCCAAACCCACTTTTATGGTGATTCAGTTCTGGAAGAAGCTGTTACAAGGGTAAATAATCTTGGTTTTAGTTCATATTTGTCTATAATAGGGTTCACCACATGATACTGGAAAGGTAATATAGTAGAAACATGCTTTATGAGGGTGTCAGTCGTGGCAGATTTGTGGGCCAACAGAGGAGCTCGACCTGTAGGAGCGGGGATCCTCTACAGAGGTGGACTGGGAAAATGAGGGAGGGCCAGTTTCATGCAGTACTTGAGCGGGGATGGGTCCGATGAAGGGAGGCAAGGCGTTGGGGCATTTTGGCCATGGTAGTTCACCATAGGATGCTAGATTGGTGGTATCCAATAATGACCCAAAGGGGGGTCTCACTCTATTTCATTTTAATTTACAAACTACATGAATGATTTGTTTAAAATTGAACCAAACCCTTAACCTCCTTTTCCCTCCCTCAAATTCTGAATAAATCCATGTATATGTCTATATATATATCCAATAAACACTAATGTATTGATTTCTTTATAGATTATAGAAACAACAAAAAAAATTGTTTGGATCATTCAACCTCTTAAATACATTTTTGGATTTTTCAAACCATCAATGAAATCATACGAATATATATATATATATAATCAAACCTAATAATAACACTATTTTATAATAAAAAATACTCTATTTTTTTCTTCCAAATATACTCTTGGAGAATGATTCATAAAATTTATTAAACAATATTGATATATATATATATGTGTGTGTGTGTGTGTGTGTGTGTGTGTGTATATAAATCCCTTGCTTGAAAACTCAAAAGATCCAAAAACATTACTCAAATTACACCCTCTTTCATTAAATTTGTGTCTAATGGCCAACATCCTTGAATTAATCCCCATCCAAAGTAAGGGTTTTATTTGATTTCCATATAGAAATTTCCCCTTTTATACCAATTAGAGATACCAGGGTCATAGGGAAGGTTTATGGGATGAGGATTTAAAACAACCATCATCAGGATGATGATAATTTTTTTTCTCCAATGATCCTAGCCTAGGTACGGTCTGAGGATCACTCATAAATTATACAAAGCACAAAAATTAAAATGAACACATGTAATGTTCGAAACTAATGTTCACATGCCTTATGCTCTTTGTCGATGATCATTTCTAAAAGGATCAGAAGCTAAACCCCTCTATATCATCCACAGACACTCAAAGAATTTGTGCGATCTACATTCATAGAAATCTGAGGACTAGCATGGAGATCCAAAGTATCATTCAGTTACATGATGATCACCTCGATCCATTGCCTTTGATCCAAACAAGGAACCTTGGATCGATCACCAGAAGTGAAAATCTCTCTTTCTCTCTCTCTCTAGATAGTGGGAAGAGAGAGAGGTTCCCATTCCAAAATACATGAACAGTGTAAGGAACGAGTCTCTCACATTCTATTTATAGTGGAATCTCTAAATAACTTGATTGGGTTCCCCGGTCCCCATATATTTAATGTCCACTACATTATAAATAAAATTTTTTTTGAATAACTAAACTATGTCATAAATGTTATTTATAATTTATCAAATAATATTAATATATTTCAAATATATTATATGATAAAACCAAGTCATTTAACTCGACTCGTAATTCCCTCTTAATATTAAACAAACTTGTAATATTAAAATAATATTCAATTGATTTATATTATTCATCATATTTACATAACATGTAAATAATTTAAATAAATTCAACCCAATTAATTTTTAATTAAATAATAATGAGTTTATTTATTATAGATGATCGATAATTTGGACCAAACATCAACCCCATGGTGGGGGTACAATGTCCTATATACCTATTCAACTAAATAGGGTGGCTTTTGGAATGTTTTATTATGTATGACCCTCCAGTCCCTTAACTCGGCTACAGAGAATGATATTTACACACCAAGAGACAATTATAGAAACCTATCAAGGCCCCTAAAGAGATAAGGATGGAAATAGAAACTATAACCAATCTATGAACACGCACTATGTAATATAATATTTTTGTCTTTAAATATCTCATAGAGCTAGATACATACTTGTGGAATCACCATTTTCATGATTTTTTTTTGATCTAACTGAAAGGATTTACCATAGACTGTCTTGGTTAAGAACTTATGAATGTACTTCCAACATGATAAAAAGTCTCTAGATATATTACTTTATCAACATGGAAGTGGAAAATCCTTTATTGACCATTCATCCAATGTCGTACCACCAATGATGCACCCAACACAAGATACCTTCCCATGATTTATATATCATGGTTTTTTTATTGCATCAATGTACGTGATAAAGTGGCACCCACTAACAATGATATCATGTCATGAAACCAATACACATGTTTGTAGATATGAAAAACCAGTGACACCGAAAATATGTGGTGTTCCTATTGGTGGGTCTATCCTAATGATCTCACTATCATATATCACCATGTGTTAACTTCATGAGAAGAATCCTCAATACTTATGATCCCCCGTCACTTTATTATCAAACATCAATTGTGTCTAGTTAGTATAATGTATTTATACCATATAACCATTGTTTAATATTAATGTCATAGTATATCAATATTCTCTTTATATCTTGGAATTTTCTATAACCTTTTGATAAAACAATTAATCTATGGAGATTAACATTAAATCATCGATGTGTAAATATCTACACTCTAATGGTAAGTAAACATCAAACATAGCTCATTATATACATTATATGGTCATCAAAAGTAATTTTCTATTCATTTTTAAGGAACCCACTATTATAAAAAATAAACCATAGAGATATATGAAAATCACACAATAGAGAAATACTCAAGGATTATGGGTTGAAAAATTGATCTTCAAGGTAGATAATACTATCCTAATGGATATACTAACAATAAATGCACTCCCTACCATATAAGGCTTCCCTGATTCCTATGAACTCAATATCATGCTTCTGAACCTATAGAATTGACTCAAGGAGAGATGATGATAATGGAAAATTTTTCCAAACCATACATAAATCGTTATCTAGCATGTAATTATGTAATTAAGAAATAGTCCCATAATGTTCCACTCTTCATTTAATTCAAAAATAACCTAAGGTGGAAGATTCTGACTGAGAGTGTCAATGATGACAATACTTTTTCTAGAGGTGTAGGTGATGTCATGGTAGAAGATATAAAGGTATTTCACTCCCCACCACTATCTTAGATTCAAGTCCTTTAGAGAAATTATTTAACTTAGAATCTTATGATCATAAAATATTGTGAAGGTCTCACAAAAAATATAGTGCATACAAAATTTAAGGACAATAATGACTATTGAGATCTCAAAATCATGAGTGGGATAATTTTTCTCATGTGACTGAATATGATGAGAAGCATAGACAAAAACATGGACACCATTCATAAGGACACAATAAAATCTATAAACATAATCTTCACAGAATACCAAATACACCTTACCATGCTTAGGAAATAAAAGATTATAAGTCATTATTAGAAGCTATTTAAAATCATCAAAAGAATTATGAAATTTTTTCCCACATGAACATTACCCCTTTTTTGTAACAGCATTCAAGTGGAACAACAAAATTGAGAAATATTAAATGAACCACATATAGTATCCAACACTACCTAGTAATATACAATCTCAAGAAAATTCAATTAATCCTCCCATTAAAATATATCCTTCTCTTTCTCAGGATTTACTGATAAGCCATTCTATGAAATTATGTTCCCCAAGAACATCACATATTGAATCCAAAAATTACTTTTCAGATTCATCCAATTAATTTGGAGACTCCTCTTGATTACTAAAATCTGATTTAGATGGTTCTCAATCACGTGATTGGATATTGTATAATTCAAAACAACATCCATGGTCACTATGAAAAAAATTTAAGATACTGCTGGAATATCTTATTCATCAGATCTATAAAAAACTGTATGATTCATTTCCATACAAAAATTCGTTATAACATAGACATAATGGCTATCCTAAAAGGGTATTCATAATATAAGACTCCTAAAATTAGAGTTAATGATATCCTGACCAAGGATTTATTATTGAAAACCACTTCATACCCATTAACTGATCAAAAAGTCATCCACATGAATAAAAGGATATATATTCATTATTATCACCCTGTTAAACTTATGATAAACCAGAAAAAGAGGAATTAAACCATCATACTTATTAGAAAAGGGCATGAGAGGAGGATTTGGAGAAATTATAGGGTGGAAAAACGTTAATCTATAAAATCATCCAACTAGATCTTGAGCTCCTTCATCTCTATAGGTTTCAAATGATAGGAGTGTACCAAGATCTACTTTCTATCTAGCACCATATAAATCATAAAACCTAACATCCTCTCTAGAATATGGATAGATAAGTAATTTTGGAATACATTTGGAAAGTCCCAAAAAATAATTACAAGGTTAAACAAGGAGAAATTATCATCAGGATCAACTGAAACATCAATAAGAAAACAATTCATCTCTGGGCGGGAAGGTCCTCTATTACCAGTCCTCATATCACACATTCCTTGAAACACCATATATCACCCATTGGTAGAAAGTAATTAAACACACTGATGATAACAATCAATCTTATCATGGTGAGGATCAAGAAAATATATCCCTATGATTACATAAAATAGATCCAAATTGATGACTAAAGAATCCAAGATCAACTTCACCTTAGAAATTGATAGAGAAAAATATGGAAATCGAAAACCATATTCTTTCTTATTTCAAAGAGGTATCACAATCTCCATAATAAAGAATAGAAACTCCATTATAATATAATTCATATTAACAAAACAATATGATATAAATTTTTCAGATGAAAGAATATCAAATAAGTAATTTTATAGGGAATATGCAACAAAAATAGTACCTATCACTATCGCTATACCCATGTCATCCTTCAGCGGAGACTCCTTTACTATATGAAGTTGTTTCACTCTTTAGGGATTTGGATAGATCCCTATATACATTAAAGCATCATATTACCCCATAGTCACCCATGGATCCAATGATTACAAACTATAATAGGGAATAAACGCAGTCTATAAGAACCTATGAAGATAGCCTTGGTGTCGATATTCACTGCATGTATTTTTAGGTACATTAAATGTATGCCTAGTGTGACCTTACTATTCCATAATAAGAGAATGTCAGAAGAAAACTACCATATGTTGTAGTTGGTGAAGAGTAAGCCCACTCTGAAGACCCCCCCCCCCCACACCACCACCACCACCACCACTACAACCACTACCCTTTCTTTTATCATTACACTTCCTTATCTTCCCATGTATGCTCATAAAACTACTACATAGAGGATGTGAAGAACCATAATAGCCAATATTTACCTCTAGATTCATCTCTTATATCATTTCACTATCTATCATTTCATCATATCTTGTAATATTCATCTTCTAAATATATGATCAGATACCTGGTCCCAAACCTTATAGGTAATTTTGAGCTCTTAGCTAACCATTCATCACAATCCCCATAGAAAAACAAAATTTCTCCATAAAATTATTGGTTTACTCTGATAAACAATGATATCCCATCTATAAGAGGAGTAACTCTAGAGACACTTACATCATTAGAAACATTGTGAAGAACTCATGAATGAAATAATTCTTGAATCCTTTCCAATACAAGACTATGTTACAATTTTTTATAACTATAAACTTCCACCACCTTTTATTGGGACACTCAAGTATGAACATCCTGAATGTGAACTTAGTAGACTCTGGTGTATCCATGATGTCGAAGACCTGATCGATCATGTTCAGCTAGTCCGATGCCTCTTTATGTTCATTCGTACCACTAATGGATGGGGGTTTTGTGTTGAAACTATTGAGCTAGATATGTTTCTACTACAACTACAGGTTATACCTTAGTGATTGGGTTTTAAACTCATGGTATTTTTTGGTCCATTTAATGAACTCCCACTATAGAAGCATATATGAGATGTTAATTCAAAGGTCAAATTCCTTGAGGAGAATCTCTCGTGGCACCCTCTGGTAGAACCTATGGAAGGAATCTCATAGACATAATAATATATATCATAAATAGAAGAAAAATATTTTAAAATGGAATAATATCAGTTAAAAAATGAATACTCATAGGTGGAAACTATTAATAAGGTCAAAACTGCCATAGGAAACACACATCGTAATTTCCCATGGTAACTTTAAGCTCATCATGGAAACATAATTCTAGGGACGTACTAAAATTTTCCTCTTAAATTATGAAAATCCTCTATCCTATATAATAATACCATAATAATTATTATAACCATTCATTTGATACAATTATGAAATTAATCAACCTAAAATACACTAAAAATTTAGTACCCATCTTGATCTGCTACAAACATGAATGGAATTATAAATACCCACAGACTATAAAATATCACCAGAGTATAAAACAAAAACAAGAGTTAGTGATTTAAGATAACAAGAAATAAGTTACCATGAATATATACACATTGGAAATAAAACATAAAAGAAACTAAGTAAATATTCCATAAAAATATCCAATAGAGGCGATACATCTTGAATGCATCTAAAAAACACCAGGGTGAAAGTCTTGAAAAACTAAAATGGAATACTAAAACAAAATACCACTGCCCCATGTGATAGGTTGGAAATATCCCACTATATCACCACTATATAACCATACCTCGCTAACATAAAACTCTCCTCTTCACTATGGAACCTTTCCTTTTACTGTATAAAAAATAAAATATAAGGTCTAGACAATTATGAAGGGGTTTGTAGGGAGTGATATAAATTTTAATATTATGATACCACCCATGTGTTCAATATCAATTCATTTTACAAAAACCCCAATGTTATAAATTTATAAAATATTTCATATTATGTAGTAAGATAATTTATATTAAAAGCATAGTAAAAAAATACCTAATTTTTATTATTGTAAAAAAATCAAGGTAAATAGTTTCATTTCAAAATTTATATAATCATTTTTCAAACTAGTTTATTAGAGAATAAAAGTAAAAAATCTAAATCATGAAAAATTAAAACAAAACACAATGGTAAAATAGGATAAAGTTCACTAATGGTCAGTCTAGCTAGGTCACTCATCTATCATTCATGAATAGTGCACACTACAATTCCTTGGAAAAGATGCATCAAGTTTTAGTGTAAAGGGGAACGCCCCTGAAAGTGTGCCCCCTAACCATGTGAGTCATGTACTAGAACCAAATCCTTCTCAATTTAGGATTATGAGAACACCCTAGAATTTGAACTTTCTTACATTATCAAAAGAATATTTTTACTATTAAACCTTCTATCTTTTTTCTCAAGTATCCCATGTGAAGCATTTAAAATCATTTCAAACATCTTAGACACTTCAAAAAAAATAAAACACTTATTTTCCATCAATAAATATTTTGAAAAAAAAATTCATAATTCATTTAGTTTGCTTTGAAAATACCTTTTATTATTACCAAAACTACGGGAAAACATAGCTTTTATCAAAACCCACGTACACACATAAATAAACTAAAACTAAATCATAGAAATTTATTTAGAATACTATTAAAAAATTATTTAAATGAATACCATGTATAACATTATCTTGATATGGGACCACATACATCAATATTTGATTTCCCAATTTGAGAAAAAGGAACCACGCACCATAAGGATCAATAAAGAGTAAAATGATGAAATAACATTGATTACCACATCATAATGACAATTAAATAAGGAAAACTGTTGGTAGAGAGCATATATCAAAACATACCTCAAGATACACACGTGACACACGATAACCAACATGATGACTGGACTTTGAAAAGGGATCACACAAATTATCTAGAAAGTATCATAGATTCTTATTTATCACAAGATCAATAGATCACATAAATGAATCCTAATGTTGTTTCCATATCTAAGAGAAATGAAGTAGTTGAAATTAAATGCTCAGCTAAAAACAAGTAATGCAACAAATATGGAGATTGATCACCAAATGGAGGAACTAGGAAGAGTGGATATCAACCAAAGATCACCAAGAATAGCCTATTGTTAGAGGAATGGAAGAAGAAAACAATATAATATGATATTCATGTGATTTTTAAATAATAAAATATTGTTCATGAGTGTTTTACATCATAAATAAGACATTTAGAGAGTAAACTCCCCATAATCATCCAATGCTAAAAAACATAATTCCTCAGGTGAAATGGCCCTGAGGGACATATTTATAACCTAAATAAATGGTTCATAGAATAAAATATATTTATTTCTTGAATATTTTCAATTTCTTGTTCCCTGTGGTGAACGTACATCCTAAACTGCGGATTTATTCCAAAAATTATCTTAGTATCTAGCCCCTAGAATTTGGTACTACAGAATCTACCAAAAAGTCTCTGAATAATATTCAACCATAATAAAAATATTTTAAAAATGAAAATTTTCATTCTTTTTTATCTAAGATGTTAAATATATCATGCATTGAGTATAATTTTTTGATATCCTGGGATAAATAGAGTGGTAGTAGAATTTATAGTATATAATCTTGCATGTCACTAGGTAAAGGATATTCATCGAGTACCCAATAGTTTGTTTCAACCATTATATATTCCACATTGGGATAGAGATAATTTTTCAATGGATATCATGTTTGGTATACCATATCATATTTTATATTATAATTTTTGTTTGGTTATTATTTATTGTTTAAGGTATTTATTTATTTTTTTATTTATAAAATAGAAAAACATGTTGGAATTTTTTTCTAGATATTATATAAGGATGTGGTGATGTTTTTTTGGAGAAGTAATTATTATAACATTAGATTATAATATCCTATTTAAATATATTTTGTGAAAATAATGAGATAATGAATTCATAATATATTTATCTTTGAGTATAGTATTTAATTATTAAAATTTTTATCACACCAAGAGGGTAATTTAACACCTTGATAATAAATTAAGAGAATGAATATTAGATTATTTTGGATTGTGGGATGATAATGTTTCCTTAGTGGAGTTTGTTTATGACAATGTTTATTAATAATTTCTTTAATTGTATCCCTAAAATTAATTATATGATTAAATGTTTTATTAACCTTTATAATGTACTAATATCATATAGTATACTATTATTGGTCTAAAAATAGTTCATTGTATAAGAAATCATGTATATGTTATCTAGAGACTATATAGAGACAATGTAGAGGTGAAAAAAATCGTATATGTATCAGAAGTTTTATCAATTGGTGTTTATTATTATTGATTGTGGGTTTCTTTGAGTTCATTCAAGATAGGGAAAATATTGATTTATTAGGAGAAACTAGTTATATCTAAAATTCACTAGACATTTTGATGTAAAGGATTAAATAAGTAAATTTTTTATCATTAATTTATTATTTCATAGGTCAATAAAATCATAATTTTTTCAATATATCAGAACACTAGTTATAAATCACTATTGAATCATTCATGATATATATGAGAAATCATGATTTTTATGAAGTTTAAATGTGTGTGGAACATTCTATTTAAATTAATTTTTAAAAAATGATGGATTTATAGAGAAGAGTTATTATACTCTTGCAGGTATTGTAGAAAGATACTGTAATAATAGTTTTATTTACATGAATAGGGCTATAGGTGTATATTTTGGGCCTCTAGGACATTGATCCTTCATGTTGTCAAAGTATAGTGGTTTGAATATAATGGATTATCTTCCAGAAGAGGGTTCAGAGTTATAGTAAATATTAAATGTATCTAAATAGACATCGAAATTTAGGTATGGGTAGACATGCCCATTATATTAAGCCTCAATAAGCTATGCGTGAGGTAAAGAAAATCCATCTACATCGCCAGCTGGTGATCCAGGAACACACATTAAGGATCTATTAGGGTGGGATGATTTTAGTATATTCAGGTTATTGAAAAATATTAAAATGATTTTCCACTTTTAGGGATTCAATACAATTAATATGTGCCTCCAAACAATATATTAGTTCCATGAGGATTATTTAATAATTGAAAATTATATGGCCTTCATGATATAGAGGGGTAATCATTTATAAATGGTTTATGAGTTATGGAATTCCTTTGATTACCATAATTAGATCATATATTATTTTTATGATATGATTATACTTTGTAATGATTAAATGTTTTACGATGTGTTTACTAAGAATGAGAATTTTTTAAAATATCAGAATTTGTTAATTTCATTTACTGTATTTTGGTCATTTAAAAATTGAATAGTAAAATTTTGATTTTAAAAAGGTTGAAACAAACTATTTATCCCTCCATTGTGTTTATAATATTGTATTCACTCCAGGATATTTTTTTCCTGAATTATCCTTAGGATCATTTATATATAACATAGATTTTATTTTTTTTAATTTTTTATTTGGATTTTGATTGTTAATAAATATTATTTTGTGTATATGATGGTTTTTTTGAAATGGGTAACAGTGGATGTGTTATATGGTTAATTGGTGGAATTTAATATAATCATGGACAAATATTTTCATATCTTACATTGTCTTATTATCATAAGTTTACACAAGAAGCACCATGAGATGGATACACCTTCGTTTCAAGTCCTTTTTAGAAGGAAATACATCAATCATACTATAATGGAAGATACCAAGAAAATATCATAAATAATAATAACCAGACACTTTTAATCTGATATAAACTGATGAAAAACATTCATATATTATAGAACATTCATGTTAAAAAACATAAAAAAGAATAACATGTGGTTGACGTGGTTTTAACATTCATCCTACATCCATTAGAGAAATAATTCTACTATTCATTAATTTTTATAGAAGGATACAATGAATTATAATCCTACCCGAGAATTATGGATATTATAAAAACTTATAAACTATATTAATATAGGCATATATACAATTGGTCCCCCTCCCCACTACTATAGTGTGTCACAGCTGGTCATTTGGAAACATTGACTGCCTATATTTCCCTAGAACCCTCTATTAAACCTTATGACTATAAATAACCAATAGAAATCAACACAATGAATATAAGGTTCTGTAAATAGTAAAAATTAGAATTCAATTTCATTCAATTTATTAATTCTCCAAAAATTTCCCAATGAATTGTGAGGATAAAACATAAAATATCACCCTTATAGACCGTAATTTCAAAAAAGTTACTTTTAGTCACCATATTATGGAAACATTTCAATTAATCAATAAAACCATAATATGTTTATTTTATAGCACCCTAAGTTTTTTGGAACTTTTTTTCTAATTAATTATATTTCATTGATTTTTTTCCAATGCACTAAGTCAAAAATTCTTTCACATGGCCCCAACTTGGCGTACATTACACACAACACTGAGTTTTAGAAAACATCAATATATTATTAAAATATTAAATATCAAGACATAGCATAACTATTAATTTATAGGTTAGTAATATTAATAATTAACTTATTAAAACCTATGGTTTACACTAACATAAAATTAATTTATTAGTTATAATGAACCAATTGAATATAAAGAGGATATTTTTATATAAAACTATTTTTGTGCCCACAAAGTTGTTTTATCCTAATAAATTAAATTAATTACATTTAGTGAGAAATATTAATATAATGTATATATATTATATATTCAATCAAATATTTTTGATATTCATAAAACTTATTCTATATACATAAGATAATAATAAACCCAATTTTACACATAAAAACTTATATTTTTAATAAGGTACTTTTACCACCTTTTGATGGAGAACAAATTTTAAATATAAATTTTGGAACTTAGGTAAAATTTAAATTTCCAAATAAACTTCATTTTTGGATGAGAAACCTAAAAATTAGGTTTGTGTGAGTTTTTGTTATTTTTTAGTGATGTTTCATTTTTTTAATGAATAATTAAAAATACTAAAATTTAACTCAAAACTGATTTTTCATCAAATTTATTTATAAGGTTAAATTATATTTTTAATTTATTTTAATGTTTAATAGGATCAAATTTTTATCCATTTATCTAATTTAGGTCATTGGAATCAATTTCACATTGAAATTGGTTATAAAAACATAGAAAACTTTTGAACATTTTTTATTTAAAACCCCGCATTATCGTCCCATCTATGAGATTATATATAAATTAATTACTTCCACATAGGTGTTATTAATTTTGAAAAATGTATTATATATTTATAATCATAATAATTTCTAATTTCTAATAAGGTAAAATTAGTTTTTCCAAAAATATGAGTGAAAGTAATTAAAATTAGCTATAACGACTAAGGTCGAATTAATCTTGATAGGGGACTAAACCCTAACCTTAAGGTCCAAAATGACCTATCAAATTATCCAATATCCATTTTATAGAAATATTTCTAACATATCCTATCTTTTTTCTACTTTGGACCATTATTGGATCCACATTAAATAAAAAAACATTGGTAGGGTTTCCCTTTTCCAGAATATTACAAGAGTGTCACTCATCCGTTATAAAAGTACTCCTCTCCTCCCACATCCACACACCTATCAAGCCACTTATGTTCGGCCAATATCTACCAAATTATCGCCCCAACATCTCTACATTCCTCAATAAATCCTTCTTTTGGGCTGAAATAAATCCAAGGAATCCTTTTGGCACAAACTAAAATAAGTTACTCGATTAAGATGTAACGTCTTCTCTCAAGCTCCTTTATTTTATTTTATTTCTCCACCACCTAAACTCTAATTAATAAATTATTATAAAAAAATATCTACAATATAATGACACATTTTTATTCTAAGGTTTCAACCTAAAATTACCCACACCTCAATCTAATGGGTAAAGAACATAGTTTTTATGTGTGTGGAGAACTACCATCTCACAAAACGATGATTGTTTGTTCTTACTTTACCACCTCTCATTGGGGGTATTACGATGGAAACTATGTTTATATAAAATATATATAATATTTATAATATCAATATTCTTACAAAGTTATTTTACAGTGCACGTCTCTATACTTTCCATCGTGTATGAATACGATAATTTCGTTTGAGGAAGTGTAGACTACAACCCCCTCAAAGCGATGTGTTTTGTTCACACAAAACATAGAATTTTTTAAGGATTTGTTTTGTGAAATTATATGATATATATGATATAATAATTTTACTATAATAATTATATATATACTAATATATATAATTATATTTCATTTACACTCTATCTTCTAGTACAATAATAAAACGGAACTAGCGTTCATGCATACATACAGCCTATTATCTCCTTGAACATTGTATTCTATTTCATAATTCTATATCCTATATATTATTATAATACATATATAATGATTTTAAAGGATATTTATATCAATTTTTACATTTTGGAAATATTTATGTAAGTATAAGGGCAAGAGATATAATAAATTAATACATGTGTGAATAACAAAGAAGATATTACCGGAAGTGAAACCTTAAAATAGAATTGTTAACAAGTGGGTAGTATAAGGTCATAATCAGGAATAATATTTTTTAAAATATTTATAATAAAAATACATTTATTATACAGGAATATTGTATAAGTAAAAATATATTCAATACACAAGGTAAAAGAATTTCATCTCACTCTTTATTCTCGTGATATACATGCCTTATTCACCACTCACTTATTTTGTGAGATATATATACCACCCTTGAATGTATCAAATTAATACTATACTTAAATATATAGGTATTTAAATAACCATTTTATGATTTTAATTTCATGGGGTTTACATTTCAAAAGTTACAAAATCGGTAAATTAATTTTTCCTCAATTTTCTTTTTTTGAGACACATGCCATGTTATACACCCATATTTTTTTATAAGGTGTATAAACTACCTTTGAAATGTTATATCATGAATATTAATCATTTAATGATATTATAAGTTTTATTAATTTTATTTTCCTACATGGGGAGTATGATTCAATGTTACCATGTGATAATATTTTATTGATACAATCTCACCATTTATCGAGATAGTTTTTTATCACATTTTTATTGATGAAATTGTATGATCCATACTTCAAGAACACTCATGAATTTTACTCTCATCTAGTTAGTCTTTATTTCTTCATGTATTATTACCATTTTCCCACTCTTTTGTACTTAAGATTATTGTGAGAAGTTTTAATAAAATATGACCATACCACTCTCCTGAGTCGAAAATATGTGTTCTTTCAAAACAAATATTTCTAAAAAAGGATTCCAAAAATATTCAAATAATCTCCTAGGATTATTAAAGGACATTGTTTCCTTTTTTACCAATTTTTTTAATAGAATATTCTTGTCCATTTCCAAATAATTAATTTTTATGACCTTTTACTTTGAAAAATGAATATTCTTTTTGCCTTTCATGGCATGTACCGATCTACCCATCGTCATTTCATTGGAGTTTCCTTTTCAGGCTTAAAAGGTTAATTTTTAAGTATATTTTTTTAAAATATATTTTCAATGAAATGTTTTTCAAAATGTTTTCAAAAAACTCTATAAGTTTTCCAAGGAAAAACGATTTCAAAATGTTTTTCATTATTCTATTATATGTTTTAATGTTTATTTTCATAAAAATGGTTTTCAAAAGGTTTTAAATTTTAAGAATCATTTTTCAAAGGAGAAAGGATAATTTCATCATGAATTGTATTAAAATATCTTTTAAGATAATTTACCATCTAAGAGGACATTCATTGTTGTTACTCTTTCTTTTCGAGTAAATGATCTAAAGGTTCCATTCATTTGATTTCTTTGAATGGTTTATGTATTTATGACATGATATTTATGAATCATGGTTCTTTATACAGGTTATATGTCTATGAATACTTATTCCTTTCATGGGTTATTATTTCATGAAATTATTATGAAACCAGATTATTTTTCCACATGTTATAGTATGATAACAAATTTATGATAATCATTTCATTTCATGGGTTAAGATATAATTGTTTATGATTTCATAGAACATGTATGTATGATTTCATTTTTGCGATGGGTATGACCTATATCTCCCTCCAATTCATTAGGTAAAGATTTATATCTCATGATATAGACATGGCTAGAATGATAAGTGAACTTGGTTTAGTATTATAGGGCTGGAATGAGGAGTGACCATGGTTCGGTAATATAGTTCTGGAACACGGTGTGAAATCGGTTCAATAATAGAATTTTTCCACTAAGATGGCCTTGGCAGTGATTCCTTGACTAATATTTAAGTAATTATTATATGATTATGTGTTCTCAACAATTAAATGTTTTATTACTTTGTTATTATTTAATGTATAATGTTCTTAATTTCTATATGACTCATGTCTTATGCACTACCATGATTTCTGTCATGATTCATGTTTAAGATCTTTTCCATCATGGGTATGATCTTCTGTTTTCATGATCATGTTCTCGTACCCTTATGCTCATAATTACACTTACATGTCTCCCTTGTTTACCCCTAATGAGCATGAGAGCTCCCCCATTTTTGTGTTTCATTTCAGAGGTTATTAATATATGTATTATGTTTTATGTGTGTAATAATTGTTCTAGTCAAGAAGAACCTAGTGGGAGATAATGAATCTAATTTATGTACTAGTGTTTATGTTTCCCTGATCAAAAGGCACTATACTAGTATGGTTTTTTGGAATCTGTTTGTATAATGTTTTAAATATAATTCAAAAGTAATGTAATGTTAATATATGTTAATACCGGGTTGTTATAGAATACTTCTAATCACATATTGAGTATTCAATTTCTTATAATTCTTGCCTCATATGGAGATTTGCATTTCTAATACACGGAATACTAAAATCATACCATCTTCCAAAAAACTACATTCTATTCAAACTAGAATTAAAATTAATAATACTTCGCATTTCTAAAAATATCTTGTATAAATAATAATTCAATAAAACCGTGTTTATAATTATAAAATTCAGTACATAAACTTATATTTCATAGAAAACAACCATAATTTTCCTCCATCTCATTTTGTTCACCTAAGTCCCATAAAGGCATGGTGTACCATAACATGATTTTCGACTTCTACCTTGGTGAAAATATATAATTGATTCTAATTTATTATAATTTTTTTAGAAATCTATCAACATTTATTATTTTTTTCTAGATTAAATGGTATTTTAAGTTGATATTTATCTTATAAAATTAAATTTCTAAATTTCTAGTGAATTGTACTTTCATTATTATAGTGGTGGAAACCACCCTCCTAACATATTATGAAATTTAAAATGGGAACATAGACCATTCCGGTTCTTTAATTTCTTATTTGTTTCACATAATCATATTTTTCTATGGATAATGTAACAACTAATTACAATTTTGATATCAAACTATCTTTCATTCCTTTATAGGTAATGAAAAAACTAGTGGTGGTATTTGGTAATATGAATCCCAAGAAAATTTCTCATCGACACAAATATTAAATAAATCATTTGTATTGAATCATAATATTGTATTATCTAGTTGATTCAACTATTTTATGATCAACTTTATATCTGGTCAATGTTCCAATCCTATATTGACAATAGATCACCACTCCCACTAAAAATTCAAAATCCTAACATATATATATCCTGGAGTACATCATGCTTACAACTAGTGTAGAAAATAAAACTCTCACAACATACATGACCTAATATTCTCTTTTAGGCACATTATACATGGAAATTTGAAGTTTATGTATATAAGAGTTAATACTAGGTTATATCTAGACATTATAAACTTCTCAACAATTTTCCCATTATAATCCCATTGAGTTAGTAAAAATTTATCAACTCATTTATCTCTCTAAATATTCATTCTAAACATATATTTTTTCGATCTAAGATCATTCATCTTAAATATTTATAATAATTCATGGTTTAGTTCCAATAATACTTTTAATTTTCAATCATGATAGTAATATGTGCTCCAAAAACGTAATAATTATGATGAGTTCTCCATCGTTCTATGCCATTGAGTGGAAACAATGATCCATTATTTATCAAGTGAAAAGTTCCACAAAAAAAACCATCCATTTTAGAATTCCACTATCTTGGCATGAAATTTAATCCATAAATTCTTATCTTCAATATTCACACCATGTACTTACATTGATAATCCTTGAAACACATCTGTTTCAAATTTTAAATTTATTACACCAAGTTACTAAGAAGAAATGTTGACTTTATGTCCATTTACACTCTATGTATAGATTATATAAAGCTACCAGATATAGAACATTCTAGAGAGAATTACATTTAACTACTCATGATAATGTCTATAGGAATTCTATAGCTTCCATATATTATAATCCCTTTAGAACTAATTGTGACTTGTACCTCTTCCTTCAGTTATCTTCATCTATAAAATAGATCAAATACATTTTCTCATAATCCCTTTTCCATTATGGAAACTTGGATAGATCCCATGTTTTCTTGGAATCAAATGGATTCATTTCTTCCACCATTACTCACTCCCACATTTTAGTGTCACTATTTGTCTCTAATGTTTCCTAAAACTTTGGTACCTCTCATTCCACAAGAATAAAAATGATCTTATCACCAAAAAATATTTGTATTAGATTATTAACTATGGATGATTATCATAATTGAACATATTAATTCCCTATATAGACCTATAATTCTAAAGTTTACATCTCCTTGTGTATCATGTCTTGCATCTCAACTCTAAAACTCAACAATCCTAGAGAATTTAATAACATCTTCCACTATTCTCACATCAATAAATTTATCCATGCTACCTAAACTCTTCATAAATATTTCCCATATAGTATCTCTATTTAGATCAACATAGACTTGTTCTATTTATTCCTTTATTTCAACTTTATTATTATCCATGTTTCATTCCTTTCATAGTGACTAATCATTGAAGAGAGTATTTTGGATCCTAATTATCTTTCTATGATCACAACCCTAGAGTTGAAGGAAAATTAATCACAATAACTCATAAAGAAACATGTATTTTATTTTCATTAAGTTGATCTATATCCTTAGAATCAACTTGGATGTATTTGACTCTCTAAAAAATGTTCATATATCAAAATTATGTTTGGTTACTAGACCATAGATTCTCTATAATTTCCTATCCAAATTAAGGGGATAGTTAATTATTCATTAAGTGTGTTTTTTAATCATTTCATTAATTAAAATTATCTTGGGAATTTATGAGATCACATTAATACTCCCCAAATTTTCAATTAACATCATATCAATTTTCTCTAAAAAGTTATTCTCCTTGGGTATACTAATCATATTCCCCTTTATCTATATCCCAATTTTCCAATAACATTTTATAATGTACCTTTCATTTTACTTTAAAAAATTTTTGATTCATAGTCAATTTTACTTTTGAATAGTTACCTACTCCACCATGTCCTTACACTAAATAGAATATCTAAATATGTTTGATAATTTATTTATAAAAACCCCTTAGAATCATTATTTCATCATTAATTATGATAACAAATCAATGGGATCCTTGTTGATATTAAACTATTGTTTCGCCTAAAACATTCAAGGGAAATTGTTTTAACTTTCTATATATGGGATTCTTTTTCCTTAATTTAATTGAAACCATATTCTTCATCAACACCACAGAACTCTTAAAACATTTGAACATGGTGTGATAATGAATTATTCAACCCTTTGAATAGGAATTTTCATATTATTTTCACTACGATTTTTTAGTAAAAAATTCCGCAAATTTGGACATTAAGAAGTTGTATCACCAAAAATTATAGACCAATCTAATCTTAAAAATTAATAAAGGGTCTTATAAATTACTATTTATGACACCCTATTAGATCCTAGAGTAACATTACAAACTCCACTCATGATTCTAGTTCAATATCTTACCTCTTCAAGATATCCAATTAAATTTAAAACCATTCGTATCCTTAGGATATTTCTAAATTATATAAACTTCAATATGCCTATAGTATTCATTTATATTTGTACATCACACTTTACCATAAATTTTGGATCTTATTAATCCAATGAATACACTTTTAGGTAATTCTTGTACACATATTTGACCATATATCTCTGGTTTTCTATTTAATGGATTGATACTCTCATGTAAATTATAGATTACTCCACCATAGAGTTGACACTTAGAAACAACCTACTACTATATTCATCTAAGTGCACATAATTAAAACTTATGGATGTTTATTTTTTATATGTTCCACTATAACTCCTAATATTTACCTTAATGACTATTATCATTCCCCACTACCACCATGTAGGACCAGGATCTTGAAATTTTCATCCTCTCATATTTAATGAATTGTCTTCTTATATCATTTGAACTCTTTATTGAGGTGTTCATCTTCTCTATAAATATTTTTTAAATTTTTAATGTAACATGGACTCTCCTTCACATAAGGTCTTTATTAAGGTTCAAATTTAATATATCCTCAAAAACCATTTATATTTATTAACATTTAATAAAATCACTCATTTATATAATTCCACGTGACTCAATGAAGTAATATAAATTGTAAATGCACCATTATATCATCCAAAAAATTAACAATTTAATTTATAATTTTGATGTTTTTAAATGATCATTCATTGTTTTTATTATTATGGAATCATGGTGAACATACCCATTGCATCATTAGCACATTTATAGGTGTTATTATCATGTCATAAAAATTATCCCTAGCCTTGACCACATCCATTATAGTATTAATTTTCCATATGTTAAATAACATCTTTTTTCATGACCCATCACACAGGGGGCCATTTCACAACTACCCCAACCCACCTTGAATAGGCCGGGTGTTGGTGACTAGCACCAAGAAGGCATATCCCATAAATTGAAGGCATCTTCCTAAGTACCTGTACACATGCACACGTCTCCAGGCCACAAAATCTGAAATGTAAAAACACTAAGTAAAAAAATTCATGCAAAAACTACATCCCAACCAATAGAGTACGACAGAAATATAAAGTGTGGTAAAGTAAAATAGGACTAAATAGAATCCCACAAAAAAAATATTGTAAACCACAATGTTCAACTTGTAGAAAAAGGTAATGGGATTGCTACTCATAGTCATAGGAACACCTCGGCCTGCCTGAAATCACAAAGATTTTTCCAGTCCCAGTTCACCCTATACTCGGTCAAAAGGTTCATGGTCTACAAAAGATAGGAAACATGGGGGGGGCTCGTGTAGGGGTGAGTAAAACAATACACATTGAAGAACCCCAAAACCAAAAAGTAAATACCACACAAGAGATACCACAAAGGAAATACCACAAAGGAAATACCATATAAAAAATACCACATAGGAAATACCATGAAGGAATAGTACAGTCATCTCTTTAAAGATATACAACCTGAACCCATGTATTAATAATAACTAGATATACTCTCTCTAATGAGACTGATGGTCTCCATGAGACACAAATTCTCCATGAGACACAAAGTCTCCATGAGACACACAGTCTCAATAATTCACTCAATCCTTGGGATTCACATAGTCTTTGGGAGTCACAGAGCCTCCATGAGATGCACAGTCTCTATAAGAAAAAGATTCTTTGGGAGTCAAATAGTGTCCATGAGACACCCATTATCTATGTCATGGTATTCCACAGGATTCATCTCAATGCATGCTCATTTCGGGAGAACCTACTCCTTAATCCATTAGGACATATGCACACTTCTAAAAACCCCCACTTAAGATATCTCATAATCATTGTCTCATCTCAAGGGTCCTAATATATTAGATGGTTGTTCCAATGGACACATGATTTGATAGTTACGGATATTTTAAAATTTAGAATGGGGTCCATTGGCTCGTGAACCAACTGATTCCTTGACCATCGCAGTTCAACACCATGGTCGATCATGTCCCAATCTAGCCATCCTGGTCTGACCTGATCTGGGGGTCTGAATCGATTCTCCAATTCAACCTACCCCACAAGTCTTAGGCCTCCCTGTCTCACCGAGGCCCGGTCCACATGGCCAGCATATCTCAGATGACCCATGTGGTCCGTGCACCGTGTCTGCACCCCATGGATGCTCCCCCATGGTGACCACCACTGCCACATCTCTCATGAAGACAGGTCACCGTGTCTATGCAGCTAGGATGCTGCATGCCACAGATGGCGTCGGTGCACTAGTGGTCCTTTCTGTGTATCATTGTGCCTCCTTTGGTTCTCCAAAATTTTCAACAAAATCATATCCACAATCTTCAGGTCGCAAGCTACATTGATCCATCCTCCATATCATCATGCCACCAATCTGGGGGTCTGATTGCATTCAGAGCCTCCAAAAAATTTAAGACGCATCCAAGAGGGTCTAGAAGCTTAAAACTCCAAGAATAGGGGAAGAAAAAATTTACAAGAACACCTGAGGATAAACCTCAACATTTTTTCATATTGACCTTGATTATTTATCATTGAAATGTTAAACAAAGATCCATAATTATCAAAATGATCTATCTCCCAGTAAAACCCTGCAACAAAAATCCATCCTGCATACGATCAGACCACGAATTAACCTATTCATGGGTTGGTCCACATTCATCATAGAATTTAAAAATATGTAAACCACGAAAGAAAATAAATTTCCTACCTCATGTTTGGATTGGTCATTGATGAGTAGCATTTGTGTTTTCATTATTAACGAGATCCTCTAACTCTGTTGGTGCAACGATCCTCAATCCAAAATTCAATTTATCGTCGTTCATTGGATAGGGTTCTTTCTCCAAGATTTAGATGAATTCCAAGGTTTTGGTGATAACCCTAAATACTCTATCAAATGATTATTGAAAAGGAATTGTTTCTTCATCGCTATGTAACATTAAATAAAATAAAACATAATTTATTTTGTTCTTTAAAACATCCAATAATTTATTTTTACAAATGACCCATGATGGTCAATTTTTTTCCTTTCCTAAGGTAAATTCACTAATTTTAACACAACGGTGCCCTCAAATTTCTGATCTCAGAACTCATTTAAAAATTTTTCATCTTTTTTAAGAAAACTGGATATGAGTGATATATGATATTTTAATATTATTTAAAAAATTGTTCTGGGAACAACGGTCCTTGGAATCGATCATTGTCTCAGTTCTTGGTCTCAAAATTAATCCATTTAATATCTAACAAAAATACATGGAAAATCCTAAATGTTACATCCTCTACACCATGGATATTTACATCCTTGAAAGAAAAATCAAAAGGGATACTAAAAAAAGAGGTATTTAGAAAGAACCTAAGCCTCCCTATCCCAAGTCCTCTCCTAGATATTCTTATGCTTCCACTAAATGTATAGAAGAGAAATTGACTGCCAATGATGTATCATCTTCTGTCAATCCTTGATCTCCACCAGGTACTCAGTAAAAGTGGCATTGTCGTCAGTGTCCATCTCACCCCAGTAAATGATTTTTGATGGGCCATGCATGTACCTCCACAGTTGTGACACATGGAAGACATCATTCACCCACTATAACTATGGAGGTAGATCCAAGTGGTACACCACCTCACCAACTCTACATAGAATCTATAAAGGGCTTATAAACCATGGAGAGAGCTTGCTGGCACGGCCAAATCTACGTATTCCACATCGAGGTGAGACCTGATGGAACATGTTGTCTCCTTCCTCGAACTCCAAAGGCCTCTATTTTCTGTCAGAATAAGATTTATGATGATTGTGTGTAGTCTTTATCTACCCTAAGATGGTTAGCACCATTTCTGTAGTCTCCTACACTAACTTTGGGCCCATGATTGTGAACTCTTATAGGTCCATCAAATAAAGTGGTGACCTACATGTTCGTCCATACAATGCCTCAAATGGTTCTATACCGATGGTGGAACGGTATTTTTTGTTGTATAAAACCCCCACCATATGTAGGTGATCCTCCCCAGTATATCCAAAATCTAGTATGAAATAACAAAGCATGTCCTTGAGAACCTGAATGGTTTTCTCAGTCTATCCATCCATCTATGTGTGAAATGTTGTGCTCAAGTGTAACAGAGTCCCAAACACCTCTTGTAATCCCTTCCACAACTAGGATGTAAAGAAATTATCGTGATATGAGAGTATCGTCGATGTAACTCAATGGATTTGAACTATATTCCACATGTAGACGCATCACATGATCTCTGTTGAACTCTACTCTCGAATATTTAGGAAGTGGGATGACATGGTGATTTGGAAAATTATCACACATATGGTATCATGTCCTCAAGATGCATGTAGTAAACCAATAATAAAGTCCATCTATATCCCAAACCACTTCTATTATGAAACCTATAGGGGTTGATTCAAACCCCCTGGAACCTTGTGCTCAACCTTTACATGTTGACTAGTGAGGCATCAAGAAACAAACTCTGAAACTCCCTTCTTAATTCCTGACCCCTGGAACTGACACCATAGGTCCTAGTATAGATTTTCCACACATGGATGTACTGCCAAATGGGATGTATGATACTCCCTCAGTACCTCCTCCAATAACACAACGGTTACTAATGTGTGTCCTTTAAAAAGAATGATGTGCTCCCAACTTTTTAAATATCCATCAGGGGCATGCCCTGTGGTCATCCGAACACATAGAGTCCCATATTCGGTATCCCCAATTCGTGCCTCATTGAATCATTTTTTGAGTATAGGGGTGAAACCTATTTACTTGAGGTATGTTTTTCTATTTCCATATACAAATAATATCTACAATGAGGAAAACTTCTATGATGCCTCATTTATCAACTGTGAACTAGATCTCCTGCTGAGAGAATTGTCCATCATGTTCCCCTTCTCAGGAGTATAGACAATATCAATTTCATAGTACTATAGAAACTCTAAACATCACCTCTATCTAAAATTTAGATCATTATGATAGAATATATACTTGATACTCTTTTGGTCATAGTAGATGATAAACCACTCACCCATTAGGTAGTGTCTCCACATCTTCAATGTGCAGACTGCCGCAGCTAACTCAAGATCATGGTTCATGTAGTTCTTCTAGTTTGGAATCAACTCGCATGAACCATAAGAAATAACCAATTTTCCCTACATTAGGACACAACTAAGTCTTGTTCTTAATGCATCATATAACACTACGTACTTAGCACCCTCCTTCGGCAATATCAAGATGGGATCGCTCGTCAATATCTATCTTAACTTCTATAATACCTCCTAGAACTTCTTCATCCACATGAAAGGCATCCCCTTTGATTTCAAAGAAATAAATTATGATGCTACTCTATGATAGTTAGGTACAATTCTCTCATAGTACCCATCCAAACCAAGGAGACTCCATACCTTGGTAACACTCTTGGGTGTACCCCATGCAAGAACTACCTCAATCTACATTGGATCCACTGCAACTCCAGACTCTAATATGATTTTTCCTAGAAAATAAACCTCTAGAACCCATATCTAACACTTTGAGAGATTCCCATAAATAAGGTGCTCTAGGATTGTGTCTAGGACCATCCTTAAGTGTCTAACATCCTCCTCCTCAGATGCTGGGTACACTAGGATGTCATCAATGAAGACCACCACGAACCGGTCTAGGTAAGGCTGGAAGATCCTGTCCATGAGTACCATTAACACTACTGGTTCATTCTTCCTGTCAAATGGAATCTCCAATAACTCATAGTTTCCATTTCAGCATCTGAAACCCACCTTTGTTATATCATCATCCTGTACTCAAAGCTGGTGCTAGCCATATTTACGGTCAATGTTCGAGAACCATTGATCCCGTTTCAACTGATCAAAGTGTTCATCGATCCTTAGTGGTGGATAATTATTCATCATGGTAACCAGGTTTGGGCATTACATTTCCACACATAACCTCAATCTCCCATCTTCCTACTTGGCAAAAAAACTGGGGTTTCCCAGGGTAAAACACTAGGTCTCACAAAGCCCTTCCTCTACAAGTCCTCCAAATATAGCCTCAACTCGCGAAGATCTATGGGAGACATCCAATATACGGGTTCTGATATCAGTTTCATATCAGGGGTAGATCAATGAATAATTCTACCTCTCTCTGTGGAGTTAATCCTAGAACATCCACATGAAATATTTTCTCATACTCCTCTGCTACTACAGTAAAATGATGACTCATATCATCCACTAAACTGAGGCTCAGGCTATCAAACTGATGGGTCATCAGCTTCACCCTCCTATGTGTGATTACATATTACACTTCTTGGATTTTTTTACAGAAAATGGAAAACATGATCTCATCACTATTGACACACTTCAATATGTGCCTAAAATAATCAATTTGACCACAAAATGTGGATAACAAGCCCATACTAAAAATGACACAGTAAGGCCTCGACACCTCAATCAAGGGATCCCAACTAAAACTCTAACCTCCAAGAGTAATTTTTCATGGTTGAAACTAGTTTTTTATCATCTTATATACTCCTTTAGGAGTCAATAAGCATAAGGTTTTAGTCAACCGTTCAACAGAATCTCCGAGTCTCGAACAAGGTTCTCAGAACGAAAAGAATGATTGGACATGTTTCTATCAAAACTACATCTCAAATGGAAAAGATACATATCATACCTATAATAAACCTTAGAGCCCTAGTATCATAAGCCTACATCGCCTGAAGCTGGCATCTTCCATGTCCACCAGCTCCTTGAGCCTGTCATGGACCACCTAGGGGTGGAGGTTGTAGTGTGTCGAACCTTCTCCCGCCTCCTACTGCCCTGCCTGCTTCTATGCCACATCTGTCACCCTACGGACCACCGTACTCTACTCTTTTACTCTTCTTTGATGGTCTCATTATCATATCCAGATTGGTTGCACGATGGGTTGGTCAATATCATTCTAGATGTACCTGACCGCCGAACCTATAACACAACCTATCCCTCACCTGAATCTAGCTACCCTGGGAGTCGTGCACCGCTGATCTAGTTCCCTGGGATCGTCCCCCAAACTGTATAACCTACATGGTTCCCCATGAATATCATCAGCTAACTAATTTTGATGTCTTATATTCCTAGTTTCTACTGATATCTCCCACTATAGGTGTGCGCTCTTCTAGAATAATCTCCACCATCCTAGCTCACTCCAGTACCCCATCATAAGTTGGAATGATAAGGGATATCATGGATGCTCTAATCTCCCAACATAATCCCTTGATGAAGGTCTGATCCATGAACAAATGTTCTTGTAACATATATGTGGAGTAACACAAATGATCCATAAACATCATCGAGTAATCCTCTATAGTCAAAATTCCCTACTGTTTATGCAAAAGATCCTATATGAGCACTAATCACAATATATCTAGAAATAACTCCTCCCTAAAGAGATCCTCAAAGTATTACAAAGAGAGAATAATCGCATCATGTTATTGGGTCTCTATGATCCACCATAACCCTATTAAGCCCTGGAAAAGACTCGTGTCAAGGACTACCATCCAGTCGGAATGCGTTCTAAAAAGGTGGAGGACACATGTAATTGACTCCAGCCAATTTTTAGCTGCCTGGGGTTCTGGATCACCCCAAAACCTGGGAGATCACTACCTATGGAACTTGTGAAATGAACTCGTTCTGTGTGTATCCCTGGTTAGTAATACTGGTAGTAATTACTACTCCAAGAGTGGTTCTATCACTAGAAAATCATCCAAAGGTTCTATCTATGGTACATGCCCATATACGGATTCCTCATCGCTATGTGGATCATCCTCATGATCATAAAATAGAATTCTAGATGGCTATCTTCATGGAGGAATCATTTAATAAAATAAGATGTATCTTGGTCAATAGTGTATATACGGAGAACAGAACAAGAAGGGCAAGGAAGACACAACCCATTCCTATATATTTCAAGTACCATTAATTTTTTCCCTACAACCAGTGTTTTCATGTTACGATTTGAAAAGATAAAAAATTAGAGTCCTTATGTATGGATACGTAATCCCCCATACCAACACTGGATTCCTTGGTCTAAAAGACGAACTCAAAATACTTAACACTGTTTCTCCACACTAAACCCACAAAATCTTTTTCTTATTGTAGAATTGAACCTATTCTGTGATACCACTCTATCACAAGCCATCCTATAGGGGTATGTGTCATGACTAACTCAAGACTAACTCCAATCGAAAAGGGGCCAATGACTAGAACGGATACGTAATATCCCAAAACTTTTAGGCATTTTCCTAAGTACATGTACACATTCACACGTCTCCAAGCACAAAAGATGAAATGTAAAAATGTTGAGTAAAAAAATGCTTGCATACACTATATCCCAACCAAACGAGTGTGATAGGAAAGTAATGTCTCGTAAAATAAAATGGTCTAGAATACAATCCCACTGAAATAAAAGTCTGTAAACCACAAATTCCAATGTGTAGACAATGGTATTGGGACTGCTACTTGAAGCTACATGAACATTCTAGCCTTCTTAAAATCACAATGCTTTGTGTGGTCCTCGTCCACCTTAGACTCTCAAATGGTTTCCCATCTCATAAGACATCACATTTTTAGGAGAATCATGTTCATGGGTGAGTAAAACAATACATAGTAAGGCACCCTAAAACCAAAAAGGAAGGCCGCAACGAAAATACCACATAGAAAATACCACACAGGAAGTACCACAAAGGAAATACCACGTAGGAAATACGACACAAGAAATACCATGAAGGTATAGTAAGTTAGTATATTTAAATATATATGCCCATAGCCCATATATCATGATTATCCAGATATACTCTCTCCAATGAGACACATATTCTCCATGAGATACATAGTCTCCATGAGACACACTGTCTCGGTAAGGCACAAAATCTTTGGGAGTCACACAGTCTCCATGATACACAAAGTCTCTACAATAAAAATAGTCCTTGGGAGTCACATAGTATCCACAAGACACATGTTATCTATAAGACACATAGTCTTTTGGAGTCACACAATCTCCATTATACCACCAGTCTCTATGTCACAGCCATACACAGGATTCTGCTCAAAGTATGCTAGTTTTGGGGGGAATCTACTCCCCAAGTAATTAGGTTACATGTACAATTCTAAAAAAACCCACTTATTCTATCATAAAAAGACCTTTTCATCACAAGGGTCCCAATACCATAACAATTTATTCAAATATAAACATAGATTAAAAGTTATGGGTTTTTGCAAGTTTAGAAGGGGTCCAATGGATCGCGGACAAACTAGGCGGTCAACCACTGTAGCTGACCATGGCCCGTTCCGGCCACCCGGGTCCAAGCCAATCTGAGGGTCCAACCATCACTGTCGGGTCAACTTGGACCACTAAGATTGACCAGCTCTAGCTGGCCCCAGTTTGATCTACTTATGCCCGGTCCACCTGGTGTCCCTACCCCGTGTGGCCCGTGCGCAGCATCCGCACCTCATGGAAGCTCCCCCATGGTGACTGCTACATCCTGCGAAAACATCATGTAGCTGGCTATTATATCCCATTATCGGTTTTCATAGCTCCCATGTAGCCAGGACGCCATGTCCATGCAACTCCACTACAGTGCACACGCCACCCTCTACCTAAAACCGGTTTCTACATGCCACTGTCGGATCTGGCACATTGTTGGTCCCTTTCTCCGACCACCGGCCCTCCTTCAGTGTTTTAAAATCTATAACAAAACCATATATGTAATCCTTGGGTTGTGAGATACATGTATCTGGACTCCGTGTCATATTTCCACCAATTCGGGGGGTCTGATTTCATTCGGAGCCTCCTAGAAATTCAAGTTTCGGACAATAGGTTCCCACGATGAAGAACGCTAACAATGGGGGAAGATAAAAGCACCCAGAACACCTCAGGAACAAACCATGGCCTTGGTTCATATCAGCCTTGATTTATTCTTGTTATAATGATAAACTAAGAGCCATAATTATCACAAAGATCAATCTCCCATTAAAATCCCACAACAAATATCCAACCCCCAAATGATTGAACCATGGACCAACCTCTTTGTTTGTTGGTCTATGTTCATCATATAATTTAAGAATGAGAAAACCATGAAGGAAAATAAACACCTTAACTTGAGTTTGGATTGGTCTTTGATGAGAAGCGATTGTGTTTTCATCGTTTATGAGATCCTCCAACTATGTTGCTGTGACAATCCTCGATCTGATACTCGATCCGTCATCATTCATTGGATAGGGTTCTTTATGCAAGCTTCATATGAATTCTAGGTGTATAGAGATAACCCTAATTTAACTAAAACAGATTATTAAAAAGGAAACATTGTTTCTTCTTTTTGAAATGTTAAATAAAATAAAACTTAATTTATTTTTATTCTTTAAAATTTCCAAAAATTACTTTCCACTATCAACCTGAACTAGTTGATGTTAGGCCTAGCATAAGGTAAATTTTATCCTAGGAATGAAATGGTTCCCTTTGGATTTCTAATCTGGGTACCCATTTAGGAGTTATTCAACTCTTTTTGGAATATTTTTTACGTGTGCTATATATTATATTAATATTGTATAAACAGTTGTTCCAGGCAACCCGAGCCTCAAAATCGAACGTTGTCTCAACTCTTGATCTCAAAATAAATAAATATTATATCTAAAAATAATAGATGAAAAATAAGAGATGTTATATATTCAATTCCATTGGAATCCAAAACAAATTAGTTGTATTCCAATGAAGTCATTCAAATTCCTATTGTCCGATTTTCTTTGACTTGAACTCATCAAAAAAACATTTAAATCCATATAGATTATATATTTTTCTATCTTCATTATCCATACCATAAAATTCATTACATTGATTTTATATACCAATACCATTCCATTTTAAAATTCTATATTATTTCAAGAAATTAAAATACCTCTAAAAAAGAAAACAATGTTAAGGAATGAGAGTGAGAATTAGCAGAGATTATCTCATGTGTACTGATGAGAAAGTTAAATAAAACATGAGATCTGATACAAACTAATGTGAAATATTTAAATTTATTATTAACCGAAGCACAAAACTAAAATAATATATCAATGGAACCTCATAAATCATAAATATGTTCCCCTGTATTAGTTTACTAGATGATAAGAACAAAGAAACCATCCCAATACTCCCTGAATTAAGTAAAAATCACAAAGAATAAATAAAATCTCTTACAACTCTCATAAAATTCTTGTGAAAACATAAAAAACAAAATAAAAAAATATTAAATGGGTCAGAAAATCATGCTACATCAAATGTATAATCACTACTTCTATTATTTCATTACATTTCAATGATTCAAGGAACTATAATAACAATCAGTAGTTATTAATAATTTAAAGATTTATTGATGTGATTTATAGTAAATTATGGATACGAGTTACCCTTTACAATTATAGTGGGTCGTGGATAGTCATCCAACCGCACCAACTTCTTACACATCTGGGGAACCCACCATTAAAAAAGTTTATTATCAACACTCTACAGTAATCAAAACAATTCTGTTGATATCCAATGAGCGGTCTAAGTTAAAAAAAATTTCTTAATGGATATATGCCAAAATAGTTCTCTATAAAATCCTAAGTAGAATACTCAGTGTATCACCATTAGAGGATCCAACACCAATCTTATATTTTATGTTCACTATTTTTTAATTTTATGACCATAACACAATATAACCATTGTAACTTGAAACATTTAGATGACATTATCCAAATTGAATATTCTAGAAATCTTACTCACTTACAGTTTTCACTTCCACTACACATTACTCAAATTCCAAACTATCTTCTAAAAAATAAACTTCTTCTCAAACTAGTACATAACTTAAAATGACATCACATTTCAATAAATAATTATTCACTCTTAAAGTTGATTGTTATATTTTTTTATTTATAAAGGAATTATGCTTTTACTGGAACTGTTATCTTATAGGGAAAAGAAATTAAAAAAAATATTGTTTTTTACATTATATGGTTCTAGGTTGAAATATTATATAATTCATTCATGGTGGTTCGAATATATGAACTACTAAATGTGTTGGAACTAAGGGGCGATGAATGGGGAATGGCGTAAAAAATTAGTTGGAGGAATATGGTGAATATTATTATATTAAAGAATATTACTATAGATACTCATATTTTTTAATCCATGGGAAATAATGATATTCTTCAACATTAAGGATTAATTTTTAGATTGCGTTAATTTAGAGAATAAATAAATAATATATTTATATTAATTTTTGTGTAATTATTAATGAATAAGTTAAATAAAATATCTTTTAGTCTTGTGGTGAAAAAAAAATTAATATTAATGAAGAAGAAATTTTTCTATATATATTATATGATATATGGGTATATTTTTTTATGATATAAATTTATTTGAGATTTTTTATTCTGGTAAATTTAATTTACATGAAGAAATAATTATATATAAGGGGGAAATATTTTCTCTATGATTTAAGGTTGTAATTAGTTTAAATTATTTTATTTGTTTCCAAATAGAAGATGAAAATTAATTTTGATGAATATATAGAATTTTATATCTTTTTTAAAATAGTATTGAATTTATCCTTGGTTAATATTCACTTTCAATAATTAAACTCAGTTTGGATATCCGGTGCTGATTTATAATATCATGGGGGATCTCAAGAAATGATAATAATATATCCAATGTGTTTTTCACTTTTCTAAAGTTTCAATTGTCTGAAATGATGAAAGTAAGTGGTGAATGGAAATAATGGATTGGATGAAATGATAATGGGAAATACAATTAATAAATTTGAAAAATGTTAATTAATTATATAAACAATGATGGTGCGTAAAATGTGAAACTATATAATAAATAAGGTTATTAAGAAATGGAAATGTATATTGACCAAGATGTATAAATTCCAAAAGAGATAATTTAATGAATATTTCAGATGAAAAGACTAATTTATTAAAAAAATGAACAATTCAACTAATTTTAAGTAATCACACTTGTGTTGTGACTATTACTAGGGTCAATAAAGAAAGACTGGTATAAGGTTTTTAAGTTTATTAATGTTTTAAATAATGAATCCCAATTATTTTAACAGATTAATGAGATAATGATGGTTGATGGATATATATTAAGGTAGAATAGAAAATGAAGGCAGTTATAGGATGGGATATGGATGCATTACAGGTATGATTATATTATTTAATCAATGACACATGTTCATCATTCAGTATGTAACAACCACATATTAGTTTAGTTTAGGGGAATCCCAATATAAAATTAGGTGGTTAGAAATTTTATGTTCAGCTATTGTAATCTATTATTACCTCATATATTATCATATTTAGGTTGTAGAGACAATATGATTGATGTCAGTAACTATTGTAAAATTGAAAGAGTGGGATATTCGGTGGGTCTGATTTCCATAATATTTTAACTTTTTGGTAATTCATATATATATACCACATATATATTATTTTGGTTAGTGTTTATATTGAAATATGTGGGAATTATTATCATATATTAATTCATTATTATTATTTAAAATATTTATGTCATGGATTCATTAGTATGATATATTCACAATGACATAGGATATATCTGAGAATTAATCTAATAAGTATATTAATATTAACCCTTGCTTTATATATATATATATATATATATATATATATATATATCCTTTTTTTTTGGAAGTTGTATTGTGTGATGCTTTCTATGATTCATGGAATCTTGTCAAGTTAATATTTTTTCAATTTGTATTGTTTCTTCATTCAAGTAATACTGGATATTTGTTTTTCAAATGACATATCATAGTTTACATTGAATTTAATTTTTTTTATGATATTTATGAATTATTTATTATTTACCTTTCCAATGATGTTTATTTTTGTTTTTATTTCCTTATGGTGAAAGAGTGTTATAATGTTAAAAATGTATTTTTTATATTGAAGGTGATGTGTCAACTTGTTTAAAGAAGCTAAAATAGGGATGAAAATGGGTTCAAGTACGCTTTAATTTCAGTTTTATACACATCCTCGAATTACTTTTTTTTATTTTGATCCTAAACATTGGAAATATTAAAATGAAGATGTTGATAAACCCGTTGGAGAAAAACCATAAATTTTATGAAGGAGTTAAACAGAAAAAGGATTATTTTTTAATTTGTTTTTTTCTTTAAAATTAATTATGTAGAACTACCATATTTTTTAGTAAGTTTTATTGAAATTATTTAGATAATTATAAATACACACTATTATTTACAATGACATGATTTTTTTGGTTTTTATGATGATATGTTTTTTTCAAAATGATATTTGAGTCATTATATAATGGTATGTATTGATTTATTTATGTTTCCAATCATTATTACCAAAAATAATTACTATGTCATGGAAAAAATTATGGGATTTGGAATTATAGAATAATATAAATTAATACTGGAAATTTATGTTTTAATGTTATGAAATGATGTAGAGAAGAGATGGATTATTTAATATGGGGTTCCCATTATGTTTTTATTTATAATACATAATAAGAGAGATGGGTAAATAACAACATAATTGAATTCCCTACAGCATAATTATTTTGAAGTTAAATGTTTTTGAAAAGTTATTAGTTTTAACATCATTGAAACCTCTATTGTCAAATAATTATTTACAGTATTACACTATTATTTTTGAAATGTAAATATATATTTTAATTTTTTATTTCATTATGAATAAAAAATGTGATATAAGTGTACTATGTTTTTTATGATACAAATAGATAACCAGCTCAACTAAAATGATGGTTGAGGGAAGTGATAAGAAGATTATGGGAGACAAAACATCATTTCATTTATTCTTAATTGATGAAAATTTCATATCGATGATAGTGATTCTATATTAGAGGGGGAATAAGTCAACATTTTTTGTGCATTAATATTATGTGTATGTTGTGGCTATTTGAATTTAGTAATACATAATATAAAAATTGGTGTTTATGAGTGTGAAGCCTCAGTGAAAGGTGGATGTTTAAAATATAAGAATAACCTATAATAAAATATATTCCATATATATTGATATCCTTTTAATTACTATGATGTTTATGATTACTTAAAATGTCAAAGACATTATCTATAACAAGTGAATGGTTATATTCTACATAATTATAACCACTAGATTATTTAAAAACATTGTGTGTTCGTGGGTGTTTCTAGGTTATGTTGAGAATATAATAATTTATTTATAAGTAAAAAATATAAATAATTATTCATACTTTTTTCACATTACAAAAAATTCTCATTAAGATAATAGTGAAAAAAAATTAAAATAAATTGTTAAAATAAATTGAATTATCATTCAAAAATGACATTAGAGAAAAATGATTCATTGGTTCAACTGCACACCCTTTTAGTGAACCTTATACTAGTCTCTTCAATAAGGATATACTAAAGTATAATTATAGTGTTCCATGATTTTTATTGAAGTTTTATTAATTCTATTTATGTATATTTTATAGTTTTTAAAAAAATTCTAGTTCAAAATTTTATTTCGTCTATGGATAATTACAAATGAGTGAATAAAAATGGTATTCTCCCATTAAATGAAAAAATATCAATATAGGTAATGAATGAATAATATCAAACATATTATCTTTTTTTATAAATATGGTAGATATTATTTATATTTGATTCACTCTAGTAAAATAATGTGTTGTAATTTATATCTTTCATGGGACATACCTATTCTAATTAGTAATAGAATAATTATTGAAATTTATGTCAATATTAAGTAGGATTGGAATCAACAGGATAAAATATGACAAAAAAATTATACCTCATTTTTTATACATTCAATATTTAATTAAAATGAATTTTATTGAGTTCAGTTACTTACAACAAAAATTTTCTTACCTCTAATGAAATCAAAAATTCACTAGAATCATCAAAGGATTTTTTTTACCAGTTTTACATGAACTATGAAATATAACCTCCTCCTCAATGAATAATAGATAATACCTCCTTATAGATTTTTGGCTGCATGAGAATAAACTCTATTTTTTTAAATGAGGTTCTTTAATTCCCATTAAATTGAGCTTTATCATTGGATAATAAAACCTATTAGAATTATCACATAAAAAATATTTGAGACTTATAATGTCACCCTTAAAACATTAACCTCATTATTTACTATGATTATTAAACTCGTTTTTCAATCAATGGTATAATTACACATCAACTCATTTTCTGACAATGGTATAATGAATATAATGATAACAGCTGGAGTTAGTTTTAATGATATCACATATCATTCTATAGAAGAACCTCAAAATGACATAGAATACTATTATGATACTTTCACCAGGGCATAGTGATTATAACTATATTTGAGTATATATTATAGTGCACAATTATCAATAATCCCCCATATTTACTAAATCTTTGTATACTATATGAAAATAATCCCCACTATTTATAAGTTTATTTAAATCCTTTTAGACGTGATTATCATAATCTCTATCAATTTATATAGATGCACTTTTTTATAAAATTAATCTATATTTTTTGATATTATGTATGACCATAGGGGCCTTTTTAGTGTTTAAAATAATTATGAATTCCCCAATTTATAATTATATGTAAATATATTCCACTAGGAAACCATTATTTTTACTTAATCTCAAAAAGGTTCCATCATTATCTTGATAAAAACACTCATATTGTAACATTAACAGGTTCACTATATGATGTACCTATATGAATGATATGAAATATTATATAATCTATTTTTACAATATATGAACTAGCCACTAGACATTGAATATTTCAATATAGTATAGGAAATTTAATATTTTCATGATTTTTTAGAGTAGACATACCAATTTGACTAAATATATTACATGTAGTTCATCCATGAATTTATGAAAATCACTTGCCTCTAAACTAGTCTTGGTAATTCATTTCGTCGGTCTTAGTTAATCATTTACAAAAAAATCATACTTGTTTTTTAAGGGTAAAAATCTTATCTTGGTTGTATATAACTGATTATATAATCAAAAACAGACACTCCCACCAATAAATTCGATCAGCCTCATAGCTATTGTAGAATGGTATATACGTAATAATGTTCACATGATATGTATATTTTCAACCATGGATAATGGGGATTCATATTATGAATAAACCCCTATGTACATCAATGATTATATAGAAAAATTTGTGATCAGTCTAAATAAAAATTCTCCACTAATTATCTCATGTGTCTACTCTATATCACACATTAGAGTATTCTCATGTTAATCATAAAATATCATTGCAACCCATAACACTATAAGATAATCATTTATTAGGGACAAATACAAGTCATAATCTTATGGTATTTTATAAATTTTCAATTCATGTAATATATGTAGCACAATTGAATGAATAATAATTTGTGACTTCATTTATTAAAAAAATGAAACATTTGCAACTATTTCAACTCAAATATCATTATTAAAATACCCATTGATTCAATATAAACTTCATTATTATTCTGTGTTAATGGTTCTATCAAAATATATTTTATATTTTCATCTATTTAATGAAAAAAAACACTGCAATGCCACTCTCAATATTATTTTAATCTAATGGTATTTTTCAAGTATTTTTTTATTTTTTAGGTTAGAATACGATTACTTGGTTTGAGTAATAGTTCAATTTATGTCATAGATAAAGTGAATTTTTTTCATATGTGTTTGTATCCCCCCTCTATTTAAGGATGATCATATTAATTTATCCATCTTGACATAAAGAATTAGATATAGAGATATACTTTGTCTCTGCTATCATGATCACCAAAGTGGATTATTTTGATCTTTTCTTACTGGTAGAAGCACAGTTTATGAAAAAAAAAATTGACATCTCATAACATATAAGTTTATAAACTAAAATTACTATAACCATTTTAAATGATTTCATCTTACCCTCTATATACCAAGAACATTTCCTTACATTATATTGAATACTTACGGATGTAATTAATATCTCTATAGTGACTCTCACGTAAGTTGTATTATTATTTTTATATTATGATAGGAGTGTAACATAAATCTTTTCAAGTACATAACATTGAATATATTATTTTTTGTATGTAGGTTGCATAATTAATCATATCCATCAGTTTTATCTATTTATAATGATCATTAGTTTTCTATATATTTGTTCCTTGAACCATTAGTAAAGACCCCATTTTATATTTCAGAATACTAAACCTCATTATCGCATTATGATTATTTGGTTTTTGACATAGTCCAGGTATCCTTTTTTTTATATCTCTATCGATATTCATACAATGTATGATGGATGTTTCACACGTTTCATTCGTAGAGAATAATTTTCCCAACAATATCTTTAAAGTATATTTCTTGTGATATACTTTCTGATAAGTAGTATATTATCCATATAAATTTTCAAAAATTACACAAAACACCTATTAACCCACATGTATACACTATAATCGTCCACATTCTTGATGAAACCATACTCATTGATTGAATCAACAAACCAGATATTCTAACTCTGAGAATATTACTTCAATCCGTAAGTGGACCATTGAAACCTCCAGACTGTAGTAGGTTCAATTGAAACTTCAGAACCATAGAGGTATTTCATATATAAAAGACCTTGAATAAAGTATAATTAAGGAAATTTGTTTTCAAATTAATTTTAAAATTCTCATTATAAAAATGAGCTTCCAGGGAATGAATTATTCTTATGTACTTTATCATTACAACTAGTGAAAATGCATAATCATAATCACTAAATTTATTTTTTTTTAAATATTCTTACCATGAATGATTTATATTTAGATACTATACCTTACACATTAATTTTCTTGTTGAAATATCACCATTACATTACGTTTGGAATGCATTTCAGTGCACAAAAAAAGTTAAAAACATGGTTATTATACAAAACATCCATGTCATATTTCATGGATTCTTACAATTTTTGGCACATAAATTCTATATAGGTTTCTAGAAATTTGTAAGCTCATAATATTTGATCACTAATTCATCATAATTTTCTATAAGAAACCTATGTATCTCAATCTCTATATGGATCCCAACAAGTCTTTGACAATCCCTTGTATCTTGAGTTGATTCTTCTTCATTAACTCCTTATAGAACCAACTCAAATTCTGTATCATAATCACTTCATGGATATTGGTCATGAAGAGATACATGTTGAAGTATAATAATAATAAATCCATGAATAATTAATTCATTCTAAAATAAAAAACACATTTTACACTAATAAATTTTTTTAGTATGATTAAAATATTAATATTAGGCTTGTTTTTATATGATAAATAATATATTTTCTTCAGTAAAACATTAAATGGAATGTAGTTTAGTATAAAATATGCATCTTCTTGAAGTATGGGTCAATGAAATAATCCCATAATCTCTCAAATGATAAGTGAATTCCAAGATTATATATTAAAAACCTTAATTCAATCGAAGAATCATAATATTTTTTTCCTAAATGATTCAATCCACCATTATTTATCACTTTTCCATATTTTTATTTTTGAAAATGTTTCTCATAAAAGCACATAACCATACGGAATCAAATTACCTGCAATGGAAATGAAGTAATTATTTACACCACTTTCATGAGTACTCATTATCTAGAAACAATGCTATGTTTTAATTATTTTACTCCCATGTCCATATAATATTTTCCACTAAATGTTACTTAATACATTTTACCAAACTAACAAGGTTCATGATTATTAAAAAATTTATAATTGAAGTAATTTAGTAATCCATCTTTATAGAGTATTTGGATGATGTTCCTTACTATATTTCTGAGTTAATATTTTCAAAGATAAGTTCTATTAGAATCATTATTTTCCATTTTCCATTAATGTTATAGATAGGATTATACTTATCTAAAATATATAAATCTTTTACCATAATACCAATGCCAATAAAATTTCATTTATGTATATATAATAACTCATGTTCTTAATAATGAGTTAAAATATCACCATGTTCAGACAAGATATATAAATCACATTTCTATTTATTGATCCTAGATAAATGAGTTCTATTTGGTTTCAACAAGAGTGTGAAAAAGTAAAGACAATTTTTTTTGTTAAAGATGAGTGTGGTACTTAAAAATATAATGGTGAAAGAAATTGTGTGATGTAACATAATGAATTTAGTTGGATAGTTTCAATGCAAGATAACCTTTAATTATGAATATTGATGAACGAATCATTAATATAGAGATAGGTGAAAATTTATTGAGTGTTTTTTCCTAACAAAAATATCATAAAGGGATGTAGAAATCATATGGGGGAGATTGAATCACTGTGTTAATGAGTGAATAATGGGATGGATGTAGTAAGGAAACATAATCCAATAGGCATTGTTGTACCAGACATCTAAATTCCGGAGGTTTATTGATGTCTTTTTTATAATTTTCAATGATTGAGGATCCCACTAATGGTTGGAACATGTTCAAATATTCTTTGATAGAATACTATAATTTGGAATTTAAACTGAAAATTGGCTAGGTCCTAGACACTATTGATGATCTGAGTAGTGAAGTGACTCTTTTAAAAGGTATTTGTGTTTTTATAAGAGAATCTAATGAATTTGAGAGTAAAAATTGAATGATATTTATTATTATAATGATTATACATTTCCTAGTAAGAGTGAAAAATTTAATAAAGTTACCTCATAATAGTATTGGTGGGAAAAGAAAGTACATTAGCAAAGTAAAATTCATCCACGTAAGAGTACTAGAATCACTTAGAATGTAAAGTACCACTATTGTAGATTATTGAGGAATTTAAGGAGATTAATTTCACAAATGGGTAACATCCCACATTGAAAATGTTGTTACATTATAGAAAATTATTATGGGGGACATCTGCAGAATAAATTAATTTATCAAAATTATAAAATGTAGGGAAATGAAAATTTAGTGTTGAAAATTATGAGAAATTAATAGATAATATTCTAATTAAAATATTATTTAATTTATATGTTTCTTAGATTGTGTTAAATTATTTATAAAAATCATTTTTTATATCAAATCCATGATTCAAGATGATATTAAATGAATTTTAAATGTTAATAAATTTTCAATTGTTCAATGATACAAGATATAGTACCATATAATAGAATAATCCCTATGTCAAAATGAAATGGGTCATGAATATGTTCATGACATACTTTAAATATTAAAACATAGAATATTTCATGGTGATTTAAAATATATAAATATCCTTAGTGTTATGATATTTAATTAAGTAAGATGACAATGATACAAATGAGTTTTATTAAGGATATAAAAAGCAAAATCTATGAATATATTTTTGAAGTCAAACTACCGAGAACCATGGATTTCCAATAATTATATTATAAAATAAATATTCATAATGTTATTATTTTAATATATAATACTTGATGTTCCAATGAATATTTGTTTTCTATGTACCCAAAGTGCTATAATTGAGAAGCATAGAATCTAATGCATTTTATTATCAAATAAAAAATGAATATATCAAATATGTTTCCCACATGATAAAAGACATACAAAATAATGAGTAATCAAGGAGTTTATAGATTTAGGTTGATGAATATATGAGGAAAAATAGAGAAATAATGGTAGACCATACAATGATCATTACTAGCCAATATTCATGAAGATTCATAATAAATATAGTTGATCCAGTTTGTCTGAAAAGGGATATCTGCATCAAGTTATGAAAAAGAAACCTGATGTAGAAGGAAATTACTTCTATTTTTGAGCATAAAATTGTATTAGGAAGTGATAATATATATATATATACTATCAATATATAGTAAATATAAATTATTACCCAATAATAATATGATTATGAAGGTCCTTATTGTAACCAATTGTGGTTTTAGTGGATAATCCATGATTAGAGTGACTTTACATTCATGTTAATGAGTGGGATTTTAAAGAAAAACCTTTTAAATCCTTATGTATTCTATTTTTATCACAAATGATGAGATACTTATTTAATTCAATATTCAATTTATTATAAAATTAATATGTTCAATATGATAAATTATTAAGAATTATTGAACATTATACCATTGATGCACCCCCACCCCATCCTCTTAGTGGTGAAAAACATCTATGGCCCTATAACTGGTATCAGAAATACTCAATGTTTAATCTAAATGATCATTGGTGTTTATGAGTACATTTTTATTAATTTATATGAAGAAAAGATGTGTGATTATTTTTTATAGAAGGAACATTCACATATATTGGAATAAAATATTTCCTTACATCCAATTTTTTGGTCGAAAAGTAAGTTATGCAGAAATAGTGGGATTTCAAGAAATTATTGTGGGAGATATTATTTCATTAATACCTAAAAAAGTTTATAATTCAATGGAAATAACTAAAACACCATTTTAATTTCCTTTCAAGATATTATTTATACCAAATTCATGAGACTATAAACAAATTAAAAGATTTTGGATAAAATAAATTATAGTTATAATAGAAATGTGAAATATAAGGATGGTAGATAATTTTTTATAGGAGAATATATGTTGATATATATATATATATATATATATGGATGCTAATAAAACCATTTATGGCTATATTTCAAGGCTTAATGATAAAGTAATCAATATCTTGGATTTTAGTGAAATATATTTGTAGACAAAATATTAGACAGATGAAGAGAAACATTCCAAATAGGATTGATCCAATGATATCACCCTTGGATGATCAATACAGTCTATCACTAAATGAGTTACAAAATATTATAATTGTTTGTGAAATAAGAATAAATGTTTAATTTATGAGGAATGAAAATATAATATCTCCTTTGAAGACATGAGAAAGGTTAAAAACATAGATAAAGAAGAAGTAGAATCAAGTGATTCAGATGATGATGGAGATGATGAACATATCAGTATAATTATTTATCTAGGGTTAGTGAAATTAGAAAATGGTCAAATTTAATTGAAAATAAAACGAAGAACCATAGTGGTATAGCAATTATATATTTCTTTTTTTTATAATTAATTTCCCAAATAAAAAGGTTATAGAATCTGAATCAGATGAATAAGATGATAACATTAAAAAGGGAAATGGGGAAATTATAGGATGTGGTACGATAGAAGTAGAAGTATGAAATTAATGAGAAATAATGATCTAAATAAAAAATAATCATGGATATTATCAAATAATGAAAAAAAATTAACCTTAATTTTTAAGGGTGTTTTGATATCATAAATGTTGATGATGGATAATAATGAAAAAACTATAATACATGATAATAGATGAGTTAGAATCTCATTTTGAGATAAAAATGTATATCATGAAATATAATACAAAATATATGATAGAAAATAATAAAATAGTTGTTAAATATTAGAGTATTTGAGTAATTAAGTGACATAATTTTTGGAAATTATGAAATATAAACTGAAGGTGGTTGAGAAAGAGAACTTTGTGATTGATATGGAACAAAAACTGGCTAGGAAAGAAAAATAGGTGTCCAAGACATAATTAGTGTGTCTTGGAGACTAAAATGAGTAGATTTAAATTATATAATACTTAAAAAAGATGTATTTGGTTATTATTGAACCTTATAAATAATTATAAAATAATATTTCAATAGATAAAGTTTTTTCATCTTAATTAATCTCAAAGAAAACATGTTTTTTCTAATATTGGATGTCTAAAAAATAAATTAGACCTATTTGGACTATGAAGATAAGTGAGGGGTAATATTATTCAGTAAAATAATTATGAAATGGTTCTTGAAGGAAAACCCCCTCATAAAATAAAAGCAAAGTTTGAATAAGAATAAGAATAATATTTTTCTATATAGATTTATTAGTTTGGTGGATGAATAATTTTCAAAGATTTTTACTTATATTTTGTATTCATGGATACAAAGCCTACTCCAACTATTTTAACATGTTATTTCGAGGCAAGGGTTATAAATAAAGGTGTATGAATGGTGGGAATGTGATTATAGATTCTCATAAATATAATTTCATGACTAGAAATTCAAAAATCATTTAATCAAAAATATATTTGAACTTTTTGATGAAGTATGTTAATGATGTGGATAAGAGAGTTATAAATAATGTTATATACTAAATAAAATATCAATATAGGTTATCTATAGTGTTAATATTAATGATGCATAGAATACAAAAGATAAAAATCATGTATTTTATAGACTACAAACAAGTGAAATTCCCATGAAAGATGAGTTTTTTATGAATGACTTCTTAATTATTTGTCCAATACAATTGGAAATAGTTAAACAAATGGAGAAATTTAAAATAAGTTATAGTAATAATGTGTTAACATTGTGTTCACATGAATATATAAATTAGAATTTGAGGCTCTATAAAAGCGGAAACCTAATGAATCAAGAGAATATTTTACAAATATTTAAATAAGTTAAACAATGTATGATGGAGTGTATAACAATCAGTCCACCTAAAAATTAACTAATTGGAAGGGAAACTAAACCCTCTTTCAGGATATTTTTCTCCATGAATAATGTGACAAAAAGTAATCCTCATAAAAAATACACTGTATATAATAAAAACTAGTGTGAAAATTATAAGGGATCATAATATGATAGGAGACTAAGAGAAACCATACATTACTGAGATTGAATGGAATGAAAATTTATTGTTGATAGAAAAATATTAACCTTACTTTTTCATCTTATGAATTAAGATTTCACTCATTATTCCTTTACATATTTAATATGTTATGAAAATATATTGGGAATAAAGACAAAAATTATTTCCATATACGAAGTAAAAAAATTAATTCTTCCATAATGGTGTTTAAAAACATCCATTAATATGAGATGATGAGTGCATCCATTGATGTGGAGAAAATATAATATGAAGCTATAAAAATTATCATTAAGAAAAACAGTGTTGAATATATGAAAAATAGTGTAAAACTATAGGATTATGTGTAAATATATCACATCCAGACCTTTTTTTGTAATGTATTTGATAAAACATAAAGGGGTAGTGTCAGTTGATAAAAAGATACAGAAATGGGGGGTTTTTAACTTGCACAAGAACTATATTGAGGTTTTTGTTGATATGTTTTCTAGATTAAATATTAAATTCTATTTTTTGATTGAAAAACCCTAGATAAGATAATTTAGATTGTATCACATACATATAAATTTTTATATAACATAGATCATCATCGTTAAATCACTCATATTTATTTTCACCTTGTTTTATAATTTGGACTCGGATTTGAATAAATAAACTCACTTATTTGATAATTATGTCGTTTCATCCTTCACTCAAATTTTGATCAATGTATGATTATAAATGGAAAAGTGATAAAATTATGTTGTTATTAGAATCATTATATATATTTGATGAATATTTGAGTGGATCAATACTACATTACCTTACATGAATTTCAAATAAAGTGGATAAAGGTATATTCTAAAATTATAACATCCTAGAAAAAATTAATAATAAAAGTAACCAGACTAGTCACCATTTGACATAGAGTAAACTACCTCATATTCTATAGGTTTTAGACTACCTGTACGGGCCTAAAGTGCTACTATGATGAGACTATACTCCTAATATCATGATGATCAAAAACTATAAAATATCTAACAACCATCTTGAAAGTAAACATCCACCATATCTAGAAAATGATAAAATAAAGGAATCATATAGTAACAAATGAAATACGGACATACATGTTTACCAGATAAACATCAAATTATGATAGTTATAAGTACAATTGAGTGAAAAAAAATAAAATATTTGAAAGGTTCCACTATATCACTAGACCACACCTCATCTCATTCAATAGAATCCTTCCAATATTACTAGATAAAAAATATCAAACCTAGTTTATTGTTAGGTCCACTAGGTCAAATACCCTTAGAGGGGGTGAATCGAGGTATGAATGATTAAAAAAATCACCTTTTGATCTTTTTTCACTATTAAACAAAACTCTCTTCCATCTATTTCCTGCAGCACAGTATGAACACAAATTAAAACATACATGGGACACAACAATTTTACTTGGTTCACCCTCACTAGGCTATGTCTAAGGAGAACACACCGGCAATGTTCCAATATACCAAATCCATTATAAGTGCATTATTATTTACAATATTCGGATTATACTTATTATCACTTGTGGTTTACAGCCAATCAAAATTTGAAAGCTAACGGCTCTCTCAACTGATGTGTGCTCACTACTTCTTTAGAAGATCCACTCACAGTTTATAGACCTATAGATCTATTTATTATCGCTAATGAATTCATCCTTCATTGTATATAGATTCTATATTGATATTACACTTTCATCTACTGATGAATTTCACCTTACCATATAACACTGGGAAACCCCTTTTGAACAACCTTCACAAATCTCACTGCTTCACAAAGCGCCTTCTTTCACGAATCTCAAACCAGTCTTCACAAAGAATACCACCTTTCGCGAATCTCACTATTTCACAGAGCTCAAAATATCCTTCTCAAAGATCTTTAATTTTCATGAATCTCACTTAGCCTTCATGAAGTAGACCACTTTGCCAAAGCTCAACTAGCCTTCGCAATGTTCCTTCCTTTCTCAATGCTCAATTAGCCTTTGAGAATTCCTTTACGTTCACAAAGATCACTACCTTCATAAACCTCATTCACAATTCAAGATCCTTAATATTTTTTTTGAGTCTCTCCTTTTTTTCTCCGTGGGTAAAGGCCTATTTATAGGCATTTCTTACTAACTCTAAAACCTTCCATCCATGTCACCTCCTTTCCAGCACCATTTTTTAGAGCTTCAATTTTTCTTCCACAATAATCCCTTTTTCATGAAGATCCATAGAAATTTTTTATTTCACAATGAATTTTGTAATCGCATGGACTTCATTCAAATCCATTTATATCTTGTGATGCTCCTTCTATCATAATCCTAGACCTTCTGTCAAAACCTTAGCATTGTCACAATACTCTTCACCTATACCATTCGCAAAGCTCGTCATAATCGCAGAGATCACTGTCATCTTTCTTTGATTCTTTGTGAAACCATCTTCATGAATCCCATCTTCACTAAACTCATGTCATTTCCATATTTTGAGTATATCTTAAAATAAATCCATATTTTTCATTGCTATAAAAACACCAAATTTCAGACCCCAACAATTTAGAAAATAATGGAAAATGGAACCACATTTTATGTGTTCTTTTTGTACAGCCTCAAAATCTCACATTCCTTTGTCATTATTCTTTGTCAACATAGATTATCCACAACATATCTAGAACTCAACAATTCACAATGAAACCACACCTTTTTAACAAAAAAACAACCCAAAAATACTACAAATTTACCTTGATGGATTTTTTCCCAATAATCTTCCTGTTTGGGATTGTTGACAACTCTTTCATAATTTTATACCTCACCGAAGCTCCTTCCCATCACTACCACCATTCACCTATTGTGATTTATATAGTAATAAAATATGTACTCGACATATACTCTAATACCACATGAACAATTCTTTTCATGAGAAATTATAGTAGAATAAAAATGTTTATCAATGAGTCACTTCATTACTGACATCAATTCATGAAACCAAACAATTGATTTCATCACAACCCTATGATGGTGTTATGTGTACTATTTTATCGATCACTTCTAGAATTTTAGATTTAAAACTTCTCCCAATCTTTATGCTCTTCCAATCATGTTGATGCACCTGTCAACTTCTCCCCGTGTCTTGACTTATGAAATTTTGTCCCTTCTTTAGCCACAATTTATCCCCCTTTAAAGATCCACACTTTCTCCCCCTTTGTAAATGAACCCAATGGTCACTCCTTTGTGGTTTGAAACAGAGTAGAGAACGCATATTAGTACATTAGGGAAAACACATCATACGTCAGGGAGAGGGGGTTCCACATCCATACTTTTTTAAGTGTGGGGAGTCGACTAGACTCCGAGAGCCAGTCGATGCCTCAAAAATGCTTCTTTGATTAAGGCCTTGGTCAGAATGCCTACAACCTATAATTATTTAGGCATATACTCCCACATCACTAGACCTTGATCCATATTATCCTTGATAAAATGATACTTAATTGTAATCTACTTTGTCCAAGAGTGATGGACAAGATTATTTTCTAAGAATTATAGAACTTTAACTGTCACAATGGATTCCAATAATAGACTTCACATAAACTCCCATGTCATAAAGATTCTACTTCATCCACAATAACTATGTGAAAGCTTGAGTGGCCACAATATACTCTACTTATGCAATGCTTAATGATATGCAATATTATTTCTTTATTATCTAAGAAATACAAAATACACCAAGATAGAAACACTGCTAACATTGATTTCCTATAATATATTGAACCATTCCATTCTCCATTTATATATCTCAATAAATGTTTCTATGATTCTTCATTATACAGCAAACCAAAATCCATAGTTTCCTTTATATGCAGAATTATTATTTTTACAACAAGCATATGGCTTTCCTTTGGATTGATTTGATATCTCGCTTCTAGGAATATAGAGAAAACAATATCAGGTCTTGTTTTTTTAGGGTATAGTTATTTTCCAATAACTCATCTACATTCTATGATATTAACTTCTTTTCTATCATCATATTTTGGGAATTTTTTCCGGGTAGCAATCGAAGTCTTAATCTCCTTGGAATTTTCGATTCCAAATCTTCTAATAATGTCATTATTATACTTGGATTGATAAATGAATGTGACACTCCTTCCTTGTGTCACATGTAAACCAAATAAATACATCATCTCACAAATCATTGACATTTTGAACTCACTTTTCAGAAATTTAGAAAACTATCTTCATTTTGCTTCATTTGATCCACAAAATATTATTTCATCAACATAAACCATCACCATCATCCTTTGATTAATTTCTTTTTTGACGTAGCGGTTGTATTAAACTCCACCACACTTAATCCAAGCTTCTTCAAATACAGATAAAGTCTCTATTACCATACTCTTGGTGTTTCTTCATCCCATATAGCACCTTATTCAACTAAAAAACTTTTTTCTCATCTGAATGAATGAGAAAACTATCATGATTATCAATATATGTTTCTTCTTCTAGAACAAAATTAAAAATTTAGGACTTGAAATCTATATAGAAAAAATTTAACTTCATTTTCACTACAATAGACAATAATAATCGGATTGTCTCCAACCATGAAGTAGGAGAAAAAGTTTCATCAACATTGATACCCACTATCTAGGAGTAATATTTTCACACCATACATGATTTTTTTAAATCATTTCACCATATTCATTCATCTTGTTATGAAAGACCCATTTATTCCTGATGACATTATTATCTATTATCCTCAAAACAATCTCCCACATCTGATTCTTCTCAATCTTGTCTATCTTATTATTCATTTCCGGAACCTAGTTTTAATCTCTAGCTGCATCAGCAAAACATTTAGGCTCTACCTAAGATAGGAAAGATTCCTTCTGTAATGAATTCATTCTTCTTGGTTGATTAAGTGATATCTAATCACCAATGATATTTTTCAATTCAATTTCATCTTGACTCTTTATATTCTTCATATATACATACTATAGTGTTTCCTACTCATCATCATTGTCTTCTTCTGAATTAGTATCTACCACTTCTGCTCCCCCTATATTACACTCATCCTCATCATATTCATTATAAAACTATTTACTGTCTTGTTGAATATTATCTTCATTTTCCACTAAAGTTACATCATTTCTCTCAACTAATTTTCCCATCCTCTTATTAAATAATTTATATGCTTTGTTTTTTCTTGAGTAGCCAAGGAATATCCCCATGTCTCTATGCGACTCAAATTTCATGTGTTCATATTTTTGCAGAAAAAATATCTTACATAAAAAGATTAGAAAGTATTTTAATGGTAGATTATTTCCATACCACATATCATACAGAGTATTTCCTTCCTTCAGACACAACAGGTCCCTATTAGAAATATAGACCGATGTCAATACAACTTCCTTCCAAATTTTCTCTAGTATATCTTTTTCAATAAGCGTTGTTCTGGCTATATTCTTGGTGATCTAATTTATCCTATCAACCACTACATTATATTGGGGATTTCTCAATAAATAAACTTGATTCCTTTTCCCGTGTTTCTTTAGATAGTGTTTCACTTGACTATTTTTGAATTTAGTACCACTTTCAGTACAAAACATTAAAATTTTCTATCCAAGCATCCTTTCATATTTCCTTTAATAGTGTTTTATGAAAATGAATACATTATACTTATGGTAAATGATGAATACCCCTTCCATTATACTATATCCATAAATAAATATAATGTAATATCTTTTTCTATTAATGGATCTTGGTGAGATAGGTCTACAAACATCAACATGCACCAAATCAAGAACTGTTATTGAATTATTTTCCGTTTCCTTATACATATTTCTAATAATATTCCCTTGTTGACATGCATCGCACGTATGAGTAAGATCACCCGATATCATATGGAGGTATCTAGCTACATCACACTTTACCAGATCTTTTAGGTATGGTTGGAATATATGGACAATTCATTTATACCACAACTTTTTTTCTTCCTCATTGGATAAAAAGCACAAATCTTCTTCCCCACTTAAAAAATATAGATTTCCCTTTGTCCTTTTTCCCAGTCAAACAACTACCCCATATATTACTTTGATGATACACATCATCTTGGTAAATATTATATAATGCCTTGAGTAACATAGTTGACTTCAACTAAGAAAGTTGTGATGGATACCTTCTACTACCAAGACATCAGCATGTCTCATTTCTTTACCCCTAATCCTAGCCTTTACTGAGCCAATTATCTTCAAGCCTTTATCATTTCCAAACTTGAAAACTATTTCTTTGTCATATTATATTCATGTAACAAGATCTTTATTGCTTATCATATTATATGTTCAACCAATTTCAAGCATCCATACACTATAATGATCCGATGATTTAAGGGAAATTACAGCAACCACTGCCTTCTCTTCTCTCTTCATCTTGATCCATGTTTCCAAATTAATACTCATTATAGATTTATAACCTTGATATTATTTTAAATACAGTGGGTCATCTTCATCCTATAAATATGAAAATATATTTTGTATTTTCAACCCACTTATTTATTCTTTAATTTTCTGCATGTGACTACTTTGATTCTAATTTGGAACATTCCTCTAAAGATTTGATGCCCAATATCTATCCATGCTCCAAATCATCTGCACTAATAAAAATTTCCCTCAAATTATATTCTAGAGTATTGAGCTTTGTTTGGTTTTCATTATTGTTCTTGTGATCTTCTATATCACTTAGCTATAGATCACACATTTTGTGAGCGTCCCTTCTTTCCATAGCAATATCACCTAGTGTAGGGATCATTCCTACATGTCACTTCTGCACCAATGAGTGTCCCTTGGGTTCTATGAATAATTTTATTCTCCTTCATACCCAAATAAACCATCAATATAGAAATGGGTGATGATGGTATGACTTAAACTTTCACAACTTTTTATTTTTGCTTAATCCCCAAATAATTCGTAACATCTGAACATGATTTTTGCTTCTTTTCTGTTGGACCACTATGAGACACTTTCAACTTCTCATTATTTTAAATGATATGGTTTCCTAGAATCATATTAGGATTAAAGAGTTTTTCTTGATCCTTTACTTTTCATCATAGATTAACAACTTCTTCTTTAATTTCTTTGATACGTTTGATTTGATCCCTTTTGGTGTTGGTCAAACTATCGATTTTAATCTTTTGTTCCTCGATTTATAGATTATACTTAGATACCTCTTCTAAACTCTCTTATGATGAATACTTAAGGTTTTAAAATTCTTCCTTCATCTCATACTTATCTTCTTCCTACTGTTTCACATAGATTTTGTCATCATGAACAACTTAGTTAGATTTATTCGTTTCAACTATTTAAACATCAATCTCTTCAAGGGAGGCTTCTAATTCAACATTCAAGTCAACTCTTCCTTCAACTTCTTCTTCATTGTTAATTTTTGTTTATTCCTTTTTACGAGCACTAAAAAAAATTCTACCATATCATTTTCTCCCTGATATTTTTGGTTCTATATATCTTCAACCTCTTCAACATCAGATGCATCAAAACTGTCACATTCTTATGATATAAGATTCTTTTTCTTAAAGAAATTTCTATTGAATTATTTCTTACCTTTCACATAGGCTGAAGACTTATTAATAGGGATCTTAACTTCACCCTCGTCATCTTCTTGTAACTTATTGGGGCATCTTGTAGCAAGATAAAAATCTTACCACATTTAAAGCAATCAAGTGGAAGTTTCACTTTGAACTTTTCTTTTCCCCGTTGTAGATTTGAGGAAAGGAATGACATCACCTCATCCATATCTTCTTCTTTCTGAGAATATTTAATGTTGAGCTTCTTCATGGACTTGAATTACATATTTTTATAGTTCCCCTTATCCACATCATCATTATCATCATTTATACTTTCATATTCTATAATATTACTAAGCAAGTTATCCAGTTTCATCTCTTTCATATCATTATCTTCTGCTACTGAAACTTTCAGATTTAACTAAGGTGAAAGTTTCCTCAAGATATACTTCATAATATTTATATCTTTAATCACTTCCCCCAGACCATGAAAGTCTTCCACTAAAACATTTAACCTCTAAAATAATATGTCAACAGACTCATTTGGATTCATTCTCATATCTTCATACTTGTCCCACAAAACCTATATCTTCACCTCTCTAAACATTGAGTCACCTTCATATATATTTGATAGTTTTTCCCGCATATCATGTGTTGTTTTTTATGACATCACCTTTGTATATATTTCATTGGATAAGGATCCCTGTAATGCATTGATTCTTTTGGTGTCAATATCCAGTTCCATTATTTCAACTTCTGATAAACCACTACTATTGATATCAGCTGAAATACCATGCATCATTTCTCTGATGTCATCCATTACTAATGATTGGAAGTTGTGTTACATCCGACTCTTCCATATCTAAAAATCATTCCCGTCAAAGATAAAAATCTCATTGTGATTGATGACCTCCATTGAGATATAAACACTTATATAAACCTTTCCCTCTAATACCATTTGTTAGGTCCACTAAGTCAAATACACTAAGAGGGGTTGAATCAAGGAATGACGGATTAAAACATATTCCCCTTTTGATCTTTTTTCTATGTTAAACAAAACTCTCTTCTCTCTATTTCTCTTACCATAGTATGATTTGAAATGAAAATATACAAGGGAAACATCAATTTTACTTGGTTCACCCTCACTGGGCTACATCCAAGGAGCATACACCAGTAATGTGTTGGTGTAACAAATACACTATAAACACTCTATTGTTTACAATGATTGTATTAGACTCACTATATCTCATGCTTTACAACTAATAACAATTTTAATGATCACTTCTCTCTCAACTGAAGTGTTCTCAATACATATTTAGAATATCCACTCACTATTTATAGACCTATTGGTCTCTTAATTATCACTAATGAATGAATCCTCCAATGTATGTAGATGTTCTATTAATGTCCCTCTTTCAACTACTGATGAATATAACTTTACCACAGAACACTTATCAATCCATTTTGAACAACCTTCGCAAAGCTCAATACTTTATGAAGATCCCTGTTTTGTGAATCTCAATCTAGCCTTCACAAAAAATACCTCCTTTTGCGAATCACACTATTTCGGAGATCTCAAACTAGCATTCGTGAATCTATTTCCTTTTCATGAATCTTACATAGACTTCAAAAATCACACCTCTTTCACAAAGCTCAACTGGCCTTTATGATGTTCTTTTCTTTCACAAAGCTCAATTATTCTTTGTGAATTCCCTTACTTTCATAAAGCTCACTCCCTTTGTGATCCTCCTTAATAATTTGAGAGCCTTAATATTTTTGTTGAGTCTATATTTTTTATCATGTGGTATAGGCCTATTTATAGGTGTTTCCCACAAACTCCAAAACTATCCATCCATGTCATCACCATTTCATAGAGCTCTAATTTTTCCTCCATAATGCTTCCTTTTCAGGAAGCTCCACGAAAATGTCCTATTTCGTAATCATAGTCATAATCAATGAGCCTTACATAAAAGCCTTTAAGACTCTATGATACTTCTTCTCTCGTAATCACAAATCTTCCGTCAAAACCTTTGTATCATTGCAATGCTCTTCTCCTCTTCAATTCGTGAAGCTCCTTGTAATCACAGAGATCACTGTCAGCTTTCTTTGATCCTTCATGAAACCATCTTCATGAATCCCATATTTGTGAGACTCATGCCTTTTTCATATTTTGATGAAATCTTCATGTAAATTCATAATCCAAAATTCTATCCAAACTCCAAATTTTGGATCCAAAAAATTAAGCAAACACTATAAAATGGTGCTACATTGTATCTATTCTTTTTTAACCACCTCTAGATCATCCATTCTATTGTCATGGTTCTTTTTCAACATGGATTCTAAATAATATCTCTTGAATTTAAAAATTCACCATGAAAACGTACCTTTTAAACCAACCCATGAATTAATCAATGTTACCTTTTGTGATCTTTTCTCAACACTTATCAACCCAACCTATACATAAATCCATGTGAGAGTCCTCTTGGGTACCCAAGTGTAATAAAGGATTAAAGAGGATGTGAGTACAATACACCATAAGGTACCATCCTTGTGGTTATATACATATCTTGAAATGTTGTGTCTTATGAATGTGACATGCTCTGAAGAATAAGTAAATTAATAATAAATAAATAAATAAAACCAAAAAAGACATCAATCCTCTTTTCTCTGAAATAGATTGACCATATATACTTTGTCCATTCTTGGTGTGTCTCTTAGTATTTCATGAGGACCATTACAACCATGATAATTACTCATGGTTCCTTCACCCTTGTATACAATGTTAATGATTTGGGGGATACATTAACCCCATTATATATTATAAAGACATTGGGAATGAACTGTCCTGATATCAAAACATGAAGAATTCTCTATCTAAGTATCAACGTTTCTTAGAAACTGAGACTCATAATTATGAGTGATCAACCAAGACCACCCAAGATCCCACAATACCCTAATAGGTATAACATTGGAGAAATATTATTGTATTCCCAGAACTAATAATTCTGACTAAAAACCCCATACATCCTCACCATTACTATCACAAACCTCCCTAGTCAGAGAATTTTTTTTATTATCACATACCTACAAACTGAAAGAGTATTCTTTACTATCAAACACTTACTTACATAGGGAGTTACCTTTAGTATCACATACTTCCATACTGTGGGGGTTTCTATTTAAAACAAAAACTACCCTAAAGGGGATTTCTACATGTTTCAGTTCATAGTTTTCTTGAGGTTGTATATCATCCCAAGTATTGGTGTTTATTAATTACCATTAGATACACACGTTACCATCTGTATAACCCATTACACAACACATTTTTGAACATATAGGACCATAAACCAAGACACCATAGTAAAAAAATCCTAATTCCTCACTCAAGCTTCAAATGTGAAACCCATAATAATCACTACCCATATCTAGGAACACCATCTCACTATGTTCAAAATATACATGGGGAACCCATTGGGGACCCCCAACTCACTAAAAAAATGGGGAAAACCCAATTGGGGTCCTCGTTCATGGTCAAATATTGGTCTATAACATATCTCTTAGCGGTAATCTTGATACGTGGAAATATATAAATATTCATTCTTCTATAAACCTCAAAGGCAAAGAAATAGTTACAACTATATAGAGAGATAGAGCATGGACCATCTAAATGTATCTAGGTTCTATCTAGGTCAGTCTTCTCACCCATCTTACTTCCATCCTACATGTTATATATCCACCAAGGATAAATAATTTCCAGGGTCCTCATGTGACCTAATAGGGAATCCAAAATCAATTCATGTCACACCACCTTCTTGAAGGTTTCCAAGGGTCTTGGGAAACCATTTAAATCATATCCTTAGCCATTTTTTGGATGAGTTCTACATGATATTTCACAAAGGATAATGTGGACATGGTATTTTGTTTGGTTTATTTAACACATGACATTTAAATAACAAACTCAATTTAATTACAAAAAACATTTATTTAATTAAACTAGTTTAATTAATTTAGTGGTGTTAAAATTCCTCACTCAAACATAATCATACTTTTATTAAACTATAGGGTGATTACCAAGGACCACCTACCATAAACAAGAAATATTCCATTTTATTCTCATCACAATGACTCTCACCCGAGCTCTTCCATTCTATCTAGACACTAACCATGCTTATGAGTCTCTAAATTGCGCCAAAAAATCCGAATAAATTTATTTTAGAGGGTCATAAATTATTTTAAAATGTTATATAAATTGGTATAATTTCCTAAAATTCACTAGGTACTATCTGCATTCCAAAACCTCAAGCAACAAGGTGTGGTCCACTTCTGACATGCACCTGATCCTATAATACAAAAAATTCAAAATTTATATATATTCAATTCAATGTCTTATTCTAATTTAAATTAATAAAAGTATTTTGAAAATTCATATGATGATGTACCATTATAAAAATGGAGTGAGACGATGTGAAAAACCTCATATCGAGTTCCCCACTACCATGTATGAGAGAAAAACTCATCACATGTGGTCAATTTAACCATGCTCCAATTGAATCATCATTAAAACCATAACTATAACCAATAATAAATTAGTGATTACGGATAAAACAATAACATTGAATGATTAGGGTATAATATTACATGTAACTGATGTTCAATCACATAAATAATCAGCCAAAATAGAGGGAATAAATTGGAGGGGGGTCTAACTAACACCATCTTCGAACACATACTCTATCATATATAAAATAAATAGGGTTAACACCCCATTTAAATATTAAATTATTTTTACTAGAATGGTTTCAAAGTGTGAAAATAATGTTCATGCAAACAACACTACATTCATAGAAGCCTCTCCCATATATCCCAAAAATTCATTGAATCACCACATTATTCGGACCATGATTGTGGCATTGGTATAAATTTAGAGTATCACATCCTCACAAAACTACTCAAATATCCAACCAAAAACATGGGAATCTATCCAAGCCTTACATCCCATCCAAATACCTCATTTAGAAATGATCAAAGACACGGACTCTTTTCTTGAGTTTTGGTTCTCAAAATGCACCATCCACCATATAAAAAGTTCAATTTCCTCCCAAAATTCATATCACATATAAAAATGGGGTATTAAAATCTTCCCACCACAGAATATATCATTCATAATAAGTATCACTAATAATATAACCAATAAAATTTCCTTATTGGCTCACTAAAACCTAAGAACATTAACAATTGTTTATCCTAATATGGAGTGTGTTATTTAAGAATCTAGATCCCTTAGTTGATCTGATAATTGTTAATGGAATGTCCTAGAAATAATGAATTAACATAGAATATAAATTGATGAAATTTTATTAATAATAGAATACTTTTCCTAAAAGTGGCCAGTTGTCTTGGAATGTATTTAGAAAGATAAGATGATGTTATATGCATATATTGACATGTAAAAAGAAGTTGGGCTTAGTTAATTTTAGTAAAGGGATTTTTATAAATATTTTGTTATTTGGAAACATAGAATAATGGTATTTAATGGTTTATAATTGTTGATTTCATTAATTGACCAATATGGAATATGTTAACATGTTAGGAATGTCATATAATTGTAATGCATTGGATTTTGTTTAACATGAATGGAAAATGTTATATTAGCTATATCATGGTAATTATCATAGATTCTGATGGCCTCTTAGCCCATATGCATCCCTGTCTTGGAAATTATCATTTATCCTAGTGATAAATTTTCCCTTGGTATGGTATTTAACCATGGGAACACAAATGTTTATTTAGAATGGTAATTCACATAGAGTACATTATGACATGGTAAATTTTTACCATGGAAACATCATGCTATATTGGAATGTTTAAATAGATATTTCACGAAAATTTTCATAGATATTGATAATTCTTGGTCATATTAATACCAAGGGGGAGATTTATGGTTATATTAAACTACAAGAATAATTCATCCTCAATAGAAGAATCCACCAGCATATGGGAGATTCATCCTTGGTAGAAGAACATTCCAATATTGAGAGATATATGGAATCATGCTAAAGAAGGTTTTTATATCCCTATATGTCAAAATGGTGCTTAAGGGTTGTAGAGTTTAATTGATGTTTTGTATTTTTTTATGAATTAATACGATTGTGTATCATAATATTTTAATCACTATTTATTCAAATTGTATTGTTTACACATAGTGCGTGTGGGCTAACTGAGCTTTACTAACACCCTATTTGGGTTATATTTTTGTATCTATGAATAATTCTTTGATTTCGGTCTATATAAGGGAATGGGGATATGTTTTTGATTGATTACATTATTATATGGGAATGGATCTTTGTGATTGGACCCAGTATGGGGTTTCGTACAAGGGTAATTGGAGCCTTTATTAGGATATCTATTTTTACATATCTACTTGTGTGACTTCCAACATGGAATTTATTTTAGAAATTATAATGAAATGGTATGATTTATTATTATTAATCAGGTTTTTTACTCATTGGGCAGGTTGTTCATTTCTATTTCTAGAATTACTTATCTTATTTTTGTTTAAATTTTAACTCTATTCTTGATGGTATAGTATCCCATCTATATTCTTTATACCCTCATTCTAGTCTATAGACTCTGGCACATGATGAGGAACGTTTGAGGTCATTTAAATACTCATATCAAGCGTGTGATGGAGAAATAAGATGTGGATATTTCATTGTGGTATAATAGATTAGGTATTTTTTTCATTTTAATTTAGGGAAGGAAAATAGGGTACTAGGATGTCTCGGGTCTTGGAAATGAGATCATACATGGGAGTAATTGACCCATGTGTGGGAGAAAACCCATGCTCCTTGGGATGGGATTGTTGTTATTGATGTTCATTGTTGGAGTTTTGATTTTATTTAAACTTGGATAATGCACTTTTTATGTTTTTACTATTTCATGATGTTTTAGTCATGGGAAAGTATATCAAAAAGTGATTATGTATGCATCAAGATTGGAAAGTATGAGAAATATATATACTTACATTGTTCATGACAGACACATATTTACCAAGAATGCGATATTTCCAATATATTTTGAAATTTTATCTTGTTAAATGTCAAATAAAATGGATTAATGAATTGTTATGACACGCCAATTACCTTGTTAAGCTATGTTTGGAGTAGCCTCATGTTAATGGTTCTCTATTATTATTTTTTCATCCTGATTTTGATCTTTTTGTGTATCATGTAATCTAAGGAATGTGTTGAAACTTATATAGAACATTCCTCCAAATAAACTTTGAGTTTAACATCAAATGAGTGGAAATCAAAAAACACCTCACACAAGTGAGCTGCAACTACCTCATGCTCCAGGGAACCAGAAGGATGACTTGATTTGCATCAGTTTCTTATAGGTCTTGCAGTCCATGGGGAGGTATACTACTCACATTGTTCCTTTGATGTTTTTTCTAACCTAAGGGTTGAATTTTTAGTGCCCTTCCACATTAACAAGGGAAGGATACCCTCATAAAACCGATTTACTAATTAAATCATTCCAAATGATCTTAAAAAACAGAGAGACACACGTTGATAAGATAGTGAAGCTTACTCTTTCTATAGGGACCCCATTATTTTAATATAAAAATATGACATATTATTAAATGAATATTTAGCAAATAACAACATGATTTATATCATAATCATGTGGGTTTAGTGTATCTAAAAATATGGATACATAAACAACTTGTTCATAATTTATCTAAACCATCCCCCACTATATTCTTCATTACTAGAACCCTTTTTAGACATATGATACATAAAAATGTTGTTCATAACTAGGGAAGGAAGCATAAGAAATTGTTATCATAGTCCCAATATAGTTATACATGGGATATATCAGTGGTAAATTAAATATAACAAGGGGATAAGTATATGAGAAAATGAGCATAACATTTAAAAACCATTCCCAACATATCAGATATCATAATCATAATTCAAGGAAAACATCTTAGTAGTTCATAAGACATTAATTGTAAAGTAATCAAATAACAAGAGCCATGACTTCAAAACATTGACATAAAATATAATTTCATGGCATACACATATGCATAGAAAATCATTTCCATAAACATGAATCACTAAAAATACTATAATAGTCAATTTTTCTTAGTTACAATTCAATTATATCTATAATCATGGTTCACTCCCCATACTAACATAGTGGATAGAGTCCCTTCCTGACTAGGGTCCACTCCTAAATATAGTCCTTATTATATCATTATATATCTATCATTATCCCATGAATTTGGGGGTAATATAATTTTTATCTCACCATTACATAATGAAAACCATATATATGTGTTCTAAAAAATAAAAAAATCCATCATTATATAGATCCTTAAATTGAAATTGGTTTAATAAAGATTACATAATTTCATCGTATCATAACTTATGTCAAAGAAACAAATTTAATAATTTTTTCATCAAAACTTAATTTACCCATTGGAATGAAATTGGTTTTATATAATCATATGTAAAATCCTCATCATCATAATCCATTAATATAATGAATATTGAGGGTATTGTCGGATCATGTCTTTAGTAAATCATAAGTAACATCAATGGATGTTATCATAAATGAAAAATGACATTTTATTATCATTGTAACATTATAATAGGAAAATAATATTTTTACGTTCAAATAACATATTTATAACAAACAAATTTCCAAAAAAAATTAAAGAAAAGTTTTCAATGAATAAAACATTGAAAAATTATAAAAAATTATTCAATGAACTGAGCATTCATGATGGTTTGAAATTCTGGTCATGTTCTGAATGTTAAAAAAATGTTTCATTTTGTATTTTTTTTTGTAAAAAGTCAAAAGTCCCTCATTCATAAAATAATAAGAGGATTCCATTAAAAAATTACCAATTAAAACATGGGTAATAATTAAATTAAAAACCCATTGGAAAATATAAAAAGCATTTTTAAACTTTTTTATGATACATGTATATGGAAGAAAATGGATTTCCAATAGAGTAAATCAATAATTAATGTTTTTATAAAAAAATATATCAGTTTTAGGAGTTTATAAAGAAAAGAAAATGAATGGAAAAATGTAATCTCATGAAATAACCAAAGGAGAATAAAATTATATGATATTGATTAGTTTAATCATAAATTTTCTTCATTATAAAAAAATATTAAACAATCCCAATAAATAATGAGATTGTTACAAAATAACATACCACATTAGAAATATTTGAAACAATACTTCATCAAAGAGAGAGACCTATATACATTTATTTATCCCTATAATTTTAATAATAATTACCATGTAATACAATCATGTTAATTATATAAACCACATATAATTAATAGGTGGTGAATATGGAATGTGTCTCTCATAAATCAAATTTTGATGAAATTCCCTTACCATAAGTTCAACTTACTTCATAATAACTCTAACTCCTATATAATTAATTTAAATTTATTATAAATATATAATTTAATAATTCAAAAACATATATTATACACTTATAAAAAATATTATCCACTTATAACATATATTATAACATTTGAAAACCCATTTATTAATAATTGCATATTAAAATCATCATTTATTGGTGTTTACTACTTTGTTTTTCATGAGAATTTCAGTTTGTAAGTTTAAGTCCATTACTTGGATCATGGTTCCATAAAATCTAGAATTTTATTAATGATATAAATATCTTATATATTCATTATATATATATATATATATATATATTTACTTACTTATTTACATTAATTAATATAAGTTATAGACAAAAAAGGAATTACACAGTTCTTGGAGATGATACCCTATATGTATGCAAGAATGTTTTTTTCGCATTTCATTGGATGCATCAAACTAAAAATGAATAATAAATTAACTTTAAAGAGTAATTATTGTATTATATATAATCAATAAATATATCCTTATTTATTTCAATATAAAAAGTAATTAAAAAATTAATCACATCACTTCATGGTGGTGGTGGTCTACACATTCCCACGAGTATTGGAATCATTTTCCAATAGATTAAAAGGTAATATGGTAGTTATGATATTATAATTCCAAAATCATAATTGTTTGATAAATATCAATTACAAATATTAAACCCCTTATAATACCCATCCATGAAATAAAGTGATGGAAAATGAATTGTATCGCTACATGGAAGTGGTAGTCCACAAGTACCCATGAGGGATACTTTCACATACCATCTGATAGAAAATAGAGGAAATAATGATGGTTAAATAATAATAATATCATTTTAGTATATTTAGGATAAAAAAATTTAATTTATTGATAAATACTATATTTTTATATGATGTAAAAAATAAATAATTTGAATGAATTTGGGTAGGATGATTACTTGTCCTTCAATTGGCCTCCTTTATATCCTTTCCTATAGATCCCTAAAATGGTATTTTAAGAATACTAGAAACCCTAATTAATGTATAGGTAATATTAGAATATAATTTGATATAATTTTTTAGAGATAGCTGGATCAATGCGGTGTAATTAATAGTATAGAGGAGTATACTTTTATAAGTGGGGGAGAGGACACACATGGAATTTCTTAGAAGATTAGAATTTAATAAAGTAATAATCTTGTGAAAAGATTCAAAATTATAGAAAATTAACTAGTGGTATAGAATAATGTCAAAGTATTTCCATTAAATATTATTTATACAAGATTAATTGGCAAACATGCCCTTATAACTTGGTTTTACCACCCCCATTAAACTCATTTTCACATTAACCATATTAACAGATTTTTATAGTTTTTAAAATTCATTATGAACCAAAATATTTTTTACCATATTACCTAATATTAATTATTATAATTAAAAAAATTAATACATTTTATCAAACACAATTTATCATGCTTGTAGAAATTAATTTAAAATTAAACTGGTATAATTTGACGAGTAACTGTTATCTATAAAAAGGTGTTGCAAAGTATAAAAAAATTTATACCGAAATCTAACCTAAAATTAATTACAATGACCTAAATGCTTTTATTAATAATAAAAATTCAGTTATTATACATTTAAATCCAGTTTAAAACCTAATTTATATTTATAAATTATTTAAAAAAATATATAGTTTTTATCAAAAAACCTTTATTTTTTACTATTCATCAAAAAAATCAACCTCTTATGAATATTAAAAAAATCACTCTAAGATAATTTTGATATGGTAATTTTAAAAAAGGAATTTATTTTGAAAATTTAACTTAATAAATTTTCATACATTTATTGTATTATTTTATCACAAAAAGGGAAGAAAACCTTTTTTGATGAATACTAAATTTTTTAAGCTTATGATGACTTTAATAAAAATTGAATACATATTTATCAACCTAAATTATTTTCATAAAACCATTAAAATTATTTTCTTAAAAATATGTGTATTGTTATTCATAGTACAATTTTAAAGGCTAGGTTATAACGGTATATGATATTACGGTGCATTTAGACTCACGGTTGCTTATATCGCAAGCTATCAAAGAAATTAAATTTATTTGAATAGAAATATATCATAAAATATTGGGTATCAAATTCTACAAACATTAAAATTTATTTCAATGTTGAAATTATTTCACTCTGAAATAAAAAATGGGGATATATCTATTTCATAAAATCCCCAGGTTCCCTAGTGACTTTATTTAATTTATCATTCTTTTAGATAAATTTAAATGTGTGTATAGTATTTTTTTTGTAGAACATTGTTTATAAGATACAAAGATTGTACATTTTTTCTTCATAAGAAATATCATGATCTAGTGGTACAACCTTTGATTTCAGTACATGTGATGGATCGTGTATGTACTTTCTCAAGAGAGATACATGGTACACAACATGTACTTGAGGGAGGTTCAATAGAAGCATTAAGAATTAAGATATCATCCATGATCAATCAAGAATATATAAGGGTATAATATACATACCTATCATGTTTGCCTTATTTCATAATATTAAATCTTATTCTATAGAGAAATCCATATAAATATCTTCTCACTAACATTGAATTCCAAATTCGGATGATGATTGTCAGCATAACTTTTTATGTCGACTCTAACATGACATGATGTGTGGATAAATGGAACTAGATTTTTAGACCATTTACTCATCTAGATTATATCCCAATATATTTCAATCTCTAACTTCATCCCAGAACATTGGAGTTCTACAATTATTTTCATTGAGTTCTTCATAAGGATCCATTTGAATTCTCAATTAAAATCTGTTGTTATATGAAAAGTCAACAAGAGGAATTTTTGTATCCCAGACATATTTAAAATCCATATAATAATACCTAATCATATCCTCCATGGTTTGATTTATTCTCTCAGACTGACCATCTGTTTTAGGGTGATAAGACTTAATAAAAAACATTGAATCCAAATCTTGCTAAATACGTCTCCCAAATATCAAGGTAAACCTATAATCTTTTTGAGATACAAGAGAATGTTGTAATTCTTGAATACATACCACTTATTTCATATATATATTATTTCATGTTGGTTAAGAGAGAAATATTTTTTGATATTAATGAAGTCTTTTGAATTCAGTATGTTATCAACTAAAACACAAATAAAATTTTTTCTTTCAGATGTTTGGGGTATTCCAACAAAAAAATCCATAGTAACATTTTTCCATTTTTATTATAGTATGGGTAATGGTTAAAACATCCCATTAGACATTTTTCTCATATATTTATTTTGTTTACATATAAGGCATCATGTTATATATTCTACAAATTCACTATTAATTTTTCCTACCATAAATACTTTTTAGATCATTATACATCTTCATACTTCAAAGATTAATAGAGAATGATGAAATATAGAATCCATACAAAACATAATTCTTAAAATCTAGTCTGGACAATAAATTAGAATGGTTCTAGAACCTTATCATTCCATCACAAATAAGGTTTAACTCAATAAAAAATCATACCTTCTTTTGCAAAACTAAATATTCTTTCTGCACCGCTTTAATCATCACTTGGATATATGGTTGAAAAATCATTTAAGAAAGATAATATTTATCCCCTTACACTATGATTTGAAGGACTAGAGATTACATATCCATATATATTGTATTTTTTAATCCTAATCATAGATAATATTACATGATCCTTCTCACATAGATCATCTTCTACATAGTTCTATTATCCATGGTGGTAATGAATTGTGTAGTCATAATAATTAATCAACTCCAACCATCATCTCAAGCGCATATTCTATACTTTTTATGTGAATATATACATTAATTTTTTTATCAATATATATATATATGTCACACCTTCCTATATAATGATAATTCTTTCATATAATCATTGAAAAAATTACCACAGCTAACTCCAAATCATGAGTTGGGTATTTTTTCTCATGAACCTTTGATTGTGGTGAATCATAAATTATAACCCTATAATTATGCATTAATTATTATAACAATCCACTCTTTATTGAATAATTATATATAATAATCCCTTCTACATAACAGGTTTGTGCAAGAATAAGAATACAAACAATCCCTCTCTTCAATTCCTTCAAAATTTTATCACATACATCTATCTAAATGAACATGGCTCTCATCCAAGTTATCTTTGTTAGTGGATTAGATATCCTTGATAAATGTTTCCCAACTAAACAATTATATCCAAAAAAACCAAGAAAATAATGAATCTCATTTATATTGGTTGGTCTTAGATAATTTTCAATAGAAATTATCTTTGATGGATCCACCGATAAACCCTCACATGAGATTATATGACCCAAAAATGAAACATTTTTTAGAAAATATTCAAGAATGGAAAAATTTTCATACAAATTATCTATTAAAAGAGTTTTTAGTACAATTATCATGTGATATTTATAATATTTAATTATTTTAGAATATTTATTAATATCAACTATAAATACTACCAAAAAATAATCAATGGAAAATTCTATAGAATCTATTCACTAAAACCATCCTGATATAGGGGGTATTAGTACTAATGAATAGGATTACAATACATACATAGTTTTATAACTCATAAAAATGTTTTTTTGGGTTTGCATCAGATTCTAACCCTCAACTGATAGTGTCTAAATCAAAGACCAATCAGAAAATGAAATTAATCTTCTCTTAATTGATGAAACAAATCATAAATTTGGGATAGCGGATATTTATTTATTTATTTGATCTTGTTAATTTCTTGATAATTGATGAATAGTTGCATCAATCCACCATTAATATTAAAAAATTGTAAGCCCACCCCATGTTGATGAGCTTTTCTGAATGAATCACATTTCATTGTTCTCCTATAGTCTCTTTTTCAATTCCTAAAACTCAATCAGGACCATTCTTTAAATATTTTTTAAAATATGTATAGAACCATGTATTATTTCTATTGATTATTTAACATCGTGATTCAATGGAGGGGAAGGAATATATTAAGTAAATACATCAACAAAATGTTGTAAAATATGCATTTATTTGATCTTGACTTTATCCCTATCTATCGGAGATAAACAACCCATTTTTATTGGAATCAAGACCCATAAAGTGGATACAATTTCCATTATATTCTCATATTTATCATCAGACTGATATAACATCATAGATTGGTTTAGAATATCAAATTTTACTTCCCTTACTCGAAACTTAATCGGATATTTATGTAATTAATTCAAATCCATGCCTAATATAACATCAATTTAAACTAGAGTGAGAACAATGATATTTACTGGAAACACATTCTCAAACACTTAAATCAGAGAAGAATAATGGGATTCATATGTTTTTATCGTAACATTAGAGATTTTTACTACTATTTTAAAATCTAATAATTGATGTTATGAATTGAAAATACTTGATAAATTTAATGATAAAAAATTAATATAATAATATTCAAATAGGTTACTTAAATATTTAAAAAAAAACTATATCCACCACCACATTATAATTACATATTCAATACCTAAGTAAAACAAAAACTGTTTGCATGGCCATTATGAATCTTTTATTAGGGTGATCAATCATGAAAAATAAGTTATATGATATCTAAACCATTAAAAATTATTTTCAATATATGACACCTTAGGATTATCATATTTCATACACGGTCATCATATCTTCAAATAATTCATAATGGTTTATAATGAAAATGTGATTAAACCCAATCATATCCCTCAAGAGTGTCAAACTAGATGTTGTTGGACTCGTGATGCTCCCGACAACGGACTAGAACCCCGCATCCCACTAACACCTGGTCTTTGCGCAATGGGCCCTAACATGGGATAATTTTAGGCACTATCCCCTAGACAACCGATGATTTAATCCCGCCTCCCTATAGATTTTAACTCAAGGAGTACTAGAATAATAATGAATAGTGAGCATCATTCTCTACCACTAAACCATATGGCGTAGTGGTAGCATAGGACTCTCCCCAGTCATTATTATACCAGTTATCCCTGGGTTCAAATCTCTACATAGGTGAGATTAAATCCCTACCTAGCTAGGGGACAGTGCCTGAACCTAGCCCATGATAGGACCCATTTCATGGAGCCCATGAATTAGTGGGATTTTGGGTTATGGTCTTTTGTCAGGATCATCACAGGTCTAACAAAAACATGCCTTTTTAACAGACCTACGCCACTAACTAGTTCATATTATAGCCATTCCATGTTCCCACTGAGTCATGGACTGGGACCTTAGGCTTAACATCCACCAAGGAGTGTCACGATGGGGTGTTTCCATACTACAGCCCAGTTAGTGGTGTAGGTCTATTAAACGAGTACCACCACACTATATGGAATAGTGGTACTCATGATGATCCCTGGTGGATGTTTAGCCAGACGTCCCAAGTTTGAATCATGGGGTAGGTGTATTAAATCCCATTCTTGCCTAGGGATAATACCTACCATGTAAAGGAATAACTCCCCAGTCTCATGGTCCATGAGTTAGTGGGTGTGGGTGTGGCTAGACTACGGACTAGTTAGTGATGTAGTTCTCTTAAAAAGGATCCTTTTGGTTAGACCTGTGACACTCCCTATAATGGAAAATAACCCTGCATCCCACTAATTCATGGGCTTCACGCAGTGGGTCATAACTTGGGTCAGGTTCATGCATTTTCCACTATCCTACTAGGGAATTAATCTCACCTCCATGGAGATTCAAACCCAAGGCTGAATGGAATAATAACCACAAGGGAACATCCTATTATACAACTACACCATATGGGGTAGTTGTAGTGGAGGATTCTCCCTAGTTGTTATTATTTAATTCAAACCTAGGTTTAAATATCCGTAGAGATGTGATTAAATCACCAGCTGGCTAGGAGATAGTGCCCGAACCTGGCCCAAGTTAGTGCCCATTATGAAGAGCCAATGAGGTAGTGGGTTGTATGGTTCGGGTCTGTGTTCGAGAGTGTCACAGGTCTAAAAAATTCATGGTGAGTTAAATGATGGTTGAGATAAACTTAACAAACTATTTTTGGAGGTTATTACCCACATATATATCTATTCTAAACACCCATACACTTATAGTATCTAGCTCAGGATGTTTTCTTAGAAAATCAAAATAATTTCTTTACAAGAAAATTGGATGTCCTCCTATACATAGGATTATCCTAAGGGTTCTCATAGATGTTTTCTCAACTTAGTTTACAAATTTAACTAACCCTTTCTGTGATACTGACTATAGTGACCCAAAACTCTTCACAAATAAATATTACATCTTATTTAATGAATATTCAAAACATAAAATCATAATCCATGAAATACACTTATATATTTAGTTAATTTAGATACATTGATAGATAAAAAACTTTTTAATAAGATATACTCATCATCTACTACTAAGTTTTTCATTATTATCACCCTTCTTAAACCTATCATACATTAAATCATTCTTAATAACCAAATGAAAAGAAACATATTAAAGGGTGAGACAAAATTCTCAGAAAGTGTAAACGAAGGAGATATCAATAATCACATAACATATCCTGAGGATAAGGATACACAAACATTAACAAACAATTTTAAAAAAATACCCATTATATCATAAATCATAATATGGAGTCATAGTATAAATTTTGGTAGTTCTTATGACCTAAATAATAATTAAATCAAATAACACGATCCATGAGAGAAAAAAATTGTCATAAGACATAAGTTTTCTTCATACACATATGTATATAAAATCATTTCATTAGTCAAGGATCACTATAAAAATATCATAGTGTATGGGTTTCACTCCCAATTCCACAACATATTTAGTAAGGATTTACTTACAAGGCTATCAATTTTGATAGAATCTCATTATTAGCTAGGTTCACAACCAATTATAGTCCTTATTTATTTGGGTATATCCATATTTACTCAATGCATTTGAGGGATATGTAATTCCTCCCCACCCATCACATAATGAAAATCATATACAGGTTGATCAAAAGATCATAAAATATTCATCATAGCCTAAAACTTGAAAATGAAATGGTTTTCATTATCATTTCATTATTTCATCATAGCATATCCCATGGAAAAAGAAAAAAAATTCGTAATGGTTTCATAATAATATAATTACCCTTTGGAAGAGAAAATGAGTTTCATAGAATAATTCTCATATCAATATCATCATAATCCATTCAATGAATTAAATTTAATGGTATCATTTGATCATATCCCAAATAAATGATAATTTACATCAATATATGTCATCATATATAAGAAAATCCATTAAAATATCACCACATAATTTTGACTAGATTTATCATAAAATAAATTTATGGGGAAGTATATACACCATATAAATTATTCAAGTGGTGAATATGGAATCAGTCGCACATAAATAAAAGTGAGATGAAAATCTAGTACATCAAGTTTGACATTCTTCATAATCCCTCTAAAATCATATTTAAAAAAATAATATATATTATAATTCTACATATTAATAATTTAAAAAAAATATAATATCATACATGAATAATTTATAACATTTCATAAAGTATTTTTTAATAATTATTTACTTTAATCATCATTTGTAAGTGTTAATTGTCTCATTTTTCATGATAATTTCGATTAGATAGTTCTAGAATATGTAAGTTTTTCATGGTTAAATCAAATATTGAATTTTAATAATTATATAAATATAATATATATATTATCTATAAATATATTTATATTCATATTTAAATTTTAGTGTTATAAAAGTGAATTACATTGTTCATGGAGATGGTACTCTATACGTATGCATAAATACTATTTTCACTTTTCATCATATGAAATGAAAGAAAGGTGAAAAATTTAACTATTTTAGAATAATTACTAAATAATAAATATATTATGTATTCATTAAATTTTTCTTTTTATTATTCATATGAATTATAATTGAAAATTTAATCACATCACTTTGTGGATGTGGTAGTAAACACGTATGCAAGCGGGACGTTATTAATTTCTAATGGATTGGAAGATAAAAGGTTCATATGATGATATAATTAAATAATAATAATTATGTCATAAATATCATGAATAATAATTAAACCCATTATAATACACATCTATGAAGTTTAGTGATCTAAAATGAATTATATCGTTGCGTGGAGGCGGAAATCCATATTTGTGCACGAGTGATATTTTATGTTCCCATATGATAAAAAAAATATGGTGAATAATAGTGTCGAAATAATAATAATATAATTATATAATATTGATTATATTGAAGTTTTTTTTGGTTTAATAACATAGATTTTGAGGAGGTAAAAGAAGAAAAAAATTGAAAGAGGCTAGGAAGGATGATTACCTCTCTTTCAGTTGGCCTCCTTCAGCTATTTTAATAAGGGTTTTTGAAGGTTATTTTATGAAAACCAAGACCTCTAAGTAATGGATAGGTAAGTTTATAAGATAATTAGTTATGGTCTTTTCGATCTACATGGCTCAATGTGGTGTAATGAATAGAAATGAGGGTATCCATTTATAAGTGGGGGAGTAGACAAACATGGAATTTCTTAAATGATAAATATATAATTAAGTAAAAATAATTCAAAATGATTATATGGACTAATATTCCAAGGACATTATATTTAATATGAAATATGTATAATAAATACTATTTAAAAAGTTTTATTCAGAAAAAATACACACAACTCTTGGCTTAAACCCTGGTTAACTCGTTTTCATGTTAATCATAGTAAAAGGTTCTTGCTAATTTTACTATTCCTTATAAAAAATAATTAAACTAACCATATTAATAATTTATAATTTTTATTATTAAAAATATTTAATCCATTTTATAAAATTCAATTCATATAATTTTCCAACTTTAAATTAAAATTTATCCATTAAAACGTGATGAAAAACATTTTTCCATAAATAATTTTTTTCTGATGTATAGAATGTTTTTATAACAAGGTAAAATATAAAATTAATTAAAAATACCTAAATTTTATTATTAATAATATTATGGAACTCATTATAAAAATGAATCCATTTTAAAAAATTGTGTTTTTGTAAATTCTATAAATAAAATGATAGTATTCAGTAAAAAATATATATTTTTCAATATTCATCAAAAAATCAATAATTTTGAAAAATTTATAAAAACTCATTATAAGCTAATTTTAACAAGATAAATTTGAAAATTAAATTCATTTTTTCAAACACCTTTTCTCATAGTGTAGAAAATTAATTATATTATTTTTATACAAAAATAAATAAACCCATCATGACAAAACATGTAATTTTTAAGAATATAAAGACTTTAATAAAATTTGAGTAATTATTTATCAATATATTTTCATTATCTATGAACTTTAAACATTTTTTTAAAATATGGTTATTCCTATTCACTCCAACAATTTAACATCTATTTTATAATAGTGTATTATACAATAGTTTATTTAGACTCTAGGTTTCTTGTATAACACTATGTTAAGAGATTAAATTCATATAAAGAGAAATATATCATAAATCCTCTATTTTATATAGTTTATATTCTCTAAAAATAATCAATGGATTGGTTGAATGTCATAATGTAAGATAAAAGATCAATAGGAGATTACCTAGAAGGACATTGAGGCAAACTTCATGAGTCACATTTATCTATGCGCACTAAGGGAAGATAGGGATCGTGATTTCATACACCTAATATAGGGGAGAATGTCATTCGTGGACTGCAATAGATGTTTTACCATCCTATATAATTTCTCTCCATATTTGGTAACATATGAGATAGCTAGGGTGGAGCACTTACAATATGGGATTTTTTTTAGATATATTTGGAATTTAAATTATTACGCTTAAGTAACTTATCTAACATGATGAATTAGGATCTCATCACATATGGGAACATGAGGGAGGCCCTGAATGGAATGAATGAGGTATATTTTGGATCATAAGGTAGCACTTATTCTGGATGAAACAAGTGCCGCTATTAAGTTTATTGTTAAGGCAGCGGTGGGAAGAGAAACTAAGGGAGTCGGTATCCATCTCAGGACCACTCCCATGGGAAGTTATTTATGTGTGATAGTGATATACGTAGGTTCATTTAGTGTCTTTTACATGAAGTATATAATTATTCTTTTGGTATTATGGATAATTTTAAGAGGTTTTGTATGACCATTCATCATTCAAATAGTGGAAAAGGGTCATTTCAGGCACCATAGTCTGGGAATGACTCAATAACCCCTAAATAGGTAGACATCCATAGTTCCACCAAACATTTTATCCAAGGATTCATATGTGGTACACCAACATATAGTAGGAAATAATAGTAGGCTATACAATCACAATGTATTCAAACTAGAGACTGGGATTGGAGATAGATTCATAAGAATTCTATATGGTCCACTCCTACCCCATGGATGTAAGACCATCTACTTTTAGAGGTATTATACTCATGGAATCTACCTATTAATTAATTTTGTTTGATATAGGAGCCTCAAATAAAATTATATCAAATCAATTTTCCAATTACATGGGTTTTTCTATGGATATATCAGATGGGTTATGACCATAGAAAACCCATTAGGGGTGCAATCAGAGGGTATCAAAAAATGAAATAGATTTTCTCCTGAAGAAGGTTTCTATCATTTCCTTTGGGATTAATTATGAATAAAATCTTATTATTTCATTTGATACTAGTTCTTTTTTGTCAAGATCTATACCAGGATCATATCAACTATTATTGGAGGAGAGTTACCTTTTTATCCCCAGTATGGGAAATTATATTCATAATGTTTAATGGGGAGTTTAGGCTCTTCATACAGAACCAATTAATTTAATATTTTATTTTATCACTACTCATATATAAATCATTGTTTTGTATTATTGTGTGTTATTGAAGAGTAATTTTCCTCTATTAATGGAGCTCTTTTAGTATTCATTTCCTAAATATTTCTACAGGTTACCACATTAGTTTTAGATTGATTTAAATATCAAGTTTGGGTTGGGATCCTAGATTATTTATATCCCTCCCTACTAGATGGAACCTTAAGAGGTTTAGAAGTTGAAAGAGGACTTATAATATCTATAAAGTAAAGGATCAGTACAACCTAGTGCTTTACTGGGGGTTTCTCTTATACATTTCACCAAAAGACTGATGATAATGTTTAATTATTTTTGGATTAATATATACTAAACTAGATAGCATCCATGAACTAGTATCCCCGTCCATGCATATAAAATATCTTCAATCACCTAAAGGTGCCTTGATATTGTCCAAGATTAACTAAATTCAAGGTAAAATTATTTGATGAAGAGACTATCAAGCATACCCTAGATTTCATTTTGGAGTTGGTATGGCTTATTCATGTTCATGGTGATTCAATTTTTTATGACGAACACATTGGTGGTATTCATGTCCTTTTTGAATTGGATCTTCCATCCATTTTGGAATTAGTTTCTGATGGTGTTTTTCAATGACAGCCTTTTTTACTCCTAGTCTAGAGTGAATCATTCCCAACATGATGAAACCCTCTTTAGTATGCTAAGAGAGAATTGTTTATATCTAAATATATCTAAATTTCACTTTTTAATTAATAAAGTACACTTCAATGGACACATTATCCCAAATTATAGAGTGTTATTAGAACCATAGAATGTGGAAGTCATGGAATCTTTGGAACACACCAATAATTTCATCAAGATTCATAGTTTTTAAGTATCATATTCAATAATTGGTGTTTCTTCTAGGAATTATCCCATCTGGAAACACCTATTTCAGGGATAAGTCATGAAGGGGTGATGTTTTTTAGGTTATATTCTTATGAGGGTGTTTTCATGGAATTTAATAGTAGGTTTACCTCCGCACCAATCCCCATCTTACCAATTCCAAGAAAGTTGTTTGTTTCCTACTTCAACATATCTAAATTTGGTCTAGTATCAGTTCTGATGTTGGAGGGTTGAATTTCTTCTTATGGTTCTTGATTGTTGAGGTATCATGAGAGGAATTACACCACTCATGATATATAGTAAGATATGATGGTACATTCCCTAAGATGATAATAACATTATCTTTTGGGTATAATGTTCATGGTGTACATGGAATAAAAAAGTCTGTAGATCATTTTTTATTGTGAAACCTCAACCTTCAGCAGAGGAGGTGGTTCAAATATCTATAGTTTTTTTACATAAACTTAGAATATAATTCTTTCAAGGACAATATCATTTTTTAATTTTTGAGTAGGAAGATATATACATAGATAGTGTAGAAATCATATGATGGGTCTTATCTAATAGAACTGTTTTAATAATTCCATCTCAAAAATTTAGGAGTCTCATGGGAGGAAGACTATGACATAAGAATGTTTTATTCCTATAATTAAATATTAGATTAATAGTGTACAGTTATCCAATCTAGTGGGATTAGTTCTGAGGGAAAAATATATTATGTTGAACCACCATTACATTATTTTCTTATCAATGGTGATGTTCTTCTTCTCATTCGTCGTATATGGGTTCCTATTAGTTTTCCTTAGGGGTTGATAAGTGGATTTCATGATTCTATATTGGATTCACAACCTTTTCATATATTGATTTATTGATATCAAAATATGAAATACAAATTTAAAGATAATAAAAAAGAGATATTGGTCTTTATGTTATGATGTTTCACCTATTAGTATTTGAAGTCCTAGAATCAGACTTATTGGGCTACTGTAACCTTTTCCCATTCTAGAAAATAAGTTAGATGATTCCAGCTTGGAACTCATGATAGGATTGCCTAAGAAACCTCAAAATAATTATATATAATGGGTGATCATAGATCGACTAATGGATCTAGACCAAGTCTTACTTGTCATGGATAACATCACTATCTATGATCTTAGTAATATCTATGTGAGAGAAATAATTTGATTTAATTTTTGTCCAAGGAGTATCATTTCTAATTAAGATCCATGTTTCATATCATAGTTCTATAAGGGTATTTAGAAGGTTCTAGGATCATAGGTACTTTTGTGTATACCCTACCTTCCTCAGATTGACATCCAATCTCAGGGAGATATTTATATTCTAAAATATATGATGTGACCATGGGTGCTCAATTTTGGTGGTTGGTGGGGGAATCTTCTAGCAGCCATGAATTTTTCGTATAATAATACCATCTAGAATTTGTACCAAATTTCTCCTTTGATGTCTCTAATGGGAATATATTCTAATCACCTATTTCCCAGTTATAGGCTTCCAAGTCAATACTAGTATAGACTAATCTCATGTAAGTGATGTCTGAGTAGGTTTAGCCGGTCATAAAGTTTTTGGTGACTATGTGGAGTTGCAAAAAACCATAAAAATACCATTAAAGATGAAGTCTAGAGTTAAAAAATATTCATCAAGTATTTCTTGGGATGTTTCCTAAGATGGGGAAATTATATATCCATATGATGTGAAATAAAGCTCCCAGGATCCCCTGGCTATTTGAGATAGTGTAGAGGGTTGGTCTAATAAAGTAACAAATGGATCTTTCAAAGTGCTAAAATTCTATTGATGACATTTTTCAAGTTTCAAATCATTAAATATATCACCCTCATAATTCTCATATGATAGATTTTGATGATGTTGAGATTGATGTTGATGCATCATTTGTTAATAATGGTTTCCATATTATAGAGCATAGTGAAAAGAATCTCCAAGAGAAGATAGTTCTTCTAGTGTGAGTGTTGTGTCGACATGGGAATGTTCAATGGGATACCTATGAGAGGGAGTATGATATATATGCATTGTGGCCCAATTTGTTACCTGATGCCTTTCAGTGATTCTCAGTAACACTTCATGGGGTGGAGTATTAATTTTACGGAGAGTATATAACATATCAAATTTTACAAGGTATGTTTTTCTATAAATTATTGGTTAAAACTCATTAGGTTTTTTAAAAAAATTAGTCTATGTAAAAAAGACCCATAATTGGGTTAAATTATTTTTTAGAGGTATTTGGATACTCATAAATGTTGGGTTGGTGGTGGCTATCAATGGAAATCATTGGTCTATATGTATGGAGGCATTTTAATACCACAGGCTTGCCACTGGCTAGTGGGTGTGCTTTCCAAGGGCTTAGTAAACCTACAAGGGTCTCACTGACAAGTATGTAAGACCCACTAGCTAGTTGGTGGGGTTCCTAGACCAACAAGAACATTAGATCACACCATCAGATAGATGGTTGTGACTACCATCCATCTAGTGTATTTGCGATAAATCATGATTTTGAGGGGTGGAAGCATATTTCTTCCACCTCTAACCTATTTTAAAACCCTTAATACATATAATTTTAACATATATTAGGAATATTTATTTTGAAGGTTCTTTAATGAGAATGTGGCTTCTCTAACACATCTCCTTGGTCTTTTTATCCACTCTTTGATCTAGTGATCCAAAATCGGTATGGATAATGGTTTGATGAGACATCGGTAAAGAGGCCTGGTTTTGTGGTAGTGGTTAATGCCTTCGATTGCAATATACTCGGTGATATGAATGAATATTCCAATAATGGTATCAGGATTAATGGAATTGGATAATGTGTGGATTTCATATTTTTTATGAAAGGTGGGTTATTTTTTGTTAATTTTCATCTATTAAGTTCGGAGAGTCATAATGCTCATTTACATCTAGAAGTTATTGATTTCCTCTTGTATTCTTCTTGGATTCCCATTTTTGTGGCCTTAATGATGTGTAGTGTTCTCTATTAATAGGGGATTGTGTTTTTTCACATGGATTTATATGCTCTATCATTGGTTTTTTCATCTCCATTCACAGGGTGGGTGGTATAAAACAACTCCCTAAACTCTATTTTGATTCACCAATATGTGAAATGGGTGCAATTGTACTGGAATTTCATGTTCAAGACATATACTAATTGGTAACCTATATAAATTGGACAATTCATATTCATACACATCCCTCATACCCCATTGGTTCAATTGGTGTTGAGATTATGACATGTGGCCACTCGAGAGGTGTTCCATCCCTTGATCCTAGGTTGGGACATTGAAGAATATAGATCCCTTAGATGAATTGGGTGTTTTAAATAGAATTTATTAACAATTGTGAGTTAGATTAGATTTCAAAATGATACAATTGGGTTGATAATGGTTCAATTATCCTAAAAGTTCTTAATTATCATATATTTAAATTATCAAGATAACATTATGGAATATGGATATATTAACATGTAAATGGAAATTGGTCTTAGTTTATTTATGTAAAGGAATTTGTACAATTATTTTGATGATTGGTTAACTAGAATAATGGAATTTAATGGTTGAAAATTAGTTATTTGATGAAGTGACTAATATGGTATATTTAAAAATTTTGGAATATCTTGTAATTGGAATTCATTGGTTTTTGTTGAATTTGATTTGGAAATGTTAAATCATCTCTAGAATGGGACGTCAAATAGAGCCTAATGTCATCTCATCACCTAATTGGATGTAGAATCAGATTTTTCACTAGATATAGTGATAACATTAACATTTAATGGTGTTGATTCATGGGAACATGTAAGAGGATCTATCATGGTAATTCGCATTGATTACTATATGATGCTATTACTTTTTCCCTTAACATGGTCATGTTCCATAGGAGCTTGTAATATACTCTAGAATGGTAATTCACATATAACCAAATATTTTTTTTGTTAAAATATTCCCAAGTCTGAAAAGTTTAGTCACATAAAACAATGTGATTTATTCATCATGGGAAGGAGAATCCGAAATTGGTTAGTGAGATTCATATTAAGAAGAAGAATCCGTTATTAGATATTGATATATAAAATAATACAGAAGCATGATTGGAATACCTCGGGTGTCAACATGGAGTTGGAGGGTTGGTTGGTTTATATGATGTTTTTCATTAATTTATAAATTAATTCCAATATTTCTCTTATTATTTAATGCATTACATATTGACGATGTATTTTTTAAACACTATGATTTTTGACCAACTATTTTTTACTCCCACCTAGTTTGGTGTAACATTTTTACTAGGGTAGACTTCAAGGATGTGGGTCTGTACAAGAGAAAGGATCCTTGTACTTGATCTATTGCCTTCCTATATAGGATTTGAGATTAGATATGAGGTCAAGTTTTTGGATTATTTATCATGTAGAATATTTATAATTTTTACCTAGGTGACATTCAAAATAAAATTTAGCGTAACACCATGATATTTTAAATAAATACTATGTTTTGTAGCATATAAAACATGAAACACCATACATAAACGAACCATGATATGTTATTATAGTTAAAAAATTGACATTAAATTAGTCGGTATGAATAGAATTAAAAAATATGATATATATATATATACATTTTGGTCCTACTATATAAAAATTTATTCGTTAAAACTTAATAAAAAAACACTCACTATAAACTAAAGTCATTTTATTCTTCAGAAAATTTTGTTTGTTCAAAAATGACTTTTATTTTTTTTCCTGATTAAGTATTATAATTAAATTATTGAAAAATTATAAAACATATTTTTTAAAATTAATTGTTTTTAAATAAAAATATTTGTACTAGATTTGGGAGGAATTTTGGGGTTTTTCTGAAAACATCATTTTTTCATGGAATGCTAAAAAATACTTTTTTTAATTTCAAACTATTTTTTATTTTCAAATATTTATATAGTAAAATTATATTTTTGATTATTTTTAAAATATAATTAGTTAATTTGGATTAAAATTAATCCAATTATATTCTTTAGAAGTAATTTTATATTTTTATTTTCTATAAAAATATTTTTATACATAAAATTAATTTTTTTGAAAAACAGATTTTCATTGCGTTTAACATTTTTTTATCTTATGTTATTCTATGCCACATAAATAAATTAAATCATGAAAAAATTATTCTATATTTAAAATAGATAGATCCAAATTTTTTAATTAGGTCCCTTTTATTTTTTTTCATTACCATTAATAACAATGGTAAATATTTGTCACCACGATAAGGGTAAATTGGGTAATTAGGGATAAAAATAATATGATAAAGACTAAAATTGACCATAAAACATGAAATTATTATATTGGATGACTAAATTTAATATATTTACATCCATTTTTATAAAACATGGCATCATATATCCATATTTATTTGATTTTGACCTTTATAATATTTAAGTGAAAGGCAAAGTCAAATACATCACCGTCTTGCTATAAATTTCTATAATATTTTTTAAAATGGATAAGGACAACATATGTTTTATTATAAAATCATATTTTAAAGATAAATTATTATTTTTATCATTTTAATTGATTTTTAATTTTTGGGATTAAATAAATATGGTAAATGATTACGCAATATCGACACAATATTCATTCAATTACTAGAAAAATAATATAAATGACTTTAAAAAAATAAATTTAATATACTTTTAATGAGTTATTTTATTCCAAAAATATTCTTGATAAAAATAACATATTATATATGATTCAATGTATTATATTCTAATTTCATTTTTTCATGTATTTTTCAAAGACTAATTAAATTAATAGTTCCAAAAATGCAATTAATGTTATTTTGTAACAATTATTAATCTATAAAGTGATTTAAAATTACTAAAAATCATATCTTTTTCCATGTGATTTGAAAATTATTAAAAATATCATCTATAATCCATTTATGGTCCATTTGTGCTCTTAAAGTAAATATATTGACCCCTAATGTGTGAAAAACATCGCTATAAGAGTAATTGTCAAAAAGGATTAATTCAGCACAAAGAAATAGATAAGGGTAAAACCTAATATAAACTTGTCCAAATTTTATTCGATGATATTATTTCGACCCTTAATCATCCTATATTATAATTGAATCATTTTTTATCCTTTATGCTATGAAAATTAATTTATATTAATTTAATATATTATGTAATTCCAAGAGTAACCCTCCCCTTACATATAAAATATAACCTTGTCTCTTATTTTCATCACACATCAAAATAATTTTAGTTCAGCCTAGTAATACCCAAATCCCTACCTAACATCCATAAAAATTATTATTAGGTCATATTTTAGGCATAAAACCAACCTTATAGGATTTATCATGTAAAGAAATGAATGTTGTCTAAAGAATGGGTTTAATATTTAACTGAATATTTCACTTTTATTTATTCTTATTGCTCTATAAAATATTATTAAAACATATTGAAATAATAAAAAAAATCCATATAATGATATGTTATTATGTTAAATTAATCACCTAAAGTTTTCTCATTTTCCATCAAATGGAAAATAAAATCGTCACTCGTGTGTATGGTTCACTACCACCTCACAAAGTGATGTAAATCATTTTCCATCACCCCAACTCACTGATGGTTATAATGATGGATATATTAAATATATATATTTTTTATTATATTATTATAATTCATAAAATTGTAATTATTATTTACTTTTCTTTTGTAATAAATTTATATGTGGTATGATATATATTATTATGGTTATATAACACATTTATAATAAATATCTATTTATTATACAGTATTTTCTAATATTTATGAATAAATATAATGCTTAAGTTTAGGGACCTCTCGAAACCACCCTTTTTCTTTGGGTATTGACTATTCTCTCTCTAACTCACTTTCTCTATAACATTGATTTTATTGATTTAATATAAATTAAATATATATGTATCTTATATATATATATACATATCTCATTCCTCATTCCTCTAATGGGGGGAAAATTTCATATTCTCATTTCTCAAATTCCTTCTTTAAATTCAATCCATATTAAGGGGAAATTATCTATCCCTTAATCCTTTTATGTAATGATCATTTAAAAAACTTATTATTAAATTAAAAAATTATTTTTCAACCAATTATTATGAACTTATATGTTAGCTTTTATAAAATTTCATTCCTTATTCCCATTTGAATCTTTATGAAATATCAATTGGTTATGATATGAGGAAAGATTATACAATCCATTTCTTTCCATTGGTAATTTTTTTGATTATTCAAAATGATTGATTTACTTTTATAGATCACGTAACAATTAACATTTTATAATGGGTGAAACTATATGGAACTCCAATTTTTGGGCTAATGTTTTTGTATTTTATATATTATATATGGGATTTGGGAGTAAACCTAATCCAAAATGGAATTATGTCTGCCAAGTGATGTTGTCTTGGTGGTTAGAATTTACTTTTGCTTATGTAATATATTTTATTACTACCACATATCATGTGTTTCCATGGTCTCATGATATAATTTTCCTCATGTTATAATATCATGTGATTACTCATGAGCCTTTTCATTTATGATATTTTGTTACACCATTTATTCACATGTTATGCTTATTTATTATGTTTATTCCCATACTAGGATTTTTAGCTCATACATTTTGTAAATATATCCCCCAAGTGATACCATATAGTTCTAAGATATCATTTTCAATAATAAATTATATATTTTTTTATAATTGATGTTTTTTATACCGAGTCTTCCAAATACACTAGGAATTTTGATACTTTTTTAGTATTTAATGGATATTTATGTTTAAAAACATATAATAATATCTGTAAAAACCCTTTAATCTCTATAGTTGGTAACATATGAAGCTATACTGATTATTTTGTGATTTTTAATAGATTAATTTAACAAGAACCCTATGTATAATTCTATGTATTAGAAAGTATCCTGCAATTTTGGTTATGTGTAGAGAAAGTGGTTTCCATAAAATTACATCCATTTCTAGATTCTATAGTTAGATATAGCTCTGGTATATCTATACCTATGGGTAGTAATTTAGAAAATTCTTCATCAGGTATTAACTCTATTTTCACTAAGAGAAAGATAAATAAGACTTGTTGCACACTTGGTTTAAAACTCCCATGAGATATTCATTGAAAAACTCAAAAACTCTTTATATACCATTTTACAATACTTTAATATATAATTAATTTAGAGAACCTAATAGATATATTACTATGGATAACCGTTATTGAAACCTAGAGACTCATATGTTAGGATATTCTTATTATTTATAATTTATTCCTTCTATGTTCATAAGTATCCCTTTTGTTAGTGTACTAGTTAAAGTGTTCTAATACCTTTTTTTATATTCATAGTCAATTGTGTGAAATAGGAGAAATTCTTCCAATAATAAACATGATAGGAAATGGGATGATTTTTCTAATAATATGAAAAATATTAAGGGATCAAAAGATGTGATATTCATGTAAGTACTAGAACAGTTGGCACATACGATGAATAGTAACTTGAATCATGTAGAGTTCGCTCATTTACCTATAAAATAAAAAGTCATGGTTGAGTATTTAATGTGAAAATAGACCCCGTCATTTAGTGTATATTTATATCTATCATCAGGTATTAATTGATTAAATCCACTAAGAAAATATTTTTTTCCTCCAATCATAGTTACATGAGAAACTTAAACTATGAGTTTATAACATGGAAGGGGAATATGATCAATGAAGGATTTTGATCAAGAACATGATGTAAAATGAAGATATTGATTCCATGGAATGAAAATAATTCAATTAAATATTTTTCAATAATTATTTTTCTGGAAATTTACATCATAAAATGGAGAGGGAGTTCCTCGAACTTTGGAAAAGGGGAGATCTTTATATCAGGGTGTGTGAGGAAAATTTCATAAGGGTTGCATTGTAAATCCATGGTTTCATCATCAACATAGAAAGTAATTTGTAAAACATATATAGTGTATTGAGTTCATTTATATAAATTCATTTTTGAATCAAGACATTAAAAAATGTGAAGATATTGTCTATTGTTCCCTCAATGTTGATATGTAGATTATTGACTCTTAGTGGTCCCATGGTTCTGGTGATAAAATTAATAAAATATATTTTCCATTAGGAGGATAAAAAAATACATGTCTTAGATGAATTAAATACTGATATTCCATGTTTTAAGATCATGAGAAAAGTAATCTTAGAATATATCAGAAGGGAACCAGGAGATGTTGCATGAGTGGAAAAGAAAGGCTTTAGGATAATCAATGTCAAAGTGTGGTGAAGAAACCCACTAATTGAATAAAGGAAAAGAACATTAAAATAAACACTTTGTCATTAGTTAGTGTTTGAACTACAAAGATGAGGGGAATTATGCTAGAAAATTCCCTAAGATAAGGTTTGTGGGAGAAAATCAATGAAAATATACTTGAAGGCATAGAAAGTGAGTAAAGGAATATTATATCACAACTAGTGAGGTGTATCTTGAAAATAATCTAGTGAAAATTAAGCTACTTATTCATTCATGAATAGTGAATTGAATTTTTTAATCTAGTTGTACACATATTTTAATATATTTTAAGTTTAATAGAACAATTCAAACACCATCTCAAAACAAGGTGTTTGAGTTATTTTGTAGAACAAAAACCCAATAAATTATATCATCTGAAGAATAAAACTCCTCCACATTGTATTATTGTGGAATTAATTTTCCAAAAATATATTATCATATATTATTTAGTGGGTTCTGATACTATAATAGTAATGAATTCGATGACTTTATATAAATTCATCATAAACTATTGGAATATGAATATAACCCTTCACATCCCAAGTTATACTTGGATTTTTTTAAAATGTAAGGAGGAGGATGATTCTCCCTCAAAATATTTTACTCAACTAAGGATATTATTTCATTATGAGCAAGAATATATTTCTCAAATTATTTAATCAAATAAGGGAATTCTTCTTGATGACATGTCTGTTGTGAGGGATTATACTGATGTATTCCCCGATTAGTATCATTTTCATTATCATGGCTAAGAGGTTTACTTCTCAACCGAATTTATACTTGGATATATTTCTGTATCAATGAATCTTTAGATAGTGGACACCATTTAGTTCCAAGAATTTAAAAGTTATTGATAAATGAATTTGTAAAAAGGTTTTATATTCCTAACTGCTCCACCATGGAGTTCACTATTACTCTTTTTCAAGAATAAGTATGGGTTCATATACCTCTATATTTATTATTTTTAACTCAAAAAATCATGATAAATATAAATTATCACATACCATGGATAAAAGACATGTTCAATCAACAATATAGGGCCTAGTATTTCTCTATAGTGGGCCACCAATCAATATATCACCAATTGAAGGTGGAGTAGTAATTCAATCCATAAAATACCTTTTGAACTAGGTTTGTAAGCTATGAGTTCATAGTGATTCCCTTTAGAATCATTAATGCTCTAGCAATCAATATGGACCTAATGAATAGGGTCATTATAAATTACATTGATAAATTTGTGTTGGTATTTATATATTGGTTTTTGATATACTTCAAAAAAAAGGAAGAGGTTTATAAGAATTCGAATATTGTGATAAAGAGTTTGGAAAAGGATAATTCATATGAAACATTTAGTACATTTTTGTTTTCGATGGAGGAATTATCATCCTTAGAAATGTTATCACCAAAAAAAAAGATACGTGTGGACACTTATAACATTCTGAAAATTTATGAATGTCATTGACTAACAACTAAAATAGTGATCTATTGTTTTTATAGACTAGCTAGGGGTTACTGAAAATTTGTGAGAAACTTCTCACAATTTCAATACACACTAACCATGGTGACTTAAAAGGGAGTAAAAATATTCTAGAAAAGTTAATTTGAAGATAGATTTAATGAATTAATAAAGAGTATTATCACCGTCCTAGTATTCACACTTCCATAATATGTGGAACATTTCATGGTATATAGAGATGATTTGAAGAAGGATTTGGGTTGTGTGATAATGAAAAATGAAAAGGTGATAAACTACACCTCATGTAAGTTGAATTTTCATGAGAATAACTATCGAACACATGATCTGGAGTTAGTTTTATTGATATTTTTAATACACATATTGGGGAGAATATCTATGGGGACACTACAATAAAATAGTCCTTTAACAGTGCTAGAAGTGGCCTTTATCAATGCTAGAGAAGTGCTGAGTACCTGAGCGATAATAAAAGACTTGGTCTTTTATCCATGATAAACAATTGATGATAAGTCGGACTTTTATCAGTGCATTTAGAGGTAATGATAAAGGATCACATTTATTAGGGCTTTTATTTAGTGTTGCTAAAGTCCCCATTTAGCAGTGCTTATAGCAGCATTGATAAAGGGTACCTTAATCACTGCTCATAAATGGGGCTTTTATCCGCGCTTTTAAAATCGTTGATAAAGGGTCATACTATAGTATACTGCAAAAGAACACTACAAAACTACTACAATGTGCTATAAGATAACACCACAACACTAGAAATAAACAATATATCAACAAAACAAGTACCAATATAGAATTTAAATGAAATGAATTTTACAAAAAAAATACAAGAAAAAGTAGTATTATAGAAATTTCAAACATTGGTTTATACAATTATATAAATACAAATTATTACATACATCCAAAAACATTAGTGCTCCTTAATATTTTAATCCTAACATTGAATCATGTTATTTCCGAACAAACCACCACTGCTCAAAAAAAATAACTCACATGTATAAGAAAAAAAATCTTATGTTTGTAACAATACAAAAAAATAAATTAATATAAAGGGTTAATTTTACTAAAATTGATGTCAATTTTAAATAAAAATATTCACTTGGAGTCATAATGGACACACTATGCATCGTATTAGGGTGATAATGATTCCAACACATCTCAAATAACATGTGGATTGTCTTCACAATTTATCAAAACAATCTTAATTCATTTTCTCAGTTTTGAGTACGTTAGTTGTCTTTTTTACTAAAATGACATTTTAAACTAGAAACACGCACATTAACTCATTAAAATCACATAATGTATTGTTTTGATGTGAAATTTATTCCTGCATTTCACAAGTGACTTAAAATCATTTTCCTAAATTATCAATAAAATTTGCGTATGTTTGATTGGTTTTTAGTTAGTGGCATTTTTTGAAGTGAAATATTGATTTTAAACTAACAACAGACACTTTGAGTCATACCAGAAACATATTTTATAGAATTGAGATGTGTCTAATTTCTACGCATCCAAAATTAAATAATGATCATTTTCATTAAGTATAAAAACAATCTTAAGGAGTTTTCTTGGTATTGGGTAGGTCAGTAGTCCATTTTATTAAAATTGATGTCAATTTTAAATTAAACAAACACTTTGAGTAATGTTGGTCACACCATCGGTCATATTGAGGTATATCTAATTCTTACATGTCTCAAATGACATATGGATTAGTTTACTAAAATATACCAACAATTTGAATGTTTTCTCTCAATTGTAAGTACACCAGATTCCTTTTTTACTGAAATGTCATTTTAAACTAGAAACATGAACTTTGACTCATTTAGATAACATCATTTATTGGTTTGACATGAAAATTATTTCTATACATCAAAAATTAATTATGAATCATTTCCCTAAATTATCCAAAAAAATTAAATCATTTTTTATTGGTTTTCATTGAGTGACCCTTTTTTAACTAAAATGACAATTTTAAATTGATTAAAGATAATTTGAGTAATACCAAGCAAAACATGTATTGGATTAAGGATTGGATAATTACTACACATAAAAAATGAATTATGGATCATTTTAAAAAAACTATCCAAATAATTTTAATGAATTTTCTTAGTTTTGAGTAGGTTAGTTGTCCATTTTACTAAAATTGATTTCAATTTTAAATAAAAATATGCACTTTGAGTCATACTAGTCACACCATTGGTTTTATTGTGGTTAGTAAGATTCTTAAAGATCTCAAATGACTTGTGGATTTTTTTTCTAAATTATAAAAAAAATTAATGTGTTTTCTTAGTTTAGAGTGTGTAAGTTTCCTTTTTTACTAAAATGTCATTTTAAATTGGAAACACACACTTTGACTCATTCAGATCACATAATTTATACGATTTATGTGAAACTAATTCCTACATATCAAAAATTACTTATGAATAATTTTCCTAAATTATCAATAAAATACAAACATGTTTGATTAGATTTCAATTAGTTATGATTTTTGAATAAAAATGTCTATTTTAAACTGATAACAGACACTTTGAGTCCGACCAGACACATCGTGTATCAGATTGAGTTCTGGATGATTCTTACATGTCAGAAATGACAAATGTATAATGTTTATAAATTATCAAAATAATATAAATTCATTTTATCGGTTTTTTTAGGCTAGTTTTCCATTTTACTTAAATTGATGTAAATTTCATACAAAAATACGCACTTTGAGTCATACCAATCACATGGTTGGTCATATTGAGTTGAGGCTAATTCCTACACATATAAAATTAATTATGTATCATTTTACTAAAGTATAAAAACAATCCAATTGAATTTTCTCAATTTTGAGTATGCCAGTTATCTTTTTTACTATAATGTCATTTTAAACTGGAAACACACACTTTAACTCATTCTAATCACATCGTGTACTAGTTTGATGTGAAACCAATTCCTACACATCAAAAATTATATATGGATCATTTTACTAAATTATAAATAAAATCCATATGCGTTTGATTGGTTTTTAGTGAGTGAAAGTGTTTGAACTAAAATACTAATTTTAAACTGATAACAAACATTTTGAGTCATACAGGGCACATCGTCTATCATATTGAGGTGCTAATAATCACTACACATAAATAATGACTTATAGAACATTTCGGAAAATTATCAAAACTATATGAATGTTTTTCTTGTTTTTGAGTAGGTCAGTTGTCTGTTTTACTAAAATTGAAGTCAATTTTAAATAAAAAGATGAACTTGGAGTCATACCGGTCACATTGTCCATCAGATTGAGGTATGGTTTATTCCTACACATCCCAAATATCTTATGTATCATTTACTATATTATCATAACAATATTAATGTGTTTTCATGGTTTTGGGTTCATCACTTTTGTTTTTTATCAAAATTTCATTTTAAACTTGAAACGCGTACTTTGACTCATACGGATCACATCGAGTATAGGTTTGACATGATATTGATTCCTAGACATCAAAAATGATTTTTGAATTGAATCCCTAAATTACTAATAAAATGTGAGTTCATTTTGATGGTTTTCAGTGAGTGAAACTTTTTAATGTAAAATCTCAATTTCTAAATGATAAGATATGCATTGAGTCATACTAGGAACATCATGTATCAGATTGAGTTGAGACCATTTCCTACACATCAAAAATGAATTGTGGATAATTTTATTAAAGTTTCAATGCAATATGAATATGTTTTCTCAGTTTTTGGAATCTCATTTGTATTTTTTAATAAAATTAATTTCAATTTTAAATAGAAGGAAGTATATGCTGTCATATTGGTCACACCGTGTGTAATATTAAGGTTAGTCTAATTCCTATACATCCCATAGTCTCAAAAAATTCCTAAATATCAATGTTACCATGATTTTCATTGACTTTATTTTCTGAACTTCCAATACTTCATGACAATATTCAAAAAAACCACCTCAAATTGAAAAAAAAAGAAACCACCAGTATAAGAAAACAATTATTATATGAGTAACACTAAAAAGAAATAAATTAAAAAAAATATGAAATAATACATTAATTTTAGAGAAATTTATTTTACTACAGAAACATAAATATTACATATGTTATTAAGAAGCGGGGTGAACATGAAGGAAAGTGATAAATGTCAACATAGTAGGGATGAAAGGTTTTTAGGGGGTTTGATGTCTGTGAAATTTTTGGTGTGGGAAGGAATGAAAGATAGACACACCACCCCTACTTGAACTAAAGAACCCACTTGTATAATAAAACAATTATTATGATATTAATACTAACAATAAATAAATTAAACATAAATATGAAACAATACATTGATTCTATGGATAATGATTTTACTGTGAATACATAAAGATTACCTCTATGATTGAGTAGAGGTATAATCATTGCTCTTCCTGCAAAAGTTGTGGATAGAGAATTAAAAAAATTAATAAAGGAAACACTTCAGGGGAAAATAGATTTTGAGGGAGAATAACTCTATGTATGTTCTAGTGAAGAAAGTCATAAAAGATGGACAGACCGCCCCAACTCGATCAAAAGAACCCACCCGTATAAGAAAATAATTATTTTGTGAGTAATACTTAAAAGAAATAAAGTAAACCTAAATATGAATTCCACATGTATAAAAAAAATTATTATATTATTTTATTATGGAAACATCAATATTATCATTTTTATTGATCACAGGTAGTATCGTTACTCTTCCAATAAAAGTATTGGGGAAAACATGAAAGAACCTGATAAATGAAACACTGCATGAGTGAGAGGTTTTGAGGGAGAATAAGTATATGGATATTTTGGTGTAGGAAGGCATGAAATATAGACAGAACTCCCCAACTCGAATAAAATAATCCAACTATATATGAAAACAGTTATTATGTGGTTAATACTAAAAAGAAATAAATTAAATGAAAAAATAAAATCTGCATGTTTAAAGAAAAAATTATTATATGATTTTACTATGGAAACATAAATATTACATATGTGATTGATCAGAGGCATCATCGTTTCTCTTCTTACAAAATCAGTGGATATCAATTTAAATAAATAGATTAATAAAACACTTTAGGGGTGAAAAGGTTTGAGGGAGAAGAAGTCTGTGGAAGTTTTGGTGCAGAAAGTCATGAAAGATAGACAGCCCACCCCAACTAAAACAAAAGAAAACCACATGTATAAGAAAACAAATACTATGTGAGTAATATTACAAATAAATATATTTAACATAAATATTATACTATACATTAATTCTATGGATAATTATTTCACAGTAAAAACATTAATATTACCTCTATGATTGAGAAGAGGCAGCGTTGTTTCTCTTTCTGTAATGGCATGGAAGATGGAAAGAAATATTCTAAAATAAAAAAACTTTTAAAGGAATAAATAAAATTAAATCAGTGTTCCATTTTTTGTTTTTTTGTTATTATAGGGAAAATTTATTGTAACATTACCTTTATGTAACACCGTGAGATTTTGTGAATTATTTTTTTCCAAATAATTTATCTTTTTGATATTTTTAATTTCATGTAACATTGGAAATAGTTCATTATATATATATATATATATATATATATTTAATCATTAATTTAAAAATTCCATTCACACAGCATCAACTTGGTTTACACTACACGCAATATCTACTTGGCTTGCGTTCAATGGAACACCGAGTTTCAGCAAAGAATCATTTTATTATAATTTTTTGAAACTAATAAAATTATGACCTATACATCAAAAATAGTGATATTAATATTAATAAATAATTTTCAAAATACTATTTATAATGTTTTTATATAAATAAAACATATCGATAATGAAATATATAATTTTTCGTAATGTTCTGATTTGTTTAAAAATACTATGAATTGCACTTCATATCCTTCTATGAAAAATAATAAAATTAATTTTACACACATATAAAAAATTATTTTTTTTAAATAAACTTTATTTTCTTTGATTTAAATTCTGAAATTAGATTAGTGTGAATTTTTGGGATTTTTTTGAGAAACTCCTTTTTTAATGAAAAGTGAAAAATAATGTTTTATAGTTAAATTATACCTTTTTATTTAAATAATTATTAACGTTAAATTATATTTTAAATTTGTTTTATGGTCATATTAGAACAATTATACATATATTAACACAATTTTTGTCATTATAATCAATTTCACTCTGAAATTTAATATAAAAACTTAATGATCATTTGAAATTCTTTTCTACTTTAAAACCTGTAATTTTATCTCGTCTACAGGATTAGCAAAAATCTTATTTTTTCTGTATATGTTAATTTAATTTATAAAAAAACACACACCATTATAATAATTATAATATTTTGAGTCTAATAAGATAAAATTAATATTTTTACAAAAATAGTTTTAAAAGTAATTAAAATTAATCACAACGATTGAAGTCAAATTAAGCTTAATTGGGGACTAAACCTTAATCTTAGGGGGTCAAATGACAAAGAAACTTGTAAAAAATATGTTTTATGGACATATTTAGTCTATAATCCTTCCATTATTGATTTAAGATGGTTTATTATGACTTTTTTCGGTAAGAACGTGTGTACACCTAACTTATTTTCAAAAATTCCAAGGGAGTCCTTTTCCTTCCCAATAAAATTCCACCACCCCTCCCACTTCATCATGCCCCTAAAACCTCCTAGTTTCATCCAAGATCTTCCAAATACACTTCCAAAAATCCCTCCCTTCCACTTAGAATCCTTCCCTTGTATATAAGGAAATCCAAGGAAGCCTTTTGGCCCAAACCAAAAGGAGTTACCCGATTAAGAGGTAGCGTCTTCTCTCAAGTCCTTTATTTTATTTTCATTCTCCGCCCCCTCCACTCTATTTATTCCATAATTTTATAGACAATTATGTATAATAAATATACTAGGATTTATTTAGTAAAATATTTTGATCTAAACATACACACACCTTCATATAATGGGTAACGAACATACCATTTATGTGTATGGTGAACTACTGTCTCCCTAATCCATGATTATTCAATTTTTATTACTGCCTCTCATGGTGGTAATTATGATGGAAAATATATTTATATATTTTATATATTATATTTATTATTTATTTAAACTTATTTATTCATTTTACAACACATATATTTTTACTTTCCATTTTGTGTTAATATGATAATTTTGTTTCAGGAAGTGCGGACTACCGCCCCCTCAAAGTGATATGATTCATCACACACTACATGGATTTTATTAAGAATGGTTTTAGTGAATATAATATATATATATATGATATCATAAATTTAATTTAATAATGATATATATATATATACATATATATATATATATGTCTTTTACTTTCTTTATTTCAACATGACAATTAAATAGAAATAACATTCATGCGTGTGTACGGCCTACCATATCTATGAATGGTGTATTCTGTTTCATACTTATATATTATATAGATTATTATAATACACATATACTGGATATAAATTATATTTATATCATGTTTTACATTATTTAATCATGATATAAGTATAAGTACCAACAATATAACAAATTAAGACACTTATGATAAACAAAATGAATATTACTAGAAGTGAAACCTTAACATAAGATGGTTAACAAGTATGTATTATAAGATCATAATAGAACCATATATGGTATTATATATAATAATATGGTTCTTTAAAATATGAATGATAAATTTATATTTATTATAAATGTTTTTTGAATGAGTACGATGAGAGTCAAGACACAAGGTTTGGGGATTTTATCTCAATTTTCATTTCTGTAAGATACAAGCTATGTTTGTCACTCATTCCTTTCATGTTTTGTATGTAATTAACTTGATTTTATTTTTTATATCTTGTAATTAAATTTATGGGTATTCACATATCCATTTTATTACCTTTCTTTCATGGGGTTTATGTTTCAAAACATACCAAATCAGTGAAATAGTTTTGTCTCAATTTTCCTTCATTGAGACTCGTGTTTTTTTTATATACCTAAATTCACTTTAGAGGTGCTTATATTTCATTTATACATGTTATATCATGGATTTTCATATTTTCATGGTATTTTATATTTAATTTAATTTCCTTTTTTAAATGGAGAGTATGATCCCAAGTTACCAAGTTATAAGTGTTTATTGAGACATCCTCATCACTTTTCGTGATTGTTTATGTTTATTCTTCGTTTGATGAAATATTATTATCCATATCTCAATAAAAAAAATTATTTTCCTTTTCCTTTGTTTATTAATTATTTATTCATATATTAGTACCATTACTTCTAGTCTTTTCTACATAAGATGGTTAACAAAAGTGTTTTTAAGAAATCCAAACCTTACTCTCTCGTTGGTCGGAAATATGTGTTCCTTGAAAACCGTGTTTTCTAAATACAATTTACAAGAATAATGTACCATTATCCTTCAATATTTAAAATATATTTTTACCCGTTTTTTATTTTACCAATCTCTTTAAAGGAATATTATTTTCTCTTTCCAAAAAAGTCATTTTTTTTATCCCTTTTATCATGCAAAAGGAATATTCTTTTTACCACATATGACATATACAAATATAACCACTTTTATTTCCTTAATGATTATTTTTCATTTTTAAAAGGTTCATTATTAATAAAATGTTTTTTTAAAATGATTTCAAGAAAACAAATCAATAATTTTTCAACCTACTTTTATAATTTATCAAGGAAATTTGTTTTCAAAATGTTTTCAATCATTATTTATAAGTTTTCAAAGTATTTTCAAAGAAATGTATTTCAAAAAAATTTCAATATTTCATTATAATTTTTCAAATTATTTTCAAAGAAATGTTTTTAAATCCATTTTTAATATTTCATTATAATTTTTCAAATTATTTTTAAATAAAATGTTTCCCCAAAACTTTCAAGCTTCATTCATATGTTTTCAAGTAAAAAGGTTTTCAAAACATTTTTAAGATTTATTTATAAGATTTCAAATTATTTTCAATGAAATATTTGTATAAATATTTTCAATATTCTTTCATATTTTTTCCAGGAAAAAGGTTTTAAATTTTTTTTGAAACATTCATTATAATTAATTAAAGTGTTTTAAAAGAAATGGTTTTTAAAATGCTTTAAAATTATTTTATAAGTTTTAAAGGGAAAAGGTTTTCAAAATTATTTCTATGATTATTTATAATTTTTCAAGGCATTTTTCTATGAAAATTATTTTAAAATGGTATTATGTATTTAAAATATTTTTCAAATAAGAAAATATATTTTCCTTGAGAAATGTTTTTGAAATATAATTCAAAATTATTTTCCATCTAGGATGAAATCCATTGATTTTATTCATAACCTTCTATGAAATAATGTAAATGATCCATTAATATTATTTCTATGAATGGTTTATGCTTAATGTCATGGTCTTTTTAAAATCTTTTTCTCTTTCATAGTTTATATGTTTATGAAATCTGTTTCTCTTTCATAGTTTATATGTTTATGAAATCTGTTTCTCTTTTATGGGTTATGTTTTTGAAGAAATTATTATGAAAAATGTATCTTTTTTCATTGGTTATGATATGTTTACATGTTTATGATACCCATTTCATTACATGGGTTATGATATGATTATTTATGATCTTATGGAACATGTATGTATAATTTCATTATGAGATGGGTGGGATGTATATCTCCCTCAAATGCATTGGGTAAAGATTTATATCTCATGAGATAGACATGGATGGACTAAAAAATGAACTCAGTAAAATATTATAGGGATAAAACATGAAATGAAGTCGGTTATTTAATATAGGGTTGGAATAAGGGGTGAACTCGATTCAGTAATACAGGTCTAGAATGGTGTGTGAACCCCATTCAGTAAATAAATTTTTCCACTAAGATGGTCGTGGCAGCAAAGACTTACCTACTATAGAAATCATTATATATAATTATGTGTTGTCCAAAATCCCATGTTTTATTCATAGGGTCTGATTTTATAGGTTATTCTCTTTATTTACAAAGTATTATTGCCTTATGAACTCCCAATATTTATACTATGATTCATGTATATGATCTTTGATATGTAGGGTATGATCTTCTATTTTCTTGATCATGTTCTCCTAACCTTACTCTCATGAGTATTATTATATATCTCCCATGTTTTCCCTTAATAAGAATTTGAGCTTTCCCCTTTCTTATATTTACTTTCCCTAGGTTATGAATAATGGTTTTTGGTAGATGTACTAATGGTGGAGATCTTTATGGGATATGTGGAAGACATTTCACCATGATGGAAGATTTTGTTTCCAAGTATCCAAACACACTAAACTATTACGGTCCTCAGACATGTATTTTTGTAATATACTGAATATTCATCTAAAATGATGTAAATACATGTATGTCAAGTCGAGTCCCTATAGTTGGTATTAATGTAAAGGTTTAGTAAACTTTTGGAAACTATGATGTCAAAACCTTAGAGATATCCCTAGGTATATTTCTATTTTTATGGCTAGGGATGTCTCTAAGGATAGGTATAAGGATGAGTTAATGTTGAGGAAATTGTCTTGGAATTTTGGTTAAGGATAGAGTGAGTTCTTTCCTAGAACTACATCTTTATCTCGATACTACAAGTGGTTGTGGCTCTGGAATAGATATCCCTAAAAGTAACAAGTCTGACAAGATTTTCTAGTCCAAACTCAGGGAAATCTAGTACCCGAAAATAGTTCTTGTTACACACATAGTTTGACACTCATAGGGGATATGATTTAGGAATTCACAAACTCTTTCCAAACCATCATGATGTATTTAAATATTATTTTTCTAGGAATAACCTTGTATGAACCTATTGTGTTATATATTAAGGAAGGTTTCATGATTTAGACATCATATAAGTCATTATTTTCTTAACTATGTGGTTTTATACTGTGATAAGTACTTCTCAAACTATAATTTTGGTTTTAGTCAATGGTGGGAACTAGAAGGAACTGGATTAATGTTGAATGTGATGGATGATTTTCTAATGAGAAGTCAAGTAGAATGATCACTAAATTGAAAGATTTTTTGATCATGCCTAAGCATTTTTCATGGAACATTATTAATAAAGTGTACCATAACCATATCTTAGACTCACCAAGGAAGAAAATGGAGTTCACAGAGATTTTGGGTAATAGAGACCATGGAGTAATAAATATTTGGTTTCTTTATTTCAATAATGTGGAAATAATCACCTAAGTGATTGTCTTAGAGGAATATTAATGTGTTTTTACTGTGGAAAAGGACACAAAGAAAGTTATTGCAAGGAAAAAATGAATATTTATTTTAATGAAGTAGATGATAATTTTTTCCTCCCTAATACATCATCAAAGGTTTAGTGTTTTAAGTGTGGAGTAAACTAACATTATGCTACTCAATGTCCCAAGATGAAATATCTTGATGGGAACCAAAAAGGTGGTGTGAGTAATGGTTACAATGCGGATGATGAAGAGGCTATAGATGAAATATTAATAGAAATATGAATTGTGTAATAAGATGAGGTAGCCTTGTTAGTGGCATAAGGATGAACCGGAATAATCATATTTTTTTATGTGTTTGTAATCAAGAATTATGTTATATGAATAATTAAATATACAAGGATTGTTCTACTTCTATTTTTTGTCAGTATTTACTTGTTCATATTGAATGTTCTTGATGGACTAGATAAGTAATTTAATTACAAGGAGGTCTTTTGACTTAGGCAAGGTAACCCTTAATATGTTCTTTATGTTAATAAAATTATATTATGAAAAAGTAAAATGGATGGTAATGATTACCTTGGAACTAATTAAGGATATGTTGAAAAGTTGTTAATTATATCATGGAAGAAGTTTACAACTTCTTGGATTTATGGAATATATCTAGTAATCTATGGAATAAGGAAGAATTCATGTTTTCCAAAAGGATTTATGGTAATCCAGTTTATTACCATGTTCAATGAGAATTTACCACTAGGGTATTCACATGTTTGGAATGTGACAACAAAGAGCTACTTTGTGATATATGGGGGATCAATGTTTAGCTGGTTTCGTGTCTTTCATTCTATGGTTTTTGAATTTTATATTTGATAAGGGTTATAAGTTTATCCATTCATAAAAAGGTTAAGTTAAACATTGAAGGAATTATTTATGTATTGAGATTGTATTGAAAACCTTGGTTAAAAGGATATTTAGTGATTAAACTTATTTCAAGGATGTCCATCATATTTTGGAAATTATATTAGTATTATTTTTTAAAAGGACACTGTATATATCGAGTGACAACCAATAAAGTCAAAAAAGGCCACAGTTCTTGAATGCATAAAAAAATGATGATAAGGGTTTCATGTCTACCATTGGCCTACATGATGTCCTGGTTAATGTATAATTATTTTTCATGAATAATTATTTATGATGAAAAAGTAGTGTTAGTTTTTATGTTTAAATATTAATGTATTAACCATAATGATTTTTAATAATATTTATAGATAAATAGTTATATATTTGATTCTTTTATGGTCCTTAATATCTTATAAAAGTGTATTTTAGTGTTTTGGGCATCAAATCTAATTTCTCGAAATCCATCTCTTGAAGTAATTGATGAATTAGAAATAGTTAAATGAATGACCAAATAATGTAATTTTGTTTATATAAATATTTCAAGTAAATACATTTCCTTATATTCTTTGCCAATAAAATTATTGCTCAAATATAGGGTAGTGATTAAAAGAAATGTTTCCCTAATACCTTACTTTTTGTTGAACCAATGGACTTATAAATCATCACAAATTTATGACTTTAAGGCCCCCAACTTTTTATTGATCATTCACTTGTTTTTGATTGATGAACTCAATCAATACCTTTAAATATTTATGCTTCTCCTCCATGTCTAATCTTCCCTCCCATCCTAAAGTAATAAACCTTTGATAACCTAGATGAATTTTGAGGGAGGAATTCATTTTAAGAGTGGAAGAATGTAACACCCTGAGATTTTGTAAAAAAATTGAATTAATTTATCTTTTCGATATTTTTCATTTCATGTCACACTGTAAATAGTCATATATATATATATATATATATATATATATATATTAAAACAATAATTCAAACACTCCTTTCACACGGCACCAACTTGTCTTATTCTTCACGCAATACCGTCTTGGCTTTCCTTATACACAACACTGAGTTTCTACAAAGCATCATTTTATTATAATTTTTTTCAATGATGTAAATTTAACCTATGCATTAAACTTAGTGATATTAATATTAATAAATACTTTTCAAATACTTTTTATAACGGTTTTATAGAAATAAAACATATTGAGAATGAAAGATATAATTTTTTGTAAAGTCCTTATATATCTAAATATACTATTAACTACACTTCATATCCTTCTATAAAAAATAATAAATATAATTTTAGACACATATAGAAATTTAATTTATTAAAATAAGATTAATTTTTTAATTTAGAATGAAGAAATTACCTTAGGGTGAATTTTTATGATTTTTCTAAGAAACTTTATTTTGTTGATGAATAGTGAAAATAATGCTTTTCAGTTAAAAACAACCTTTTTGTTTAAATATTTTGTTAATGTTAAATTATATTTTAAATTTTTTTAAGATGAAATTAGATAAATTATAAATCTATTAATACAATTTAGTTCATTAGACTCAACTTCTCTTTGAAATTGAATATAAAAACTTAATAAACTTTTGAACTTATTTCTACTTTAAAACCTAGTAATTTCCTCCCGTCTGAAGGATTAGCATTAATCTTATTTTTCCCACTTCTGTTAATTGAATTTATAAAACCTGACATAAAAATTTTTAATAAATATAATATTTATATTCAAATAAGATAAAATTAATTTTTGACCAAAAAGATTACTAAAAGTGATTAAAATTAATCATAGTGATTAAAGTCAAATTAATCTTAATTAAGGACCAAACCTTCATATTAGAAACAAAAATGACTTATAAACTTGTTCAAAACCCATTGGATAAAATTTTTTTCCCTAAACCTTACATTATTTTTTTAAGTTGGTTAAGTATGACTTTTTTTAGGTAATGACATGTGTACACCTAACATGTTTTCAAAAATTCCAAGTTAGTGATATTCATTCCCTATAAAATGCCAGCACCTCTCCCACATCCTTACACCTATAACACCTCATATATTTGGAAAATAATATCCTAATAAAATTCTCAAAATCCTTACCTTACTCCAACAAACCTTACCTTAGGAATAAGTAAATCCTATGAATCCTTTTGGCACAACCCAAAAGGAGTTACCCAATTAAGAGGTAACGTCTTCTCTCAAGTCCTTTCTTTTATTTTTCTTCTCCACGCACTCCACTCTCTTTATTAAATTATTATATAAAAAATAGTATACTAAATATAATAGTATGATTTTATGCTAATTATTTAACCTAAAATTACACACACCTCCATCTAATGGGTAACGAACATACTATTAATGTGTACGGTAAACTACCGCCTCACATAACGATGATTGTTCGATTTTTATTTATCACCAATCATGGTGGAAATTATTATGGACACTATATTTTTATATGTTATATATTATATTTTTTATTTATTTAGTCTTCTATATTCATTTTACAACACATATCTTTTTATTTTCCATTTTTTGCTAATACAATAAATTCTTTTGAGAAAGTGTGGACTACTGCCCCTAAAAGCAATATGATATGTTCATACACTACATGGATTGTATTAAGGATGTTTTTATTGAATATATAATATATATATGATATCATAAATATACTTTAATAATTATATATATATACAAATATTTCTTTTAGTTTCTTTCTTTCAACGTGACAATTAAACGTAAATAGCGTTCATGCGTACATACGGCCTATCGTCTCCATGAATAGTGTATTCTATTTCATAATTATATATTATATAGACAATTATAATACACATATAATAAAAATACATGATATTTATATCATTAATTACATATTGAATCATTATAATTGTATGAGGACCAACAATATAACAAATTAAGACACATATAAAGAACAAATAAAATATTACCCAAAGTGAAACCTTAACATAGGATGGTCAACAAGAGGGTAATATAAGGTCACAATAAAACCATATATGGTATTATATATTATAATGTGGTTATTTAAAAAATTTATAAAGAATTTATATTTATTAAACAACTATTTTGAATGAGTACGACGAGAGTCAAGACATAATGTAAGGAGATTTCATCTAACTTTTTATTTCTGTGATATAAATGCTATGTTCGCCACTATTTCCTAATGTGTGGTTTATGTAATTTTAATTATTGTATTCTATTTATAATATAATTAAATTTATGGGTATTCACATATCAATTTTATGATATTTATTTCAGGGGTTTTTTTTTCAAAGTTACCAAATCGTTGAAATAGTTTTGTCTTAATTTTCCTTCTTTAAGGCTCATGTTTTGTTAGATAGATTCTCTTTAGAGATTTTTATACTTACATTTTACATGTTATATAATAAATTTTATTATTTTAATTATATTTTAATCTTCATTTAGGTTCATTTTTTACCTGGAGAGCATGATCCCATGTTACCAAGTCATAAGAGTTTGTTGGAACATTCTCATCACTTTTTGAGATTATTTAGGTTTATGATTCCTTTGATGAAATATTATAATCCATATCTAAATAAATTAATCAAATTTATTCTACTTTGGTTATTAATGATTTATTCATATATTGGTACCATTTATTCCACTATTTGGTAAATAAGATGGTTAAAAATTCTTTTTCTAGAATGCCTGACTTTACCCTCTCTTCAGATGGAAATCTATGTTCCTTCAAACCAATTTTTTATAAAAAGGGATTTCAAAAATGATATGTCATTATACTATAATATTTAAAATACATTTTTAACCTTTTTGTCTTTTACTAATCTTTTCAAAGTAATCTTATTTTCACTTTAAGAAAAATGAATTTTTCTAAACCTTTTATTGTGAAAAAGTAATATTCTTTTTACCATGTACGACATGTATAGCTTTACCCATCATTATTTCTTGGAATCTTACTTTCAATTTTTAAAAGATTAAATTTTAAGAAAATGGTTTTTTAAAATTTATTTCAAGTAATATTGTCTTCAATATTTTTTTTCAACATTCCTTTATAATTTTTTAAGGAAACTATTTTCTAAAATGTTTTCAATCCATATTTATATGTTTTCAAATTATTTTCAAAGAAATGGGTTTCAAAAGATTTTCAATTTTTATTTATAATTTTTTAAAATATTTTAAAATAAATGGTTTTAAAAACATTTTCAAGAATTCTTTATAAGATTTCAAATTGATTTCAAATAGATGGTTTCCAAAACACTTTCAACCTTTCCTTATAAGTTTTTAAAGTATTTTCATAGAAATTTTTTTCAATACATTTTCAATATTACTTCATAATTTTTCAAGTAAAAAGGTTTTCAAAAAAATTTCAGCCTTTCTTTATATGTTCTTAAATTGTTTTTAAAGAAAAAGTTTTTAAAAAAATTTGAACTTATTTTATAAGTTTTCCGGGAAAGAGGTTTTTAAAATGGTTTCAAGTTTTTTTTATAATTTTTCAAGGTATTTTTTTAATAAAATTATTTTAAAATATTTTTATGTATTGAAATTATTTTTCAAATAAGAAATTATATTTTCCTAAAGAAACATTTTTAAAACATATTTCAAATAAATCCATCTAAGATGGAATCCGTTGATGTTACTCATTACTTTATAGGAAATGATCTAAAGGTTCCATTGATATTATTTCTATGTGTGGGTTATGATTAATTTCATGGCATTTAAAAAAACTCTTTCATGGGTTATATGTTTATTAAATCCATTTCAATTTCATGAGTTATACTTTTGATGAAATGATTATGAAACCTGTAACTTTTTCCATAGGTTAGAATATATTTACATGTTTATGATTCCCATTTCATTACTTGGGTTATGATATGATTATTTATAATCTTGTGGCATATGTATGTATGATTTCATTACGGAATGGGTGGGACTTATGCCATGACCCTTACCCTGGGGCCCATGTCGTGACTAACCCAGGCCCACCTTTATAGTCCAGGGGCTGGTGACTAGCACTGGAAATCCATAACCCAAAAAGAGAAGGCATTTCCTTTAAACCTATATGCACACAGACAGGTAATACCACACAAATCAAACCACAAAGGAAATAAAGTAGTACAACCATCACAAATTAACACTGCTGAGAGTAAAGTGTTTAAACTAAAAGTAAAGGGGTCTGAATATAAGGCCAACTGAAAAGAAATTACCGAAAAATAAGTACAATCTACGTTTGTTGTCCGCCAAGGATCCTACTTGAAGGGTAGGTACATCGCTTTGTTGGATGTCACTGCAGCACACTACATCTATTGGTACACCTCCAAGCACCATCTAGTCCTGGATCCCCAAAGTCCACATAATGGTTTTCTATCATCTGAACAAGACAAAACAGGTGTGGGTGAAGCCGACGCAGAGGTGAGTATAACAATACTCAGTAAGGACTCTGAGACCCATGAAGATCTCTTAGTAATCCATGAAGGAAAACACCACAGGGGAAGATACCACAGAGGTAACTCCAACTAGAAAGATATCAAACACATAGAAAAAAGTAAAATACATAGCTCAAACCATGTATAAATTAAGTACATATGTAAAGATTATTAGTTGTAAAGATATATCATCTTATTCTGTTGAGAGGCTCTACTACTAACCTACACACGGTCGCTAGGTGATGAACCACAGAGGATCTCTAGGTGCTGACCCAAAGAGGATCGTTAGGTGATGATCCACAGAGGATCGATAGGTGATGAACCACATATAACCTTTAGGTGATGACCCACTGAGGATCTCTAGGTGATGAACCACGCAAGATCAATATTCTTTCTTCACATCACAGCCAGCCACTAGATTCATGCACTTAGAACACTTAATCTATAGAGGCTCTTATCCTCAAGCCAAATATCAAACCTCAACTTCCATGAAGTCCCACATAGAGTATCCTAAAGGACTGTCTCGTCGTAAGGGTACCATCACAATAGACGGCGCATTGTTCGGACGCCTGGTCTGTATGTTATAGTATTTTTAGTAAAACGTTTCTGGTTGAATTCAAATATAATCCAACCGTTTGTACTCAAACTTCAACCCAAACTCAAGTGGATTATATCATAAGGAACACTCCATTGCAAGAGTCCCAAATCCATTGACGGTGCGTCAATGAGATACTCGGTCTGATAGATACTGGAATTTTAGTAAACAGGGGTTGGTAGCATCTGGGCCTAGTCTAACACGGTCGGACCAACCCCACCAACTCGGCCCAGGGGTCCCACATGCCCTGGTTTAGTTAGACAGACTCGACCTGACATGGTTCAGGTTGGGGTCGGTCTATTCTGGCATGGCCAGTGGGCCAGGCCCAACGGGCTTCGCTGGACCCGGCCTGAGTTGGCTGAGTGTCCAGCCCGCCAGATAGCCTGGAAACCCGGCCTAGTCTGGCCCAGCCAGAAGGGCACAGGTACGACCTGCCGACGTAGATCTGGCCCATTGGGGGCAGGACAGACCCACTGGGACACGGGTCTAACCCGTCGGTGCGGGTCTGATCTACTGGGCAGTTCACACCCCTCCCGATCTGCTTCACTGGGACACAGCGAGATGCCATTTCTGATCCATCTCCATGTGGGTCTTTGTTGGGCGCCTCCTCTATCGTGGTCGAGCGACCGAGGCCCACTATGCGGGACGCAGCACGGTTCTGCATCTGCGTCCCTCCAATGCTATCAGGCGACCGTGTCCTCCAACTCCAATGGTTGGCCTATCTAGAGGCTCCTCCCACTGCACTGTGACCCTTTTTCTGGTGAGTCATCATGGCATGCTAGTGGAATCTTTTGTGGACCATCGGGTCCACACTGTTGGTATGTTCTTCGCCTCATTTGTGCATACGCTCTCCGGGGAACATCCTCTCTAAATTGAAGGTCCAAATATGTCTTTTTGTTGATTCAAGAGTTTGGATACAAAGAACAGCCATGGTGGGGGGGGGGGTCGAGCCTTGTTTATGTCGGCCCACGCCCTACACATTAGAATTTTATAATCAAGGGAGGTCTGGGTATTTGTATTCAAATAAAAAAGATGATTCAACCCCGAAAAATGAAGTAATGAAAGAAAATTTAACCTCCTGCATAAACACATGAATTTTAGATCAACCTATTCATGGGTTGATCCATGTTTTTCATTTCTAAAAAAATAATGGGGAATAAATTAAAAAAAATTAAACAACACCTAAATCGTTGACATTAGATGTTGAATATTTCGTGCTCGAGGTTTCAAGATGTCGACATCACTTCCGGATCTATTCTTCAAGGAATGTCGGAGATGATGAAGTCTCACCGGAATTCTTTATTCTTTGTTGGAGCATAAAACGGTCCGTAGTTTTTCAAATAATCCCCATAGTTTAATTCCCCATTCTCCCACATTATGGTTTAATAAAAATAACTGTGTCGCAGTATTTCTGTTATGTTGTGATGTTGCGTTGTTACGCTGATTCATTTATGAAACAATGTCGTTGTTATGCTTACTTTATTGAATCATTATGCTACAGTATATGGGCCATTAATGAGATTCATTAATGCACCATGTTACCGCCTGGTCACTTCACCGTAGCATCGCCAACCTCCACCCAACAAGAAGAAAAGAAATAAAATAATTGTTTTAAATTATTTTATTATTTTTATCGAAAATTCCAAAAAAAATAACTTTTCTGTTTGGCCCTTTTTGACTGAAGTTAATTCATTTCTAGGTGAATCCTAATGTTCTGAGTTCAACGGTGCCCTTAGATTTTCTATCCGAGCACTGATTCAAATGATAGAAAAACCAGCTCATGCGTTTACTAAACACACCTTAAAAAAAGTTCAGAGTTATTGTTTCGGGCTCTCTGGGCCTCAAAATCAAGTGTCGTCAGAGCGTGCAATCTCAAAATAATTCCATATAATTTAAAAATAAATTACACAGAATTTAGGAGACATTAAATTCTCCCCACCTTAGGAAATTATGTCCCAAAAAGCCAAAATAATGGATAACCAAACAAGTAGGGGTACTAATCACGAATCTGAGCATCCCGCTCCCATGGGATCTCCTAGAGATTCTCGTGTAGCCACCGAATGTGAACCAGAGTAATAGACCACCCATGTAGGACCCAATCATTTTGATCCTATATCTCTTTCGAAAACTTTGAAAATGTCACCCCATCATCAATGTCCATCTCACCCCAGTCGATGATGTGTGATGGATCAAGCATGTATCTCCTAAATTGCGACACTTGTAAAACATTATGCACCCATTGCATTTGTGGGGGAAGGACTAGGTGGTTTTCCATCTCTCCAACTCTACTCAGGGTCTGAAAAGTTTCGATTAACCTCAAAGATAGCCTATCACCCCTGCCAAATCTTTGTAATCCTCATCGGGGTAAGACCCGGAGGAAAACATGATCGCCCTCCTCAAAGTCTAAGGGTCTCCATCTCTTTTCGACATAAGACTGTTTCCTGCTCTGTACAGTCCTCATCCACTCCTGGATGACCTGGACCTTTTTGGTGGTTTCCCATACCAACTATGGACCCATGAGTGATGACTCCCCTAGGTCTGTCCAGCTTAGGGGTGATCTTCAAGGCCGCCCATACAAGGCCTAAAACAGTTTCATGCCAATGGTGGAGTGATAGATTTTGTTGTATACAAACTCCTCCATTGGTAGGTGGTCCTCCCAACTACGACGAAAGTCTAGGATGCAAGAACAAAGTATGTCCTCAAGGTTTTGTATAGTCCGCTCTGCCTGACCCTCCGTCTTGTGATAAAAAGATGTTCTCAAACACAAATGAGTCCCAAATACATCCTATAATCCCCTCCACGGTCGGGATGTAAAGCGAGTCTCATGATCGTAGAAGGAAACCCATGGAGTCGCACTATCTCCTAGATGAAGAGGTGTCCCAAGCCCTCTACCGATCCCTACTCTTAGCTGGGTAGAAAGTGATCCGACTTGGTGAGTTGGACAATCATCACCCAGATGGAATCATGGAACATGAATGTACATGGTAACCTCGTCATAAATTCCACTGAGATTCCATTCCATTTTCACTCCAGTACCTCGAGTGGTTGGGCCATACCTACTAGAACCTAATACTTAGCCTTCACTTTCTAACAAGTGAGGAATCAAGAAACGAACTATGCCACCACTTTTTTCATCCCTGACCACCAGTACTGATGTCAGAGGTCCTCATACATCTTCTCCACTCCAGGATGTACCGAAAGGGGATATATGGAAATCCCTCAAAACCTCACCCTGCAACGTCATTGGTACTATACTGCATCCTCTAAAAAGGATGACCTGCTCCCCACCATTCAAAAATTCATCAGGATCCAATCCTTAGGATAACTAAGCACGTCGGGCCTTGCAATCCACATCCACCAGATGTGCCTCCCTGACTCACTGTAAGAGTGGGTGAGTAACATTCATCGACTGAAGGTAAGACACTCCGTCCCTATCCATGAAGGATATCTACATCACAAAAATCTACTTTGTCGCCTCACTCAGAAGCTACAAATGAGACCTCCTCCTGAGTACGTCCACCACCACATTCCCCTTCCCAGGAGTACAGACTATCTCAAATTCATAGTCCTGGAGGAACTCTAGCCATTGTCACTATCTTAAGTTCATGTCCTTCTGTGAGAATATGTACCAGAGACTCTTGTGGTTAGAGTAGATGGTAAACTGTCGACCCATCAAGTAGTGCTGCAACATCTTCAAGGAAAAGACCACTGCTGCTAACTCCAGGTCATGGGTCACATAGTTCTACTAATGTTTCCACAACTATCGTAAGTCATAGGTGATCACTGCTCATTCCTACATCATTGCACAACCCAGTCTCGTCCCAAATGCATCGTAGTAAACTACATACCCAACATCCTCCTTTGTTAGTCTCATGATGGGGGAACTAGTTAGTCTCTACCTAACCTCCTAGAAATTTTGTTTAGAACCACTACGTCCATACAAAGGGTTGACCCATCTTTGTAAAAGATGAAAAGGGTGATGCTACTCTGTAAAAGTCATGTACGAATCTCCAGTAGTACCCAGTCAACCCCAGGAAACTCCGCACCTCGGTCACACTTTGTGGTGGCTCCCATGTAAGAACTGCCTCTATCTTCCCTGGATCAACTGAAACTCCGGCCTCTGAGATGACATATCTCAGAAAGTGGACCTGTCAAATCCAAAACTTGTACTTTGATAGTTTACCATAAAGTTGGTTCTCTCATAGTGTGTCTAGGACTATCCGTAGGTGTGTATTGTGCTCCTCCTCTGACGTCGAGTACACCAAGATGTCATCAATAAATACTATCATGAAATTATTGATTTAAGGCTAGAAGATACTATTCAAGAGTCCCATGAACACTTCTGGGGCATTGTTCATGCTGAAAGGAATCACCAGGAACTTATAGTGGCAGTAACGGCACCAGATGGATGTCTTTGGTACATCCTCATCTCGTACCCAAAGCTGGTGATAGCCTGATCTGAGGTCTATCATCTAGAACCACCTCTCTCCCTTTAGCTAATCGATGAGTTCATCAATCCTTGGCAGTGGATACTTGTTCTTCACTGTCACCTAGTTTAGGAACTAGAAGTCCATGCATATCCATAATCTCACATCTTCCTTCTTGGAAAACAACACTGGGGCTGCCCATGGAGAAACATTGGGCCTTACAAACCCCTTCCTCTGCAAGTCCTCCAGATGTAACCTCAACTCACAATGCTCTGTGAGAGCCATCCGATATGTTGGTGTAGATATCAATGTCTCCCCTGGGTACAAGTCAATGCAGAGGTCTGCCTCTCTACGAGGAGGTAGTCCTGGGACATCTTCTAGAAATACAACCTCATATTCATTCACCACTACAAGAAAGCTTAGACTCCCCTCATCCACTACACCGAGGGTGAGGATAGCCAACTGGTGAGTGATCAGTTGCACCCTCCACTGAGAAATTCCATCCTATGCTAAAAAGGTTTGATTCTCTCCGGTGAAGGAAAACCTAGTCCCATCTTTGTGGACACACCACACTTTGTGCCTAAAATAGTCGATCTGAACCAGGACTTTGGATAACCAGTCCATACCCAAGATGTTGTCGTAAGGCCATGGCACTGCTACTAGGAGATCCCAGTTGAAGATCTCGCCTCCTATAGTAATCTCACACTGTCAGAACCGGTGTTTAATTTAAAAAATCCTCTCCCGTGGGATTCTATAATTATAAGGATCAAGCCAACATCTCCATCAGAATCTCTAAGCCTCGAACAAGGTTTGTGGAAAGGAAAGAGTGACTAACACCTGTGTCAATAATAAATTCATCTATGGTGGAGTAGAAAGAGATCATACATCTAATTATCTCTAGAGAGTCACGGTCGTAGGCTTATATCACCTAAAGATGGCCCTGACCCTATCCACCTGCTCCCAGAGATCTTGGTGGACCTCTTGGGGGTGGTGTTGGTAGTACCTCAAACATTCGTCCACTACCTACCACTCAGCCTACTCCCCTGACACATATGTCGCACTGCGGACCTCCTCATTGGAACCTCTTTCACTATCCTGGCAGTCCCTTGACCGATTTCTGGTTATTCTTGTGGTGATTCTAATAGTTATGATCCATGTTCCCTTATTTTGTGAAAGAGTTACAAACTCAATCCCTCATATGACCTCCTCTGCCTCACGAGCTTCGCACCTTTGACACTACATCCTATAGTCATCCTCCAGAAGGTATTGCTTATTTGGGCCTCTACTCCATCTTCCTACTGCATATTGTAGATTTCTCGGCCACCTGTCACCTGGTGGTGGCCCTCACCATAGATTCCTGCTCAGCTAGGAATCTCTCCACCAGTAGGGCTCGCTCTAGCACTCCAGCCTGTGTCAGGATGTTGAGTGAAATCATTAATGCCCGAATCTCCCATTAGAGTCCCTACTCAAAGGTTCAAGACCTGAATAAAGGGTCTTTTACCATGTCAGTGGAGTGTCGGGAGAGGTCGGCAAGCCTCACTGAGTATTGGGCCACAGTTAGGCTGCCCGGCTATAGGTGCAGTAACTTTTGAAAACACATTGAGTGTAGTGTCGCTGGTACAAACTCTACCTTGAAGAGGCTCTTAACGTCTGTCTAGAAATGATTCACCTCCCGATGTGCCTAGAGTGTAAATCTCCACCACCTCCCTATCTTTCCCTAAAAAATTATAGTGGTTAGAACAACCATCTAGGTTATCGGTATCTCTACTAAGCGAAAAATCTCAGTAACTACCTCCAGCAAATCCTCGGCTACCTGAGGATCTGTCTCGCCTCAAAACATCATAGGCCTTAATCTTTGGAAATAATGCATCATTCTTAGTTAGAGTGCACTATACTCTAGTGGGGATGGTATCAATTGTTTCTCTCTGGGTGGTGGTGCAGCTGGTACACTAGTAGAAGGTTCTAGCACGGTAAGCGATCCCTACATTGACGCCTCATCTCTTGGTAGACTGTCATCGTGATATCTCCCTAGAATCTTGGTTGTATGTCTTCGTGGATCCATCTTATAGAGAAACATATGTTCCATGGTAAATAAGTTATACCCAGTGAGTTGACTCGAAAGAGATTAAGAGAAAAATATTTCCAAAACACAAGCAACTAGTGTTTTCGCGTACCGAGCTAGAAAACAGAATTCAGGTTTCTGGTGTATGGATACGTCAACTACCGCCCCGAAAATGGACTCCCTAGACTGAAATACAAACTCAAGACACTTAAAACTATTTTCCCCATTGAAAATTACAGACTCTTAGTTCTTCTGGTAGAACGGACCCCTTTGATACCACTTTTTCACGACCTATCCCTCGAGGCCCATGTCGTTACTACCCCAAGCCCACCATCCATAGACCAGGGGCTAGTGACTAGCACCAAAAATGCATAACCCAAATAGGGAAGGCATTTCCTATAAACCTGTACCCACACAGATAGGTCATACCACAAAAAGAAAACCACAACGGAAAGGAAGTAGTACAACCACCACAAAGTAACACTACTAAGAGTAATGTGTTTAAACATTAAGTAAAGGGTCCATAATACAAGCCCAACTGAAAGGGAAGTATGAAAAAAATAATTACATTCTCCAGAGGACGTCTACTAAGGATCCTACCACATGCGTATGTATAGCTCTCTATTGTATGTCACTAAAGCACACCACATCTATCTGTCCACCTCTAAGGACCATCTAGTCCTGGATCCCCAAATTCCACTTCAAGGATGTCTTTCCTCTGCACAAGACACAATAGGTTCGGGTGAATCCCATATAGGGGTGACTATAACAATACTCAGTAAGGACCCCAAGACCCCCGAAGGTCTCTCAGAAATTCAGGAAGGAAAACACTATGAAGAAAGATACCACAAAGGTAACACCACCCAAAAATATCTCAAACGCATAGCACAAAGTAAAATACATAGATCACACTAGGTATAACTTAAGTATATAGGAAAATATGATTATTAGTAAATCTATATCATCTTATTCTATCGAGAGGCTCTGCTACTGATCTGCATAGGGTCGCAAGGTGCTAACCCATAGAGGATCACTAGGTGCTGACCCACAGAGGGTTTCTAGGTGTTTACCCCCATAGGGTCTCAAGGTTTTGACCCACACATGGTCTCTAGGTTCTAACCTACTTAGGATCACTAGGTGGTAACCCACGCAGGATCACTATTCTTTCTTTATGTCACAGCCAACCACTATATTCTCGCACTTATAACACTAGATTTATAGAGGATCCGCTCCTCAAGCCCTCATCCATACCTCAACCAACATTAAGTCCCACATAGAGTATCCCAATGTACCATATCATCCTAAGGGTCCCATCACAACAGACTGTGAGTCGTTCGGACACCCGGTCTGTAAGTTATAGGCTTTTTAGTAAAAAGTGCCCAGTTGGATTTGAGTCTGATCCAACCCGGCCATACTCCAACTTTTGAAATAACTCAAGTGGAGTATATCAGAAGGAATTCTCCATCACAAGGGTCCAAATTCCACTGACATCATGTCTATCAGATCCATGGTCTGAGAGAAACAGTTGTTTTAGTAAATAGGGGAAGGTTGCGTCTAGGCCCGGTCCGACCTGGTAGGACCGACCTGACCAACATGGCATGGGGGTCCCACGTATCCTAGTTTAGTTAGACAGACTTGACCTGACCTGGTTTGGGTCAGGGTCAGTCTCGTTCAGCCTAGATAGTGGGCCAGGCCCGACGGGCCTTGCTAGGCCCAGCCCGGGTTGGACGAGGGCCCAGCCCACCGGGTTGCCAAACAACCCTGTCTAGTCCAGCCCATCCAAAATGGCATAGTTCCAACCTACCGGCATGGTTCTGACCAATGGTCCATGGGTTCAGCAAGCTGGACTATGGGTCTGGCCTGCTGGACAGTTTGCACCTCGCCCGATCTTCCAAAGTCGGATCGGTCCGCCTCGCTGGGACACGACCGGATGACGCATCATGTCTGCCGCCATCGCCCCACGGGTCACCACGGGGTTCCTCCTATATCACAGTCGATCGACAATGTCTTCCATCTCCATCCACCAGTCACAGCCCTTCATTTGTCATGTCGTCGGGGTGTACCGGTGGACTCTTCCGCAGACCAACGGGTCCGCACTGGTGGTCCGTTCATCACGCTGCTTGTGCATGAACTCTCCGGGTAACTTACTCTGTACTGTGAAGGTCTCAAATATATCGTGTCATAAAATTGAGTGTTTTTTTTCCAAAGAACACCCATGGTGTAGGGCCTCGGGCCTTTTTTGTGTCGACTCGCTCCCTCCATGTTAAAAGTTTATAATCAAGGGAGGTCTGGGGATTTTAATTCGAACAACAAAGATGATTCAACCCTAGATAAAGAAATCACCAAAAAAAGTCACCCCATGCATAAATTCATGAATCGAGGATCAAATAGTTCGTGGGTTGATCTGTGTTTGTCGTTTCTAAAAAATAATGGGGAATAACCTTAAAAAATTAAACAACCCCGACCTCATTAATGTTTGATACTGAAATGTTCATGCTTGAGGTTTCAAGATGTCAAAGTCACATTCAACTATGTTCTTCAAGGTACGTCGAAGACGATGGCGTCTCTCCAGCGTTCATCATTCTTTGTTGGAGAGGAAACATGTCGGTAGTTCATTAGATAATCCCTATAGTTTAATTACACATTCTCCAACGTGTTGGTTTAATAAGAAGAATCATGTCTTAGAATTTCTGTTATGTTGTGGCATTGCATCGTTACGGTAATTTATTTCATCCTTACACTGGGGGATACAGACCATTAATGAGATTCGTCAATGCGCCATGTCGCCACCTGGTCGCTACACCGTAGCAACTCCGTCCACCACCCAATGGCGAGAAATGAAATAAAATAATTATTTTAAATTACATTATTATTTTTCTCAAAAATTCCAAAAAATAAATTTTCCTCTCAACCCTTGACGACCAAATTTAAGTCATTTCTAGGTGATTCCTGGAATTATGAGTTCAATGGTGCCATTAGAATTTCAATCTGATCACCGATTCAAAAGATAGAAAAACTCACTCATGTGTTTACTGAACGTACCATAAAAAAGTTCAAAATTCCATTTTGGGCTCTCTGGGCCTCGGGATCACGTGTCGTCAGAGCGTGCGATCTCTGAATAATTCCATATAATTTAAAAAAAATACAAATAATTTCTAAGACATTACAACACATATCTACCTTCAATGAATTGGGTAAATATTTATATCTCATGAGATAGACATGGATGGAATTTGAAATGAAATAGGTTCAGTATTACATGGATGGAACATGAAATGAACTTAGTTCAGTAATAGAGGGATGGAACAAGGGGTGAACTCAATTCAGTGATATAGGGCTGGAAAGGGGTGTGAACCTAGTTCAGTAATGGACTTTTTCCTCTAAGATGTTCTCGGAAGCAATGCATTAACTACGATGGAAATAATTATATATACTTATCTGTCTGCAAAAATTCCATGTTTAATTCCTATGTTATGCTTTCATGGATTTGTTCCATATTTCTCTAAGATTAATTCCTTTTTAACTTTCAATATTTATTCCATTATTCATGTATATGATATTTGATATTCTGAGTATGGTCTTCTATTTTTATTATCATGTTCTTATTCCCTTATTTTCATGATTATGCTTACATATCTCCCTTGCTTATCCTTAATGAAAATTTGAACTCACCCCTTTATTATGTTTTATTTCCTGAGGTTATAAAGAATAGTTGTAGGTATAAGTAATAAAGGTGGAGATTTTTATGGGATATATTTAAGATCATTCACCTAAATAGATTATTTTGTTTTCAAGTTTCAAAATACACTAAACAATTATGGTCCTCGAGCATGTATTTTTTTAATGTGATGAATATTCATCTAAAATGATGTAATACCCATGTATGTCAAGCCCACATCACTATACATTACATATTTCCAAAGGTTTTCCTTCATTATAGTTTCTTCTTCCAAGGTATTGGTAACATCATTATGTGAAAAAGGCATTGTCTTCAAGAGTATTCAAACATTTAATTTATATTATTTTAATGTAATAGACAACATATAATATTATGAGGAAAAACACAGTATATTAAAAATAACTTTTACCTTCTCATCAAATTATTTTTATTTTTTAAAATGTTTCACGGATTTGGTTCCACTGTCTAGAATCCAAATCCTCTATTTGTGGTCCCCTATAACATACAAGACATTATCTACATTAGAGTCATCTTGAACTGACTATGATCTCCCAATGATAGGGTCATCCTCGATTGAATTTTCATCTAACCAAAAAAAAATTATTCTATAGCAGGAAAGTTGACCAATTATTTTTTCCTAGATCCGAGAAATATAATACTTACACTACTTGTTATTCTATTATTAAAAGCTCGCATTTTTTCCCTTCCATACTAAAATTCACCTTCACAGATCCCATTTCACCAACTTTCACTGCAATAATATTTTCAACCCATTTGAAACAGAAAATCCACACTTGAAATATTTTATAATCCAACTCGTATATCTATTCAATAATGCCAAAATATTACATTTTTTCATAAATTGGATTTTTATCCATGGAACTAGAGTTTTGCATCGCTTTAGCCACAAGTGTAACACCACTATTTTGCATCGTACTACAGTATTCATATTTTTTTTCTATACAACATATAAAAATTTATTTTAAAACCATTGTAAGATATAAAATTTTCATTCAGTCACCTAGATATCCATTAAAGTTATTTGGAAATTGAATTTTAATTTTTAGATAAATCTTTATAAATTATATCTTAGAACCATCCTATATAATATTGATTATATGTATTTGATATCCATTCTTCATCCCTTGATGGATTCAAATCTCGAATAATTTCTTTATGGGCTTCAATGTATGGATCAAAAAATTCACTATTATGTAAAATGTAAAGGTTTTATTTCTCCCACTCTGTCAAGGTAATTGTAACAACATCTCTTATGTAAATCCATTCACCCATAAGGTTTTAATTGTGAACAGACTTTGGGAGATCGATGTTGTCAACATCTTATAGGTAAATGATACAAAATTCAATATCTTCTTCAACAATATATCATTCTGTAATACAACCTTCTCGCCAACCAAAATTGTTAACATAACCTTTCAAAATATTCATATACTGTTCAATGGGGTACATCCATCTGTAATGTATTGGACCACATAGTTGAACCTCTCTAACCAAGTGAATCATATTGTGGACCATTGTGTCAAAGAATGGTGGTGGTAAGAACATATCTAATTAACATTATAAGACCTCAACCTCCTTATTCATTATGAGAAACTTTTCTTAGTCTATAACTTTATTGCATATGGCTTTGAAAAATAAGTAGATTCAGTTTAATGTATGCCATAAATTTTTAGGCAAAAGGTAATGGAAAGAAACATGTATTAAATCTTGCATCATAACATAACAGTCATGTGATTTTAGTTCTTGTGACTTCAAATTAGTCATTGAAATAAAATTCTTGATATTTAATGAATACCCCTATGGAACTGTTACATTATTAAGGAAAAATGAATATTTGAATTTTTTCCTATCTTGATAGAGTGTAAGCTGTTAGAGAAAGAAAATTTCACCTTTTACCCTTCACTGATAAAAACTCTTCCCTTATCCCCATTTCAATCAAGTCCAACCAATCCTTGATGACATCATTCATTTTTCTAGGAAAATTTTGTAATGTCCTAATAACACTATCAAATACATTTTTTTATACATGTATAAAATCAATAAACTATCTGACATGTAAAATATTCCAATATGGTAATTCAAAGAAAATTGATCCCTTCTTTCAACATAAATTTGTAATGTTTTTTGAAAATGGTTTATAGAAAACAGTGTTAATTTCTTTTACGTTACTGTATAGTTGATTAACCATTACTGGATATGGTGTTGTACTATATTTGATATTCCAATCAAATGATATCATCTATGATTGGAATTTATGTTATTGAGCTAAAAAAATTAATGTCCTAAAAACATAGTCTTCAGGGAATGTTTCAACCGAACTCAGTTTTTGTATTTTTCACAAATTGGACACCCCAAAATTCTTTTAATGCTATAGATTCAAAAATTTACATAAGTGGTGAAGTAATTTATCATCCCATATAACATGTATCTCAATGTGAATTCTTCACTTATATCATCATCATACATTGTAACAACTATATCCCACATCAATTTTAGATCTTCAGTCAGTGCATCCAAATAGACATCTAAATCATTATTGGGTTTCTTTGGTCAAAATATAAGTAGAGAAAAAATAATGTATTTACGCTTCATTCATAACCATGGAAGAAATTCATAATTTACCAACATGATAGGCCATTTACTCTTATTACTACTTAATACACAAAAAATATTTATTCTATCTATAGATAACAGAAGAAAAACATTTCTCAGCTCATTTCCAAATTCAAGATTCTAGTAATCAATTTTCTTTCACTATGGATGACATAGGTTTCCATATATAATTATTATATATTCATGCCATTTCATTTGTCTCAAGTTTTCCATATATATATAGTGTTTTAAACCATGTAACGATAGTAAATTACCATACAAATTATTACGGACTAGATTCATTTATCTTGTATTGATCTTCACTACACATAGGGAATTTTATGAGTGATTCTTGTTCCTTGTGAAAGAATATGAAATAATTTATAAAAGATAAATTTTTTATATATCATTCCCATTGAACATGAAATTCATTTAGAATCATATTTTTTACATGGTAGTTTATTTTCTTCTAGTAGCATATCATTCAAAATACCAAGTTGTTCTGTAAACCTGGTGTCACTCCATCTTCTACAAGATTTCAAATTATATAACTTCAATACATATGAAAATGTTGTGTATTTAATACAACCAGTATACAATGGTTTTTTGGAATATTCATTTGAAAAATAAAATAACTTTGGATAATCATGAAGGTTATCTTCAATTTACATTATCATTTCTTCTGTGCGATCTCCATCATCATTTACACTAGTATTTATATCAAATGACCCATAAACTATAGTATTATCCCAATCAGTGTCCACATTCACTTTTTCCCCATGTTTAGTCTAAAATTTATAGATATGATATATTCCATGACAAATAAAATTTCCCTCCAACTCTTCCAGACTAGTTTGTATTTAATAACAATAATGTAAACATAAATAAAGCGTTTGAGAAGGGTCGTATGCATGCTTTCTCTCAAACATGGAAAAATATTTAACTCCATCTTCATACTCTTTTTTCAAATGATTAGTATGAATCCATTTTAAATTCATATCCATCCTATTGGTTTCATAAAAGATTAATTTTTTATAATAAATAAATACACATAAGATATTCATTATCAGAGGTGAAAGTTATAGACAATTCTAATAAGGAAAACTCAATATTTGATTGTTTAAAAATAATTTCAATATGTTGAAGAAAATGTGTAATTTAATTTAATAAAAAAATCACTCTAATATGGAAGGTGTTATACTGTGAATTCATTCAAAGGTTTAATTTATAAATAACTATCGAACTCATCAGCTCATCTCCTGAACATTTATTATTTAATTTTGTTATTTGACACACATCCTCTTTCTCTTTTGGACATGAACCTATATTGCTTGAATTATTCTAAGAAATAGTCATCCATGGGATGACTAATTCTCAGAGTAGTAAAATAAACCTAAAAGGGATGGGGTATGAGTTTCAATAAGAAAAGTTGTAATAATAATTATTTGGGAGATGAATTTGATGAGGATGACAGTTGTTTGTAAAAGAGATGGAGATGAGTCTCAAGAAAAAAAATCAACAATAACTATTTTTTGAAACACATCATGTCTTTATTAACTTCCCTCAACAAATGAAAATATAATATAGGAAATAAAGAAGTAATAAGAAACCAAAATATGATAAATAATAATATTAAACTCACATTCAATCAACTAGAAGATATAAAAATGCATCAATAAAATATTTTAATAAATAAATATTTATTCTATTTACATGGATTGTAATCATAGATTTCTAGGGGTGGAACCAATACAAGTAGACCAAAAATGATAAATACATAAAAATAATTTCTAATAAATATTATTTTATAACTTCAATTATATTTTTTGGAACAAGTGATGTAGCGACCTTAGAAATTATTACTTTTAAAATAAATTCTATATCAAATAATTGAAAACAAATCAAGACTATTGGGTTGTCATATCACCACACAAAACCATCCCAAGGATTCTAGGTTGGTTATCACATCATATCTACCCATAAGAAGTATTCTAGGGAGACAATATAATACACATTGACCAATCCTTGAGATTCTATGGAGGTCCATACAGAATTTGGAAAAAGGAAATATTACACATCAGCAAGATATATCACAAACAAATGATACAAACACACCAACCCATGCAACATATTTTCTGTATACACTATCCTCTACCGAGAAAGAATGAATCCCATGCGGTCACATTTACAAAGTGAAATACGCTTACATCTCTCAAAAATTTGTGTGGAATCATAAAATTAATAGATCTATAAAACAAAACTCCCCATATAAAGTCTCTACTACACAAATACAAAAATAAATAGTCTGTTTAATATGCTAGGAAGTAGTCTTATAGGATACCTAACCACTATCATAGAAATTGATACATAGAAAATTATATAGACGATAAAAAATGGGATGGGACTTCAACCATATGGTTAATTTCACTATTTATCCAATGAAAATAAAGCATGATGCATCCACAATTTCACATAAATAAATGAGTAGATCACAAATACCCTATATTAACTCACAGATACAATTGAAAAGGGAGGAGATGTGCATATGGTCTGTGAGCGAAGCCTAGAAATCTTGCATTATAGTCGTTTCACACTCTAAAAATTCCAAACATCAAAATGGATTATCTCCATGGAAAAATATCTAAAATGGATAACTCACCACACTCATAGTTGCAAAACAGCCTCCACCATGGCCACAGCCATTGATTTTTTACACCCCAAGTTCCCTAAGAGAAAGTATAGAAGGACTTAAATTCGACATAATGTAGAGAAAGAATTAATTCTGAGCATTGGATTCCTTCAACCCTTGAATCGTTCGAGCGTTGAATTTAAGCCTTGGATTTGTTTGAGCCTTGATTCGATCCTTGATTGGATCTTCGATTCACCAAGGAGGAGAGCTAACAATTTGTGGAATTCTTGGAAAGCAACTGATATCATGACACGTTCGGAACTGGTTAGGGTTTTTTAAATAGATCATGACACTTTTATCAGCGCCTTAAAAAATCACAGATAAAGATGCTTTTTATCAGCGCTTAAATAATAAGTGTTGATAAAAGGAATCTTTATCATCATTTCTTTAGTTCTGATAAAGATTGATTTTACCCACAGTTTTTTAGTGCTAATAAATATCTATCTTTATCAGCACTGAAAAAGGCTTGAGAAATAATCCTTTTATCAGCGATTATTACTTAGGCACTCATAAAGGATTATTAATTATAATTACAAATAATGTTTTTTAAATATATATATATATATAGTATATATATTATTTATTTAAATATATTCATTGTAATTTTATAATTATTTAAATATATAATTATTTTTTTATAATTATATAAATATTGTTTAAAAATAATATTTATATCAATATATATATTTATATAATTATATAAATGTATATATTTATAAATATTTATATAATTATATAAATGTATATATTTATAAATATTTATAAATAAAAATATTGTAAATATATTCATTATTTAAATAAATTTGTTATAAATTTAATAATTATTTAAATATATAACAATTTATTTATAATTATATAAATTTTTTTAAACAAAAAATTATTTATTTATAATTGTAAATATATAATTCTATAAATATAGTAAATGTACATTTATAAATATATTTTTAACATTATTAATCAATATCTAATTTTATGTGCATATTCATGTCAAAAATGAGAGAGATTCAATAAATTAAAAAAAGTACAGTTTAACAATATTGAAAAAATTGATAAGTTTTGTGTCTATGCATTGTATATAAAAATTCATTAATTACATACATGTGAAATAAATTTAACACATATTTTATCTATGTTAAATTGAAAAATCAAATGACTTATTCAATTATATCTCTATTACTCAATGCAATTAGTCAATATTTTTAATTTATATTAATTTTTAATTATAAAACATTATTTACTAAATATATGACTATTGAATGTAAATCGTATAAATATTTTGTAATATATAAATAAAATTTATATATATATATATATATATATATATTAAAATATATCTATATATTTAATATATATTATTTGTTAACATTATCAATAATTATATAGTTAAAAAATGTTTAATATTTTTCTCAATTTAATTATTTTTATTTTTCATTTTTTATTTTTCATTTTTTATATATTTATATATTTAATAGATAATATTTATTAGTATTTATAATTTATATATAGTATAATCAATTTATTCATTTTTATCAATAACTATTTATTTAATAAAAAAATTAATATTTTTTTAATAAACTCATTTTTTATATTTATTTATCAAATTATTTAATTTATTTATTTGAAACTTTATCAATGCTAAAAAAGAACTGATTAAGTACTCCTTTTAAAGTGTTAAAAATAAAGCACTGATGAATGGACTCTTTATTAGGGCTATAAAAAAAACATCTCATAAAAGGTTAAATTTATCAGCACTTTTTTACTACTAATAAAGATCCCATTTATCAACACTTTTTTCTAGCATTGTTAAATACCGTCATTAATTAAGGTATGTTTTATAATAGTGGGATATGTTTGAAACATAATTGGATCATAGGATTTGAAAATATATATTCACATAAAAGGAGTTTAATATTCGCTAGGGAATATAGTTATATTTTGTTAAAGACAATTACTACTCAATCCATTACCATCCTAGGAAAGATGAAGAATAAAAAATAATATTTATAGAAATTATTTGGTAACATTATTGATGATGATAATTTATAAGGATCCAATCTTTTAAGATGCAAAGTAGATTATCATGGGAAAAATAAAGGATGGAATGTCACCATATCTTTATCAAATGATTTCTCAACCGAACCATCAATAGAATATAAATTATTCTTAATGATAAAATTTGGAAAGTCAAATGTAGGTTTAAGCTATAAGAAATGGGAAATACTCATAGTTTAAAACTGATTAAGGATTTGTCAAATTTGGGTCACGATTGGGTATAAAATCAAGTCTTGAGATAAAGGAGAATTTTTTAATGATGGACAGAACTCGACCTTCTCTATCTGCCTAGGGAGAAAAAAGATGTATCTGAATCTCTAAAAATAGTATTGGTGGGAAAATAAGATAATAGATTTCATGTAATATACTTCAAATTTTCTGGTATATCATTAATTGAATGATGAAAGAAAAAATTATAATGGGATGATATAACCACTACCCATACCTATATATAAATGGAAAAACATGACCATGGGATTTTTCCCTGGTCTTCCAAATAAATCAAGATGAAACAATGTTATATGGGATGTGTTAGATCATATTACAAAGGTTACTCACCACATTTCAATTTGAGAGGACTCCTCACTTGATAAACATGCAAATATACACATTAGAGAGGTGTTGATACCTCATAGAGTATCATTATTTGTTGTATCTAACTAGGATATGAGATTCACCTCGAATTTCTGGAAGTGTCACTAACATTCTATAAATAATGAGTTCGACATTAGTATGACTTATCACCCCAAAATTGATTTCCAATCTTAGTAGACTATCCTGAAATTAGAAGATATGTTGAGAGAATACTCGATGGACTACATAAGATGATGAGATCAACAACTTCCACTTTTTGAGTAAACATACAATAATAGATTTAAATAAAGTATGCAAATGGATTTTTATTAATCCCTTTTTATAAAGAGATATACAGAACATATGTGTTGGGATGGAGTTATAGAATATATTCAGTTGGAACTGGAAATTTTATAAGATTTCAAGACCATTTCACAACAAATATGGACTGCTCAAAGTCGATTGAATATCTATAATGAAAATCATTGATGAGACCTAAGTCTATGACCAAAAATAATGTGTTCCTTTTCATATATCCATGGAAGAGATTCATGTGATTTGGGATGACATGTAGATTATATTCATTTACATTAACCCCTTTGATATTCATGATCATATTGGATTCGTAGCATATCGACTAACAATCCTAAAAAACTATATCAACAACACAACATATTCAACACATACCTATAGAGGGAATATATACCAGATCCTTCATATGTAATAAATCTAGAGGTGGTACAATTAGAAAATATTTTCTCTTATGAGGACCATCTGATGAAGATCATGGATAGCAGAGATACGGTTATGCATAAAAAACTCACATAATTAGAGTAATATAGTGGATCCTTAAATATGAGGTGGAATCATGGGAATAGATGGAATTCCTGATATATAATTATCCTTTAATGTTATCACCTTATTATGTAATATCAAATTTCAATGGTGAAATTTCTTAAGAGAGTGGAATGTAACATCCTATGAATTTAAAAAAAAGACTATGTTTGATCGCATATTAATAGGGAACACCAATCATACAAGGATAATGAAATATTAATATAGTTATAACGTAGCCCTTAAAGTGGTAGGTATTATTATAATTAACCACATTTTAAAATATTTATATAATTTTCCTTATCAATAAAAATTCATTGATTTATTCTTCAGAAATAAGCACTCTTCTTTTAGTATAGTCAGTTTATTTTTTAAAAAATGTGCTTTTAAAAAAATGATTATAATCTATTTTTGTTATAAAATATTATAATTAATTTTATGAAATTTTAGAAAATAATAAATTTAGAAAATAATCTATTTCAAGAACTTTTATAATCAATTTTTGTAATAAAATATTATAATTTATTTATTTTTTATATAAACATATTGCTATTTTCTTAGGGGTGTTTTATCGTATTTTTCTGAAAATATATCTTCTTCAACTAATAGTGAAAAATACTAACTTTTTTAGAAACTGAATTTTATTTTTTATAATTCAAAGTAAAATTATATTTTTAATTATTTTTAAAATTTAAAAATTTTATTTGGAATAAACTAAATGCAATTATTTTAATTGGAATAAATTTTATAATTTTATTTTGTATAAAAAAAATTTTATACTTAAAAGGAAATTTTCTAAAAAAATGTTTGTTTATTGATTTTCCATTTTAATATTAAATTAATTTATCCAACTTTAAAAATTTATATCATGATAAAATAATTACTTATTTAGAAATCGTATTTCAAAAATTTATAATTATGCCCCTTTTTTTGTTCGTTATGAATAATAACTATATTAAATAATTATCCTTATGGAAAGGGTAATGACAGTAATGAAGGTTAAAAAATAATATGTTAAAGACTAAAAATTAACCATTACAGTTTCCACTATTATATTCTAGTTGTTGATTTTATCTATTTATATACATATTTAGAAAATATGGCAACTTGGTTCTAATTTTCTTTGATTTTTATGTCTATAATATTGAGCAAAATGATAATGTAAAAAATGAAACTTCATAACTTTAATTTTTAATAAAATTTCTGGACTAGGGTAAAGACAAATTATGTTATATTGTAAGTATGTATTTGAAAGATAAATTTTTTTATCATTTTTTTATTTTAAATTTTTGGGGTTGAAACAATTATCTTAAATTCTTATCCAACACTAACATAGTATTTATTAAATTAACAGAAATATAAAATAAATGATTTTAAAAATGTCAACAATAATATAATTTGAATGAATTTCTATGTCCCTTACATTTTTTAGACAAAAATATCATATTAGAGATAAATTAATTTATTTTTTTTATAATTAAATTATTTCATTTTGATTTCAAAGTCAACTTAAATGAATCGTCGAAAAATTAAATTAATGTAATTTTATAATAAATAATATGCTTTTAAATTATTTAAATTTCCTAAAAATATTATTTTCAGCTAAGTGATTTTTATATTCTCTAAAATATAAACTATGGTTCATTTATGATATAATGTTTCTTTAATAATAACTATATTGACTGATGAATAGTAAAAAACGTTTTTAACATAGTAATGGTCGAAAGGGGTAAACACAAGTTTAAATGAAGAGATAAGGGTAAAAATTAAGTCCAAAATTGTACAAATTTTATTTTATGATAGTATTTTTAACCATATTCATTATATAATCTAATTATATCATTATTTATTCTTTTAAAAATAAAATTAATATATATTAATTTAATATTTCATGTAATTCCAAGAGTGCCCCTATCCTCACTCAAAAAAATGCACTTTTTATCCTCTCTTCATCACACATAATAATCCATATAGTTCAAGAAAACCCTTCCAAAATACCTTCATAACATCCCTCTCCATTTTCATTAGGTCATATTTTTTGTATAAAACCTACCTTATAGGGTTTAAGGTGTTAAGAAAAGAAAGTTGTCTGAAAAATAGGTATAATATTTAACTACATGTTTTAGTTTTATTTATTATTATAACACCTCCAAATATTCTTAAAACAAGATGAAATAAATATCGTATCTTACTTATACTGATATTTTATTATTTTAATTCCAGAACCTATATACATCATCTCTTCCGTCAAATGGGAAATAATGTCATTGTTCATGTGTATGGTAAACTACCACCTCATGAACCGATGTAATTCATTATCCATAACCATGTCTCACAGATGGTTATAATTTTGGATTTAATAATATTATATTTTATTTATGAAATTATTTTGATTCAATAATGGGGAATTATTTTTTTATTATTGATTCTTTACATCAATATAAAATGTAAACAATGTTCTAGTGTGTGTACGACCTACAATATACATGAAAATTTTAATTAATGTTTTTCGAAATTTTATGGATCAATATAAATATAGAAGATATTAGTATAATTTTTAAAAATATGAATATAATTTAACCATGATCTATATGTAAATATTGATACTGTTGAACCAAAACATGGATGAAAACAAAAGTAGTTATCACCCAGTACAATGATTTTAATAATGAAATATTAATAAGTGGGTTGTAAGATGTTATGATAAAATAATATTTAGTATTACATATACTATTATGGTTATATAACATATGTATAATAAATATATATTTATTATATTTGATTTTATAATATGTATGTAGAAATAAAGGACTTATGGTAGGTGATATCTCTAAACAACCATTTTCATCATGTTATGACCATTCTCTCTAACTCACTTTCTCTCCCAATTTGATTTATGGATTTCATATAAATTATTTTATATGTATCTTACAAATATACCTAAATAATTATCTCTTCCTTTGATAATATAGTAAATTCCATAAATTTATTTCAAAAATTCATTACTTAAAATCATACCAGATTAAAGGGAACTTCTCAATCTCCTAATCCTTTTATATAATTCTCATTTATAGTTTTTATTGCCGAATAAACACATTATATCGAGTCTTATGATTATTTACTTAGATATGAAAAACCATAATATTTAATTCCTTCTTATGTTTTTAATATTTACGAATTTACATTGATTGTGATATGAGTAATGATTATGCATCCCATTTCATTATATGGGTAATTTTCCTGATTATTCCTTATAAATGATTTACTTTTTTTGGAACACAAAATCATGAAAATTTTATTATTGGTGAGCCATTATAGTTATCTAATATACTGGGTAATATTTTAGTATCATTATACATTTTGTATGGGATGATAGAGTAAACCTAATCCATTATGGGACAATGTCAACTTTGTGATGTTGTTTCGGAAGTCAGCCCTTATTTATACTAATGTAATATTTTCAATTTCTAGAACATTTCTGATGTCACCATGATCTTATGATACCTTGTTCTTTATGTTATGATCTCATATGATTACTCACGATCCTTCTATTTTATGAAATGATGTTATAAATTTGAATCACACTTTATTCTTCCTTATCATGTTTATTACCTTAATGAGCTTTTTAACATACCCCATTTGGCTATGTATTCCTCAGGTTATCTCAGGATGTTTTAGGAGCTCATTTTGGAGATTAAAATTATGATGTTTTATTATTAAGTTTATATTCTATGTACCTTTTCTTCCAATGATACTAGGATTTTTTATCCTTATTTTTTATTTAATTTATATTTATATTAAAAATCATGTTATAATATGTGTAAAATGGCATGTCTTTCCATATTTAGTTTTTAATATAGTATTTCCTAACATGATTTATTATTATTCTTTGTTTTTTTTAGTATCCATTATTAATATTCTTGATTTGAATGTCATTTCATGTTTTTCTTATTTTTATTTTGATTGATACTCTATTCCATAGGGTATAATCTCCCCACTATATTACATACACCCTCAGCTATTTAGTAGCATCTGATAGATGGAGAGGATTTCTTGAGGTTATGTAACTACTTGTATCAGTAACATGAGGGATATCCTAGCAAGGATTTTTATATATGGAAATTGGATTTTCATCTCACAAGACTAGAGATCTAAAAAACCATTAAATGTAGAGAAATATAAAGGTGGATTTGTAAAATTTGGTAATGAAAGTTCATTGAATATCAATGGTATTGTAATAGTAAACATTACCAAAAATAAAACCAAACTAGCCCACGTGTTGTTTATTTATGGGTTATATATTTTTTGGTTGAGTGTATCATAACTACTTTATATTTGAAATGAAGTGATCATGAGAAAAATAATTCATATTCAAAACAACAGAAAATTGGATTTTTCTTATAAAAGGGTTTTAAAACACCCGGATATAAGTTTCAAATTAGGGAATACAAAGTAGGATATTACCTGAATCCATAAGATTAAAATAATCAATTAAATATAAGACAAATTCATCCTAGAAAAAATAACATGCTAAAAATAATTAGTGAGGAACCTATGAGGAATATATATATTATGAAAGAATATTCCACTACTATTTGCAAAACTTGTTTGAGGGGGAAATAGTGAACAAAACTTATAATGGGTTTTAAATTACAACTATAAATCCTCTTGAACTAATTTATTCTAATGTATTTTTCCCTATGACTATGAATTATATGCATAGAGAAAAATATTTCAAAACTTCCATGGATCATTTCATAAGGTTGACATGCATTAGGTTCACGTCACACAAATCAAAGTCTATATACAGATCTATAGTTCTAGAAAGGGTTGTAGAGAAAAAATATAGCTTTCAATACATGAAATTAAGATCAGTTAGTGGGAATGAATATTCCAAGATACAATTCACTGAATATCAAAAAATCTGTGACATTAGAGAAGATTTTAGTTCTCTATATTCTCCCAAAAAATGTATTGGATAAAGAGAAAAATTAGATTTTAGTTTATATAGCCATAAATATATTGGAATAGCATGGGGTGTCAAGGTATTATAGGCTAAAAAGTATTACAACTTCGGGTATAATATAAAATTATTGTCCTATAGGAATAAACCTAGACATAAATTATTCTGAGACTTGTTTCAAAAAAAAATTTAAAAAGTCATGGTGTTTGGATGTCCATTCCTACTTATGAAGAAAAGTTGATGTGGTATAAGATATTAAGAAAAATAAAAATATTGAATCTTTTATGGATACATGCTAAATAGAAAATGTTATGAAAGTAACATTAATGAATCAGAAATAATTGTTGATAATGGTAATTTTACTATCTATGATACTAAATAATGAATCATTAATACTATTATTATAATCCATTAGGATGAAGTTTTATGTTCAAAAAATATTAAATAAAATATAGAAAACACATAGATTATATTGAAGATGAATATTTTTCATTTTCTAATGATGATGATGATGTTGTAAACCCTAAAAGTGTAAAATAAAGGCTGTAAAAACATGTTTATGATGATATCGTTACTCAACATTATAATCAATGTGTAAAGAAAATAATAAAGATCATATACACATTCAATATCATCCTAGTATCAATGGTTAATCCTCATAAATATAAGTAATCCCTTTAACAAAAAAGACTGGGTTTAAGTATTGAATAGGGAGCTTGAGTCGATTAAGTAAAATTGGACATTAGATATCTTTACAAGACCCAAATAAATCAATTTTATTTGATTAATTATCTTTAAAAATAATATTGATAATAATTTCATATTTGTTATAAATAAGTTCAATGTAGTTTTTAAATCATACTTGTTAATTTATTATGTTGAATTTTATGTAAACATTTCCCTAGTAACAAGACATGGGTCTAGTATGATATTTATAGATATTTAATCTCATAGGAGTTTCAAAATCTTGTTAATATATTTTAAATCATCATTTTTTAATGGGGATCTTGATGAATAATTTTACATGGAATAACTTGAAGTATTTATATAATATTCATGTGGTATAAATTTATGTAAGCTAAAAAACACTATAGGTTGGTGAATGCTATATTTCCTTGGAATTTTAAACTCGATGGGTATCAAAAAATTATGAATCCTCATCATATTGAAGTAAAAACCATTTTTTATATTAAAAATACCAACACCACATCAATCATTGTGATTTTTCATTTTAATGGAATATTTTTTTCTTAAAATGGGTAATGATAGTGTGGGAAGATATTAATAAACCTAAAAGAATGGTATTAAATGTCAGTGATTAGAGAATAAATAGTTTTCTTGGGACTAAAAATTATTGAAAAATTAGATTCTTTTCTCATAAGAAAAATATAAAAAGGATATAATAAATTATTTCTACATATAGTAACCTTGATTACTTTCCACACATATTCAGGTGGTCATAGGAAAGAGAATGGATAATTAATTGAAAATTTTTAAAAAGATATAGTTTCAAAGATTGATTGAATGTATTTTGTACTTAACAACATCAAGGTCTGACATTGTATATTTTTCACTATTTTCCCTTTTTTTGAAAATAATAAAAAGGAGACATATATTGTGGATTAAAAAGATGATTTTTAGATATATCTCAAATACATTCAATGGTGGGCCAATGTATAAAATGATAGGTGAACTAAATATGAGAGGATTTATTAATGCTGACTAGGTAGGGGTTATCGATTATAGGAAATACATATATAGTGTAGTATTTTTCATTACTATAATTTATGTTTCATGGGATTTTAAAAAAAATGATCAATTACACTCATTTATACTAAGGATAAATATATATCTACATCACAAGTAACTACGTTGATTTTATTGATGAATAAATAGTTGAATGAATTGAATGTTTGAGCTACAAATCCTTTGATAATAGGTTATGAAAATTAGAGTTCCATAATCCTATATAAGAATCTATCAAAAAATATAGGTCAAAACACATTGAGATAAAGTATAACTTTTTAAATATGAATGCTTAATTTGCTATTAGTACGCTGGAATTTATTCCCTCTAAATAAAATGTTGATGATATTCGTACCAAACCCCTAACAAGTTAATATTTTTCAAAGAAAAGTATGAAAATTTGACAATAACCCACTCCCTACCATTGAGGTTTTAAATTCATAGATTTACCTATATTCTAACTTACTAAAGTCCTGGAGGATGTGTTGTTTATATTGGTTAAACTTACTCTCCATTTTTTGGAATTGTTTTTATTTTTGTATTGATCTACACTATAATGAATCATGAAAAATATTTTACTACTTGCTTTTTTGTATATGATAAATGATATAATAGAGTTAAGATGTATTCTTTACTGATTTTATTAATGATTTATTTAATAAAACTTGTATTATACAACTAATTATATCATGTAGACTTAGAGATGATTATTTTATGGCTTTTTCCTTGATTTTTTTGATTATTACTCTTTCATCGATACTCTTTTATTTTAATATTATAAAGGTGGAGAAAATGATAAATTGTTATCAAAAAATATAATGGGAGATATTTTTGAACCACACAAAATGATATTTACTTCTTTGTAAATAAATTTTAAAATGTTTTTATTGATATAATTTTCTTCCAATTTTCAACTCATAATAATGTAGTGGAAGTGACATTTACATTATGGATGTATGTGAAATGAATCTAGAAGAAATGAAGATATTTTTTTGAGATAATGATATGCTTTACATTAAATATTGATTTTGGAGTACAGGTTTTACATTTGGATAATCATAGAATTATAAAAAAAATCATTATGATAGAGACCATGGATACTTCATATGGATGATTTGATTCATTGTAAACATTTTTCAAAATTCAATAACATTCTGGATAAGAATCACCTAATCCTATATGAGTAGTGTAGAGGGGTAAACTATACTTTTCATAACATTCATCTGTGACATGTATGTATAATGTTTTATTGTGTAAACATCATCCATTATTTCTAAGAATGGGTGATAATATGTGTAAAAATCATCTTCTATCTATATAAGGGTCATGATTTAAATCCAAGAATCAGTGCATAAATATCATTATAATACATGGATCGTGATTCAATATGAGAAGAAAGAAGGAATATCCATGTTAAGAATTGAATTAAAAGGAAGGAAACACTAGATAATGGCTATGAAAAATAGGTACTAAATTAGGAAAAAGAATATGGACATTCCATAGTGGAAATTGTGGGAAGAATTATAGTTTTAAAAATTTCATATGGTAAACATTATATCACAATGATTTTTTTAAAGAATAATATTTACTTCATAGAAATTTGGATAAAAAAACCAAATCATTTTTTATTCCCTTTTAACTTAACATTGAAATCTAGGATGAATGTTATCCCGTAATCAGGTGGTCAATGTTTAGAATAGAAACGTATATATAGAAGATGGTTCAGTGAACCAGACCATGGTTCATTTTTTTATGAGTGTTTTGATAAAATCTTGACAATGTAATTTCCCATGGTTTATCATGGGGAGCTCTATGTCACAGCACAAGTCGTGATTCTTCATTATTTATTAAAACTTTGATGTTGGGTATTTATTTATATATTAAGGTTATATTATTTAAAATAACACATATAGAATCAATGACTGAGACTTAATGGTTATTAATAGTATAACCATTACTCAAAGTTAAATGAGTTTTTTTAAGATATTTTTTCACAAGATTTAAGGGGATTCCTTAACTATTATAGAAATAGTATTCGAATAATATTCAGTGAATATAAATAAATGGACAGAAATAATGTGATGGTATTGAGAATTTCATGGGAGGAGAAATCATAAAATGTTATATAGATGATAAATAACTGATAATGGAAAAATGATATTTCTATGCATAGATGAGGAATAAGTTCTATATCTATGGATTCTGTGAGGAGGATCATATATTCATTATTGGACATTTTTTTAAAATATTTCATTGTTCTATGGATGAAATTTTATAACTGGTTGGTAACAGTATTTTATGTGTTCAATATCATACCTTTTATCTTGTTTCTTTTGATAATAAGAAGGGAAATATGTTCATAGTATAATGACAATTACACATTGGGGGTGTAGTCGTCCTTAAAGTAGGTGATCCTCATTAACAAATGTGTTGTGTCACTTTCCTTTTGGAATCGCTAAAAATCAAGATATATAGGTGTTAAATAACAATAATAGTTTTAGGTGATTTAAATACACCTATAACCATTAGTTGACCCCCCCCCCATCTGTATCACCCTTTTTGTGATCCAATAGTAACTAGTCATGCAAAGTGAATACTTCTATGAATATAAAAATGATTCAATCCATATATAGTTAGTGAAATATGAAGGTTTCTAATTTCATTTTAAAATTCAATATCATGTGATCAATTTTTTTCCAATAGGGGGTGTTCTTGGTTAAAAAGTTTCAAATATTAAATTCCTATATATGTGTTCCCTACTAGATTCCTTACAGTCTCCTCACATATCTTTTAAGATAATCATGGTCCCTATAATGTAATATATTTTTATTTGGATATGAATGTATTATTTTACACTCAAATCATTTATATATAACCATTGTTTAGCATCACGTTTTATATAAGGATTTCATTACCTTTTTGTAACATATCATTTAATAGAGTAAGTGGTTATGTATATAATTTTTCAATCCATCCATTTCTAGTTTAAAATTATATTTCTTAAATATGTCCAAAAAAATTTATATATAGTACAACCAGTATACAACTACATATTTTCATTTCTATTTTATGTATAAAATAGATTTTGGCTGGTCATGAAGGTCATCTTAAGATACCACTATCATTTCTTCAATACAACCTCTAACGTAATTTATAGTTATACTCATATAAAATGATCAATAAACCTTACTATTATCCTAGAAACTATAAAAATTTAATTTATACTTTTTTAGCCTATAATTTTTAATTTTGATCTCTTCTATGATATATCATGTGATCGTCTAACTTTTTTGGAAAACATCATGTTGAAAAAAAAATTAATCCCAAGAAATTCATTTTATAAGGGTTATATCCATACTCTTTTGCAAACATGATGAACTATTTGACCCAATCCACATAAACTTTTTTCATGTAATTTATGTCCATCCATTTTTTATTAATTGTCATTAAGTTTTGTTTTTCTTATTGGTATTTGAAAAATCAAATTTAATACATAAAAGGTATTCAATCCTATAATTATATTTTATTCATATTCATCCTATTTTGTATAGTAGAAACCATATTACCTCTCTTCATTAATAAATCATCATAATTTTTTTAAATCAATAATTTTCAAAAAAATTATTTAAGATAGATTTAATTATTAGTTTATATTTATTTCAACTATAATGATTATTATAAATAATAATTTATGGTTTCAAATTTCATTGATTATTTAGTTATCTTTATTATTCAACATTTTATTTATAATCAACTGGCTTTTATTTAATAAATTTATTTTTCAAAATATTTAAGGTAAATAACATTGAATCTGTTTACCAAATTTAATTTATTTTTCTATATAATTAAAAATTATTTATATTTTATTCATAAATATTTATAAATGATTTATTGAAATTTTTTTCATATTTTATATATTTTTTCATAAGTTCATTCTATTTTATTATTTTTTATATTACATAAATTAAATTATTATTTTTTAAGTTGAATTAATTAGGTATTTTTATTAGTTTTTATTTCATTTTTATTGATATTTTTAATAATAAATTATGGAAACATTAAATTTTTATTTTCCCATTGATCATGATTATCAATAATTTGTAGTAATAACATGAATTCAAAATAATATACTTCACCTAAAAAACTATATCAAACAACTATTGATTTCATACCTAAATTCAAATATAAGAATAATATATACAATATATTTTTTGAAAAATATTTTTCATCTTTTTATTCCCAATTTTATTTCAAAAAAAATTATCACTTTAAAAAAAATTAGAACAACTCACAATGAAGATTAATGGATATAGTATCAATTTCATGGATTATCTCTAAACATGTATCTAAAATAATTATTGTAATTTCACTAAATAAAATATTAAATTAATAATCAAGAAAACTAAACACTTTATGATTATTCTTGAGAAAATAATCATTAGCCAAAAAATATGTTATTCTATGAATTTCACGAAAAATGTTTATCCATTGATTTTAATGACTATAATATTTAGGAAACTTTTTCAAGACTGCTAATATCTCCATAAATAAGAACACTCAAAGAAGTAATTTAAAAAATCAATGATTGAACATCCCCTAAATTTCTATTATGTATATATTCACAAAATTAGTATATATCTATAGATTAAATATATATATATACACACACACACAACTAGAATTCTTATTTTAAATAATGAAATAACCAATGATAAGAGGAACTGAAAAAAAAACAACAAAAACGAAACAACTAGTATATGATTGGTTAATAAATCAGTAAAACAATGTTATGATTGACATGACTATTGTTTTTGAACTCAATTTCTCAAAAATATATCATAAAGGATTTAATGGGGTCATCTTTAGTGAATTTTCAAGGAACTAGGTTGAATGGAATCATGGGTAAGATTCCTTTAAAAAGAATTTCTACCCTTTATCAACGCACACTAAATGTAGTGATAATATTTATTTCTAACATTTATAAAAAGAAAACATCAAATAAAGGTAATTTTTATCAATATTAATTTAATCATTGGTAGTTATAAATATTTATCAATGATAACTCTATCATTGTTACATATTTTTTTAATCTCAGACAACGTTTAGAAATACTGATTTACACTTACACAGCCTTTAAAAAACAGGTGTTATAGATATGTTGTCTATAGAATTACCAGTTGAAATGTTAGCATTGATAAGGCTCAAAGAAAAGAAAAAAGTACAAGAATAACTAAAATGATTATATATTATTAATAAAATAAAAAACATTACAAATACCTAATTATCGAAAAATATGATTAATTGCCTAAATTTTTTAAAAAATTATAAAGGATTAAATATTTTTATAGTAAATTATTAAATACAGAAATTCATTTTTAAAAATAAAAATATAATAAATTACATTTAAATACCATTATATTTGAAATAAATTACAATTTATATAACTCTATATAATATTACTTAAGTATGGAATTAAAAATTCATAAATGTATTTTAACAGTCTTTCTAAAACATAAAAACCTTTAATAATTACTTACATGAATACATATTTCATATTCTAAAAATATATACTTTTATTCAAATATATTAATTTCAATATATCATGTTATAAATTATTATTTTCATTATATTATTTAATATTATTAAACATACTGTCATCTATATTTTAAATAAAATTAAATTAGTGTTGTTTTAAGTAAATATATATAAATTACAAGAGTAATAATATAATATTTTTTCTCAAGTACCATAAAAAATGTATAAATGATTTTCTAATTAAATAATTAATTCTAAAAAAATGTTATTAAATGGAATAAATTTTAATAATTATATTTCATTATATATATAGTTGCTACAATATAAATGTATTATTATTAATAAATATATGGACATATATATTATATTTATTGTATAAGATAAAATATTATTAATTATTAATTACATTTACAAATTATTAAGTATAATTTTTAATTATTATATTTTTAAAATAAATTATTTTTAAAAAATATATATTTCATTTTATATAATTATATATTTATATTCAAAAATAATTATAAATATCAATTGAAATAAATAAATCTATAAGATAAAACATAGTACAATAGTAATTAAATTATGTATATATTACTAATCATATAAAATATAAATAGTTAATGTGGTTAATTTTATTAAGATATATTAATAATTATATAAATATGTAAATATTTTTTATTAAATATTACCAATCATATAAAGGTATATAAAATAATATTAAAAAAATACCTTTATATACCAAATATTAATAAAAATTACTTATTATATAACATTATATAATATTAAATTCATATATATATATAATTAATAATATCTACATTAACATATTTTAAATTATATTTTTAGAAAATTATTAATTATATTAATGAATATATATATTTTATATTATAAAAATTACTTATATTTAAACATATTATTAGATATATCACAGTTTAAAGAGAAATATTTTAAATATATTGTGAATTAATATCAAATTTATTATCCTCTATATTTAAAAAAATCAATAATTGTTTATTATTTTAAAATATATATTAATAAAAAGATTTATATTAAAATATTTATTATCAACTATATGAAAAATATAAATTTATAAATTTACCATTATGTATTATTAATTGTAAAATTACAAAACTAAATATACAATTTGTAATAATTATATTAAATATATTTCAATCTTATAATTTATAGATATATGATTATTTATAATTATAAAATTGTTTATGTTATTTTTATTTTATAATAAAATTATAACGAATTTTAAATTAAATTTAATATATTTTAATTATAATTAAAAAATTTATTATTTTTATAATTGATTTAATATTTTTTTAAAATATATCATTGATTTTATCAATGTATAGTTTTATTAATAAAATTATATGTATACAAACAAAAAAATTTAAAATATACATTACTAATTTCCTAAATACAAATATTAATTAATAATTCTGGTATTTATAACATATAAAATTTTTTAATAATAAAATTCACTAAAATTATAAATATATGGTCACATTATAACTTCATTTAATGGATCAAAGTTTAATTTTTTCAATTAATGATTTAGATATATTATTTTTGTTATTGACATATAATTATATTTGTGTGTGTGTGTGCACATTTAATGAACTCATAGACAAGTTTTTGTGTGTATGTTTAATCGGTAAAAACCAACATGTTCATTTGTATATCCAAATATATACAATGCGTATAATATTAGATTTATTTTGATTTATATATTAAAAAATTTCATTACATATTACTAAAATTTATTACTATATATAAGGAATATCTTTATATACCAATATTACTAACAAAAAAGTATTAAATAAAAATTACTAAAATTTCAAATGTTCATTAAATTAAAGTTAAAAGTCATTCATTGAAATAAAAATATATAAATATTCTACCTTAAATAAATAGGTAAAAAAATTATATGTTCTATTACTATCATTCACAAAAATTATTTTAATTAGTGTTAAATAAAATATTGACAGAGCTAAAAAAAAGTGCTGATAGAAATCCAAAATTATGAGTGCTTTATTTTCTCAGAGATAAAATTATTTTTTATCATTGCTTATAAAAATCGTTGATAATGACCAGTGCCTTGTTGTATGAGATTATATAGTAGTGCTTCACCTAACTAACTCAAATAAGTAAATTCAAAATTGGATATTCATGAAAACATGGTTTCAATTTACGACCAAATATTATTTTACACTATTTATGAAGTTGGATGTTTTCCTATCTAAAAGGAGGGGTGACTACTACTAATTATTCCTCTTCAAGGGATTATTTCTGATTTTTAAATTTTATTATTCTATTTTCATTTGAATCTTCATTTTTTCATAGTTTCATTTTTTAAATTTTTATAATCTCTATTTTTTTGAAGTACTAAACCATTGTGGATAGTTCAATGGAGATAATAAATTAATTGCATAGTTTTTTTATAATATTTTTAAATTGTATTCTTATCCATCTGTAGTTTTTTAATTTGAAAATTTATTATCATTAATGATGTGATTCAGTGATAGTTTCTCTTCATTTATCTGTAAAATAATCTATAGTTTTATAAAAGTCACAAATTACTCATTATATTATCGCCAATATAAAGTTATGCATTTGGTGTTGAGTGAGTGAATAGTTAGATCGTGAAACATGGTGATATGGAGGGTTCCTTGATTTATTACTTTTTATATGCATTCCTTGAGAGGATGATATTGAGTGGGAATCAGGGAACCATCACACATGTAAGGTGTGTATAGTGTATGAACCCAATGTAAAGGATCATTTTATTTATGAGAGAAATTGAATAACTTCTATAATAAAGTTGCAAAGATGTAATACTTGGGGCCCTATTGTAGTAGATAAACACCAAATCTTGGACTATCATACTCTAAAAAATATTCAATTATGATTATATTATAAAGCATAATTTTTTATTTAATGAATATTATTTTTTAAAAAAAAATTGAATTAATAATAATGATATTATCTTAAAAAATGTTTTGGATTTTTTTCAAAAAAAAATTAGGTATTTTTGCTAAAACAGGGACTCTTATGAAATTGATAGGATGTAAGAATAAAAAAATTCAAAAACAACTAACAGAAATAATTATTCAAGGAATAAAATTATATATTTTACAATATTATTTGAACACATAAGTCATATATCTATCATTTTTAGAAGTACTTAAAATATTATTTCAATAATAACTTTTTTTGACTTTTCTTTGAATATACTATTTTCAAGGTGAGATTAAATCGTTGCTTCAAATGAAATCCCCATAAATTTTCTTTTTTATATAATATATAAATTTATTTCATTAATATAATTAACTAATATAATTTTATCTTATATATAAATTTAAATCCTAAAAACGTATTTTTTAAAAACCTTTTTTTACATGATAAAGTGTGTTCATTTTGAAATTAACTTTTCAAACCATGAAAAAGATTATTTTAAAAAATTATTTTCAAATTTTAAATCATATGGATCAAATTAGTTAAAAGGTTCAGTCATAATATTTTTCATTATAATTAATGACTAAGGTTAAAAATTAATTACCGAAGTAAATGAAATTAGGGTAAAGTTAAAAAGTAAAAATATATAGTACTAAAAAATAAAAAATGTCTAAAAAGAATTTTTTTATGTGAGTTTAAACCCATAATAACATTACCCTCTTATTTTATCCATTTTTTGTTCATTAACCCTTGAATAGTAACTTTACATTATTTAAAATTTAATGGTTACTCCGAAATTTACCCCTCTATTCGTTTATAAAAGTATAACACTTCCGCAACATGAAGATTCTCTAATCCGTCGAATTTCAACTTGAAAATAGGAAATTTTTTTCCTCTTATAACCCTCTCCCATGTTCAAATACTTCTTTTCACCATTATTTGTAATTTCACCTTCATTTACAAGGATACTTCTGAGTAAAGTTCAAGTCTCTCTAGTGATTATTATCAAATAATTTTCTATTATTCATCATTACATTCATTCAAATTTATTTTATACAAACTGATATTATTATTTCATAATAATTGATATATTTAATGTTTACTAAATTAATGGAATTATCATTTTTTATTAAATAATATCACCTATTAATGAAAATTTAATTTGTGTGTGTGTGTACGTCCAAACTACCACCACAAAGTGAAATGAAAATTCATTTTTTGACACCAATCATCAATGATGGTTCCAATAATTCATTTTATGAGGAATTATTATTTTTATGTTATCATAATATTTTTTAGAAAAAAATTAGAACATATTAATGATATGATAAATAAATGATCATCGTCAATTAAGTGAGTTAAAAACAAGTGTGTGAATGGTGAAATATTTTATATAAATTATGTAATATTTTAACATCCATTAATTATAATTTTATATAATTTATAATTATAATAAATCACATAAAACCCCAAATATGCTCATTATTATTATAGTATAAAGATATTATAATATAATCACTACATAATCAATCATTAAATCATGGGAGGTTAATGTTTGGGTAGATTTAACAAGATATTTGAAAAATACTATGAACTTATTTCATGAACGTCTATGGAAACATAATTTCTTGTAAAATATAATACAAATGTCAAAATAATGGTTTATTTTTTATTCTTGAGATGTTATATCAATTTTTAATTCATCAAGTATGATAAAACCCATTGATCATCAAAAATTAGAAGAATATTCTTGTCATAGATTTAATCTTCGTCTATGTAGAATAAAAACCTCATGAATGGAATTAAGAACAACATAAATTATGTTAAAAATTGGTAGAAATTATATAGAGATTTATTATTTATGAGGAATATAAATGAAAATAAATATGAGTAAGTATATAAAATACGTGATTAATATATATTTTTGTGATATAATATGTTTGTGTATGTTCATGGAATTTCGGAAAAGAGGGATGGGTTTTACATCTCAAATTCAAATATTTGGGACATGTTTAGTATTTTATACATATTTTCTTTTATATAGTTTATATACTACCTATTTTAGATGTTATATCATAAAATGAATTTTTCTTGGGTAATTAATTAAAAATTTGAATCCTTCTCTTTCATGATGATTTGACTGAACTATAACCCATTCCATATATGGAATTTTTCTTTCCAAATTTTCATTCTCTAGGAATCATGTTATATTTACAACATATTTTCTTTTGTGTGGTTCATCCATGGATAAATTTTTACTATATTACTCATGAAATTTAATGGATTTAAAAAATTATACTTTTATACATCTCTCATATTATTTTTAATCAATAGTTACCAAAAGTTTTGTAAGAATCGTTCATATCTATGGGGAGAACAGCATATGTTTTGGTAAAGTAAAATTTTGTGTAGTTTCCTTGAAAATAAATCCATTTATAGATATAGGAATGTAGATGTAGTTATGGAACAGATTCATATAGGTTTAATCACCACAAAAATGGTTGGTTGGGTATTGACTCAATCATCACCTTGATGCATGATGAGTGGGGATATAATTTCACCCATTTTTAGACAATCTTATGGAATATTATTAGGATATAAAAATTCAATTTATAAAGCATTATAAATTATATTCTCTATAATTTCCTTTTTCTCCAACTAATAAATTCTATTGAACCCAATTAATATCTTCCATGGATAACCCAACATATTCAAAGAACTCTCACTACTATATTTTTTTGATAACAGTACTTCATGTTACATTGATGACACACCAAAACTTTTATGTTGATTAAGGGATGTCCTCATAAACAACACCATTATTTCAATGAATTGGAATGTACTTATTTTCTTTATTTTTCATTATATGGATATCCATACATTTATTTATCCATAGGTTCCTTAGGGATGTTATAAAATGACCTGATGATTCTCAGGGTGAATTCATTAGACATAATAATGTTAAAGGTGGGGCCTAATTTTATATAGCCCCATCATGAATCAATAGGTTTCATGAGACATAACGGGTTAGGTTTCGGTGTATAAAACTTCCCATATTAGTATAGTGTGTTTAAACTAAGCCATTATAGCATAATTTAATGTCCAAAATTATCCATTCCATCCGTATGAGATCAATGATTATTGGTATCCATGTTTCATTTATCTTCATGGATATATAAGGACTTCAGTACCAGTTGATTATGGATTCGTGTAGTTCAATTATTCTTACTAAATCACTTATACCATTATTATGTAAGGATATATTCCACTTAATTGAACTCATTACTAAGCATAAGGGCCCACAATTATTTGTTTTCACTCCCCCAAATAACATATTAGGGAACATTGTTTAATTTTAAAGGAAATAATGTAAAGGATAATAATTTCATGTAATTTTTCCAAGTTGTATCTTAAGTTTTCAAAGGTAATATATGTATGGATGTGTGTATCTACACTTACAAGGATATGATGATATTTTATCATGCAGTAACACTTTATTATGTATAAATAATGTAATATAAATATTATATCTGTGTTTCGAATTTTTTGGATGTTATTGTTTGTATTAAATAAGGTTTTATAGGAACATTGGGGACTATATATAAATGAAACTAGTTAGATAGAAATAGTAATATAAAAAACACTCATGATTTCAATAGAACACTCCATAAAATAAAATATGAATTTATTTTTACAATATATTATCATTAGTTGATTATGAGTATACCATTATAGAAAGATAGATACTAATGGGAGTATTGGAAACCATATCAATAATCATATTCACTGTAGGTATGTTTCCTTGAATAAGTAAATGATTCAGAAGTTGAGGCTAATCAGATAATATCTATATGGGGTTGTTGACCTTGGTAATGATAAATAATCTAACCCATGTATAGTGAAAAATTGATCCATAACACGGAGTAACTATATTGGAACACTTCAGGTGAAAAAAATCCTCTTTCATTCTATATAAAAAATAATGTATTGGTAGTTGAGAAATAGATCAAGTATCAAAGGAAATAATTCCTACTTTAGAAAGTAGCGAAAAGGAAAACACCATCATGGAGGTCTACTATCTGAATATAGATGTGGACCAATAGTGGTTGTTAATTAAAAATACAAAATAGATTAATGAGATAAAGTGTGTGGAATATTGAACTTCTAAAGTGGTGTTAAATAAAAAATACATTCCTCTTGAGAAAATAGTGGAAACAGAAAGGAAATTCATCAATATTAGATAAAGGTAGGAGTGTATTCTAATTACCTTAGCATTTACTATACTAGTTTGAGGTTGAGCTAACTTGTATGAAGTTTGTAGAGATAATGACACAATCCTTTTCTTGTTTTATACATGGGTGAATGATCTTTTTGATTCACTAGTGACACAATACTTTATATAACATATCCTCATCCATGATTTTAGACTTCTGGAAGAGTGTATTCTAATTCCCTTAGAATTTACTATGCTAGTTTGAGTTTGAGCTAACTTGTATGAAGTATGTAGAGATTTTGACCCAATTCTGGGGTAGTACCACTCATTGGGAGACTTTCTATGTTTAAGGATGCATCGATATGACATTATCCTTGACATTGATTGGATATATTTGGTAGAGGATATAATTGATTACATTATGAGGAAGGTTTTGTTCTATAATGTTGATGGAGATCCAGTGGTGTTCTTTTCTAAGAAATACCCTTGGATAGTTTTGAGGCATGTTTTATCTGATCCCATTAAAGGTTCAATATTCAGTGTTTCCAAGGGGTATTATAAGAGTACCCTTGTATCATTCTAGAGGAGGATGTAGTGTTACCCACTTAATGAGAGATTTGTCTTGGGATTGATCTACAGTTGATCATGTATCTTATCTCAATGTCTTTGTATAGGATGGTGCCTTATGAGTTGTGATAGATTTGTGTATGTCTCAATGATTTGTTAAAATGAGGTTTTTTTTATGGGTGTGTTACCTTGAGGTGAAAAAGTTTTTTTTGTGAAGAATTATGATATAATTTTGTGTCTTGGTATCAATTATTATTACTTGAACTAAATGATAATGAATAACTACTATCATCTTCCATGGAATGATGATTTATTCAATCAGCTGAAGGGACCAAGTTGATTCTCAATGATCGATATGTGGTCAAGATATCATCATATGTGGGTGAAGGATAAGGATATTCATAAGGCTACTTTCTAATTTCTTGATGGGAATTATATGTTTTTTGTAATGTCATTCAATGTAAAAAATTATTTATCCATGTTCATGGGGTTTTTGAACTTCATGTTCATAGAGTTCCATGATATTTTCATGGGGGGGTTTTATTGATGACAACCATGTTTTCTTTATGTCTAAAGAGGATCATTAAAAGAATATTCATAACGTTTTGGGAGTTATTTATCATGATTATCTATTTTTAAAGTTTTCGAAGTGTGAGTTTTAGGATTTTGAAGTCCATTTAATGGGTCACAATGTGTCCTAATAGGGATTCGTTGAATATCCTTTTAATATAGTTGTGGTTGTTTATTATCTATCCCCCAATATAGTTGTATAGGTTCATAGTTTTCCTGGTCATGTGGGATATTACAGGATGTTATTAGATGATTTATATCAGGTTGAGACTACTCTAATGTCATTGACCAGAAAAGATTAGGTGTTCTTGTGGACTTATCGGTGTCAGGAAATTTTTGAGTACATTAAGGATATGTTGGTTAGTACTCTAGTACTTTGTTTTTTAGTAGAAGGTGTTTAGTTTGAGGTTTTATTTAATGATTCCTATATTGTTTTGGATGTGTTTTTAAGTATTGTAGATTAGTAATTTCTTATGGGTCTCGATAGTTATGTCCCCATGATCATAACTATTCCACCCATGATCTTGATTTTGGTGGTATTTGTGTTTTCATGGAAGTTGTAGAGACATCACCTCATCAGTGAGAATTTTATGGGTTTTACCAACCATAATATCCAAAGTTATGTATTCTCCCAGTGTGAAATGAACTTTAATTAGTTTTAGTGGAGTAAATTCCATCATAATTATGACATCTAGATTCATACATTCCATGAAAGTAAAAAATTGTTTCCAATGCACTAATCATAAAGACTCTTAGTGATTCAATGCATGAATCTATAGATTAATAGAGGGTGGTGGAAGAACTCTCAATTATGCATCTAGATATGGTATATGTTGGAGTAAGAAGTTTTCTTTTCAAAATTATGATGCAGTCCACATTGGTGTGGTAGGTAGAGGAGAACTATCTTGGGGATTCTAAGGTAGGGTTAGGAGGGGCCAATTTTTTTTGCGCTACCCCTAATGGTTGGTCTGAGGATAGACAACACTGGGTGTTTTTCTTAGGAAGTATTTTTCTTCTTTAAGTGATATGTGAGATGGTTTCTTATTAGATCTATATCTAAACATTGTTGGTACATCCCTACATGAAAAATTGTTATCGAGCTTTAATATGTTATTTTTGGTGGCATGGGATGAAGTGAGTAGTTTCATAGCTTCTTTCCCGATGTTTGGTCTTCCAGAAGGTGAAGTCTAGGCATCATATTCCTAGTTCTTTTATTTGGATATTAGATGTTCCACTATATAAGTTAGGAGATACCTAAAAAGAATACATTACTCATTTACCTGTATCTTAGGGAGTTTATGAAGTTATATGGGAAATAGTGGTTCATTTGATGAAATCATCCCACATTATAGCAATCAAGGAGTCAAGTTAATTAAATGTTTTTTCAAGATAGTATCCAGATGTGGTGGTATGACTCCATGGAATCCAAAGTATTATCATCTCTTATTTGAATCCTTGTCTACATATAGTGTTTAGAGATGACTCTAGAATGATCTTGGCTCCCAGTTATTCCACTACACTACTTTTCATCCACCTGCGGGTGGTCAGATAGAGTAGATTATCCAGACTCTTGAAAACAAATCACTCTTGTGTCCTATAATTTTTAGGTTCATGGATGTGGTACCTACCCTTGGTCAAGTATACATTATATAAAAGTTCCCACTCCACCATTGGTATGAAACTGTTTCAATCTTTGTACGGTCTACCTTTTTTATCTCTATTGTGCTAGACCGGGGTCAGATAGGTAGAAATTATAAGGACAGAACTAGTACATGATATGATAAATATGGAACTGATAATACATTAGAGGATGAAGGAAGTTAAATATCATTATATATCCTATGTCGACCATAAGAGGAGACCCATGGAGTTCTATAGTGGAGGTGATGTGTTCCTGAAGGTGACTCCTTAACATGGGTAGGGATGGGTTGTTCATGGGAGAAGATTTCTCCCTAGTTTTTTTAGAATTTTGAGGTGTTGGATCATGTTAGAGTCATTTCATACTAGATATCACTTCCCATATAGAAGACTAGAATACATCATGTTTTTCACATTCCATAGCTTCATATATATCTTTATGATGACTCTCATGTCATCGATTTGGGGGAGATCAATGATGATGATGATGCAACCTTCGAGGAGTGGCCAATACCGATCTGGGGATCATAAGATAATTTTTCTTGTGGGAATTCTATTTCATTGGTGTTTGTCTTGCGGTGTCATGGTGGGGTGGAGGAATGTTCCAAGGAACATGACTCACTAATGCGCACTCAGTACCCAGATCTATTTAATGATTAGATCTTCACTTGTTTTGTTGTTTGTTTATATTATTATTGAACATTTTGGTTTAGGATATGGTTAGTACTTGTTTCTTGTTATGTATTTACTCTCATTTGATATGTATCTCCCCTTACATAGTGTTTAGGAGCTGGTTGTTGAGGTTGTGTGGTTTTATTCTTGTTTCCTCTGATGAAGTGGTTGAGTTCCTATGATGGAGTGATCCTTGATAGGTATCTTACGAGGTGGTTTTTTAGATGATATTTTTTTTGTTTACTCTTCATTATCTATTTTGGATAATCAGAGATGAGAATTTTTTGATACTTACCTAATGTAAGGGCTCAGATCCATATACTCTGACCCTTTGTGTGTTTGTAAAACTAGTGGTGCTTGGAGGAGGTCAATAGTAGGTCTGGAGGTTTTTGGATACTAAAATATTGATTCTAGGAGGATTCAAGACATATAATAGTTTCATTTCATGAATGATCTATTCATGTCTTAGTAGAGAGCTTGATTCATAGTCATTCAAAACACCTATATTGATCGATTTAGTTATATGGATAGATCAGCTGTGTGGAGAGATCGGTTATATGGAGTGGTCGCCTATGTGAGAGATCATATTCATAGATCCATTATCTATTTGGGTGAATCATCTATGTGGATAAATTATCTACATGTATGGATCAATTATGTGGAGTCTTGGATACATGGGTGGATTGGATACGTGAGTGATCTACTATATGAATCGGCTATGTGGTTAGATCGGATACATGGACAAGATATGTGAGTGATTTGTTATGTGAGATATTATCTATGTGATAAATCGGTTATGTTGGTGATTTACTATGTGAAATGGGTACATGGGGGATTTTTGCTACGTGGTTCTACTAACTACATGAATTCTCTTACATGAATATTTCTTGTCGTTTTTTAAAAATAAAAAATATGGTCTTTAACCATTAAAAAACAAGGGCCTCCAATATTCATTTATTCAAGTATAATTATATCCTTGATGTTATTATTTGTATGAGGTTTAAAATGAGTCCTTGCACATGGAGTTCAATGATATCTATAATAGTTGTAATTAAATCATTTTTTATCTAAAATTCTGATCGCCCAATCTCTATCGACATAGAAATGAAGATATTTTCCTTAATTATTCCTTTTATTCCTTCTCTCAAGGCCAAAATATTATAGAACCCTTCCCTTGGAGTCAATAAAACCTTATATCGGTGGCTCAATTTCTCTTGTGTGGATCCCACTATGCACCTATGCCATGTTTTTTTGTAGAAAATCATATGAATATTATATCTTCTAGGTAGGTATTCGTTTATTATCCTGTTTATTTATTAGAAATAGTAAATATAGTATGGTTTATCCATTTTAATGGAAATGGAATTAACATAATAATTATTGAACCCAATTAATAAATAACTGTTTTTAGTGATCGCATGTTGTTTATTTCATACATAATAATGGTTTCCCATTTTATTTTTTATATAGTGTGATATCTACATTATTATTTTAATCAATTATTTTTATTTTATGGATGATCATATTTTTTGTGATGTAAATTGATAAATAGTGTGAATAAATAATCAATTGATTAATTTCCTTATGAATTAAAGAAGATTCATGATGTTTGAATCTGGTGTTTCTTATAATTTTATTATAATTCAAATTGATGCAATGTGGACGATTAATTAAATGTGTTATTCCATGGTAATGGAGTTGATGAAGAATTTGAATTAGGATAATTATTATTGAGAATGATAATAATAAATAAAATTCATATTAATTGAGAAACGTACTTCTCACAATACTATTGAAACTAGTTTTAATGCTAACATGATGGTTAGCTATTTAAATCTTATTATAGATTAATGAAGTAGGTTTCCCATAGTTGGAACCTATTAATAATGAAGTGATTAATTCAATATGGAATAAAAACAATTTATTTTATAAAGTTAATTATATGCCCTACTTTTCCCATATTCTTGAGAAGGCTGAATGCCTTGATATTGGAACCATGAGAGCATGTTTATGTGTGAAGGTTAGATGCCATGTTATAGGTCTTAGATTACCTTGTTGGTTATTCATGTTTGTTTCCTGATGATTTTGTGATTTGATCCATATTTTATCTTTTCTATGAAATGTGATATGGGGTTGGGAGGCTTTAATTTGATATTATCCTATGATATGTAATCATGGGATGGCTGATGTGATGTGGGCGGGCTAGTCCAAATGATGTGGCAGCAATTGATGTGTGTGGTGGTGAAATGCATCGGGATATGCATGTGGGTGTCTAGGATGGAACCAGAGATAATATAATGGGTTAAAGGTGGTATTACCTATTGATGAGATGTTTTTATATGGGATTCTTCCTTATGAGTTTGTTTAATGGATGAAAATGAGGTTTCATGTTTTATTTACAATTATTTCCCCACTACTTAAGGCATCTAAATGTTCTTGGTTTCCTGTTTTATCTTGGTGGTAGCTTAGGATGGTTATCCTAGAGTACCTAGATTAGGGAATGATTCTAATGATGAATGAATAATTCTTAACCCACTGGTTTGGTAATGAAGTAATGAAAATGTTGAAAAGATGTTAATCTTGAGAAACTGTGGACTCAGTTTGGTTTATTATTAAAGGACATGGAATTTACTCTGATGATTATTGTAATGTTATGTGGACTTGTGTTAATGGATAATTTAATGGTGAATGAATTAATATGTAGAAGTGAATGATAAAAATTAAAGGAATTAATTAATGTAGCTAATTAAATTCTTTTTTGCTTATAGTATATCTAGTCCCTAGCAGTGGCAGCTAGGTGTTTGAATGATGAAAGATGCAGTTGAGGTTAGAACTTGATTATACCCATAGTGTGTTTGTGAGGTATATTATATCATCAATATTTTGATAATTCATATTCTACCCCACCCATTTTGGTTAGGTATAATATCACCTTGTGGACTCTTGGAGGGTGTTTTCCCAACATCCTAACGGGAGGATGGATGGATGATTATCCCTTCTAACTCTGCTCTCTTCTCTTGGTACATACTATTGTTAGTATGTATGATGTTTATTTTTACTATTGATGTATATTGAGTCCTATTTTTGATTGTGGTTATTTCACACACATGTATCTCTATATATAATATCCAAAGGATTATTATTGTTTTGACTTGTATATGTTACGATGTATAGAGGTACGTACTCAATTTATGGGCTATGATGGATTGAGGTATAATACCTGATGTATGATACTTGTCATGTGGGGTGTTGAGGCTCTTATAAACTACTTGGTTTCTATATATGGTTATTTTATGAGGGTGATGTGATGATATGATGCATAATTTTCAGGTTGTTATGCCATTCCCAAGTGTCTGTGGGATGGCTAATTTTGAAGAGAGATAGATCATGAAGTGAAATGTTGGGGTAGAGCGACAAACCAGTGGGGAAGTGAGAGCAGGGTACCCTTGATGTTTCATTATTATATCTCGTTATCTCTTTTATGTGATACTTTGAGAGATTTGTCCATAGTGAGAATGGGAACTTTGTATACCTGTTTAGGTGAAGATTTAGTTTCACTTTTTTACACTGTGATTTTAATTATATAATTTTCCTTTTCATGAGAGGATCCAAGGATGATATAATTGAGTGTACTGTTATTATAAATATACATTTATATAAACTATTTTTCAAGTTATCCAGAGTATGTTGGAGATAGAGAAATATATTATTTTCTCATGGTTTCTTATGAGTTGTGTGGGCCTCATGGTCACGCCCATTTTTTAATTTTGAAACACATAGTTTTAATTTCAATTATTATAGTACAATATTTATTATCATGTTTTCACATGAGATTTCATTATATATGTATAATAAAGTTCTTATTAGTGTATTAATATTATCTATCTATTAAAAAAGTTCTAACAGATGGTAAATCCTCCCATATGTATGTTTATTATACCCTTGGTGCTAGTCACCAACACAGGGCCTACTGGATATAGGAATCGGGTAGTCACTATCTCCCTTATATCATTTCTAGTCTAAAAGGGGTACACATTGGGGGGGATGGGGTCATCACATGAGTCATAAAACCTTTTCCTGTATCGATATGGATGTAATAAAATGTTAAAATGGAATTTCCCACTAGACTCTTAGAGACTCCAATGAAAAATGATTCTATATGGTTCATCATTGAATGTATTACACATTTTACAGATTTTATAGACATAATAGGAGATATACCACTTTAAACCCATTCCCATTTCCATATCAATAAAATAATAAGTCTTCCTGGGGAACTTCTTATATGATCATGACCCTTGGTTCAAATTAAAATTAAGGAAGATCCTTCAAAGGGATCTTGATACTAAGATACATTTATTCACCTTAAATCATCCACAAAATTATGGAAAATATGAAAGTTCTATATATATATTGTAATACAAAATGAGATCATATTCTCTTGACTTTAATGGTATATGGGATCATTATTTACCTATGGTTCAATTTAAATACAATATTAACCTCCATTAAATCATATAAATAGTACCATATTAATCATCTTATGGGATGATGTGTCATACCCAAACCTATTTGGTAGAAGTTAGAGAAATAAATATACTTGTATCAGAGCCTACGGAATATATGATTGTTAATATATATATTATTAAAAATAATATTATAGTATAACATAGTAGACAAAATATTTATGCTTATAATTGAAGGAAAATAATAGAATTTCATGTGGTGTTTATTGCAATCTATAAGTTTTTATAATGTAATGGACTTTTAAGAATTAAAAAAAGGTGATTTTAATCCTTAGGTATATGTGAATTTTCAAGTTCTAGAATGATATAAGGATTCATATTACCTATTAGTTATGTGGCCCAAATTTTATAAGGAACAAGATGTCTTCTATATATCCTTAGTGAGGAAATACATGCCAAATATAATTAATGTACAAAATTATAGGGAATAGGATCCGAGAACTTATTATAATGAAGAGCATGTATAAATTCTAAAAACAATAGATTATTTTTTATGGAAACAAACAACTCAATTTCTGAAAAAATTTGGATAAATCACAAAATTGAAGGGGGGAATAGGGATCTTGGGGAATATATGAGGAAAAAATATCCATATTTGTTCCCTAATATATATATACCCCAATTTCAAGAATGAAATTACTTTTTGGCTATAATTTAATACCCAAGACCTTAATCTGGTATGTAAACACCTTATACTAGACAATCATACTCTAAAGAGACTTAGTAATAAGTATATTTAAAATTTTAATTAATGAATGTTAGTTTTTTATTTTTTAAAAATAAAAATAAATTTTAATTCATGATAAAAATATAAGGTTAAAATTAAATTTTGGGTTTTTCTAAAAATATTTTTTTTATGTGAATTGTGAAAATACCATTTTTTTAAATTGCAAATCTTAAGGAAACACAGGGATGTAAAAATAAACAAATACTCACAAAAACTATTAATTAATAAAATATTTTTTTCATCTACATCATTATTCGTTTTAAAATATATTATGATCATATAAATCCTATTTGCATCATTTTTAGAACTAATTAAATTGTCTCTGTAATAAAAAATATTTTCAAAGTTTTCTTTTAATAAAGTGGTTTTATAGTGAGATTCATTTTCTTCGTTAATTAAATACCTCATACTTTTATTTTTTTTTAACTAAAATGAATATACTTCATAAAAATTAGTATATAGTAGAATTTTATATTATATAAAAATTTAATGGCAAAAATGATATTTCTCTAAAAATTGATTTTATGTGATTAAGCGTGTTTATTTTAAAATTTATATTTCAATCTATTATAAAAATTATTTAATAAATATATTTTTTAAAAAATAAATCATAATGATAAAATTAGGTAAAATATTTAATCTTAAATTTTTTTTTAAAAAAGTATACTAAAATAAAAAATTAATTACCAAGGAAAATTAATTATTTGGTAAAAGTTATACTGTTAGAAGAAAAATCCATAAAACATTCATCATTTACTAAAAAAGAAGTTTTTGCGGTGAGTTTTGAATCAAACTTAAATTTACCTACTTTTTTTATATTTTTTGGCTATTATCAATTGAATAGTAATTTTACATTATTAAAAATGTAAGGGTTACTACCAAAATTAACATTACCTTCACTTAAAAATGGTTAACTCTTAAAAAACATCAAGACTCATATATAATTTTAATTTATCCTTAAAACTCTTCAATATTTATTCTACAATAACACTATCCCATGTTCAAAAGCTTTAGCCATAATTATTTACCATAAGGCCTTCATTTCTAGGGAAACTTCCAATAAAAAATTCATGTCCCTGATGTGACTATTATAAAATACTTAGCTTTTCTTTTTAATTATCTTCATAAGAATTTTTTATATCCATAAAAATATAATTATATTAGTTTTAATTATATAAAATAATTTTACTTAATCATTATAATTTTAATAACAAAAACTTCTCATACATATATTTTACACATTTTTATATGACAACTCAATACATCTCAGAAATACACTCCTAGGGACTTTAAAGGTTTACTGTCTTTGAATAATAGATTATTTATTTTCATTTTTCTAAATTTTACTTTAAAACCCCCATAAATATCTTCCTACATATTAATTTTAATAAACATACCCTAATTAAATCCTTTGTTTATAACCAAGGGAAAGGAATAAAAATAAAGGGTGATCTTATATGCTCATTATGGGTTAACTTGGGAGGTATCAATTGATGATCATATGATGGAATAATATAATCATATGGGAATGATATCATGAACATAACATAAAATGTTGATACCTAATATATAAATGATCATAAACATGAGTCTTGGAATAAGGCATTTTCATTTCCAATTCATACATCATAAGAGTGATAAGTCATCATTAATCAATCATGAATTAAAATTACATGTCAAATAATTGTGGCACTATCATAAGTATAGAAACCATTTTATATGTCCAGGGTAACTAGTAAGATAATAAAATCATAGTGTATTATAATTCCATACCATTTTCCCATAACATAACATAGTATGGATCATCACATATTTCCTATAGTGGATCAAGATCATTGACATGTTTCTCATAGTTGACCAAGCACATCGACCTATTTCCCATAGCAGATCAATCCCATCTCCATGTTTCACATAATTATCTCACGATATGTAAATCATTACTCAATTAATTTGAGATATATATATGTCCCATCATTCAAATAATCTATACCTTTTGTGCTACAAGATCATAAAACATTCATCATATCATAACTCATGAAAGGGAAACTAGTTTCATTAACGTTTCATCATAGTATAACCCCTGGGAATGAAACAGGTTTCAAAAATATCTCTTCATCATAATCATAAACATAAACCATCCATATAAATAAAAATAATAGTACCATTGGATCATATCCCATGTAAATAATTATCAATACCAAATGCATCTTTTGTTGATTAATATAAGTTTCATATAAAGATCATTACAACATTCTTGAGGAAAATATCATTTCCATTTGGAAATCAGTTCGTTTATAATATAACAATTCCCAAAATATTAATGAAAATATTATATTTTTAACTAAACATGAAATATTTTAATTCAATATTCAAATAATTTAACGTTCATTGTGGGGGGAAATTATTTTCTTGTCGTACATATTAAAATAATGATTCCTTTCACATTTTTTATTAAAATTCGAAACCACCACAATCAGAAATTGTTAAGAAGATTCCTTTGAAAAAAATAAAAAACATTCATGGTTAAAATTTTTATTAATAAATAAGTGGATAATAGTTGGAACATTATTTAAAATATTCCTCGAAAACATGGATATGTAAGAAAAATTATTTTCGATCGAAGAGATAAATAATGTAATTTTTCAAAAAAACAATCATCATGTCCATTTACTTATTTAAGATATGAAAGTTAATTTAAAACATATATTATCTAAAAATAATCAAATAAAAATAATTAAAATGAGTTTCTTGATAATTATACCATAATATTTCATCATTAGAAACTTAATCATAAACATTCCCGGTAAACAATGAGACTATAACATTAAACATTTACCACTTTGGTTACTTTTGAACCATAAGGCATATGAAAAAAAGATTTATATATATATATATATATATATATGGATATATATCCCCATAATATTCATAAGAATAATCAAAAAATAAATTCATATTAAATATATACACCACAAAATTTAAAAAAGTTGTGAATATGGCATATATCCCACGAAAATAAAAGTGATATGAAAATACTTTACCACATTGGAAACAAAGGAATTGTAATCCTAATTAAAGAATAAAGTAAAATGAAACATTAAATATAATTAATAAAATTATATTCATGATATAACATGTAAAGGTTGTATTACCCACACCGCAAAAATGAAATAACTATTGAATATGGCATATGAAACCCAAAAGTAAAAGATAGACTAGAAATCCCTTACCTCGAGTCTCGACTATATTCATACATGTTTAGACCTCTTGTACACTAAATATAGTTTTATTATACATATATTATATGAAAACATAATATATATCATATCATATAATATTTAATTATGACCTTTTATTTCCATTTTATTGACATATCCTTGTTAAAAACATGTTTCGGGTAATAACTTCTTTATCTTTCATGACTGTTTTACTTCTGTATTTTCGGTCCTTTTCCAATGAGTAAGGTTAAATATTATCCATAAAATATAAAATGGTATAAATATAATATATATTCATTATGTATGTTTATTAAATAGTTCATTCATGTTATAGATATAAAATGAATTACATTGTTTGTGGAGACGGTAAGTCATACGTACACATGAACGTTGTTTTCATTTTTTTAAAATGAATTAAATAAAGATAAATATTAATTTAATTTTATAATATAATTATTATATAATATATAATATACATACTCATTAAATCTATACTTATTATAACCCAAGAGTAAATAAAATTAAAATTGCATCACGTCGCTTCATTGAGGCGGTAGTCCACATGTACGTACGAGTTTCTTCATCATTTTCCAACATATGGAAAGGTAATAAGGTAAATGTGATAATATAATTTCATAAGAACCATTATTTCATAAATATAATATATATAATTTCAATCCATCAATATCTCCACCGGTGATAGGTAGTGATGAAAAATGAAGTAAATCGGTTCGTGAGGCGGTAGTCCATCATACAGACGATCGATGGTTTCATTTAAAATTTTATGAAAGAGGAGATAGATTTTTTGTTTGGGAATTAATATAATAAAAAAATTATATATTATAAAGTTATTTTATTATATCATCCTAGTTTAATATGATTTCAAAGAGTTGAAATAGGAAATATACCAATAACATATGGTAAAGAGCTATACCTCTTGTTCGGAAAGCCTCTCTATGTTTATACCTAAATCATTCCTAAAAGGGATTTAAAATAAATCAATGGCATCAAGGATGGGTATAGTTAAGTATTTAAGGTATATGGGTAGGTATTGGATGAAAAAAACTCTTTTTATGTGATAATAGGATACAATAGGGGATTCTATTTTATAAGTGGGTAAAGAACCCCACTTGGAAACTGCATGGATATTTCCAAAAAGAATCCCAACTGATAAAATAATTCCCTTGAAAAATTCATATAAATAAAAATATAATATAATTTTTTATAGGTTAATTTTGAAATATTTTCATAAAATATGATTTATACATGTTTTTTTGAATACATACCATTATATTTTGGTTTAATAAACTGGAAAACATGTTTTAACCTTAACCACTGTAATAAATTTTTACATTTCTCACTGTTCATTATTAAAAAATATTATGTTTCAATTTTTACCTCATATTAATTATTATAATACCAAAAATGGAAACCATTTTACCATAATCTATTAATAACAATTGGAAATTTTAATTTAAATTAAACTGGAAGACGCGATGAAGAGGTTGTTTTCTAAAGAAAATGTTTCTTTATATATAAAATCTTTTATATAGAAAATGAACATAAAATTGATTAAAAATAAATAAATTAAAATATTAATAATTTAAATTAAATAATTTTAATTGAAAACCAATTTTAAAATATAATTTATTTTTTGAAACACTTTAATCTAAAAAAAATCAATCAAAATTGTTATTTTTCACATTTAATCAAAAAATTTAATTTTTCATAAAATTATCAAACATTAACACTAAGATAATTTTAAAATTATGATTCAAAAAAATTAATTTAATTTTTTAAAATACATTTTCCAAATTTTTTAAAAATCAATTTTAAAATAAGATCACATAATGCGATGAAACCACTTTTTTGAAAGAAAAAAAATTAAAAATAAAACTACATTTATTATTATCCCATTTTTCAAAAAAAAAATTTATAAACCTTTTATTGAATATATAATATATAAGTTTCAATAAAATAATTCACTAATAGATAATAATTTAATCTATTTTGATAAAAAATACTTTGTGTGCATTATAATATTTTTTCAAAAGATGGTTTATTTTATGTTCAAATTAATGTTATTCTCATTTCTAATCAAATTGATAAAAATTGAATTTATTTTATTAATGGTTAATAAATATAAATTTCATTATTTATCTAACTCTATACATACCTTCCAATTTAATGTCTATGTTATTATATATTGTTTTATATGATAATATGAAAGGTATAGTGTAGTTCTCTAAAACTCAGTGTTGTGTGTAACACAAGCAGTAGAGAAATTAAATTTATTTGAAGAAAATAATTTATAAAATATCAATTTGTTACAATATCCCCCCTTTTATAATATCAATCCTAACAATTTGACCTTATTCTTAGTGGATTTAACTTTGGAAAATTATTTCATGGAAAACACTCGTCATAAAAAGGGACAATAAAACATCCTATTAAAAAGAGGGAAATATATTGTGAAGGTCTTGTAGAAAAAAAATAACTATGTTTTAAAATTTAAGAACATTAGTTAGAAGTGAAAATATGGACATCTGAGTGAATACTAAAACCTAAGGATTAAAAGGGAGTGATATAAAACATGGTCATCAAAACGTTAACCAATACAAAACCATAAATCTATGATGAGTTAAAATTTCATTGATTAATCATAAATCAAGGTAATATGACATCTTTTTTTTCCCAATATACTTTTCCTAGAGTTAAGAAAATTCTTACTATCAAGATAGAGAATACAAGAAAACATACATACTTTATATATTTCCATTCCATAAGAAAAATCTCATCCTTCATTAAAATTTGATCAATTTCCACTTCATCCCTTACTCTATGAAATGAAGATTAATTTTTCATACTAGAAGCAATAATAGATCCCATGATCTATAAAACATTGATTTGTCATTCATACTATCTCTATTCATCATAAAAACTAATATAGTTAGAATAATGTATCAAATATGGATAAATATTCATATGTTGAAAGAAAATATTAATCTCTAAAACCTCATCAAAAGTTGAACTAAAACCAATATATAAATGGATAACTTTAGGACCCCTCAGAAATTTAAAAAATAATAATTAAGGTTACTAAATTCTAAAAATACACTTAAAATTATTCAAAAAAGTATTATAAAGTGCCTCATAATTGTGAATTACAAAATGTGTGAATACCTTTGTCATATATTCTCCTAAAAACTGTAATAACCATAATTACCATATAATATAATTTAAAAGAAACGTGATTCCTAATTCATTTTATAAAACCATATATGATTAAATATATTCCATCAATCCAAAAATGGTGAAAAATCAATCAATGGAAACATAAAACACTTTTCAACAAATCCTTAATTTGTACCAAGGTATTCAATACTATAAAATTTACTTTGTCTATATCAATCATATATTTTTCCAAAATGAACACCATTATCTCAACATCAACAACATAATAAGGTTTATCTTCCTCTTAATCATTTGTTTTCCATTCATTATCACTTTTAAATTAAAATACTTTTCCAGGTCATCTGAACCATTTAATATATTCTTGAAAATCTATAATGAAAAAAATTTATAGACTAATACATAAATAATTCATGATTCATATAACATAATTATTTAGTTATAATACATAAAAACTTAAACTCGATTCATTATTAAACCATTAACACAAAAAAATAATCTCATTCCATAATACTTCCTTCCTTTCATATATCATTTGTAGATTCTTCAATATCAAAAGTAAAACCTTTACTCATACAACCTTGTTTATCCACTTCCTAAGAGTTCCCCAAAGGATTTATATTTTCATAATGACAATAATTCACACATATAAAGCATTCATTCATTTATGATTCCATGGGGAAATAATTATTCTCAGCCATTTCCATAACTAAAATTTTTATTTTTATATAGAAATTACTTTCTATGTTCCCTTATTATCCACACAAAAAACACCTTATCCTTCCTTTGAGATATTCCCTTGAGTTCTTCTAACCAAAATTATCTATATATAGTAAATTGAATAATCTTTCCTTCATGGACTCCACCACCCTAGATCTCATCAGACCCAATCTTTCTCTCCATTAGGGAGTTTGAGATTTTGTTAAGGTGTATGTTTTTAATCATATATCATGATAACTATTTAGTAAAAATCATAATATAATTCATTCCTATCATCATCCCATTCATTTTATCATTAAAACATTATATATAACATTCAATGTCAGCCTAGTTCCTTCTGGTTCCCACCATTGTATAAATCAAAAAATAAAAATTTGAGAATCAATAATCACAGTGGGAAACCACATAATTATGAAAAATTATTTACATGATGTCTAAATCCTTAAACATTATTCTAAAACTATGAAAACATGGTTTTAACATATTTCATTCATGGTAATTATATATTAACATCCTTCATGATCATTCATAATGAGTATTTTAATTTCAAAATTGTGTTCCCCGTGAGTTTCAAAACAGGAGAGTAGTAAGGCTTGTTGTTATGCACCAGGTGAAAATTTATTTAAACATAATTGAACCATTTTCATAGGTAATTCCCCTATATACTATTATTATATATCCAAATACACTTTTAATATCTAGAAATGGATTTAATTTCTTTGAAACCACTCACTCTATCCTTCACCGAAATCGTAGGATATTTTTCTATACTTAGACTTACCCTTATGGTTCCCACTAAATTTTTTAGTATCCTAGTTCAAAAAGGATAACTATACCTATATTTTGAGACCAATTGTAATGAGTAAAACTTCTAATAAATAAATTTTAATGGTTTTTAGATGAATATTCAATATATCTCACAAATAAATGCTTGAGCATCGTAAAGTATTTTTTTGGAGGCTAGATACTCAATCATGATATTTTTTGAAATTTCTTCAACATATCCCATAAATATCTACCAACATAGTACTCTTATTATAAATACCCTACATAAAACCATTCACTGTAACCTAGGGAAATGAAACATAAGAAAGGGTGAGCTCAAATGGTCAGTAAGGGTAAACATGAATGATACCAATTAATGAACACAATAACGAATAAGATAATCATAAGGGTATGAGATCATGAACAAAACTAATAAGGTTTGTACTCAATTTTTCATTGATAAAAAACATGAGTCATGATATAAAACATTATAATTTCAAATACTTGAATCATAAGAGTGAAAAATCATCATAAATAATTCATGAACTACAATTTCATATTGTATAAGTTTGGTACCATCATATGTATAGAAGCCATTTCATATGTCAATGTTAAATACAGATACCATAAAATAATAATGGATCATAAATCCATACATATTTTATAAGGAACCAGCCTTAAAATATTACATAATCTTGAATTAAATGGATAATTCACATTGATGATCTTTTCAGGTTTAGAGTTTTAGAGAATTATGCAATAAATATTACATTACATATCAAAAATTATAAAGTATACACTTCTACTCAGTTTCCATTTTTTTATAAAATAAAAACTCTTGAAAAAAAGTGTCATGTCTAGTTTCATGTTTTATACAGCATGGCTTTTCCTTGATCCCATCCGTGACCCTATTCATCTTTAAGTCCTATAAAAAACATTTCAAAACATGGGATGAGCACAAAAATATCAGTAAGGGTTATGAAATAAAGAAAGAAAACATTAGTTCATCAAAACATAATATTTTTAAAATAAATCATGAAATCATAAGATTTATGAATAACACATAGTAATAAAAAATCTAAAAGGTAACTTGTGGCATCCATAACATACTTACGTTGTATATTTCACTGCCACATAGGGAGTTTCATTTGGAATACCCATCACAATAGATTTCCAAAATATCTTAGGAGAAACATTCATGTTTACCTTTGTCACGTTACCCAATGCATTAAAGATCAATCTTGGGCTCACCCGCCCTAGTTTTATCACGGAACCACCCATATGTGTAAACAATTCCTAAGAACCGTAACACATTCATAACACATAAAAAAACATATTAGAAAGATAACATTTCCACATTGAAATCACAATATATATTTTAAATATATTGATAGAACAAATCCATTATCAAAACCATTTTTAATACCAAAATTCATAAAAGAGTATATGGTATTTATTTTATTTTTAAAAACATTATGGATTGTCAAGGAAGCCAAAGATCAAATAATACTCGTGGTGGTGGAAAGGTTATTCTCACCGCTTGCGATAAAAAGAAACATTCATTTTTTGTCATTTAGTAAAATGATTCGTAGAAAAAGATTCCATTTGAATTAAATGAAAATTCAAAGGTGTTTATACACTGTATAAAATAAATTCTTATATAAAACTATTTCAATCTTTCTACGGTCTACCTTTTCATTCACCTATGGGTGGTCAGATAGAGTAGATTATCCAGACTCTGGAAAACAAATCACTCTTGTGTCCTATAATTTGTAGGTTCATGGATGTGGTACCTACCTTTGTTCAAGTATACATTCAATAAAAGTTCCCACTCTACCATTGGTATGAAACGGTTTCAATCTTTGTACGGTCTACCTTTTTTATCTCTATTGTGCAAGACCAGGGTCAGAAAGGTAGAAATTATAAGGCCAGAACTAGTACAGGATATGATAAATATGGAACTGATAATACATGAGAGGATGAAGGAAGTAAAATATCATTATATAACCTATGTTGACCATAATAGGAGACCCATGGAGTTCTATAGTGGAGGTGATTTTTTCTTGAATGTGACTCCTTAACATGGGTCGGGATGGGTTGTTCCTCAGAGAAGATTTCTCCCTAGTTTTTTTAGAATTTTTAGGTGTTGGATCATGTTAGAGTCATTTTATATTGGATATCAATTCCCATATAGAAGACCAGAATACATGATGTTTTTCACATTCCATAGCTTCATATATATCTTTATGATGACTCTCATGTCATAGATTTGGGGGAGATCAATGATGATGATGATGAAACCTTCGAAGAGTGGATAATACAGATCTAGGGAAGATAAGAGAATTTTTATTGTAGGAATTCTATTTCATTGGTGTTTGTCTTGCGGTGGCATGGTGGGGTAGAGGAATGTTCCAAGGAACATGAGTCACTGATGCGCACTCAGTACCCAGATCTATTTAATGATTAGATCTTCCCTTGTATTGTTGTTTTCTTATGTTATTATTGAAAATTTTGGTTTAGGATATGGTTAGAACTTGTTTCTTATTATGTATTTACTCTCATTTTATATGTATCTCCCCTGAGATAGTTTTTAGGATCTGGTTGTTGAGGTTGTGTGGTTTTATTCTTGTTTCCTCTGATGAAGTGGTTGAGTTCCTATGATGGAGTGATCCTTGAGAGGTATCTTATTGGGTGGTTTTTTAGATGATATTTTTTTGTTTCCTCTTCATGATCTATTTTGGATTATCAGGGATGAGAATTTTTTGAGAGTTATCTAATGTAAGGGATCAGATCCATATACTCTGACCCTTTGTGTATTTATAAAACTAGTGGTGCTTGGAGGAGGTCAATAGTAGGTCTGGAGGTTTTTGGATGCTAAAATATTGATTCTAGGAGGATTCAAGACATATAATAGTTTCATTTCATGAATGATCTATTCATTTATTAGTAGAGAGGTTGATTCATAGTCATTCAAAACACCTATATTGAGAGATTTACTTATATGGATAGATCAGCTATGTGGAGAGATCGGTTATATGGAGTGATATCCTATGTGAGAGATCATATTCATGGATCCATTATCTATTTGGTTGAATCATCTATGTGGTTAAATTATCTACATGTATAGATCAATTATGTGGAGTCTTGGATACATGGGTGAATTGGATACGTGAGTGATCTACTATGTGAATAGGATAAGTGGTTAGATCAGATACATGGACAAGATATGTGAGTGATTGGTTATGTGAGATTTTATCTATGTGATAAATCAGTTATGTTGGTGATTTACTATGTGAAATGGGTACATGGGGAATTTTGGCTACGTGGTTCTACTAACTACATGAATCCTCTTATATGCATATTTCCTATCGTTTTTTAAAAATAAAAAATTTGGTCTTTAACCATCAAAAAACAAGGGCCTCCAATAGCCATTTATTCAAGGATAATTATATCCTTGATGTTATTATTTTTATGAGGTTGTAAATGATTCCTTGCACATGTAGTTCAATGATATCTATAATAGTTGTAATTAAATCATATTTTATCTAAAATTCTGATCGCCCTATCTCTATCGACATAGAAATGAAGATATTTTCCTTAATTATTCCTTGTATTCCTTCTCTCAAGGCTAAACAAATATAGAACCCTTCCCTTGGAGTCATGAAAACCTTATATCGGTGGCTCAATTTCTCTTGTGTGGATCCCACTATGCACCTATGCCATGTTTTTTGTGTAGAAAATCATATGAATCTTATTTCTTCTAGGTAGGGTATTCGTTTATTATCCTGTTTATTTATGAGAAATAGTAAATATAGTATGGTTTATCCATTTCAATGGAAATGGAATTAACATAATAATTATTGAACCCAATTAATAAATAACTGGTTGTAGTGATCTCATGTTGTTTATTTCTTACATAATAATGGTTTCCCATTTTATTTTTTATATAGTGTGATATCTACATTATTCTTCTAATCAAGTATTTTTATTTTATGGATGATCATATTTTTTGTGATGTAAATTGATAAATAGTGTAAATAAATAATCAATTGATTAATTTCCTTATGAATTAAAGAATATTCATGATTTTTGAATCTGGTGTTCCTTATAATTTTATGGTAATTCAAATTGATGCAATGTGCATGATTAATTAAATGTGTTATTCCATGATAATGGAGTTGATGAAGAATTTGAATCATGATAATTATTATTGAGAATGATAATAATAAATAAAATTCAAATTAATTGAGAAAGGTACTTCTCACAATACTATTGAAACTAGTTTTATTGCTAACATCATGGTTAGCTTTTTACAGATTATTATAGATTAATGAAGTAGGTTTCCCATAGTCGGAAACTATTAATAAGGAAGCGATTAATTCAATATGGAATAAAAACTATTTATTTTATAAAGTTAATTATACCCCTACTTTTCCCATATGCTTGAGAAGGTTGAATGCCTCGATATTGGAACCATGAGAGCCTGTTTATGTGTGAAGGTTAGATGCCATGTTATAGGGCTTAGATTACCCTATTGGTTATTCGTGTTTGTTTCCTGATGCTTTTCTGATTTGATCCAGATTTTATCTTTGATATGAAATGTGATATGGTTTTGGTATGATTTAATTTGATATGACCCTAAAATATGTAAACATGGGATGGCTGATGTGATGTGGGCGGGGTAGTCCAAATGATGTGGCAGCAATTGATGCGTGTGATGGAGAAATGCATCGGGATATGCATGTGGATGTCAAGGATGGAACCAGAGATAATATAATCGGTTAAAGGTGGTATTACCTATTGATGTGATGTTTTTATATGGGATTCTTCCTTATGATCTTTTTTAATGGATGAAAATCAGGATTCATGTTTTATCTACAATTCTTTCCCCACTACTTAAGGCAGCTGAATGTGCTTGGTTTCCTGTTTTATCTTGGTGGTAGATTAGGATGGTTATCCAAGAGTACCTAGATTAGGGAATGATTCTAATGATGAATGAATAATTATTAACCCATAGTTTTGGTAATTAAGTAATGAAAATGTTGAAAAGATGTTAATCTTGAGAAACTGTGGACTCAGATTGGTTTATTATTAAATGACATGGAATTTACTCTGATGATTATTGTAATGTTATGTGGACTTGTGTTAATGGATAATTTAATGGTTAATGCATTAATATGTAGAAGTGAATGATAAAAAGTAAAGAAAGTAATTAATGTAGCTAATTAAATTCTTTTTTACTTATAGGATATCCAGTCCCTAGCAGTGGCAGCTAGGTGTTTGAATGATGATAGATACATTTGAGGTTAGAACATTATTATACCCATAGTGTGTTTGTGAGGTATATTATATCATATATATTTTGATAATTCATATTCTACCCCACCCATTTTGGTTAGGTATAATATCACCTAGTGGACTCATGGAGGGTGTTTTCCCAACATCCTACTGGGAGGATAGATTGATGACTATCTCTTCTAGCTCTGCTCTCTTATCTTGGTACATACTGTTGTTGGTATGTATGATGGTTATTTTTACTATTGATGTGTGTTGAGTACTATTATGGATTGTGGTTATTTCACACACATGTATCTCTATATATAATATCCAAAGTATTATTATTGGTTTGACTTGTATATGTTATGATGTATTGAGGGACGTACTCAATTTATGGGCTATGATGGATTGAGGTATAATACCTGATGTATGATACATGTCATGTGGGGTGTGGAGGCTCTTATAAACTACTTGGTTTCTATATATGGATATTTTATAAGGGTGATGTGATGATATGATGCATAATTTTCAAGGTGTTATGTCATTCCCAAGTGTTTGTGGGATGGCTAATTTTGAAGAGTGATAGATCATGAAGTGAAATGTTGGGGCAGAACAACAAACCAGTGGGGAAGCGAGAGTAGGTTACCCTTGATGGTTCATTATTATATCTTTTTATCTCTTTTATGTGATAATTTGAGAGATTTATCCATGGTGAGAGTGGGAACTTTGTATACCTATTTAGGTAAAGATTTAGTTTCACTTTTTTACACTATGATCTTAATTCTTTAATTTCTTTTTACATGAGAGGATCTAGGGATGATAAAATTGAGTATACTGTTATTATCAATATACATTTATATAAACTATTTTTCAAGTTATCCAGAGTATGTTGGAGATAGAGAAATATATTATTTTCTTATGGTTTCTTATGAGTTGTGTGGGCCTCATGGTCATGACCATTTTTCCATTTTGAAACACATAGTTTTAATTTCAATTATTATAGTACAATATTTATTATCATATTTTCACATGAGATTTCATTATATATGTCTAATAAGGTTCTTATTAGTGTATTAATATTATCTCTCTATTCAAAAAGTTCTCATAGATGGTAAATCCTCCCATATGTATGTTTATTTTACCCTTGGTGCTAGTCACCAACACAGGGCCTACTGGATGTAGGAATCGGGTAGTCATTATCTCCCTTATATCATTTCTACTCTAAAAGGGGTACACATTGGGGGGAGAGGGTCATGATAGGAGTCATAAAACTTTTTCCTATATCGATATGGATGTAATAAAATGTTAAAATGGAATTTCACACTAGACACCTAGAGACTCCAATAAAAAATGATTCTATTTAGTTCATCATTGAATGTATTACTCATTTTACATATTTTATAGACATAAGAAGAGATATACCACTTTAAAACCATTCCCATTTCCATATCAATAAAATAATAAGTCTTCTTGGGGAACTTTTTATATGATTATGACCCTTGGTTCAAATTAAAATTAAGGAAGATCCTTCAAAGGGATCTTGATACTAAGATACATTTATTCACCTATAATCATCCACAAAATGGTGGAAAATATGAATGTTCTATCAATACATTATAATACAAACTGAGATCATATTCTCTTGACTTCAATGGTATATGGGATCATTATTTACCTATGGTTCAATTTAAATACAATAGTAACCTCCATTAAATCATATAAATGGTACCATATGAATCATCTTATGGGATGATGTGTCATACCCAAACCTATTTAGTAGAAGTTAGAGAAATAAATATACTTGTATCAGAGCTTATGGAAGATATGATTGTTAATCTATAGAGTATTAAAAATAATATTATAGTATAACATTGTAGACAAAAAATTTATGCTTATAATTGAAGGAAAATAATGGAATTTCATGTGGTGTATATTGAAATCTATAAGTTTTTATAATGTAATGGAGTTTTAAGATTTAAAAAAAGGTGATGTTAATCCTTATGTATATTGGGACTTTTCAAGTTCTAGAATGATATAGAGATAAATATTACCTATTAGTTATGTGACCCAAATTTTCTAAGGAAAAAGATGTCTTCCATATATCCTTAGTGAGGAAATACATGCCAAATATAATTAACGTACAAAATTATAGGGAATAGGTTCCGAGAACTTATTATAATTAAGAGCATGTCTAAATTCTAAAAATAAGAGATTAAGTTTTATGGAAACAAACAACTCAATTTCTGAAAAACTCTGGATAAATCACAAAATTGAAGTGGAAAATAGGGATCTTGGGGAATATATGAGGAAACAATATCTATATTTTTCCCTATTTTATATATACCCAAATTTCAAGAATTAAATTATTTTTTGGGTAGAATTTAAAACCCAATACCTTAATCTGGTAGGTAAATAACTTATACTAGACAATCACACTCTAAAGAGCCTTATTAATAAGTATATTTAAAACTTTAATTTATGAATGTTAGATTTTTATTTTTAAAAAATAAAAATAAATTTTAATTCCTGATAAAAATATATGGTTAAAATTAAATTTTGGGTTTTTCTAAAAAGATTTATTTTTATGTGAATTGTGAAAATACCATTTTTTTTAAATCGCGGCTCTTATGGAAACACAAGGATGTAAGAATAAACAAATACTCACAAAAACTATTAATTAATAAAATATCTAGTTCATCTACATCATTATTCATTTTAAAATATATTATGTTCATATAAATCCTATTTGCATCATTTTTAGAACTAATTAAATTTTCTCTGTAATAAAAATTATTTTAAAAGTTTTCTTTTAATAAAGTGTTTTTATAGTGAGATTTATTTTCTTCGTTAATTCAATACCTCATCCTTTTTTTAAATAAATCAATATATGTCATAAAAATTAGTATATAATATAATTTTATATTATATATAAATTTTATGAAAAAAAAGGATATTTCTCTAAAAATTGATTTTATGTGATTAAGTGTGTTTATTTTAAAATTTATATTTCAATCTATTATAAAAATTATTTAATAAATATATTTTTTAAAAAATAAATCATAATGATTAAATTAGGTAAAATATTTAATCTCAAATTTTTTTAAAAAAATTATACTAAAATCAAAAATTAATTACCAAGGAAAATTAATTATTTGGTAAAAGTTATACTGTTAGAATAAAAATCCATAAAACATTTATCATTTACTAAAAAATGAGTTTTTGCGGTGAGTTTTGAATCAAACTTAAATTTACCTACTTTTTTTCTATTTTTTGGCCATTATCAATTGAATAGTAATTTTACATTATTTAAAATGTAAGGGTTACTACCAAAATTAACATTCCCTTCACTTAAAAATAGTTAAACCTTAAAAAACATCAAGACTCATATATAATTTTAATTTATCCTTATAACTCTTCAATATTTATTCTACAATAACATTATCCCATGTTCAAAAGCTTTTATCCATAATTATTTACCATAAGGCCTTCATTTCTAGGGAAAATTCTAATAAAAAATTCAAGTCCCTGACGTGACTATTATAAAATACTTAGCTTTTCTTTTTAATTATCTTCATAATAATTTTTTATATCCATAAAAATATAATTATATTTGTTTTAATTATATAATATAATTTTACTTAATTATTATAATTTTAATAAAAAAACATCTCGTACATATATTTTACACATTTTTATATGAAAACTCAATACATCTCACAAATACACGCCTAGGGACTTTAAAGGTTTAGTTTCATTGAATAATAGATTGTCTATATTTATTTTTCTAAATTTTACTTTAAAATCCCCATAAATATCTTCCTACATATTAATTTTAATAAACATACCCTAATTAAATACTTTCTTTATAAACAAGGGAAAGGAATCAAAAGAAAGGGTGATCTCATATGCTCAGTATGGGTTAACTTGGGAGGTATCAATTGATGATCATATGATGGAATAATATAAGCATATGGGAATGATATCATGAACATAACATAAAATGTTGATACCTAATATATAAATGATCATAAACATGAGTCTTGGAATAAGGCATTTTCATTTCCAAGTCATGCATCATAAGAGTGATAAATCATCATGAATTAATCATGAATTAAAATTACATGTCATATAATTGTGGCACCATCATAAGTATAGAAACCATTTCATATGTCCAGGGTAACTAGTAAGATAATAAAATCATAGTGTATTATAATTCCCTACCAGTTTCCCATAACATAACATAGTATGGATCATCACATATTTCCTATAGTGGATCAAGATCATTGACATGTTTCTCATAGTTGATTAAGAACATCAACCTATTTCACATACCAGATCAAGCACATCGTTATGTTTTACATAATTATCTCATGATATATAAATCATTACTCAATTCATTAGAGAGATATATATATGTCCCATCATTCAAATAATCTATACCTTTCGTGATACAAGATCATAAAGCATTCATCATATCATAACTCATGAAAGGGAAACTAGTTTCATTAATATTTCATCATAGTACAACCCGTGAGAATGAAACAGGTTTCACAAATATCTCTTCATCATAATCATGAACATAAACCATCCATATAAATAAAAATTATAGTATCATTGGATCATATCCCATGTAAAACATAATCAATACCAAATGCAGCTTTTTTTGATTAATATAAGTTTAATATAAATATCATTAAAACATTCTTGAGGAAAATATCATTTTCATTTTGAAATCAATTTGTTTATAATATAAAAATTCCCAAAATATTAATGAAAATATTTTATTTTTAATTAAACTTGAAATATTTTAATTCAATATTCAAATAATTTAATGTTCATTATGGGGGTAAATTATTTTCTGGTCGTACATATTAAGACAATTATTCCTTTCACATTTTTTTTTAAAATTCAAAACTACCACAATCATAAATTGATAAGAAGATTCCTTTCAAAAAAATAAAAAACATTCATGGTTAAAAATTTAATTAATAAATAAGTGGATAATAGTTGGAACATTATTTAAAATATTCCTTGAAAACATGGATATGTAAGAAAAATTATTTTCGATCGAAGAGATAAATAATGTAATTTTTCATAAAAACAATCATCTTGTCCATTTACTTATTTAAGATAGGAAAATTAATTTAAAACATTTATTATCTAAAAATAATCAAAGAAAAATAATTAAAATGAGTTTCTTGATAATTATACCAAAATATTTCATCATTATAAACTTAATCATAAATATTCCTGATAAACAATGAGACTGTAACATTAAACATTTACCACTTTGGTTACTTTTGAACTGTAAGCCATATCAAAAAAAGTTATATATATATATATATATGGATACATAAATCCCCATAATATTCATAAGAATAATCAAAAAATAAATTCATATTAATTATATACACCACAAATAATAAAAAAGTTGTGAATATGGCATATATCCCACGAAAATAAAAGTGAGATGAAAATACCTTACCACATTGGAAAGATAGGAATTGTAATCCTAATTAAAGAATAAAATAAAATGAAACATTAAATATAATTTATAAAATTATATTCATGATATAACATGTAAAGGGTGTATTATCCACACCGAAAAAATGAAATAACTATTGAATATGGCATATGAATCCCAAAAGTAAAAGATAGACTAGAAATCCCTTACCTCGAGTCTCGACTATCTTAATACATGTTCAGACCTCCTGTACAATAAATATAGTTTTATTATACATATATTATACGAAAACATAATATATATCATATCAAATAATATTTAATTATGACCTTTTATTTCCATTTTATTGACATATCCTTGTTAAAAACATGTTTCAGGTAATAACTTCTTTATCTTTCATGACTGTTTTGCTTCTGTATTTTCAATCCTTTTACAATGAGCAAGGTTAAATAATATCCATAATATATAAAATGGTATAAATATAATATATATTCATTATGTATGTTTATTAAATAGTTCATTCATGTTATAGATATAAAATGAATTACATTGTTCGTGGAGACGGTAAGTCATACGTACACATGAACGTTATTTTCATTTTTTTAAAATGAATTAAATAAAGATAAATATTAATTTAATTTTATAATAACATTATTATATAATATATAACATACATACTCTTTAAATCTATACTTATTATAATCCAAGAGAAAATAAAATGAAAATTGCATCACGTCGCTTCATTGAGGCGGTAGTCCACATGTACGTACGAGTTTCTTCATCATTTTCCAACATATGGAAAGGTAATAAGGTAAATGTGATAATATAATTACATAAGAACCATTATTTCATAAATATAATATATATAATTTCAATCCATCAATATCTCCACCGGTGATAGGTAGTGATGAAAAATGAAGTAAATCGGTTCGTGAGGCGGTAGTCCATCATACAGACGATCGACAGTTTCATTTCAAATTTTATGAAAGAGGAGTTAGATTTCTGGTTTGGGAATTAATATAATAAAAAAATTATATATTATAAAGTTATTTTATTATATCATCCTAGTTCAATATGATTTGAAAGAGTTGAAATAGTAAATATAACAATAACATATGGTTAAGAGCTATACCTCTTGTTCGGAAAGCCTCTCTATGTTTATACCTAAATTCTTCCTCAAAGAGATTTAAAATCAATCAAAGGCCTCAAGGATGGGTATAGTTAAGTAAGTAAGGGATATAGGTAGGTATTGGATGAAAAAAACACTTTTTATGTGATAATACGATACAATAGAGGATTCTATTTTATAAGTTGGTAAAGAACCCCACTTGGAAACTGCATGGATATTTCCAAAAAGAATCCCAACTGATAAAATAATTCCCTTGAAAAATTCATATAAATAAAAATATAATATAATTTTTTATAGTTTAATTTTTAAATATTTTCATAAAATAGGATTTATACATGTTTTTTTTTAATACATACCATCATATTTTGGTTTAATAAACTATAAAACCTGTTTTAACCTTAACCACTGTAATTAATTTTTACAGTTCTCACTGTTCATTATTACCAAAAATTATGTTTCAATTTTTACCCCATATTAATTATTATAATACCAAAAATGGAAACCATTTTAACATAATCAATTAATAACATTTGGAAATTTTAATTTAAATTAAACTGGAAGACGCAATGAAGAGGTTGTTTTCTAAAGAAAAAGTTTCTTTATATATAAAATATTTTATATAGAAAATGAACATAAAATTTATAAAAAAGACATAAATTAAAATATTAATAATATAAATTAAATAATTTTAATTTAAAACCAATTTTAAAATATAATTTATGTTTTGAAACACTTTAATCTAAAAAAATCAATCAAAATTGTTATTTTTCACATTTATTCAAAAAATTTAATTTTTCATAAAATTATAAAAAATTAACACTAAGATAATTTTAAAATTATGATTCAAAAAATTAATTTAATTTTTTTAAAAACATTTTCCAAAATTTTTAAAAATAGATTTTATAATAAGATCACATAATGCGATGAAACCACTTTTTTGAAGAAAAAAAATTAAAAATAAAACTACATTTATTATTCTCCCATTTTTTTAAACATTATTTTATAAACCTTTTATTGAATATATAATATATAAGTTTCATTAAAATAATTCACTAATAGATAATAATTTAATCTATTTTGATAAAAAATACTTTGTGTGAATTATAATATTTTTTCAAAAGATGGTTTATTTTATGTTCAAATTAATGTTATTCTCATTTCTAATCAAATTGATAAAAATTGAATTTATTTTATTAATGGTTAATAAATATAAATTTCAATATTTATCTAACTCTATACATACCTTCCAATTTAATGTCTATGTTATTATATTTTTCTTTATATGATAATATGAAAGGTATAGTGTAGTTCTCTAAAACTCAGTGTTGTGTGTAACACAAGCAGTAGAGAAATTAAATTTATTTGAAGAAAATAATTTATAAAATATCAATTTGTTACAATATCCCCCCTTTTATAATATCAATCCTAACAATTTGACCTTATTCTTAGTGGATTTAACTTTGGAAAATTATTTCATGGAAAACACTCGTCATAAAAAGGGACAATAAAACATCCTATTAAAAAGAGGGAAATATATTGTGAAGGTCTTGTAGAAAAAAATAACTATGTTTTAAAATTTAAGAACATTAGTTAGAAGTGAAAATATGGACATCTGAGTGAATACTAAAACCTAAGGATTAAAAGAGAGTGATATAAAACATGGTCATCAAAACGTTAACCAATACAAAACCATAAATCTATGATGAGTTAAAATTTCATTGATTAATCATAAATCAAGGTAATATGACATCTTTTTTTTTCCAATATACTTTTCCTAGAGTTAAGAAAATTCTTACTATCAAGATAGAGAATACAAGAAAACATACATACTTTATATATTTCCATTCCATAAGAAAAATCTCATCCTTCATTAAAATTTGATCAATTTCCACTTCATCCCTTACTCTATGAAATGAAGATTAATTTTTCATACTAGAAGCAATAATAGATCCCATGATCTATAAAACATTGATTTGTCATTCATACTATCTCTATTCATCATAAAAACTAATATAGTTAGAATAATGTATCAAATATGGATAAATATTCATATGTTGAAAGAAAATATTAATCTCTAAAACCTCATCAAAAGTTGAACTAAAACCAATATATAAATGGATAACTTTAGGACCCCTCAGAAATTTAAAAAATAATAATTAAGGTTACTAAATTCTAAAAATACACTTAAAATTATTCAAAAAAGTATTATAAAGTGCCTCATAATTGTGAATTACAAAATGTGTGAATACCTTTGTCATATATTCTCCTAAAAACTGTAATAACCATAATTACCATATAATATAATTTAAAAGAAACGTGATTCCTAATTCATTTTATAAAACCATATATGATTAAATATATTCCATCAATCCAAAAATGGTGAAAAATCAATCAATGGAAACATAAAACACTTTTCAACAAATCCTTAATTTGTACCAAGGTATTCAATACTATAAAATTTACTTTGTCTATATCAATCATATATTTTTCCAAAATGAACACCATTATCTCAACATCAACAACATAATAAGGTTTATCTTCCTCTTAATCATTTGTTTTCCATTCATTATCACTTTTAAATTAAAATACTTTTCTAGGTCATCTGAACCATTTAATATATTCTTGAAAATCTATAATGAAAAAAATTTATAGACCAATACATAAATAATTCATGATTCATATAACATAATTATTTAGTTATAATACATAAAAACTTAAACTCGCTTCATTATTAAACCATTAACACAAAAAAATAATCTCATTCCATAATACTTCCTTCCTTTCATATATCATTTATAGATTCTTCAATATCAAAAGTAAAACCTTTACTCATACAACCTTGTTTATCCACTTCCTAAGAGTTCCCCAAAGGATTTATATTTTCATAATGACAATAATTCACACATATAAAGCATTCATTCATTTATGATTCCATGGGGAAATAATTATTCTCAGCCATTTCCATAACTAAAATTTTTATTTTTATATAGAAATTACTTTCTATGTTCCCTTATTATCCACACAAAAAACACCTTATCCTTCCTTTGAGATATTCCCTTGAGTTCTTCTAACCAAAATTATCTATATATAGTAAATTGAATAATCTTTCCTTCATGGACTCCACCACCCTAGATCTCATCAGACCCAATCTTTCTCTCCATTAGGGAGTTTGAGATTTTGTTAAGGTGTATGTTTTTAATCATATATCATGATAACTATTTAGTAAAAATCATAATATAATTCATTCCTATCATCATCCCATTCATTTTATCATTAAAACATTGTATATAACATTCAATGTCAGCCTAGTTCCTTCTGGTTCCCACCATTGTATAAATCAAAAAATAAAAATTTGAGAATCAATAATCACAGTGGGAAACCACATAATTATGAAAAATTATTTACATGATGTCTAAATCCTTAAACATTATTCTAAAACTATGAAAACATGGTTTTAACATATTTCATTCATGGTAATTATATATTAACATCCTTCATGATCATTCATAATGAGTATTTTAATTTCAAAATTGTGTTCCCCGTGAGTTTCAAAACAGGAGAGTAGTAAGGCTTGTTGTTATGCACCAGGTGAAAATTTATTTAAACATAATTGAACCATTTTCATAGGTAATTCCCCTATATACAATTATTATATATCCAAATACACTTTTAATATCTAGAAATGGATTTAATTTCTTTGAAACCACTCACTCTATCCTTCACCGAAATCGTAGGATATTTTTCTATACTTAGACTTACCCTTATGGTTCCCACTAAATTTTTTAGTATCCTAGTTCAAAAAGGATAACTATACCTATATTTTGAGACCAATTGTAATGAGTAAAACTTCTAATAAATAAATTTTAATGGTTTTTAGATGAATATTCAATATATCTCACAAATAAATGCTTGAGCATCGTAAAGTATTTTTTTGGAGGCTAGATACTCAATCATGATATTTTTTGATATTTCTTGAACATATCCCATAAATATCTACCAACATAGTACTCTTATTATAAATACCCTACATAAAACCATTCACTGTAACCTAGGGAAATGAAACATAAGAAAGGGTGAGCTCAAATGGTCAGTAAGGGTAAACATGAATGATACCAATTAATGAACACAATAACGAATAAGATAATCATAAGGGTATGAGATCATGAACAAAACTAATAAGGTTTGTACTCAATTTTTCATTGATAAAAAACATGAGTCATGATATAAAACATTATAATTTCAAATACTTGAATCATAAGAGTGAAAAATCATCATAAATAATTCATGAACTACAATTTCATATTGTATAAGTGTGGTACCATCATATGTATAGAAGCCATTTCATATGTCAATGTTAAATACAGATACCATAAAATAATAATGGATCATAAATCCATACATATTTTATAAGGAACCAGCCTTAAAATATTACATAATCTTGAATTAAATGGATAATTCACATTGATGATCTTTTCAGTTTTAGAGTTTTAGAGAATTATGCAATAAATATTACATTACATATCAAAAATTATAAAGTATACACTTCTACTCAGTTTCCATTTTTTTATAAAATAAAAACTCTTGAAAAAAAGTGTCATGTCTAGTTTCATGTTTTATACAGCATGGCTTTTCCTTGATCCCATCCGTGACCCTATTCATCTTTAAGTCCTATAAAAAACATTTCAAAACATGGGATGAGCACAAAAATATCAGTAAGGGTTATGAAATAAAGAAAGAAAACATTAGTTCATCAAAACATAATATTTTTAAAATAAATCATGAAATCATAAGATTTATGAATAACACATAGTAATAAAAAATCTAAAAGGTAACTTGTGGCATCCATAACATACTTACGTTGTATATTTCACTGCCACATAGGGAGTTTCATTTGGAATACCCATCACAATAGATTTCCAAAATATCTTAGGAGAAACATTCATGTTTACCTTTGTCACGTTACCCAATGCATTAAAGATCAATCTTGGGCTCACCCGCCCTAGTTTTATCACGGAACCACCCATATGTGTAAACAATTCCTAAGAACCGTAACACATTCATAACACATAAAAAAACATATAAGAAAGATAACATTTCCACATTGATATCACAATATATATTTTAAATATATTGATAGAACAAATCCATTATCAAAACCATTTTTAATACCAAAATTCATAAAAGAGTATATGGTATTTATTTTATTTTTAAAAACATTATGGATTGTCAAGGAAGCCAAAGATCAAATAATACTCGTGGTGGTGGAAAGGTCATTCTCACCGCTTGCGATAAAAAGAAACATTCATTTTTTGTCATTTAGTAAAATGATTCGTAGAAAAAGATTCCATTTGAATTAAATGAAAATTCAAAGGTGTTTATACACTGTATAAAATAAATTCTTATATAAAACTATTTCAATCTTTCTACGGTCTACCTTTTCATTCACCTATGGGTGGTCAGATAGAGTAGATTATCCAGACTCTGGAAAACAAATCACTCTTGTGTCCTATAATTTGTAGGTTCATGGATGTGGTACCTACCTTTGTTCAAGTATACATTCAATAAAAGTTCCCACTCTACCATTGGTATGAAACGGTTTCAATCTTTGTACGGTCTACCTTTTTGATCTCTATTGTACAAGACCAGGGTCAGAAAGGTAGAAATTATAAGGCCAGAACTAGTACAGGATATGATAAATATGGAACTGATAATACATGAGAGGATGAAGGAAGTAAAATATCATTATATAACCTATGTTGACCATAAGAGGAGACCCATGGAGTTCTATAGTGGAGGTGATTTTTTCTTGAATGTGACTCCTTAACATGGGTCGGGATGGGTTGTTCCTCAGAGAAGATTTCTCCCTAGTTTTTTTAGAATTTTTAGGTGTTGGATCATGTTAGAGTCATTTTATATTGGATATCAATTCCCATATAGAAGACCAGAATACATGATGTTTTTCACATTCCATAGCTTCATATATATCTTTATGATGACTCTCATGTCATAGATTTGGGGGAGATCAATGATGATGATGATGAAACCTTCGAAGAGTGGATAATACAGATCTAGGGAAGATAAGAGAATTTTTATTGTAGGAATTCTATTTCATTGGTGTTTGTCTTGCGGTGGCATGGTGGGGTAGAGGAATGTTCCAAGGAACATGAGTCACTGATGCGCACTCAGTACCCAGATCTATTTAATGATTAGATCTTCCCTTGTATTGTTGTTTTCTTATATTATTATTGAAAATTTTGGTTTAGGATATGGTTAGAACTTGTTTCTTATTATGTATTTACTCTCATTTTATATGTATCTCCCCTGAGATAGTTTTTAGGAGCTGGTTGTTGAGGTTGTGTGGTTTTATTCTTGTTTCCTCTGATGAAGTGGTTGAGTTCCTATGATGGAGTGATCCTTGAGAGGTATCTTATTGGGTGGTTTTTTAGATGATATTTTTTTGTTTCCTCTTCATGATCTATTTTGGATTATCAGGGATGAGAATTTTTTGAGAGTTATCTAATGTAAGGGATCAGATCCATATACTCTGACCCTTTGTGTATTTATAAAACTAGTGGTGCTTGGAGGAGGTCAATAGTAGGTCTGGAGGTTTTTGGATGCTAAAATATTGATTCTAGGAGGATTCAAGACATATAATAGTTTCATTTCATGAATGATCTATTCATTTATTAGTAGAGAGGTTGATTCATAGTCATTCAAAACACCTATATTGAGAGATTTACTTATATGGATAGATCAGCTATGTGGAGAGATCGGTTATATGGAGTGATATCCTATGTGAGAGATCATATTCATGGATCCATTATCTATTTGGTTGAATCATCTATGTGGTTAAATTATCTACATGTATAGATCAATTATGTGGAGTCTTGGATACATGGGTGAATTGGATACGTGAGTGATCTACTATGTGAATAGGATAAGTGGTTAGATCAGATACATGGACAAGATATGTGAGTGATTGGTTATGTGAGATTTTATCTATGTGATATATCAGTTATGTTGGTGATTTACTATGTGAAATGGGTACATGGGGAATTTTGGCTACGTGGTTCTACTAACTACATGAATTCTCTTATATGCATATTTCCTATCGTTTTTTAAAAATAAAAAATTTGGTCTTTAACCATAAAAAACAAGGGCCTCCAATAGCCATTTATTCAAGGATAATTATATCCTTGATGTTATTATTTTTATGAGGTTGTAAATGATTCCTTGCACATGTAGTTCAATTATATCTATAATAGTTGTAATTAAATCATATTTTATCTAAAATTCTGATCGCCCTATCTCTATCGACATAGAAATGAAGATATTTTCCTTAATTATTCCTTGTATTCCTTCTCTCAAGGCTAAACAAATATAGAACCCTTCCCTTGGAGTCATGAAAACCTTATATCGGTGGCTCAATTTCTCTTGTGTGGATCCCACTATGCACCTATGCCATGTTTTTTGTGTAGAAAATCATATGAATCTTATTTCTTCTAGGTAGGGTATTCGTTTATTATCCTGTTTATTTATGAGAAATAGTAAATATAGTATGGTTTATCCATTTCAATGGAAATGGAATTAACATAATAATTATTGAACCCAATTAATAAATAACTGGTTGTAGTGATCTCATGTTGTTTATTTCTTACATAATAATGGTTTCCCATTTTATTTTTTATATAGTGTGATATCTACATTATTCTTCTAATCAAGTATTTTTATTTTATGGATGATCATATTTTTTGTGATGTAAATTGATAAATAGTGTAAATAAATAATCAATTGATTAATTTCCTTATGAATTAAAGAATATTCATGATTTTTGAATCTGGTGTTCCTTATAATTTTATGGTAATTCAAATTGATGCAATGTGCATGATTAATTAAATGTGTTATTCCATGATAATGGAGTTGATGAAGAATTTGAATCATGATAATTATTATTGAGAATGATAATAATAAATAAAATTCAAATTAATTGAGAAAGGTACTTCACACAATACTATTGAAACTAGTTTTATTGCTAACATCATGGTTAGCTTTTTACAGATTATTATAGATTAATGAAGTAGGTTTCCCATAGTCGGAAACTATTAATAAGGAAGCGATTAATTCAATATGGAATAAAAACTATTTATTTTATAAAGTTAATTCTACCCCTACTTTTCCCATATGCTTGAGAAGGTTGAATGCCTCGATATTGGAACCATGAGAGCCTGTTTATGTGTGAAGGTTAGATGCCATGCTATAGGGCTTAGATTACCCTATTGGTTATTCGTGTTTGTTTCCTGATGCTTTTCTGATTTGATCCAGATTTTATCTTTGATATGAAATGTGATATGGTTTTGGTATGATTTAATTTGATATGACCCTAAAATATGTAAACATGGGATGGCTGATGTGATGTGGGCGGGGTAGTCCAAATGATGTGGCAGCAATTGATGCGTGTGATGGTGAAATGCATCGGGATATGCATGTGGATGTCAAGGATGGAACCAGAGATAATATAATCGGTTAAAGGTGGTATTACCTATTGATGTGATGTTTTTATATGGGATTCTTCCTTATGATCTTTTTTAATGGATGAAAATCAGGATTCATGTTTTATCTACAATTCTTTCCCCACTACTTAAGGCAGCTGAATGTGCTTGGTTTCCTGTTTTATCTTGGTGGTAGATTAGGATGGTTATCCAAGAGTACCTAGATTAGGGAATGATTCTAATGATGAATGAATAATTATTAACCCATAGTTTTGGTAATTAAGTAATGAAAATGTTGAAAAGATGTTAATCTTGAGAAACTGTGGACTCAGATTGGTTTATTATTAAATGACATGGAATTTACTCTGATGATTATTGTAATGTTATGTGGACTTGTGTTAATGGATAATTTAATGGTTAATGCATTAATATGTAGAAGTGAATGATAAAAAGTAAAGAAAGTAATTAATGTAGCTAATTAAATTCTTTTTTAATTATAGGATATCCAGTCCCTAGCAGTGGCAGCTTGGTGTTTGAATGATGATAGATACATTTGAGGTTAGAACATTATTATACCCATAGTGTGTTTGTGAGGTATATTATATCATATATATTTTGATAATTCATATTCTACCCCACCCATTTTGGTTAGGTATAATATCACCTAGTGGACTCATGGAGGGTGTTTTCCCAACATCCTACTGGGGGGATAGATTGATGACTATCTCTTCTAGCTCTGCTCTCTTATCTTGGTACATACTGTTGTTGGTATGTATGATGGTTATTTTTACTATTGATGTGTGTTGAGTACTATTATGGATTGTGGTTATTTCACACACATGTATCTCTATATATAATATCCAAAGTATTATTATTGGTTTGACTTGTATATGTTATGATGTATTGAGGTACGTACTCAATTTATGGGCTATGATGGATTGAGGTATAATACCTGATGTATGATACATGTCATGTGGGGTGTGGAGGCTCTTATAAACTACTTGGTTTCTATATATGGATATTTTATAAGGGTGATGTGATGATATGATGCATAATTTTCAAGGTGTTATGTCATTCCCAAGTGTTTGTGGGATGGCTAATTTTGAAGAGTGATAGATCATGAAGTGAAATGTTGGGGCAGAGCAACAAACCAGTGGGGAAGCGAGAGTAGGGTACCCTTGATGGTTCATTATTATATCTTTTTATCTCTTTTATGTGATAATTTGAGAGATTTATCCATGGTGAGAGTGGGAACTTTGTATACCTATTTAGGTAAAGGTTTAGTTTCACTTTTTTACACTATGATCTTAATTCTTTAATTTCTTTTTACATGAGAGGATCTAGGGATGATAAAATTGAGTATACTGTTATTATCAATATACATTTATATAAACTATTTTTCAAGTTAGCCAGAGTATGTTGGAGATAGAGAAATATATTATTTTCTTATGGTTTCTTATGAGTTGTGTGGGCCTCATGGTCATGACCATTTTTCCATTTTGAAACACATAGTTTTAATTTCAATTATTATAGTACAATATTTATTATCATATTTTCACATGAGATTTCATTATATATGTCTAATAAGGTTCTTATTAGTGTATTAATATTATCTCTCTATTCAAAAAGTTCTCATAGATGGTAAATCCTCCCATATGTATGTTTATTTTACCCTTGGTGCTAGTCACCAACACAGGGCCTACTGGATGTAGGAATCGGGTAGTCATTATCTCCCTTATATCATTTCTACTCTAAAAGGGGTACACATTGGGGGGAGAGGGTCATGATAGGAGTCATAAAACTTTTTCCTATATCGATATGGATGTAATAAAATGTTAAAATGGAATTTCACACTAGACACCTAGAGACTCCAATAAAAAATGATTCTATTTGGTTCATCATTGAATGTATTACTCATTTTACATATTTTATAGACATAAGAAGAGATATACCACTTTAAAACCATTCCCATTTCCATATCAATAAAATAATAAGTCTTCTTGGGGAACTTTTTATATGATTATGACCCTTGGTTCAAATTAAAATTAAGGAAGATCCTTCAAAGGGATCTTGATACTAAGATACATTTATTCACCTATAATCATCCACAAAATGGTGGAAAATATGAATGTTCTATCAATACATTATAATACAAACTGAGATCATATTCTCTTGACTTCAATGGTATATGGGATCATTATTTACCTATGGTTCAATTTAAATACAATAGTAACCTCCATTAAATCATATAAATGGTACCATATGAATCATCTTATGGGATGATGTGTCATACCCAAACCTATTTAGTAGAAGTTAGAGAAATAAATATACTTGTATCAGAGCTTATGGAAGATATGATTGTTAATCTATAGAGTATTAAAAATAATATTATAGTATAACATTGTAGACAAAAATTTTATGCTTATAATTGAAGGAAAATAATGGAATTTCATGTGGTGTATATTGCAATCTATAAGTTTTTATAATGTAATGGAGTTTTAAGATTTAAAAAAAGGTGATGTTAATCCTTATGTATATTGGGACTTTTCAAGTTCTAGAATGATATAGAGATAAATATTACCTATTAGTTATGTGACCCAAATTTTCTAAGGAAAAAGATGTCTTCCATATATCCTTAGTGAGGAAATACATGCCAAATATAATTAACGTACAAAATTATAGGGAATAGGTTCCGAGAACTTATTATAATTAAGAGCATGTCTAAATTCTAAAAATAAGAGATTAAGTTTTATGGAAACAAACAACTCAATTTCTGAAAAACTCTGGATAAATCACAAAATTGAAGTGGAAAATAGGGATCTTGGGGAATATATGAGGAAACAATATCTATATTTTTCCCTATTTTATATATACCCAAATTTCAAGAATTAAATTATTTTTTGGGTAGAATTTAAAACCCAATACCTTAATCTGGTAGGTAAATAACTTATACTAGACAATCACACTCTAAAGAGCCTTATTAATAAGTATATTTAAAACTTTAATTTATGAATGTTAGATTTTTATTTTTAAAAAATAAAAATAAATTTTAATTCCTGATAAAAATATATGGTTAAAATTAAATTTTGGGTTTTTCTAAAAAGATTTATTTTTATGTGAATTGTGAAAATACCATTTTTTTTAAATCGCGGCTCTTATGGAAACACAAGGATGTAAGAATAAACAAATACTCACAAAAACTATTAATTAATAAAATATCTAGTTCATCTACATCATTATTCATTTTAAAATATATTATGATCATATAAATCCTATTTGCATCATTTTTAGAACTAATTAAATTTTCTCTGTAATAAAAATTATTTTAAAAGTTTTCTTTTAATAAAGTGTTTTTATAGTGAGATTTATTTTCTTCGTTAATTCAATACCTCATCCTTTTTTTAAATAAATCAATATATGTCATAAAAATTAGTATATAATATAATTTTATATTATATATAAATTTTATGAAAAAAAAGGATATTTCTCTAAAAATTGATTTTATGTGATTAAGTGTGTTTATTTTAAAATTTATATTTCAATCTATTATAAAAATTATTTAATAAATATATTTTTTAAAAAATAAATCATAATGATTAAATTAGGTAAAATATTTAATCTCAAATTTTTTTAAAAAAATTATACTAAAATCAAAAATTAATTACCAAGGAAAATTAATTATTTGGTAAAAGTTATACTGTTAGAATAAAAATCCATAAAACATTTATCATTTACTAAAAAATGAGTTTTTGCGATGAGTTTTGAATCAAACTTAAATTTACCTACTTTTTTTCTATTTTTTGGCCATTATCAATTGAATAGTAATTTTACATTATTTAAAATGTAAGGGTTACTACCAAAATTAACATTCCCTTCACTTAAAAATAGTTAAACCTTAAAAAACATCAAGACTCATATATAATTTTAATTTATCCTTATAACTCTTCAATATTTATTCTACAATAACATTATCCCATGTTCAAAAGCTTTTATCCATAATTATTTACCATAAGGCCTTCATTTCTAGGGAAAATTCTAATAAAAAATTCAAGTCCCTGACGTGACTATTATAAAATACTTAGCTTTTCTTTTTAATTATCTTCATAATAATTTTTTATATCCATAAAAATATAATTATATTTGTTTTAATTATATAACGTAATTTTACTTAATTATTATAATTTTAATAAAAAAACATCTCGTACATATATTTTACACATTTTTATATGAAAACTCAATACATCTCACAAATACACGCCTAGGGACTTTAAAGGTTTAGTTTCATTGAATAATAGATTGTCTATATTCATTTTTCTAAATTTTACTTTAAAATCCCCATAAATATCTTCCTACATATTAATTTTAATAAACATACCCTAATTAAATACTTTCTTTATAAACAAGGGAAAGGAATCAAAAGAAAGGGTGATCTCATATGCTCAGTATGGGTTAACTTGGGAGGTATCAATTGATGATCATATGATGGAATAATATAAGCATATGGGAATGATATCATGAACATAACATAAAATGTTGATACCTAATATATAAATGATCATAAACATGAGTCTTGGAATAAGGCATTTTCATTTCCAAGTCATGCATCATAAGAGTGATAAATCATCATGAATAAATCATGAATTAAAATTACATGTCATATAATTGTGGCACCATCATAAGTATAGAAACCATTTCATATGTCCAGGGTAACTAGTAAGATAATAAAATCATAGTGTATTATAATTCCCTACCAGTTTCCCATAAAATAACATAGTATGGATCATCACATATTTCCTATAGTGGATCAAGATCATTGACATGTTTCTCATAGTTGATTAAGAACATCAACCTATTTCACATACCAGATCAAGCACATCGTTATGTTTTACATAATTATCTCATGATATATAAATCATTACTCAATTCATTAGAGAGATATATATATGTCCCATCATTCAAATAATCTATACCTTTCGTGATACAAGATCATAAAGCATTCATCATATCATAACTCATGAAAGGGAAACTAGTTTCATTAATATTTCATCATAGTACAACCCGTGAGAATGAAACAGGTTTCACAAATATCTCTTCATCATAATCATGAACATAAACCATCCATATAAATAAAAATTATAGTATCATTGGATCATATCCCATGTAAAACATAATCAATACCAAATGCAGCTTTTTTTGATTAATATAAGTTTAATATAAATATCATTAAAACATTCTTGAGGAAAATATCATTTTCATTTTGAAATCAATTTGTTTATAATATAAAAATTCCCAAAATATTAATGAAAATATTTTATTTTTAATTAAACTTGAAATATTTTAATTCAATATTCAAATAATTTAATGTTCATTATGGGGGTAAATTATTTTCTGGTCGTACATATTAAGACAATTATTCCTTTCACATTTTTTTTTAAAATTCAAAACTACCACAATCATAAATTGATAAGAAGATTCCTTTCAAAAAAATAAAAAACATTCATGGTTAAAAATTTAATTAATAAATAAGTGGATAATAGTTGGAACATTATTTAAAATATTCCTTGAAAACATGGATATGTAAGAAAAATTATTTTCGATCGAAGAGATAAATAATGTAATTTTTCATAAAAACAATCATCTTGTCCATTTACTTATTTAAGATAGGAAAATTAATTTAAAACATTTATTATCTAAAAATAATCAAAGAAAAATAATTAAAATGAGTTTCTTGATAATTATACCAAAATATTTCATCATTATAAACTTAATCATAAATATTCCTGATAAACAATGAGACTGTAACATTAAACATTTACCACTTTGGTTACTTTTGAACTGTAAGCCATATCAAAAAAAGTTATATATATATATATATATATGGATACATAAATCCCCATAATATTCATAAGAATAATCAAAAAATAAATTCATATTAATTATATACACCACAAATAATAAAAAAGTTGTGAATATGGCATATATCCCACGAAAATAAAAGTGAGATGAAAATACCTTACCACATTGGAAAGATAGGAATTGTAATCCTAATTAAAGAATAAAATAAAATGAAACATTAAATATAATTTATAAAATTATATTCATGATATAACATGTAAAGGGTGTATTATCCACACCGAAAAAATGAAATAACTATTGAATATGGCATATGAATCCCAAAAGTAAAAGATAGACTAGAAATCCCTTACCTCGAGTCTCGACTATCTTAATACATGTTCAGACCTCCTGTACAATAAATATAGTTTTATTATACATATATTATACGAAAACATAATATATATCATATCAAATAATATTTAATTATGACCTTTTATTTCCATTTTATTGACATATCCTTGTTAAAAACATGTTTCAGGTAATAACTTCTTTATCTTTCATGACTGTTTTGCTTCTGTATTTTCAATCCTTTTACAATGAGCAAGGTTAAATAATATCCATAATATATAAAATGGTATAAATATAATATATATTCATTATGTATGTTTATTAAATAGTTCATTCATGTTATAGATATAAAATGAATTACATTGTTCGTGGAGACGGTAAGTCATACGTACACATGAACGTTATTTTCATTTTTTTAAAATGAATTAAATAAAGATAAATATTAATTTAATTTTATAATAACATTATTATATAATATATAACATACATACTCTTTAAATATATACTTATTATAATCCAAGAGAAAATAAAATGAAAATTGCATCACGTCGCTTCATTGAGGCGGTAGTCCACATGTACGTACGAGTTTCTTCATCATTTTCCAACATATGGAAAGGTAATAAGGTAAATGTGATAATATAATTACATAAGAACCATTATTTCATAAATATAATATATATAATTTCAATCCATCAATATCTCCACTGGTGATAGGTAGTGATGAAAAATGAAGTAAATCGGTTCGCGAGGCGGTAGTCCATCATACAGACGATCGACAGTTTCATTTCAAATTTTATGAAAGAGGAGTTAGATTTCTGGTTTGGGAATTAATATAATAAAAAAATTATATATTATAAAGTTATTTTATTATATCATCCTAGTTTAATATGATTTGAAAGAGTTGAAATAGTAAATATAACAATAACATATGGTTAAGAGATATACCTCTTGTTCGGAAAGCCTCTCTATGTTTATACCTAAATTCTTCCTCAAAGAGATTTAAAATCAATCAAAGGAATCAAGGATGGGTATAGTTAAGTAAGTAAGGGATATAGGTAGGTATTGGATGAAAAAAACACTTTTTATGTGATAATACGATACAATAGAGGATTCTATTTTATAAGTTGGTAAAGAACCCCACTTGGAAACTGCATGGATATTTCCAAAAAGAATCCCAACTGATAAAATAATTCCCTTGAAAAATTCATATAAATAAAAATATAATTTAATTTTTTATAGTTTAATTTTTAAATATTTTCATAAAATAGGATTTATACATGTTTTTTTTAATACATACCATCATATTTTGGTTTAATAAACTATAAAACCTGTTTTAACCTTAACCACTGTAATTAATTTTTACAGTTCTCACTGTTCATTATTACCAAATATTATGTTTCAATTTTTACCCCATATTAATTATTATAATACCAAAAATGGAAACCATTTTAACATAATCAATTAATAACAATTGGAAATTTTAATTTAAATTAAACTGGAAGACGCAATGAAGAGGTTGTTTTCTAAAGAAAAAGTTTCTTTATATATAAAATATTTTATATAGAAAATGAACATAAAATTTATAAAAAAGACATAAATTAAAATATTAATAATATAAATTAAATAATTTTAATTTAAAACCAATTTTAAAATATAATTTATGTTTTGAAACACTTTAATCTAAAAAAAATCAATCAAAATTGTTATTTTTCACATTTATTCAAAAAAATTAATTTTTCATAAAATTATAAAAAATTAACACTAAGATAATTTTAAAATTATGATTCAAAAAATTAATTTAATTTTTTTAAAAACATTTTCCAAAATTTTTAAAAATAGATTTTATAATAAGATCACATAATGCGATGAAACCACTTTTTTGAAGAAAAAAAATTAAAAATAAAACTACATTTATTATTCTCCCATTTTTTTAAACATTATTTTATAAACCTTTTATTGAATATATAATATATAAGTTTCATTAAAATAATTCACTAATAGATAATAATTTAATCTATTTTGATAAAAAATACTTTGTGTGAATTATAATATTTTTTCAAAAGATGGTTTATTTTATGTTCAAATTAATGTTATTCTCATTTCTAATCAAATTGATAAAAATTGAATTTATTTTATTAATGGTTAATAAATATAAATTTCAATATTTATCTAACTCTATACATACCTTCCAATTTAATGTCTATGTTATTATATTTTTCTTTATATGATAATATGAAAGGTATAGTGTAGTTCTCTAAGACTCAGTGTTGTGTGTAACACAAGCAGTCCAGAAATTAAATTTATTTGAATAAAATAATTTATAAAATATCATTTTGTTACAATATCCCCCCTTTTATAATTTAAATCCTCACAATTTGACCTTATTATTAGTGGATTTAACTTTGGAAAATTATTTCATGGAAAAAACTCATCGTAAAAAGGGACAATAAAAAAACAAATTAAAAAGAGGGAAATATATTGTGAAGGTTTTCTAGAATAAAAAATAACTATGTTTTAAAATTTAAGAACATTAGTATGAAGTGAAAATATGGAAATCTGAGTGAATACTAACACCTAAGGATTAAAAGAGAGTGATATAAAACATGGTCATCAAAACGTTAACCAATACAAAAACATAAATCAATGATGAGTTAAAAGTTCATTGATTAATCGTAAATGAAGGTAATATGACATCATTTTTTCCCAATATACTTTTCCTAGATTTAAGAAAATTCTTACTATCAAGATAGAGAATACCAGAAAGCATACATACTTTATTTATTTCCATTCCATAAGAAAAATCTCATCCTTCATTAAAATTTGATCAATTTCCACTTCATCCCTTACTCTATGAAATGAAGATTAATTTTTCATACGAGAAGCAATAATGGATACCATGATCCATAAAATATTGATATGTCATTAATACTATCTCTATTCATCATAAAAACTAATATGGTTAGTATAATGTATCAAATATGGATAAATATTCATATGTTGAAAGAAAATATTAATCTCTAAAACCTCATCAAAAGTTAAACTAAAACCACTATATAAATGTATAACTTTAGTACCCCTCAGTAATTTAAAAAATAATAATGAAGGTTACTAAATTCTAAAAATACACTTAAAATTATTCCAAAAAGTATTATAATGTGCCTCATAATTGTGAATTACCAAATGTGTGAATACCTTTGTCATATATTCTCCTAAAAATTGTAATAACCATAATTACCATATAATATAAATTAAAATAAACATTATTCCTAATTCATTAAATAAAACCATATATGATTAAATATATTCCATCAATCCAAAAATGGTGAAAAATCAATCAATGACAACATAAAACACTTTTCATCAAATCCTTAATTAGTACCAAGGTATTCAATACAATCCAATTTACTTTGTCTATATCAATCATATATTTATCCAAAATTAACACCATTATCTCAACATAAGTAACATAATAAGTTTTATCTTTCTCTTAATCATTTGTTTTCCATTCATTATCACATTTAAATTAAAACACTTTTCCAGGTCATCTGAACCATTTAATATATTCTAGAAAATCTATAATGAAAAAAAATTATAGACCAATCCATAAATAATTCATGATTCATATAACATAATTATTTAGTTATAATACAGAAAAACTTAAACTCTCTTAATTATTAAACCATTAACACAAAAAAATAATCTCATTCTATAATACTTCCTTCCTTTCATATATCATTTATAGATTCTTCAATATCAAAAGTAAAACCTTTACTCATACAACCTTGTTTATCCACTTCCTAAGAGTTCCCCAAAGGATTAATATTTTCATAATGAAAATAATTTAGAAATATAAATAATTCATTCATTTATGATTCCATAGGGAAATAATTATTCTCAGCCATTTCCATAACTAAAATTTTCATTTTTATATGGAAATTACTTTCTATGTTCCCTTATTATCCACACAAAATACACATTATCCTTCCTTTTAGATATTCCCTTGAGTGATTCTAACCAAAATTATCTATATATAGTAAATTGAATAATCTTTCCTCCATGGACTCCACCACCCTAGATCTCATCAGACCCAATCTTTCTCTCCATTAGGGAGTTTGAGATTTTGTTAAGGTGTATGTTTTTAATCATATATCATGATAACTATATAGTAAAAATCATAATATAATTCATTCCTATCATCATCCCATTCATTTTATAATTAACACATTGTATATAACATTCAATGTCAGCCTAGTTCCTTCTGGTTCCCACCATTGTATAAATCAAAAAATAAAAATTTGAGCATCAATAATCAGAGTGGGAAACCACATAATTATGAAAAATTATTTACATGATTTCTAAATCCTTAAACCTTATTCTAAGACTATGAAAACATGGTTTTAACATATTTCATTCATGGTAATTATATATTAACATCCTTCATGATCGTTCATAATGAGTATTTGAATTTCAAAATCGTGTTCCCCGTGAGTTTCAAAACAGGAGAGTAGTAAGGCTTGTTGTTATGCACCAGGTGAAAATTTATTTAAACATCAATGAACCATTTTCATAGTTATTTCCCCTATATAAAAATATTTTAGATCCAAATACACTTTTAATATATAGAAAGGGATTTAATTTCTTTGAAACCACTCACTCTATCCTTCACCGAAATCGTAGGATATTTTTCTATACTTAGACTCACCCTTATGGTTCCCACTAAATTTTTTAGTATCCTAGTTCCAAAAGGATAACTATACCTATATTTTGAGACCAATTGTAGTGATTAAAACTTCTAATACATAAATTTTAATGGTTTTTAGATGAATATTAAATATATCTCATAAATAAATGCCTGAGCATCATAAAGTATTTTTTTGGAGGCTAGATACTCAATCATGATATTTTTTGAAATTTCTTCAACATATCCCATAAATATCTTCCAACATAGTACTCTTATTACAAATACCCTACTTAAAACCATTCACCATAACGTAGGGAAATGAAACATAAGAAATGGTGATCTAAAATGGTCAGTAAGGGTAAACATGAATGATACCAATTAATGAACACAATAATGAATAAGATAATCATAAGGGTATGAGATCATGAACAAAACTAACAAGGTTTGTACTCAATTTTTCATTGATAAAAAACATGAGTCATGATATAAAACATTATAATTTCAAAGACTTGAATCATAAGAGTGAAAAATCATCATAAATAATTCATGAACTACAAGTTCATGTTGTATAAGTGTGGTACCATCATATGTATAGAAGCCATTTCATATGTCAATGTTAAATACAGATACCATAAAATAATACTGGATCATAAATACATAAATATTTTATAAGGAACCACCCTTAAAACATTACATAATCTTGAATTAAATGGATAATTCACATGGATGATCTTTTCAGGTGTAGAGTTTTAGGGAATTAGGCCATAAAAATTACATTACATCCCTAAAATTATAAAGTAGACACTTCTACTCAGTTTCCATTTTTTAATAAAATAAAAACTCTTGAAAAAAAGAGTCATGTATAGTTTCATGTTTTATACATCATGGATTTTCCTTGATCCCATCCATGACCCTATTCATCTTTAAGTCATATAAAAAACATTTCAAAACATGGGATGAGCATAAAAATCTCAGTAAGGGTTATGAAATAAAGAAAGAAAACATTAGTTCATAAAAAAAATCTTTTTAAAATAAATCATGAAATCATAAGATTTATGAATAACACATAGTAATAACAAATCATAAAGGTAACTTGTGGAATCCATAACATACTTACGTTGTCGCTTTCACTGCCACTTAGGGAGTTTCATTTGGAATACCCATCACAATAGATTCCCAAAATATCTTAGGAGAAACATTCATGTTTACCTCTATCACGTTACCCAATGCATTGAAGATCAATCTTGGGCTCACCTGCCCTAGTTTTATAACGAAACCATCCATATGTGTAAAAAAATCCTAAGAACCATAACACATTCATAACACATAAAACAAACATATAAGAAAGATAACATTTCCACATTGAAATCACAATATATATTTTAAATATATTGATAGAAAAAATCCATTATCAAAACCATTTTTAATACCAAAATTCATAAAACAGTATATGGTATGTATTTTATTTTTAAAAACAGTATGGATTGTTAAGGAATCCAAAGATCAAATAATACTCATGGTGGTGGAAAGGTCGTTGTCACCGCTTGCGATAAAAAGAAATATTCATTTTTTGTCATTTAGTAAAACACTTCGTAGAAAAAGATTCCATTTGAATGAAATTAAAATCCAAAGTTGTTTATACACCATATAAAATAAATTCGTATATAAAACTATTTCAATCTTTGTATGGTCCACCTTTTCATCCACCGATGGGTGGTCAGATAGAGTAGATTTTCCAGACTCTAGAAAACAAATCACTCTTGTGTCCTATAATTTGTAGTTTCATGGATGTGGTACCTACCTTTATTCAATTATACATTCAATAAAAGTTCCCACTCCACCATTGGTATGAAACAGTTTCAATCTTTGTACCGTCTACCTTTTTATCTCTATTGTGCTAGACCGGGGTCAGAAAGGTAGAAATTATAAGGCGATAACTAGTACAGGATATGATAAATATGGAACTGATACTACATGAGAGGATGAAGGAAGTAAAATATCATTATATAACCTGTGTCGACCATAAGAGGAGACCCATGGAGTTTTATAGTATAGGTGATTTGTTCCTGAATGTGACTCCTTAACATGGGTAGGAATGGGTTGTTCCTGGGAGAAGATTTCTCCCTAGTTTTTTTTAGAATTTTTAGGTGTTGGATCATGTTAGAGTCATTTTATATTGGATATAAATTCCCATATAGAAGACCAGAATACATGATGTTTTTCACATTCCATAGCTTCATATATATCTTTATGATGACTCTCATGTCATTGATTTGGGGGAGATCAATGATGATGATGCAACCTTCGAGGAGTGTCTAATATAGATCTAGGGAAGATAAGAGAATTTGTATTGTGGGAATGTTATTTCATTGGTGTGTGTCTTGCAGTGGCATGGTGGGGTGGAGGAATCTTCCAAGGAACATGAGTCACTGATGTGCACTCAGTACCCAGATCTATTTAATGATTATATCTTCACTTGTATTGTTGTTTTCTTATATTATTATTGAAAATTTTGGTTTTGGATATGGTTAGAACTTGTTTCTTATTATGTATTTACTCTCATTTGATATGTATCTCCCCTAAGATAGTGTTTAGGAGCTGGTTGTTGAGGTTGTGTGGTTTTATTCTTTTTTCCTCTGATGAAGTGGTTGAGTTCCTATGATGGAGTGATCCTTGAGAGGTATCTTATGGGGTGGTTTTTTAGATGATATTTTTTTTGTTTCCTCTTCATGATCTATTTTTTATTATCAGGGATGAGAATTTTTTGAGAGTTATCTAATGTAAGGGCTCAGATCCATATACTCTGACCCTTTGTGTGTTTATAAAACTAGTGGTGCTTGGATGAGGTCAATAGTAGGTCTGGAGGTTTTTTGATGCTAAAATATTGATTCTAGGAGGATTCAAGACATATAATAGTTTCATTTCATGAATGATCTATTCATGTCTCAGTAGAGAGGTTGATTCATAGTCATTCAAAACACCTACATTGAGAGATTTAGTTATATGGAGAGATTAGCTATGTGGAGAGATCGGTTATATAGAGTGATCGCCTATGTGAGAGATCATATTCAAATATCCATTATCTATTTGGTTGAATCATCTATGTTGTTAAATTATCTACATGTATGGATCAATTATGTGGAGTCTTGGATACATGGGTGAATTGGATACGTGAGTGATCTACTATGTGAATAGGCTATGTGGTTAGATTAGATACATGGACAAGATATGTGAGTGATTGGTTATGTGAGATTTTATCAATGTGATAAATCAGTTATGTTGGTGATTTACTATGTGAAATGGGTACATGGGGAATTTTGGCTATGTGGTTCTACTAACTACATGAATTCTCTTACATGCATATTTCCTGTCGTTTTTCAAAATAAAAAAAGTTGGTCTTTAACCATCAAAAAATAAGGGCCTCCAATAGTCATTTATTCATGGATAATTATATCCTTGATGTTATTATTTTTATGAGGTTGTAAATGATTCATTGCACATGTAGTTCAATGATATCTATAATAGTTGTAATTAGATCATTTTTTATCTAAAATTTTGATCGCCCTATCTCTATTGACATAGAAATGAAGATATTTTCCTTAATTATTCCTTTTATTCCTTCTCTCAAGGCTAAAAAAATATATAACCCTTCCCTTGGAGTCATGAAAACCTTATATCGGTGGCTCAATTTCTCTGGTGTGGATCCCACTATGCACCTATACCATGTTTTTGTGTAGAAAATCATATGAATCTTATTTCTTCTAGGTAGGGTATTCGTTTATTATCCTGTTTATTTATTAGAAATAGTAAATATAGTATGGTTTATCCATTTCAATGGAAATTTAATTAACATAATAATTATTGAACCCAATTAATAAATAATTGGTTGTAGTGATCGCATGTTGTTTATTTCTTACATAATAATGGTTTCCCATTTTATTTTTTATATAGTGTGATATCTACATTATTCTTCTAATCAAGTATTTTTATTTTATAGATGATCATATTTTTTGTGATGTAAATTGATAAATAGTGTAAATAAATAATCAATTGATTAATTTCCTTATGAATTAAAGAAGATTCATGATGTTTAAATCTGGTGTTCCTTATAATTTTATGGTAATTCAGATTGATGCAATGTGCATGATTAATTAAATGTGTTATTCCATGATAATCGAGTTGATGAAGAATTTTAATCATGATAATCATTATTGAGAATGATTATATTAAATAAAATTCAAATTAATTGATAAAGGTACTTCTCACAATACTATTGAAACTAGTTTTATTGATAACATCATGGTTAGCTTTTTAAAGCTTATTATAGATTAATGAAGTAGGTTTCCCATAGTTGTAACCTATTAATAATGAAGTGATTAATTCAATATGGAATAAAAACTATTTATTTTATAAAGTTAATTCTACCCCTACTTTTCCCATATGCTTGAGAAGGTTGAATGTCTCGATATTGGAACCATGAGAGCCTGTTTATGTGTGAAGGTTAGATGCCATGTTATAGGGATTAGATTTCCCTGTTGGTTATTCATGTTTGTTTCCTGATGATTTTATGATTTGATCCAGATTTTATCTTTGCTATGAAATGTGATATGGTGTTGGGAGGATTTAATTTGATATGATCTTGTAATATGTAAACATGGGATGGCTGATGTGATGTGGGCGGGGTAGTCCAAATGATGTGGCAGCAATTGATGCGTGTGATGGTGAAATGCATTGGGATATGCATGTGGGTGTCTAGGATGGAACTAGAGATAATAGAATCGGTTAAAGGTGGTATTACCTATTGATGTGATGTTTTTATATGGGATTCTTCCTTATGAGTTTTTTTAATGGATGAAAATAAGGTTTCATGTTTTATCTACAATTCTTTCCCCACTACTTAAGGTAGCTGAATGTGCTTGGTTGCCTATTTTATCTTGGTGGTAGCTTAGGATGGTTATCCTAGAGTACCTAGATTAGGGAATGATTCTAATGATTAATGAATAATTCTTAACCCATAGGTTTGGTAATGAAGTAATGAAAATGTTGAAAAGATGTTAATCTTGAGAAACTGTGGACTCAGATTGGTTTATTATTAAAGGACATGGAATTTACTTTGATCATTATTGTAATGTTATGTGGACTTGTGTTAATGGATAATTTAATAGTTAATGCATTAATATTTAGAAGTGAATGATAATAAGTAAAGTAATTAATTAATGTAGCTAATTAAATTAGTTTTTTCTTATAGGATATCATGTCCCTAGCAGTGGCAGCTAGGTGTTTGAATGATGATAGATGCAGTTGATGTTAGAACTTGATTATACCCATAGTGTGTTTGTGAGGTATATTATATCATCTATATTTTTATAATTCATATTCTACCCCACACATTTTGGTTAGGTATAATATCACCTAGTGGACTCTTGGAGGGTGTTTTCCCAACATCCTACTGGGAGGATAGATGGATAACTATCTCTTCTAGCTCTGCTCTCTTCTCTTGGTACATACTGTTGTTGGTATGTATGATGGTTATTTTTACTATTGATGTGTGTTGATTCCTATTATGAATTGTTGTTATTTCACACACATGTATCTCTATATATAATATCAAAAGGATTATTATTGGTTTGACTTGTATATGTTATGATGTATTGAGGTACATACTCAATTTATGGGCTATGATGGATTGAGGTATAATACCTGATGTATGATACATATCTTGTGGGGTGTGGAGGCTCTTATAAACTACTTGGTTTCTATATATGGATATTTGATAAAGGTGATGTGATGATATGATGCATAATTTTCAAGCTGTTATGCCATTCTCAAGTGTCTATGGGATGGCTAATTTTGAAGAGAGATAGATCATGAAGTGAAATGTTGGGGCAGAGCGACAAACCAGTGGGGAAGCGAGAGCAGGGTACCCTTGATGTTTCATTATTATATCTTGTTATCTCTTTTATGTGATACTTTGAGAGATTTATCCATGGTGAGAGTGGGAACTCTGTATACCTGTTTAGGTGAAGATTTAGTTTCACTTTTTTACACTATGATTTTAATTCTTTAATTTCCCTTTATATGAGAGGATCCAGGGATGATATAATTGAGTGTACTATTATTATCAATATACATTTATATAAACTATTTTTCAAGTTATCCAGAGTATATTGGAGATAGAGAAATATATTATTTTCTTATGGTTTCTTATGAGTTGTGTGGGCCTCATGTTCACGACCATTTTTCCATTTTGATACACATAGTTTTAATTTCAATTATTATAGTACAATATTTATTATCATATTTTCACATGATATTTCATTATATATGTCTAATAAGGTTCTTATTAGTGTATTAATATTATCTCTCTATTCAAAAAGTTCTCACAGGTGGTAAATCCTCCCATATGTATGTTTATTATACCCTTGGTGCTAGTCACTAACACAGGGCCTACTGGATGTAGGAATCAGGTAGTCACTATCTCCCTTATATCATTTCTAGTCTAAAAGGGGTACACATTGGGGGGGTCATGATAGGAGTCATAAAACCTTTTCCTATATCGATATGGATGTAATAAAATGTTAAAATGGAATTTCACACTAGAATCCTAGAGACTCTAATGAAAAATGATTCTATATGGTTCATCATTGAATGTATTACTCATTTTACAGATTTTATAGACATAATAAGAGATATACCACTTTAAAATCATTCCCATTTCCATATCAATAAAATAATAAGTCTTCTTGGGGAAATTTTTATATGATTATAACCCGTTGTTCAAATTAAAATTAAGGAAGATCCTTCAAAGGGATCTTGATACTAAGATACATTTATTCACCTATAATCATCCACAAAATGATGGAAAATATGAAAGTTCTATCAATACATTATAATACAAACTGAGATCATATTTTCTTGACTTCAATGGTATATGGGATCATTATTTACCTATGGTTCAATTTAAATACAATAGTAACCTCCATTAAATCATATAAATGGTTCCATATGAATCATCTTATGGGATGATGTGTCATACCCAAACCTATTTGGTAGAAGTTAGAGAAATAAATATACTTGTATCAGAGCCTACGGAAGATATGATTATTAATCTATAGAGTATTAAAAATAATATTATGGTATAACAATGTAGACAAAATATTTATGCTTATAATTGAAGGAAAATAATGGAATTTCATGTGGTGCATATTGCAATCTATAAGTTTTTATAATGTAATGTAGTTTTAAGATTTAAAAAAAGGTGATGTTAATCCTTATGTATATTGGGACTTTTCAAGTTCTAGAATGATATAGAGATAAATATTACCTATTAGTTATGTGACCAAAATTTTCTAAGGAACAAGATGTCTTCCATATATCCTTAGAGAATAAATACATGCCAAATATAATTAATGTACAAAATTATAGGGAATAGGATCTGAGAACATATTATAATGAAGAGCATGTCTAAATTCTAAAAATAAGAGATTAAGTTTTATGGAAACAAACAACTCAATTTCTGAAAAACTCAGGATAAATCACAAAATTGAAGTGGAAAATAGGGATATTGGGGAATATATGAGGAAACAATATCCATATTTTTTCCCTAATTTAAATATACCCCAATATCAAGAATGGAATTATTTTTTGGGTAGAATTTAATACCCAACACCTTAATCTGGTAGGTAAAAACCTTATACTAGACAATCACACTCTAAAGAGCCTTAGTAATAAGTATATTTAAAATTTTAATTTATGAATGTTAGATTATTATTTTTAAAAAATACAAATCAATTTTAATTCCTGATAAAAATATAAGGTTAAAATTAAATTTTGGGTTTTTCTGAAAAGATTTATTTTTATGTGAATTGTGAAAATACCATTTTTTTAAATCACGGATCTTATGGAAACACAAGGATGTAAGAATAAACAAATACTCACAAAACTATTAATTAATAAAATATTTATTTCAACTAAATCATTATTCATTTTAAAATATATTTTGATCATATAAATCCTATTTGCATCATTTTTAGAACTAATTAAATTGTCTCTATAATAAAAATTATTTTAAAAGTTTTCTTTTAATAAAGTGTTTTTATAGTGAGATTCAGTTTCTTCGTTAATTCAATACCTCATCCTTTTATTTTTTAAAATAAATCAATATATGTCATAAAAATTAGTATATAATAGAATTTTATATTATATATAAATTTTATGGCAAAAAGGATATTTCTCTAAAAATTGATTTTATTTGATTAAGTGTGTTTATTTTAAAATTTATATTTCAATCTATTATAAAAATTATTTAATAAATATATTTTTTTAAAAATAAATCATAATGATAAAATTAGGTAAAATATTTAATCTTAAATTTTTTTAAAAAAAATAATACTAAAATCAAAAATTAATTACCAAGGAAAATTAATTATTTGGTAAAAGTTATAATGTTAGAAGAAAAATCCATAAAAGATTCATCATTTACTAAAAAAGGAGTTTTTGCAATCAGTTATGAATCAAAATTAAATTTACTTACTTTTTTTCTATTTTTTGGCAATTATAAATTGAATAGTAATTTTACATTATTGAAAATGTAACGGTTACTACCAAAATTAACATTCCCTTCACTTAAAATAGTTAAATCTTAAAAACATCAAGACTCATATATAATTTTAATTTATCCTTAAAACTCTTCAATATTTATTCTACAATAACATTATCCCATGTTCAAAAGCTTTTAGCCATAATTATTTACCATAAGGCCATCATTTCTAGGGAAATTTCCAATAAAAAATTCAAGTCCCTTATGTGACTATTATAAAATACTTATCTTTTCTTTTTAATTATCTTCATAATAATTTTTTATATCCATAAAAATATAATTATATTAGTTTTAATTATATAATGTAATTTCACTTAATTATTATAATTTTAATAACAAAAACTTCTCGTACATATATTTTACACATTTTTATATGACTACTCAATACATCTCACAAATACACGCCTAGGGACTTTAAAGGTTTAGTGTCTTTGAATAATTGATTATCTATATTCATTTTTCTAAATTTTACTTTAAAACCCACATAAATATCTTCCTACATATTAATTTTAATAAGCATACCCTAATTAAATCCATTATTTATAACCAAGGGAAAGGAATCAAAAGAAAGGATTATCTCATATGCTCAGTATGGGTTAACTTGGGAGGTATCAATTGATGATCATATGATGGAATAATATAATCATATGGGAATTATATCATGAACATAACATAAAATCTTGATAAATAATATATAAATGATCATAAACATGAATCTTGGAATAAGTCATTTTCATTTCCAAGTCATGCATCATAAGAGTGATAAATCATCATGAATCAATCATGAATTAAAATTACATGTCATATAATTGTGGCACCATCATAAGTATAGAAACCATTTCATATGTCCAGGGTAACTAGTAAGATAATAAAATCATAGTGTATTATAATTCCCTACCAGTTTCCAATAACATAACATAGTATGGATCATCACATATTTCCTATAGTGGATCAAGATCATTGACATGTTTCTCATAGTTGATCAAGCACATCGACCTATTTCCCATAGCAGATCAAGCACATCGCTATGTTTTACATAATTATCTCATGATATATAAATCATTACTCAATTCATTGGAGAGATATATATGTCCCATCATTCAAATAATCTATACCTTTTGTGCTACAAGATCATAAAACATTCATTATATCATAACTCATGAAAGGGAAACTATTTTCATTAATATTTCATCATAGTACAACCCATGGGAATAAAACAGGTTTCACAAATATCTCTTCATAATAATCATGAACATAAACCATCCATATAAATAAAAATAATAGTACCATTGGATCATGTCCCATGTGTAACACCCCGACCCCAGTTACCCGTAGTTGGTGAATTATTGTGTAACATTGGCATGATCACAAAAGATCAAGTCTCGAAAGACCGATTAGTTTAGTAGCCTTGGAAACACTACATACATTCATAAGTCTTACATTACATCATAAAGTAAAACAAAACTTCAACAACATCTTGTCTTTGCATCCCCTCATAATATCCTTGAAGTTCATTCATAATATACTTCTTCACATCCTGGAAAAATTAAAACATTGGAAGGGGTGAGCTCAGATGCTCAGTAAGGATAACAATATAGCAGAAGCTTTCATAAATAAACATTAACATTTAAGGCAATGTATAACTAAATAAAAATCCTTTTAAACATGAACTTCAGCATAATATGGAAAAAATAAAATGAAATAATGCCATTTACTTATTCACATGGATATTATACTAGTCGAATAATCACATGCAATATCAATAACCACTTTCATAATGATGGAATGCATAATGCCAGAATATCGTATCCATGTATCCAAGGCCTCGTTCCAAGACTACAAATAATACTTTGTCAAGGCCTCGTGCCAAGACACTAGTTTGTCTCATGAGACCTACCGGTGCAATCTTGTTTTTTTTAGAATATAATTACGTTTTAAATTGATGAAATATACTCCAATGTTTTTCTGATAACATTATGAAAGCTTCTGAAAACAAAATAACCAATTCTGAGACTGCTCGACTAATTACAGGCCATGATGGGTCTACGCCCAATCCCTTCCTGTCTACCACACTCGAGAGTCGGGTTTTCTGAAAACATTTTTAATCTTGCGTTAAATACGTATACATTTTCACTAGATTTTCATACATTTGAGAGAAATATCTCTCTCTTTTTTAAAATCATTTAAAAAAGTTATAGCTTGTAGAGGAAGCCTAAACTCAAATAATGGTCATGGTGGTGGAGAAGTCATTTTCGCAGCATACGTATGGAAAAAAAACATTCCCATTTGTTGTTTAGTAAAACGCTGCGTATAAAAAAGATTCCTTTTGAATAAACGTAAAAGTCAAAGGGGTTTATACACTGTATAAAAGAAATTTGTGTATAAAACAAAATATGCCTCAATGAATGGAGATTGAGACGAAGTCCCTTAAAAAGATAATTTTTTAAATAAAATAGATCTATTATGTGTATTCACTATAAGTACAGATAAAGAAAGTACAATTACAAGATAGGACATAATAATATCATGACATAATTTGAAAGTAGGAGATTAACCCAAAGAACGGAAATTGGGTTAAGAAGTTCCCTTACCTCGTGTCTGACTTGACTCGACCTTTCTTTAACCTCCTGAATAATAAACTAGAGTTAATTTATAATTTCTTAAGAACCCTTTTCAAGTTTATTATTACTTTTATATCACTTATTACCATGTTATGAACATTTTGTAATTATTTATGTTAATAACAGTTGTTTTGTCGATCTTTGGTACTTGAGTCAAAAATAAACTTCTTATAATTAAAAGTTGTTCATGTGGTAAAATATCCATTATATCCATAATTATATTCATGATTTAGATATCGTATATATCATATATATCCAGTATATACATGCATTTATAATATTACATAACATTTAGAGGTAAGAAATGAAATGCACCGTTCATGGAGACGGTAAGCCGTACATACGCATGAATGCTACTTTCATTTCTATTTCGTATTTAATGGAATTAAATTATAATTATATAAAGGTATACTATAATTCTAGTATAATATAATGTATAATATCATTTACTCCATCCTTTATACATCCCACATATGGCATTAATGATTCAAATCACTTTAAGGGGGCAGTAGTCCGCACTTCCTAAAATGAAATTATCACGTTTACCCATAATGGAAATCATAAAGGTATGCCATAAATGAAAAATACATAAGAATAATGAAAAAATAAACATAATATATATCATAAATAAAAAATATTGTCATCATAATGACCACCATGAGAGGTGTTTAAAGAAGATTGAACAATCATTGTTCTGTGATGCAGTAATTCGCCACCCACAGAAATAGTATGTTCTGTAACCATTTGATGAAGGTGTGTGTAAGTGTAAATAAAATTCTTATCATAATAATATCCTAGTATATATAAGATACTGGTGTTGTTACAAAAAAAATAATAAAAAGATTTTAGGGGGTTGTAGAAGCAAAATAAAACAAAACATCATAAGAGAAGACATTACCTTAAAATCGGGTAACTCTTTTTGATTTAAGTTAAAGGCCTCCTTGGGAAGACTTATTCCCAAAGTGAGGCTTCTAGGAGTAAGATAGTGAAGTTGAGAGAGTATTTTGGTATATTTTGTCCGAGCCAAATGGCTTGGAAGGTGTGAATAAGGTGGTTGTGGTGGGGGCCTTTTATAAGAGGAGAAGAGGGGCACTCTTGGAAAGTCGTGAAATGTTACTTTATTATATAATGAGTTTCGGATTCTAAATGTCCCACAATGACATATTTCTACGATAAGGTGATAAGGGTTCTAAATATTCTCATCCAATATGTTTTTGAAAAATGTAAGCCTTAGATTTTACATTATCTTTTCATTTTATTTAAATCGTTAATTAATGAGGTAATCGCTGCATCATTATGGTTTCACAAAAAAATTAATTTATTTAATGTCTAAAAATTATAAAAAAATATCATGATGTAGGAAATAGTTTTATCTTTCCAATTAATATTTATAGTCCAAAATTTAACTTATATAACCCCATGTAATAATTGCTTTAGTAAAACAACACATGTTTGTGACAATTTTATTTTTACTTTAAATAAAATGTTATTAATGTCATTTTCTTACCCAAGTGGCACCATGGGGTCCCCAAGTTGACCCATGGATTTTCTTGTCGGTGATGAATCATCAAATAAGGGTATTTAAAGTGTAAATGTATTTTCATATTTTTATAATATCATTTTTACCTTAAATTTCACTAATTACCTTTAATCGCGATTAATTAAACTTAAAAGTTACTGTTCACCAAAAAATTATTTTAATCCCATTGAACCAAATTTTACTTCCTAATGACAACCATGTATGTAGGATTTTTGAAAATCAAATCACAGAAGTGGTAATGTTTCATTTAAATGAAAAATCAGTTTTTCAACTACCACTTAGTGGTTTCACTATTCATCAAAAATTGAAGTTTTTCATAACAATGAAAAAATTTCACCCTAAGATATAATTGATATTCCAAATTAAAAAATGATTTCTATTTTACAAAATTCCAAACATATAAGTTGCGATAATTAATTTTATAATTAATTCTCACTGTCACAAAAAATAGCCTGTTTTTAAGAAACAATATATATCAAAAGATTGACAATTGTTTTTGTCTATTTTCAAAGTGAAATTAATTCTAATGAACACCATTGGATAAAATGGTAAAAATATATTCTAATTATACTTTAAAACCACTCAATATTATAATTTATCACTATAAATTATTTTGATTACAAAAGTTGTTTTTAAGTATTTTTCACTATTCATAAAAAATTGGAAGTTCTCAGAAAAATACCAAAAATTCAACTTAGGATAATTTAGATATTTCAAATCCAAAAATGAAGTCCATTTTGAAATATAAAATATATATAATTTAAAAAATTTGGTATTACTATTCATAATGGCTATTTTGATTGGTCACGGTGTGTTAGAATCTCGAACTTACGTACAATGCAAGCTATTGCATTATTGAAAGAGAAGCGTATCGTGGAAGATTGGGGTGTTACATTCTCCACTCCTTCAATAAATTGCATCCTCGCAATTTGAAAATGTTCTTCGAAAATAAAAGGTTGAAAATAGAAAATACCTTTGTGGAAACCCCACATTAGAAATAGGGTTAATAATAATATAACATTAAAAGAAATAAAGAGAAGTACAAAGGTCACCTGAGATAGCCCATACTAGGATTCTATGAAAATATGGATATGGAGGAGAAACAAACCATCAAGGTAAGATGGAGAGTTATAGAAAATAGGATTAGGAGAAAGTTTAACTACAAGAAAATCACAAACTTGTGATTGGTTAAACAATCATTGATTCCCCAGTAGGAAAAGTTAACCGAAAACGTTTTTGTTTTAAGTTACCTTTCATAAATTTGAGGAATTTATTTAGGATATTTACTAAGAATGTAAGGAAATATAAATATTTTTCATGTAAACTTTCATTCTATTATAAATTTTTACCACAAACCCATCTTTCACTCAAAAAGATAATAGAACTCAAAAATATTATATTTATCCTAATCGTATAAGGTTCCAAATATTAACACATACCATGAAGAAAAATATTTTGTAATAACCAGGGAATTCCTATAGGCTAGTGGTATTTAATAAAGGCATGTCGCACTATGGTTGTGGGTTCGATTCCTGCAGCTTTGTCTGATGCGACGGGTTATCCCCCAACCTCCAGGTTCCCCTTTTCCTAAAACTATAGTATTATAATATTCCAAAAATAATCTTCAGAAATGTTTTAACCTTAAACAATACTATCCAGAGTTCAGCTTAATCCATTCCAACCTTTATAGTTATCCAAAATACCTATGTCCATACTCTCTCTAAAAGCTCTCTAGATTCCAAAATCAATTGTAACATCAGATTCCCCAAACAAAGTAGAGTTTCTCTTATTCTCACATACTAAAATTATGATTACCTTCATCATATTAAAACCTTATTGAAAACAACAAGTACTGCAGTACGATCCTTATATATATCACATTATTCTTATAACCATAATATAGTTCTTGAGTCTAAAAACACAAATACAATAATTATTCAACTTCATCTGTAATAACAGCATAAACTTGGCATTGATCCCTTGTCTTTTTCTGAGGTATGTTTCCCTGATGCTTAGGACATTCATTTGCATAATGCCCCATTTCTCTACAATTATAGCATTCAACATTTATAGCCTCTCTCTTTCCCTTGAAATCACGAGCCTGGTGACCTTTTTCTCCAAATTTATAACAAACTCCCATTCCTTTTAGGCAAGTACCGGGGTGATTCTTCCCCCAATTATCGCATAATGGAAAATCCTTCTTTCCCTTTTCCTCTTTATCTATCTCTTGTTCCATTGTTCTCTTATTCTCTTTCTTTACTTTATTGTCATAAGAATTAGAGAATTCATTTTCTGTCTTGATAGCACATGAGACAATATCATCATATGTTGAGAAAGATTGTGATACTAAAGCTCGATGGATAAATGTCCAATCTTAATTCTTGGGTTATGTATATAATCTGCAGCATGCCTCACTAACCTTGTAAAGTTAGCCTCATACATTGCGACATTCTAATCCTCCTTTTGTCTCAGAATCAGAAATTGCCTTTCTATATCTGCTTGATGGTCAAGAAGGAAGTATTTTTCTATAAAAAGCTCTTTGAACTCCCTATATTCCATATTTGATACTTTTTCATCTTCCTTTGTGTTTTGAATCAGTGACCACCATTGATCGGCATCTCTAGTGAGGCGGTAAACTGCCATGAAAACTCTCTCACTTTCGCTACTCCCCAAGGCGTGGAATATCTTCTCTAAGTAGTTTATCCATTTCTCAGCTAATATTGGATTTTTACTCCCATTGAATGTCAGTGGTTGTTGCCTCGTGAAGCGATCTAACATTGATCCTCCATGTTGTGGATCTGGGTGCTCCATACGGGTAAGGTTATTATTCATAACCTGAGTGAGTTGTCCCACTATGGTGATAAGTTGATCTGCACCAGTTGTATCTCCAGCTCCACTATAATTATCTTGAGCAGGAGGGAAATACCTATATGGAGTGCGTGCATTGATACGGTTTCCAATCCTTCCACTAGGCGCCATTTCTAAACAATGGCAGAAACTAGATCAGTTTATGAATCAAAATACATAATTCCCTACTTGTAAAACACGTAAAATAAATTCAACAGTTTATAGATATAATCCATAATCATAAAAATGTTTTCTTTAAGGAAGTATATACTCATAAACCCTTCATAATGGTTTGTAAAGAAAATGATATTTATCCTAAGCATATCACCTGGGAGTGCCGTAACCAAGAGTGCAGTAAGGCCCGTTGTCATGCACCAGTTCTCGTTCGAGTCTAGCTCAAAGCGGTGTTTTCAGGTTTTACTCCTAGGTACATCTGTTCCAGAGCCGGCTCTACCTGCTCGTATCCAGACAGGGATGTATTTCTCGAAAAACTCACAAAATCTCTATAATACCAAAATTATAGGAATTTCTTCTATACTAATGATGAAAGTCTATCTTAGGACTATGTGCTCCAATAAGAGTTTATCTAAATATAGATTCCAAGGTTAGTACTAAACTGCCTTTGATACCAACTGTAACACCCCGACCCCAGTTACCTAGAGTCAGTGCATTATTGCGTAACATTGGCATGATCACAAAAGATCAAGTCTCGAAAGACCGATTAGTTTAGTAGCCTTGGAAACACTAAATACATTCATAAGTCTTAAATTACATCATAATGTAAAACAAAACTACAACAACATCTTGTCTTCATATCCCCTCAAACTATCCCTGCAGGTCATTCATAATATACTTCTTCACATCCTGTAAAAATTAAAATATTGGAAGGGGTGAGCTCAGATGCTCAGTAAGGATAACAATATAGCAGAAGCTTTCATATATAAACATTAACATTTAAAGAAATGTATTACTAAATCAAAATCCTTTTAAACATGAACTTTAGCATAATATGGAAAAAATAAAATGAAATAATTCCATTTACTTATTCACATGGATATTCTACTAGTCGAATAATCACATGCAATATCAATAACCACTTTCATAATGATGGAATTCATAATTCCAGACTATCATAACCACGTAGCCAAGTCCTCGTGCCAAGACTACAAATAATATTTTGTCAAGGCCTCATGTCAAGACACTAGTTTGTCTCATGAGACCTACCGATGCAATTTTTTTTAGAATATAATTATGTTTAAAATTTATCAAATATACTCCAGTGTTTTTCTGAAAACATTAGGCAAGCTTTTGAAAAGAAAATAACTAATTCTGAGACTGCTCGACTAATTACAGGCCATGATGGGTCCACTCCCAATCCCTTCCTGTCTACCACCCTCGAGAGTCGGGTTTTTTGAAAACATTTTTAATCATGCGTTAAATATGTATACATTTTCACTGGATTTTCATACATTTGAGAGAAATATCTCTCTCTTTTTTTTAAATCATTTAAAAAAAGTTATATCTTGTTGAGGAAGCTGAAACTCAAATAATGGTCACGGCGGTGGAGAAGTCGTTGTCGCCGCATATGTATGGAAAAAAACATTCCCATTTGTCGTTTAGTAAAATGATTAATTTAAAAAAGATTCCCTTTGAATTAAAAAAAGTCAAAGGGGTTTATACACCGTATAAAAAAAATTTGTGTATAAAACAAAATATGCCTCAATGAATAGAGATTGAGACGAAGTCCCTTACAAAGATCATTTTTTTTAAAATAGATCTATTATGTGTATTCACTATAAGTACACATAAAGAAAGTACAAATACAAGATAGGACATAATAATATCATGACATAATTTAAAAGTAGAAGATTAACCCAAAGAACAGAAATTGGGTTAAGAAGTTCCCTTACCTCGTGTCCGACTTGACCCGACCGTTCTTTAACCTCCTGAATAATAAACTATAGTTAATTTATAATTTCATAAGAACATTTTTCAAGTTTATTATTCCTTTTATATCACTTATTACCATGTTATGAACATTATGTAATTATTTATGTTAATAACGGTCATTTTTCGATCTTTGGTACTTGAGTCAAAAATAAACTTATTATAATTACAAGTTGTTCATGTGGTAAAATATCCATTATATCCAGAATTAAATTCATGATGTAGATATCAAATATATCATATATATCCAGTATATACATGCATTAATAATATTACATAACATTTAGAGGTAAGAAATGAAATGCACCGTTCATGGAGACGGTAAGTCGTACGTACGCATGAATGCTACTTTCATTTCTATTTCATATTTAATGGAATGAAATTATAATTATATAAAGGTATTATATAATTCCAGTATAATATAATGTATAATAATATTTACTCCATCCTTTATATATCCCACATATGGCATTAACGATTCAAATCACTTTGAGGGGGCGGTAGTCCGCACTTCCTAAAATGAAATTACCGCGTTTACCCATAATGGAAATAACAAAGGTATTCCATAAATGAAAAATAAATAAGCATAATTAAAACATAAATATAATATATATTATATATAAATAATATTGTCATCATAATGGCCACCATGAGAGGTGTTAAAAGAAGATTGAACAATCATCGTTCCGTGAGGCAGTAATTCACCACCCACAGAAACAGTATGTTCTTTAACCATTTGATGAAGGTGTGTGTAAGTGTAAATAAAATCCTTCTCATAAAAACATACTAGTATATTTAAGATATTGGTTTTTTTACAAAATAAAAGAATAAAAATATTTTAGGGGGTTAGAGAATCAAAATAAAACAAAACAGCATAAGAGAAGACATTACCTTAAAATTGGGTAACTCTTTTTGATTTGAGCCAAAGGCTTCCTTGGGAAGACTTCTGCACAAAGTGAGGCTTCTAGGAGTTAGATAGGGAAGTTTAGAGAGTATTTGGGTAGATTTTTGCCAAGCCAAATGGATTGGATGGTGTGAATAAGGTGGTAGTGGTGGGAGCCTTTTATAAGAGAATAGGAGGGACACTCTTGGAAAGTCATGAAATGTTACTTTATTATATAATGATTTTCGGATTATAAAGGTCCCAAAATGATATATTTCTAGGATAAGGTTGTAAGGGTTATAAATATTCTCATACAATAGGTTTTTGACAAGTTTAAGCCTGATATTTTTCATTATCGTTTCATTTTATTTAAATCGTTAATTAATGAGGTAATCGCTGCATCATCATGGTGTCATAAAATAATTAATTTATTTATTGTCTAAAAATTATAAAAAACTATAATGATGTAGGAAATATTGTTATCTTTCCAATTAATATTTATAGTCGAAATGGTAACTTATATAACCCCATGTAATAATTGTTTTAGTAAAACAACACATGTTTGTGACAATTTTATTTTTACTTTAAATAAAAAGTTATTAATGTCAATTTTCTTACCCAAGTGGCTCCATGGGGTCCCAAAGTTGACCCATGGATTTTCTTTGTCGGCCATGACTCATAAAATAAGGGTAGTACAAGTGTAAAGGTATTTTCATAATTTTATAATATCATTTTTACCTTAAATTTCACTAATTACCTTTAATCGCGATTAATTAAAATTAAAAGTTACTCTTCACCAAAAAAATTATTTTAATCCCATTGAACCACATTTTACTTCCTAATGAAAACCATGTATGTTGGATTTTTGAAAATCAAATCACAGAAGTGGTAATGTATCATTTAAACGAAAAATTAGTTTTTTAACTACCACTTAGTGGTTTCACTATTCATCAAAAATTGAAGTTTTTCATAACAATGCCAAAATTTCACCCTAAGCTATAATTAATATTACAAATTCAAAAATGATTTCTATTTTAAAAAATTCCAAACATATAAGTTACATTAATTAATTTTATAATTAATTCCGCTGTCACAACAAATAGCGTGTTTTTAAGAAACAATATATATCAAAAGATTGACAATTGTTTATGTCCAATTTCAAAGTGAAATTAATTCTAATGAACACCATTTTATAAAATGGTAAAAATATATTCTAATTATACTTTAAAACCACTAAATATTATAATTCATTACTATAAATTATTTTTATTAAAAAAGTTGTTTTTAAGTATTTTTCACTATTCATAAAAAAATTGGAGGTTCTCAGAAAAATACCCAAAATTCAAATTAGGATAATTTTGATATTCCGAATCCAAAAATGAAGTCCATTTTGAAATATAAAATATATATAATTTCAAAAAGTGGGTATTACTATTCATAATGGCTATTTTTATTAGACATGGTGTGTTAGAATCTCGAACATGCGTACAATGCAAGCTATTTCATTATTGAAAGAGAAGTGTATCGTGGAAGCTCGGGGTGTTACACCATGTAAAACATAATCAATACCAAATGCAACTTTTGTTGATTAATATAAGATTCATAGAAAGATCATTAAAACATTCTTGAGGAAAATATTATTTCCATTTTGAAATCAGTTCGTTTATAATATAACAATTCCCAAAATATTAATGAAAATATTTTATTTTTAACTGAACGTGAAATATTTTAATTCAATATTCAAATAATTTAATTTTCATTATGGGGGAAATTATTTTCATGTCGTACATATTAAAACAATGATTCCATTCACATTTTTTTTTAAAATTCAAAACTACCACAATCAGAAATTGATAAGAAGATTCCTTTCAAAAAAATAAACAAAATTCATGGTTAAAAATTTAATTAATAAATAAGTGGATAATAGTTGGAACATTCTTTAAAATATTCCTCGAAAAAATGGATATGTAAGAAAAATTATTTTCGATCGAAGAGATAAATAATGTAATTTTTCTTAAAAATAATCATCATGTCCATTTACTTATTTAAGATAGGAAAATTAATTTAAAACATATATTATCTAAAAATAATCAAAGAAAAATAATTAAAATGAGTTTCTTGATAATTATACCATAATATTTCATCAATAGAAACTTAATCATAAACAATCCCAGTAAACAATGAGACTGTAACATTAAACATTTACTGCTTTGGTTACTTTTTAACCGTAAGCCATATGAAATAAAGATATATATATGGATATCTAAATCCCCATAATATTCATAAGAATAATCAAAAAATTAATTCATATTAATTATATACACCATAAAAAATAAAAAAGTTGTGAATATGGCATATATCCCACGAAACTAAAAGTGAGATGAAAATACTTTACCACATTGGAAACATAGGAATTATAATCCTAATTAAAGAATAAAATAAAATGAAACATTAAATATAATTAATAAAATTATATTCATGATATAACATGTAAAGGGTGTATTATCCACACCACAAAAATGAAATAACTATTGAATATGGCATATGAATCCCAAAATTAAAAGATAGACTCGAAATCCCTTACCTCGAGTCTCGACTATCTTCGTACATGTTCAGACCTCCTATACAATAAATATAGTTTTATTATAAATATATTATATGAAAAATAATATATATCATATCATATAATATTTAATTATGACCTTTTATTTCCATTTTATTGACATATCCTTGTAAAAAACATGTTTTGGGTAATAAATTCTTTATCTTTCATGACTGTTTTGATTTTGTATTTTCAGTCCTTTTACAATGAGAAAGGTTAAATAATATCCATAATATATAAAATGGTATAAATATAATATATATTCATTATTTATGTTTATTAAATAGTTCATTCATGTTATAAATATAAAATGAATTACATTATTCATGGAGACGGTAAGTCATATGTACACATGAATGTTATATTCATTTTTTTTAAATGAATGAAATAAAGATAAATATTAATTTAATTTTATAATATCATTATTATATAATATATAACATACATATTCATTAAATCTATACTTATTATAATCCAAGACAAAATAAAATGAAAATTGCATAACGTCGCTTCATTGAGGTGGTAGTCCACATGTACATACGAGTTTCTTCATCATTTTCCAATGTATGGGAAGGTAATAAGGTAAATGTGATACTATAATTACATAAGAACCATTATTTCACAAATATAATATATATAATTTCAATCCATCAATATCTCCACCGGTGATAGGTAGTGATGAAAAATGAAGTAAATCGGTTCGCGAGGCGGTAGTCCATCATACAGATAATCGACGGTTTCATTTCAAATTTTATGAAAGAGGAGATAGATTTTTGGTTTGGGAATTAATATAATAAAAAAATTATATATTATATAGTAATTTTATTATATCATCCTAGTTTAATATTATTTGAAAGAGGTGAAATAGTAAATATAACAATAACATATGGTTAAGAGCTATACCTCTTGTTCGGAAAGCCTCTCTATGTTTATACATAAATCCTTCCTAAAAGGGATTTAAAATCAATAAAAGTCATCAAGGATGGGTATAGTTAAGTAATTAAGGGATATGGGTAGGTATTGGATGAAAAAAACTCTTTTTATGTGATAATAGGATACAATAGGGGATTCTATTTTATAAGTGGGTAAAGAACCCCACTTAGAAACTGCGTGGATATTTCCAAAAAGAATCCCAAATGATAAAATAATTCCCATGAAAAATTCATATAAATAAAAATATAATATAATTTTTTATAGGTTAATTTTGAAATATTTTCATAAAATAGGATTTATACATGTTTTTTTGAATACATATCATTATATTTTGGTTTAATAAAATGGAAAACCTGTTTTAACCTTAACCATTGTAATTAATTTTTACAGTTCTCACTATTCATTATTGCCAAATATTATGTTTCAATTTTTACCTCATATTAATTATTATAATACCAAAAATGGAAACCATATTACCATAATCAATTAATAACAATGGGAAATTTTAATTTCAATTAAACTGGAAGACGCGATGAAGAGGTTGTTTTCTAAAGAAAAAGTTTCTTTATATATAAAATCGTTTATGTAGAAAATGAACATAAAATTGATTAAAAAGACATAAATTGAAATATTAATAATATAAATTAAATAATTTTAATTTAAAACTAATTTTAAAATATAATTTATGTTTTGAAACACTTTAATCTAAAAAAATTCAATCAAAATTTTTATTTTTCACATTTAATCAAAAATTTTAATTTTTCATAAAATTATCAGAAATTAACACTAAGATAAGTTTAAAATTATGATTCAAAAAATTAATTTAATTTTTTAAAAAACATGTTCCAAATTTTTTAAAAAACAATTTTAAAATAAGATCACAAAATGTGATGAAACCGTTTTTTGAAAAAAAAAATTAAAATAAAAATACATTTATTATTATCCCATTTTTTGAATAAATATTTTATAAACATTTTATTGAATATATAATATATAAGTTTCATTAAAATAATTCACTAATAGATAATAATTTAATATATTTTGATAAAATATACTTTGTGTGCATTAAAATAGTTTTTCAAAAGACGGTTTATTTTATGTTCAAATTAGTGTTATTCTCATTTCTAATCAAATTGATAAAAATTTAATTTATTTTATTAATGGTTAATAAATATAAATTTCAATATTTATCTAACTCTATACATACCTTCCAATTTAATGGATATGTTATTATATACAGATTTATATGATAATATGAAAGGTATAGTGTAGTTCTCTAAAACTCAGTGTTGTGTGTAACACAAGTAGTAGAGAAATTAAATTTATTTGAAGAAAATAATTTATAAAATATCAGTTTGTTACAATATCCCCCCTTTTATAATGTGAATCCTAACAATTTTACCTTATTCTTATTGGATTTGACTTTGGAAAATTCTTTCATGGAAAACACTCATCGTAAAAAGGGACAATAAAACATCTTATTGAAAAGAGGGAAATATATTTTGAAGGTCTTCTAGAATAAAAAATAACTATGTTTTCAAATTTAAAAACATTAGTCTGAAGTGAAAATATGGACATATGAGTGAATACTAACACCTAAGGATTAAAAAGTGTGATATAAAACATGGTCATCAAAACGTTAACCAATACAAAACCATAAATCTATGATGAGTTAAAAGTTCATTGACTAATCATAAATGAAGGTAATATGAAATCATTTTTTCCCAATATACTTTTCCTAGAGTTAATAAAATCCTTACTATTGTGATAGAGAATATAAGAAAACATACATACTTCATTTATTTCCATTCAATAAGAAAAATCTCATCCTTCATTAAAATTTGATCAATTTCCACATCATCCCTTACTCTATGAAATGAAGATTAATTTTTCATACTGGAAGCAATAATGGATCCCATGATCCATAAAATAATGATATGTCATTCATACTATCTCTATTCATCATGAAAACTAATATTGTTAGATTAATGTATCATATATGGATAAATCTTCATATGTTGAAAGAAAATATTAATCTCTAAAACCTCATAAAAAGTTAAACTAAAACCATTATATAAATGGATAACTTTAGGACCGGTCAGAAATTTAAAAAATAAAAATGAAGGTTACTAAATTATAAAAATAAACTTAAAATTATTCCAAAAAATATTATAAAGTTCCTAATAATTGTTAATTACTAAATGTGTGAATACCTTGGTCATATATTTTCCTAAAAAATTGTAATAACCATAATTACCATATTATATAAATTAAAAGAACCATGATTCCTAATTAATTAAATAAAACCATATATGATTAAATATATTCCATCAATCCAAAAATGGTGAAAAATTAATCAATGATAACATAAAACACTTTTCATCAAATCCTTAATTAGTACCAAGGTATTCAATACTATCCAATTTACTTTGTCTATATCAATCATATATTTATCCAAAATGAACACCATTATCTAAACATCAATAACATAATATGGTTTATCTTCCTCTTACTCATTTTTTTTCATTAATTATCACTTTTAAATTAAAACACTTTTCCAGGTCATCTGAACCATTTAATATATTCTAGAAAATCTATAATGAAAAAATTAATAGACCAATCCATAAATAATTCATGATTCATATAACATAATTATTTAGTTATAATACGTAAAAACTTAAACTAACTTCGTTATTAAACCATTAACAAAAAAATCATCTCATTCCATAATACTTCATTCCTTTCATATATCATTTATAGATTCTTCAATATCAAAAGTAAAACCTTTACTCATACAACCTTGTTTATCCACTTCCTAAGAGTTCCCCAAAGTATTTCTATTTTCAAAATGACAACAATTTACACATATAAAACATTCATTCATTTATGATTCCATAGGGAAATAATTATTCTCAGCCATTTCCATTACTAAAATTTTCATTTTTATATGGAAATTACTTTCTATGTTCCCTTATTATCCACACAAAAAACACCTTCTCCTTCTTTTAAGATATTCCCTTGAGTGCTTCTAACCAAAATTATCTATATATAGTAAAATGAATAATCTTTCCTCTATGGAATCCACCACCCTAGATCTCATCAAACCCAATATTTCTCTCCATTAGTGAGTTTGATATTTTGTTAAGGTGTAAGTTTTTAATCATATATCATGATAACTGTTTAGTAAAAATCATAATATAATTCATTCCTATCATCATCCCATTCATTTTATCATTAAAACATTGTCTATAAAATCCAATGTCAGCCTAGTTCCTTCTGGTTCCCACCATTGTATAAATCAAAAAATAAAAATGTGAGCATCAATAATCACAGTGGGAAACCACATAATTATGAAAAAAAAATTACATGATGTCTAAATCCTTAAACCTTCTTCTAAAACTATGAAAACATGGTTTTAACATATTTAATTCATGGTAATTATATATTAACGTCCTTCATGATCCTTCATAATGAGTATTTGAATTTCAAAATTGTGTTCCCCGTGAGTTTCAAAATAAGAGAGTAGTAAGGCTTGTTGTTATGCACCAGGTGATAATTTATTTAAACATCAATGAACAATTTTCATAGTTATTTCCCCTATATACAAATATTTTAGATCCAAATACACTTTTAATATCTAGAAAGGGATTTACTTTCTTTGAAACTACTCACTCTATCATTCATTGAAATCGTAGGATATTTTTCTATACTTTGACTTACCTTATGGTTCCCACTAAATATTTTAGTATCCTAGTTCCATAAGGATAACTATGCCTATATTTTGGGACCAATTGTAATGTGTAAAACTTCTAATACATAAATTTTAATGGTTTTTAGATGAATATTCAATATATCTCACAAATAAATGTCTGAGCATCGTAAAGTATTTTTTTTTAGGCTAGATACTCAATCATGATATTTTTTGAAATTTCTTCAACATATCCCATAAAGATCTTCCAACATAGTACTCTTATTAAAAATACCCTACTTAAAACCATTCACCGTAACCTAGGGAAATGAAACATAAGAAAGGTTGAGCTCAAATGGTCTGTAAGGGTAAACATGAATGATACCAATTAATGAACACAATAAAGAATAAGATAATCATAAGTGTATGAGATCATGAACAATACTAACAAGGTTTATACTCAATTTTTTATTGATAAAAAAGATGATTCATGATATAAAACATTATAATTTCCTATACATGAATCATAAGAGTGAAAAAACATCATAAATAATTCATGAACTTCCAGTTCATGTCGTATAAGTGTGGTACCATCATATGAATAGAAGACATTTCATATGTCAATGTTAAATACAGATACCATAAAATAATAGTGGATCATAAATCCATAAATATTTTATAAGGAAACGGCCTTAAAGAATTACATAATCTTGAATTAAATGGATAATTAACATTGATGATCTTTTCAGGTTTAGAGTTTTAGAGAATTAGGCCATAAGTATTACATTACATCTCAAAAATTACAAATTAGACACTTCTACTCAGTTTAAATTTTTTTATAAAAAAAAACTCTTGAAAAAAAGAGTCATGTCTATTTCCATGTTTTAGACAGCATGGCTTTTCCTTGATCCCATCCATGACCCTATTCATCTTTAAGTCCTATAAAAAACATTTCAAAACATGGGATGAGCATAAAAAGCTCAGTAAGGGTTATAAAATAAAGAAAGAAAACATTAGTTCATCAAAACATAATCTTTTTAAAATAAAACCTGAAATCATAAGATTTATGAATAACACATAGTAATAACAAATTTTAAAGGTAACTTGTGGCATCCATAACACACTTACGTTGTAGCTTTCACTACCACGTAGGGAGTTGCATTTGGAATACTCATCACAATAAATTCCCTAGATATCTTAGGATAAATATTCATGTTTACCTATGTCACGTTACCCAATGCATTGAAGATCTATCTCGGGCTCACCCTCCCTAGTTTTATCACGGAACCACCCGTATGTGTAAACAATTCCTAAGAACCATAACACATTCATAACACATAAAACAAACATATAAGAAAGATAAAATTTCCACATTTAAATCACAATATATATTTTAAATATATTTATAGAACAAATTCATTATCAAACCCATTTTTAATACCAAAATTCATAAAAGAGTATATGGTATTTATTTTATTTTTAAAAATAGTATGTCTTGTTAAGGAAGCCAAAGATCAAATAATACTCTTGGTGGTGGAAAGGTCATTGTCATCGCTTGCGTTAAAAAGAAACATTCATTTTTGTCGTTTATTAAAACGCTTCATAGAAAAAGATTCCATTTGAATGAAATGAAAATTCAGAGGTGTTTATACACCGTATAAAATAAAGTCGTATATAAAACATAATATGCCTCAATGAAAGGAGATTGAGATGAAGTCCCTTACCTCATGTCCGACTTAAACCGTTAATTATTTAATCTCATGAATAAAAAAATAAAGTTAATTTAAACTTTATTAATAACCTTTTTCAAGTTTATTATTCTTTTTATATCACTTATTTCCATGTTATAAACATTATGGAATCATTTAAGTTAATAATGGTCATTTTGTCGATATTTGGTATTTGTGTCAAAAATGAACTTCTTATATTTACAAGTTCTCCATCTGGTCAAAATTTCATAATTTAAAGAATAATATTCAGGATTTATATATCATATATATCATATATATTCATTATATATATGTATTTATAATAGTACATAACATTTGGAGGTAAGAAATGAAATGCACCATTCATGGAGACGGTAAATCACACGTACGCATAAACGCTACTCTCATTTATATTTAGTATTTTTAATGGAATGAAAACTTAATGATAAATAGTTATATAATAATTAAAGTATAATATAATATATAATTTCATTAACTCCATCCTTTATACATTCCATGTATGGCATGAACGAGTCATGTCACTTTGAGGGAGCGGTAGTCTGCACTTCCCCAAATGAAATTATCACGTTTACCCATTATGGAAACCATAAAGGTATGATATAAATGAAAAATATAGAATAATAGAGACAATATAAATATAATATATATCACATATAAATATATTTCCATCACAATGGCCACCATAAGAGGTGGTAGGAGAAAATTGAACAATCATCGTTTCGTGAGGCAGTAGTTCGTCGTCCACAGAAACAGTATGTTCATTACCCATTAGATGGAGGTGTGTGTAAGAGTAGTTTGAATAATTATCATAAAAACAACTAGTATATTGATGATAATGGTGTTTTTATAATAGAAAGTAATAAAAATAGTTTAGGGGTTGGAGAAGTAAAATAAAAGAAAAGAACTTAAATGAAGATGTTACTTTTAAATCGGGTAACTACCTTTGGTTTTAACCAAAAGGATTTCTTGAAGTGCCTTATACATAAGTTAAGGCTTCTATGTGGAATATATAAATCTTGAGATATTATTTTTTCAGAGTTTGGATAATCCAAGGGGATTTAGAGGTGTGATTAATGAGTTATAGGTGAGGGCTTTTTATAAGGGGGAGGAGGGGCTCTTTAGGAAAGTTTGAAAATATTATTTTATTATATAATGATTTTTTGTTTCTAAAGGTCAAAAACTTATTAAAGTTGAATATAAGATTACTATTGTTCTAAATAAAATCATCCAATAATAATTGGATAGGTTTTGGATTTTTTTTATTTTTAAAATCTTAATTATTTAAATCATTCATTAATGAGGTAAACACTGCATCATTATTGTGTCATAAATAATTTTATTTATTTGATGTCTAAAAATTATAAATAAAATACCATGATTTAGGAAATATTTTTATCCTTATAATGAATATTTATAGTTAAATATATCAATTATATAACCCTTCATTAAAATTGTTTTATCAAAACAATGCATGTTTATGATATTTTGATTTTTACTTTAAATAAAAAGTTATTAATATCCTTATCTTACCCAAGTGTCTTTCAAATGCCAAAATTCACACGCAAGGATTTTCTTCATTGGACATTACTCATCCAATAATTTTAGGACAAGAGTTAAGGTAGTTTTACCTTATTATAATATTGATTTTACCTTGAATTACCCTATTTACCTTTAACCGCAGTAAATAAAAGTCAGAAGTTACTATTCACCAAATAAATATTTTCATCTTATTGAACCACATTTTACTTACTAGTAACAAGCATGTATGTTGTATTTTCTAAATTCAATTCACAGAAGTGGTAAAATTTCATTTAAATGAAAAATTCAATTTTTTAACTACTACTCAGGGTTTTCACTATTCATCAAAATTTGGAGTTTTTCAGAAAAATACCAAAAATTAAACCGAAGCTATATTTGATATTATGAATTAAAAAATGATTTCTAGTTTACCAAATTAAAATCATGGAAGTTGGATTAATTGATTTAAAATTAATTCTTATTATCAAAATAAAAAAGCGTATTTTTAGGAAATAATAACAATCAAAAGATTGACACTTATTTATGTCCAATTTCAAAGTAAAATTACTTCCAATGAACAAAATCAAGATTAAATGGTAAAAATATAATCTAATTACACTTTCAAACAAATTAAAAATATAATCTAAGCATATAAATAAATTATATTAAAATGCAGTATTGAATTAAAATACAGTATTTTTCACTATGCATTAAAAAATGAATTTTATCAGAAAAATTCCAAAAATTTACCAAAAGTAACATTTGATGTCCCGATTCTACAGAAGAATTTTAATTTTTCAAATAGATCATATAAAAGTGACCAAAACTAGATATAAAGAGGATTCTCCATCAAAATTCTGTAAATCAACCTTTTAATGAATATTAGAGTATTCATGCTTAAAATCGGATTCATTCAAATTTTAAGCCTAAAACTTTCATTGTATAAATGTAAAAACATTTAACAAACATGTATAATCATATTTTAGTTAGTTCTGTTCATTCCTGAAAATATAATTTTAAGGCATTAACTACCATTTAAAATAATATTATATTATTATTTTTCAGTATGACTCAACATAGTATGCAACATAAGATTTCAAAGAAACACATTGTTGTGTATCGGGTATGCCATCGATCATAGCATCCCTTTTAAAATAAAATAAATATTTAATTTAAAAATATTAATAAATATGAAAATGTCTTATTCTTTATTTATCTAGGATTTTACATCCTTCCCCCCTTTTGTAAATTTCATCCTCATAATTTTATTCACTTATCAAACAAGTGGGGCTATTTATCCCTCATAGCATTTTCAGATTCCCACATTGCCTCTTCAACCATATGGTTTTTTCACAAAACTCTTACCTGGTGAATTACCTTATTTCGCAACACTTTCTCTCTTCATTCATGAATCTGGACTAGTTGTTCCTCATAAGAGAGATTCTCTTCCAACTGAACTACCTCTGTGCTCAAAACATGAGATGGATCTAGCATATACTTTCTCAACATTGAAACATGAAAAAAATTGTATACCTCAGATAATATTGGAGGTAAATAAACTCTGTAAAAAACTGATCCAAATTTCTTAGGATTTCATAAGGTCCAATGAACTTTAGACTCAACTTTCCCTTCTTACCAAAACACATCACACTTTTCCATGGAAAATATTTGAGAAAGAAATGATCACCTACCTCAAAATAAAAATCATTCCTCCGGTTATCTGCATAAATTTTCTGCCTACCACTACTACAAAAACGGGCAATAACAGCGCTAAAATCGGGCTTTAACAGCGCTAGAAAAGCGCTGTAAAGATCAGCGCTGATAAAGGGGGGGTCCTTTCACAGTGTGTTTTAAGCGCTGTTATATGTTGCCTTTAATAGCGCTTTTTTAGCACTATTAAATATCTCCTTTAACAGTGCTTTTTTAGCGCTGTTAAATATCTCCTTTAACAGCGCTTTTTTAGCGCTGTTAAATGTTGCCTTTAACAGCGCTAAAAAAGCGATGTTAAATCCCTGCCTGCTGCTAAAAAACCTGCACGAGTACAGCCAGCTGAGCAGACCTGCACAAAAACCAGTATATCAACCACAGACCTGCACAAAAACCAGTATATCAACCACAAGCATTTCATCAACCGATCACAACCCAACCAAACAGTGTTCTTATCATGAGTTAGATATCGTCTACCCAGAAACAAAAACTACCTCATTACATAGTATCACAAAATATTCCTACACAACTCAGAAGATAAATACTAGAACATTCCACTATGCATTGTTTCTCCTTGGATTGCCACTTGGTTTTGACAAATCGTGCAGAGCCCGTGCTCCTTGAATCATTCTGCAATACATAAAAAGGATATCCCAACTCTCCCAACCATCACCCTTAGTAATTATGTATATTAATACAAAAAAGGTAACATATCATAAACTGGGGGACTGTAATGAGACATCAAGATTAACATTCTATATATAGGATCGATGTCTGGTAGGATTGGTTGCGTTGATACATGACTCTACCTGGACCTCAAAAATAGATATATGATCTCACTCCAAGACTTTCAGAGAGACTCCAACTATGTCTAGGACGTCCTGCTGAAGCGAGCGTACTACCGTAAGTAGGAAAAGATACCAAAACCATCCTAGGAAGGATCATGGGAGACAACCCTAATGAAATATGTCCTTGATATAGTGTTCAAAGAGATCAATCATGGTACATAAAATTATGTGTCATTTAAAGGGTCACATGCCTTGTCCCTTTACCCTGGGTAACTCCAATGTTCAGCTGCCTGTGTGAATATACATGTCATATCAATAGGAAATTACATGGCATGTTAAAAAACATATACTTGTTACCCTTTGATCGTGTGTCCTCTTATGCACCCTTGCCCTATGTTAGTACATGACGTCGATCCCGTGTGATTCTTCATGTGTATCTGTACAAGGGATAAACTGCGTAGCTGGCTCATTAAAGACGTGTAGTGGGATATATTCCATGTATAAAAGCCATGTAATCCACCCCATGTTTGTGTATCTCAAAAATTCATGCGAAGTCTTAGGGGAGGGTCTACAGTACATGTGAGGTGGATATCTCAATTGTTGATTTCACTTAAAAATAAGTCCATTTTGAACAAAATAGAGGCACTTTGAGTGGTGTCGACCACACCGGGCCTCGGATTGAGTCGGGGTTGACACATACACATCAAATTTGACCCAGGGATTATTTTCCTTAAGTTTCAATAGAATCCGAATGCGTTTGGTCAGTTTCCCGTATGTCAGTTGTTGATTTCTCACTTAAAATTAAGTCCATTTTTAACAAAAACAGAGGCACTTTCAGTGGTGTCGGCCACACCGGGCCTCGGATTGAGGTGGGGTTGACTTGTACATGTCACATTTGACCCATGTATCGTTTTTCTAAAGTTTCAACAGAATCCGAATGCGTTTGGTTGGTTTGCCGTATGTTAGTTGTTGATTTCACTTAAAATTAAGTCCATTTTTAACAAAAACAGAGGCACTTTGAGTGGTGTCGGCCACACCGGGCCTCGGATTGAGGAGGGGTTGACTCATACACGTCACATTTGACTCATGGATCATTTTACTAATGTGTTAACACAATCCTAAGGCGTTTGGTCGGTTTCCCGTATGTCAGTTGTTGATTTCACTTAAAAATAAATCCATTTTGAACAAAATAGAGGTACTTTGAGTGGTGTCGGCCACACCAGGCCTCGGATTGAGTCGGGGTTGACTCTTACACGTCAAATTTGACCCATGGATCATTTTCCTCAAGTTTCAACAGAATCCAAATGCGTTTGGTTGGTTTGCCGCATGTCAGTTGTTGATTTCACTTAAAAATAAGTCCATTTTGAACAAAAGAGAGGCACTGTGAGTGGTGTCGGCCACACCGGGCCTCGGATTGATGCGGTGTTAAATCGTACACGTCACACATGAGTCATTGATCGTTGTGAAAAAGTATCAACGCAATCAGAAGCCGTTAGATCGGTTTGGAGTATGTACGTAAAATATTGTCCATTTTAAACTAAATACATACACTTGGAGTGATACCGGTCACACCGTGCCTCTGATTGAGGCGGGGTTGACTCGTACACGTCACATTTGACCCATGGATCATTGTCCTTAAGTTTCAATAGAATCCCAATGCGTTTGGTCGGTTTTCCGTATGTCAGTTATTGATTTCACTTAAAATTAAGTCCATTTTTAACAAAACACTGACACTGTGAGTGGTGTCGGCTACACCGGGCCTCAGATTGATGTGGTGTTGAATCGTACACGTCACACATGAGTCATTGATCATTGTGAAAAAGTATCAATGCAATCAGAAGCCGTTAGATCGGTTTGGCGTATGTACGTAAAATATTGTCCATTTTAAACTAAATACATACACTTGGAGTGATACCGGTCACACCGCACCTCTGATTGAGTCGGGGTTGACTCGTACACGTCACATTTGACCCATGGATCGTTGTCCTTAAGTTTCAATAGAATCCCAATGCGTTTGGTCGGTTTGCCGTATGTGAGTTGTTGATTTCTCACTTAAAAATAAGTCCATTTTGAACAAAACAGAGGCACTTGGAGTTGTGTCAGCCACAACAGGCCTCAGATTGAGGCGGGGTTTACTCGTACACATCACATTTGAATGTGAGTATGCATACACGATAGTTGACCTTCTTAGAGAAGAGTTTCTGGAAGAGTATAAAAGACATGAAGCAATGAAGATCATTAGAGTGTTGGAGAAAATGTGGGTGCAACAAACAATGTGGAAATCGGCTTATGCAAAGCGACCTAAGTTACAACTTACAGGTATTGTACTCTATTTTTTTCTGGAATGTTTCAGTTTAAATGCATTTTGGAATGATCATTTCTATCCATTTTCTTTTAGGTTTTTTTGATAGCCGAGGGGAAAGGGTGGGGTCTGCAGACATTGGAGGATATGTCGAAGGGTGATTTTGTGTGTGAATATGTTGGAGAAATGTTAACTCCCACAGTTCTGAAAGGAGTCACTATTTAAAAGAAAGTCATAAGTTTAGATACATCTCAAGATGGTCAGTTTAAAGACATTTTGAGGGACACTACTAAAGACATGCTCAGATATGCACACATTCCCCACTTTTAGATCGTTGTCTACTACAATGATCTTCCAAACAAGATATGCATTAGAACGCTCATGATACAAACAAGAATCCCATGATTCTTGGGATATCAAGTGATTGTAGACAATGGGTGGTTGCAGGTTTATTTTACCCTTGGAATATTTCAGATGATATTTTGTAAGAAGAGTGCGAAAACCTCGATGACACCTTCCCGCAAGCCTTAGTACATAAGTCTTGTGTGAATCATCTACTATAAATGCACTCTGCAATGGATTGTGAAGAATAAGACATTGTTTCATTATTTTATTTGCTAGTAAATTAAAGAAATGAAATCAAAATGTTACCGTAATTTCTTCCCACATCACAACCTTCAGGCCGGACGAAACATGGTGCCATGAAGCTATGTCAGTCGGCACGCGTTGCCGAGTGACAATTCCAACGTAACTGCTAAACATTGCCTTGTTGGGTTAACGTGTTGGCCCCGTGCATTCCACCCAACATAGAATTTGATTCCTTTGCTCTTTCCCTTCAAAACATTAGCCAACACTATTAAACTATGACGCACCTGTTTTTTCTGCGATGTCTCTCCTTTATCCCCAACCATTTCGTCTATATCAGCATCATCAATGTTTTCATCTAAAATCCTAGCATCAGCATGTTCAGATGGTTGTTGGACCTCAACAATAGAAGCACCAATAGCAGCAGCAGTACCAACAACAATATGTTGAGATTAAGAGGCTTGAGAGGCTTGAGAGGCTTGTTCAGCAGTAGCAGCAGCAGAAGGAGAAGCAGCAGAAGCAGAAGCAGCAGTAGCAGCAGCAGCTTGAGAGGCTTGTTCAGCCTCGAGGTTAGGAGCACCAGAACGTGCAGAATTCATTATCTGCAAAAAAAAGTTTTAACACTTAAGTTGGATTACATAAATGCAATAATGATAAGATAATAACATGAGATAACAATATTTATATTACAAACAAAATATAACCTGTTTATTGAACTCTTTTTTTTTCAAAGGCTAAATGGATTTGACACCTCTATCTATAATCCAAATCCCTTCATTATGGTCTCATCTAACATACAAAACGTCGTCTTCATTGGGACCGCTGCGAAATGATTGTGATGTCCCACTGAAAGGATCATCCTCAATTGAATTTTCATCGGACCCTTCAGTAGTTTTGGACGATAACTGAACAATCGACCACTTTCAGTTTGCGGGGTCTGGAACATAAAATACTTGTACCGCTTGTGATGCCATTATAAATTGTTCGTCTTTGTACCCTTCTTTACTGAAATCAACTTTCACAAATCCCAATTCATCTATTTTAACACTGTTGTTGTTATCAACCCAGTTGCATTGAAAAATCGGCAATTGGAATGTCGTATAATCCAACTGCCATATTCTTTTGATAATTCCAAAGTATGGCATATTCGCGAAAATTGGATTTCTATCCATACTACCAGAAACATGCATCGCTTCAGCCACAAGTGTTAATCCACTATTTTTCATGGTACTATCTTCATCATGTTTATCTGTATAGAATGTATAACCATTAATTACATAACCATTGTAAGATAATACATACACACTTGGTCCGGTAGCTAGCCATCGAAGTCGTTCTGAAATTGAATTCGGATTTTCATCTAACTCCTTAAAAATATGGTCTTGAAACCATCCTATAAACTGGTGATTATATGTATTTGATATCCATTTTTCAGCCCTTGATGGATTCAACTGCCTCAAAATTTCTTTGTGGGTTTCAATATATGGAGCAACCTCCCAACTGTTATGCAAAACATAAAGGTGGGCCTGCTCCCGATCAGTAATATTGATTGTCACAACATCTCTTCCAGAAATTCCCTCACCCTCAATGCGTCCAGTGTGACGAGATTTTGGCAGACCAATGCTTTCCACATCAAATAGGTATTCGGTACAGAATTCAATGGCTTCCTCAACAATATATCGCTCCACAATACAACCCTCTGGCCGACTACGATTTTTGACATACCCTTTCAAAATCTTCATATACCGTTCAACGGGGTACATCCATCTATAGTGCACAGGACCACAAAGTCGAACCTATCTCACCAAATGAACCATCAAATGAACCATCATATCAAATAATGTTGGCGGGAAGAACATTTCTAATTCACATAATATGATGACAATTTCTTTTTCCATAGCTGGCAATTTCGCCGGGTCTAAAACTTTGCTGCATATAGCTTTGAAGAAGAAACAAAGTTTGCTTAACGTATGACGAACATTCTTGGGAAAAAAGAAACGTAAAGCTATAGGAATTAAATCTTGCATCAAAATATGGCAGTCATGTGATTTCAAACCTTTTAACTTCAAATCATTCATTGACACAATGTTTTTGATATTTGATGAATATCCATCTGGAACCTTTACATCATTGAAGAAGTTGCAAAACTGATATCTCTCATCCCTAGAAAGAGTGTACGCAGCTTGAGGAAGAAACGTTCTATTTTCACCCTTCACGGGAGCCAACTCTTCTCTTATTCCCATGTCAACCATGTCCAACCTTGCCTTAATTCCATCCTTTGTTTTGCCAGGAGCATTTAGCAACGTTCCTATAACACAATCACATACATTTTTTTCCACATGCATCACATCAAGAAAATGTCTGACGTACAGACATTTCCAGTATGGTAATTCAAAAAAAATTGATCTCTTTTTCCAACCGATTTTCGTAAGGTTTTTCGAAAATGGTTTACCAAAAACAGTGTTCACATCTTTTACTTTCTCAAACAGCTGATCACCTGTTAGTGGAGACGGTGTTTTGTGTTGTTCTGAACTTCCATTGAATGATGTCGTCCAAGATCGGTACTTATGTCGACGGGGTAGAAATCTACGATGTCCTAGAAACACAAATTTGGATGAATGTTTCAACCTAATTGATTCTGTATCTTCTTCGCACACAGGACACCCTTGACTTCCTTTAATGCTATAGCCTGACAAATTTCCATAAGCAGGGAAATCATTTATCGTCCCATACAACAACGCTCTCAACGTGAAGTATTCTTTTTCATAAGCATCATACAACATAACACCTGAATCCCACAGTAATTTCAAATCATCGATCAAGGGAGCCAAATATACATCAATATCGTTACCTGGTTGTTTTGGTCCTGATATAAGCAAAGATAACATAATGAATTTCCGTTTCATGCATAACCAGGGTGGCAAGTTATAATTTACCAACATAACAGGCCAAGTACTATGAGTGCTGGTTTGAAAACCAAAAGGATTCACTCCATCGGTAGATAACGCAAGACGCAGGTTTCTCGACTCATTTCCAAATTCAGGATACTCATGATCAATTCTCTTCCATTGAGGAGAGTCGGTCGGGTGACGTAATTTTCCATCTTTATTTCTTTTATTTGTATTCCACGACAATTGTCTTGCAGTTTCTTCACTTCCATATAGACGCCTAAACCTTGGAATGATTGGAAAGTACCATACAACTTTCGTAGGACTGCGTTTATCTTTCTTGTATCGAGAAGCACCACACTTTGGGCATTCTATAAGTGATTTGTTCTCCTTGCGAAACAATATACAGCCTTTCGGGCAGGCATGTATTCTTTCAGAAATCATACCCATCGAGTGTATCATTTGTTTAGCTTCATATGTCCGTCTTGGGAGCTCATTATCTTCTAGAAGCATGTCATTCAAAAGATCAAGTAGTTCCGTGAAACTGACATCACTTCATCTGTTGCCTGCTTTCAATTTATACAACTTCAGTATATCTGACAATGTAGTATATTTAGTGCAACCAGCATACAATGGCGTCTTTGCACAACTCTTTAACTTCTCAAACAATTTTGGGAAATCACGGAGTTCATGTTCAACTGTCCTTGTCATTTCCTCAATACGATCTTCGTCATCATTGATATATGTAATCACATCCTCTATACGGTCTTCTTCATTATCCATATTTGTAATCATATCTGATGATCCATAAAATGCAGTTTTATTCCAGCCAATAGCTACATTCGCTTTTTCCCCGTGTTTATTCCAACATTTATAACTTCTATCTATTCCGTGACATATCAAATGTTCTTCCAACTCCTCTGGAGTAATTAGTCTAGAATAACAACAACATAAACACGGACAAAGGAGTTGAGAGGGATCCTTTGCATGATACTGTGCAAACTTGCTGAACTCTTTCACTCCGTTCTCATACTCTATTGTCAAATGATTAGAATCCATCCAATCTTTATTCATTGTCATTAATTATGAATAAACAACATGGAACATCATTTCCATTAATTACAAATGAACAATAACGAATGTCGTGTCCATTAATTCCATGTAAACCATAAGGATCATATTGTTCATTAATTTTGAATAAAAAATATGGAACATCATGTCCATTAATTCCAAATAAATAATAAGGAATTTCATGTCCATTAATTCTGAATAAGAAATACAGAACGCCATGTCCATTAATTCCAAACAAACAATATAGAATGTTAATTCCATTAATTTCAAATAAGAAATATGGAAGTTCATGTCTATTAATTCCAAATAATCAATGAAACATCATATTCATTAAAGAAGGTAATAATGATGTAATCACATCCATATCATATTATGATCAAGTCTAAGGAATATCACCCTTGCATTTTATCAATTAATTTGATAAATTTAAGTCTTATAACTGATAATTAGTAAGATGGGGTCCAAGGTATATAATCAATAGCACTACATTGTTTAAAAATGGTTAAGGAACATGGACTTACCATTCAACTTTTATTTAATTAATTTATAAGTGATCAAGTAGTCCATGGGTATGTCCATTAAACATAAATATCATTAATTCCCTTTAATAAACCCATGGGCATGGGATATATCAACACATGTCAAAGGTGGTTCAATTTCAAGCCAAAGATCAATAGGGGTCATGGGCCTATAAGAAACACACCCTAAGGGGGTGATTCGAGTAAGGTATACAACCTCCAAAGAATAAGTTTGGTGCACAATGACTAACCAATTTAAGACATGATAATCTACTAAATTAATTTTACATTTTATAGTCAACATGCAGAAGGTTCACCACACGGCACAATAGCGCATCATATAAAATAGGGGTGTCCATGGGTCGGGTCGGGTCGGGTTGGAGGTGTTTCAAGGCCCGACCCGAACAAAAAAGTTCGGGTTGGGTCGGGTCGGGTCACAAGCTTCCGGAGCAACCAACCTGACCCAACCCGACCCAGTGGGGTCGGGTTACCCGTCGCATGCCCGAAGGACCCAACCCAACCCAACCCATCGAGGGTCGGGTCAATTTGGGTCGGGTTATATGTGTAAACCCGACCCAACCCGACCCAAACCAATCCAACCCATCCCAACCCAACGGACCCGAACCATCCACTCAAACCCAACCCCCCTAGACCCAACCCGATGGACCCCCTGCACTGCACCAGCTTGCTGCACAAAAAAACCAGCCCCCCTGCACAAAAATTTCAGCCCCCTCCCCCTGCACCCTCTGCCCCCTCCCCCAGGCACACCAGCCCCCCCCCCTCCTGTACCCTGTACAACACAACACCACTCTCCCCCTTCCCCCTCCCCCTGCACAGTCTCCCCCCTCCTACACCCCTGCACAAAAAACCCAGACCCCCCCCCCCCCCCGCACAAAAATTTCAGCCCCCCTGCACAAAAAATTTCAGCCCCCTGCACCCTCTGTCCCCCTCCCCCAGGCACACTAGCCTCCCCCCTCCTGTACCCCGTACAACAAAACAACCCTCTCCCCCTGCACTCCCTGCCCCCCTCCCCCTGCACTCCCTGCCCCCTCCCCTCCCCCCTCCTGCACACACCAAACCTACCCATCCCGTACCCCTGCACACACCAGCCCCCCTCACACCCCCTGCAAACCAGCCCCCCCTAATGTGACTCACTATCAACACCAGTAACAGAACCAATTGAAGTTAAACTGGAGTAAATTCATGATGCAGTAGAAATAAACATTACTAACATAAGGAAAATCAAATCAAAAAAACACACAGCAGTAGCAGATTTGAAGAACGAATAAGCGAAAACATATGCAAAAAAAATCATCACCAGAAGTAGAGTGAATAACATTGATTCAGTCTGAAAAGAGGGAGGAGGGGAAGCATAGGCGATAAATAAATGACAACCACATAAAAACCTACACTGCAAAACAATATTTAGGGCATCCACATACCTTGGGTGAAGAAATCGGAAGTCCAAAGAGGTGAGGGATCCTTCTGCGCTGCCTGGAAGACGCGACCGCCGGAGTAGGGGTGCACGGGAGGATTCGCCAACCGTTGAAGAGGAGGAGTAGGGTTCGGAAGGGAGGAAGATCCGCGGAAGAGGGTCGAGAAGAAGGAGAAGGAGTACAGCGGAGGTCCGGAAAAGGGAATATCGGGGGGAGGAAGCAGTCGCAAGGGTACAGTCCCGCGAGAGCTTAGGGCACGATAAAAAAGAGGAGACTGTTGGCCTCCTTTTAATAAAATGGGAGACAGGTTTTAACAGCGCTAGAAAAGCGATGATAAATCCCCCCTTTATCAGCGCTTAAATTTTAGCGCTGATAAAGGCACCCTTTATCAGCACTAAAATTTAAGCGCTGATAAAGGGGGGATTTATCAGCGCTTTTCTAGCGCTCTTAAAACCTGTCCTTTATCAGCGCTAGAAAAGAACTAATAAATCATCCCTTTATCAGCGCTTTTAAATAGCGCTGATAAAGATTATCCTTTATGAGCTCTTTTTGATTAGCGCTGATAAAGGTAGCGCTTTTCTTGCCCGTTTTTGTAGTAGTGTACTCTGAGTTGTTCTCATGTGATTTTGAATCAACTGAACCTTGTCTACCATCTCTTCTACCAATTCTGGTCCCATCAGCTCCTTTCACCTACTTCATCCCAAAAAGATGGAGTTAGACACCAATTCTTATATAATGCCTCAAATGGAGCCATCTTTATACTGGAATGAAAATTTTTATTATAAGAAAATTCAACCAATGAAATATGATGGTCCCAACTTCCATGGTAATCTAGTGAACAAGCACGTAGCATATCCTCTAAGTTCTGAATTGTTCATTCTGACTGCCCATCTGATTGAGGATGAAAATATGTAGTAAAATTTAATTCAGTACCCAATGACTTTTGAAGGCCTTTCCAAAAGTTAGAAGTAAACCTAGGATAACGATTAGATGCAATGGAGGGGGTAACTTTATGCAACCTGAAAATCTCTTTAACATACAACTGAGAAATTTGATCTAGATACAAAGTATCTTGAATAGGAAGTAAATGAGCAGATTTAGTCAATGGATCAACAATAACCCAGATTTCACTATTACCTCGATATGTCTTTGGTAATCCCACAATGAAGTCCATGGATATATTTTCCCATTTCCACTCTTGAACTAGGAAAGACTGAAGCATCCCTTTCAGTAACATCCACTCTGCTTCAACATTTTGACAAGTAAAACACTTCATAGTAAATTCAGCAATATCTCTTTTCATTCCATCCCACCAATAATACTCTCGAAGATCTCTATACATCTTAGTACTTCCAGGATAAACTAAAAACAAAGAACTATGAGCTTCACATAATAACACATTCTTCTAATTTGAATCACAAGGAACACATAATCTCTTCCTAAACCTCAAAACACAATAATTATCAATGCTAAAATCAGTAAACTTACCCTTCTGAACCAACTCTACCTTTTTTATCAACTCATTTTATTCCTTCTGTACTTTCATAATTCTGTCTGATTGAGATGATTTCACTAACACCTGAAACAAAAACAAGTAATTTCCTGCACCAACAACTCCAATTCCAAAGTTCATCAAATCAAAAACCAAAGGATCTTTTTTCAAACATATCATGGTTAATGAAGCATTACTTTTTCGACTTAAAGCATCATCCACTTTATTTTATTTTCCCGAATGGTAATGGATCATGAAATTATAATTCTTTATTAATTCCAGTCGTCTCCTCTATCTCATGTTTAATTATTTCTGAGTGAATATATACTTTAAACTTTTTTGGTCAGTATATATTTTACATTTTACTCCATACAAATGATGCCTCCAAATTTTTAAAGGAGAAACAACAGCAGGTAATTCCAAATCATGTGTAGGGTAATTTAACTCATGAGGTTTCAACTGACGTGAAGAATAATCAATTACCTGATCATTCTGCCTAAGTACACAACCAAGTCCTTTCAATGAAGCATCACTGTAGATAAAAAACTCACCATTTGTGGAAGATAATTCAAAAACAGAAGCATTCGCCAATCATCTTTTCAATTCCTAAAAACAATCATCACATTCTTTCTTCCAAATGAACTTAACACCTTTTCGAGTTAACTTAGTCGGTGGGTTAGATAACTGTGAAAAATTATTCAAAAACCCTCTAGTAATAACCTTCAAAACCAATAAAACTTTGGATTTCAGTAATATTTGTGGTTCTTGGCCATTATTCAACAACTTTTGTTTTAGAAGGATCAACAGTTATTCCATTTTTTAAAACAATGTGACTAAGGAATGAAATTTTTTGTAACCAAAACTCAGACTTGCTGAATTTCCCAAACAATTTCTTTTCTTTTAAGGATTTCCATACAACCCTTAAATGACTTTTATGCTACTATTTACTTTTGGAATAAACAAAAATATCATCAATGAACACAACCACAAACTTATCCAAGAACTCATGGAAAATTATATTCATAAGATCCATGAATATAACAGGTGCATTGGTTAACCCAAAAGGAATAACTACAAATTGATAATGGCCATATCTAGTACAAAATGTGGTCTTTGGAATGTCTGATTCCTTTAATTTCAACTGATGTTACCCTGAACTCAAATAAATCTTCGAAAAATATTGATCTCCCTTGAGCTGATCAAACAAATCGTCGATATTATGCAAAGGATAATTGTTCTTAACACTGATGTTATTCAATGCTCTATAATCAATTAAAAGTATCATTGAACCATATTTCTTTTTAACAAACAATATAGGGGCACCCCATAGTAATGTTCTAGGTCAAATGAAACCTTTATCTAATAACCCCAACAATTTCTTATTTAACTCTATGAGTTTAATTTGAGCCATTCAATGAGGGGGTTTTTAAATTGTCTTAGAATCAAGAATTAAGTCAACAGTAAATTCAACTTCCTGATCAGGTATTATACTAGGAAACTCATCAAGAAAATAATCAAGATACTCATTTACCACTAGCACATCATTAATCTAGATAGTTCCTTTGTTTTCAACAATATGTGTAAGGTAACATTCATTTCTATCTTTTACTAGTTTCTCAGCTTCTTGATATGTTATCAAAAGTAAGGGTTCATTCTTGTACACAAACTAAAAAACTTTCTGAAAAGAAATCTCTTTAGCTCTGTAGTCAATCTTAGCATGATAAATGTAAATCCAATCCATACCCAAAATAAAATCAAAATCTACTAGAGGAAAAACAAAAAGGTTTGTAGGTAGATTCTTTCCGTACACAAGGACAGGAAGGTTATTATAATTTATTTTCATCTCAACATTTCCCCCAGTGTTTTTACCATAAGTTCAAGATTCATATATTGAGATAGAATTCCAAATTTAATAGAAAACTTCTCTAAAATGAATCATTGTGTAGACCGTAAATCAAACAACACATTGGCATAATCTGAACAAAAAAACAGTATACCTAATACTACTTCATTTGATGGCCCAACATTTGCTGAAGTAGATGCAAAGGATTTCAGCACCCCTTTCTGCTTGTAGTCTAGCTTCTTTCCCTGAGTTTATTTCTTTGTTGGACACTCATTTGCATAATGACCCATTTCATTTCACTTAAAACATTTTACTCACTACAAATCATATTTTGTCTTACCATTACCCTGATCTTTTTCAGTGCAATTATGAGCCTGATGTCCCATTTTATCACATCAGTAGTACTTACCATAATTAAAAAGTCATTCCCCATCATGCTTTTTACCACAATTTTCACAAACTATAAACTTAATTTTCTTACCATCAGACTTTTTTGAAGATTTCTTCCCTTTCATCTGAAACCTCGACCTCCTATTCTGTTGTTTTTCAAAGAACACCTAATCATTGGTAAACTCCATTTACACCCTCACTGCACATCAAAAAAGTTTTTCATAACTTATTAACTCACAAGAAGATAAATCCATTAGATACTTTAGCTTTAAACCTAATAAAAATGGTTGATTTTACTTTCAAGATCTCATATGAAATTTGGATCATACCTTGCCAGTCAAGTGAATTTTTCTTCATAATTAGCCACTGAGTCATCCTCCTACCCCAATTCTAGGAATTGATTTTCCATCCTAAGATAAACCACCTTAGGAAAATATTTCTCAAGAAACATACATTTGAATTCATCCTAATCAAAGAATCAATCTCCTCACAATCCCTGATATTTTTCACCATCGACCACCACTGCTCAGCTTCACATTCAAAATTCTAAACAAAAAGACTAACCTTTTCATGTTCTGAACACCCCATGACATCAAAAATATTCTCTAGTGATTTAATCCACCTTTTAGCTATCCCAGGGTCAGATGATCCTCTGATTAATGGGGGTGTTGCCTCATTAAATGCTCTACTACTGACCTGTTCCTTTTTGGTTGATCTGGATGATCTCGTGCTTGGATACAACCACCATTTATAGCATGAGTCAAATGTTCCATTACTACAAAAAATTGTTCAGTTCCAATTCCAACCATATCAGGTTATTGATTTGGAAGTTTGTCTTCTTCTTGATGTCATCCCATCACAACTTCTGTGTTTCCTCTATGGAAAACCATTCTGAACACAGAAATATATTAGGCGAAAGAACATGGAAATTTTTAAATGCTATATCATTTCAATATTAACATAAATTAATTCATATATATTAATTTAAGAATATCCTAACTCTTAAAGTTATCTAAAATTACCTCTGATACCCACTATAAGGACCCATCCTTAAAACATTACATAACCTTTTATTAAATGGATAATTCACATTAAGGATATTTAAAGGTTTAGAGTGTTATAGAATTAGGCCATAACTATTAAATTACATTTCAAAAATTAAAAATTAGACACTTCTACTCAGTTTATATTTTTTCATAAAATAAAAACTCTTGAAAAAAAGATTCATTTCTAGTTCCATGTTTTATACAGCATGACTTTTCATTGATCTCATCCTTGACCCTATTCATCTTTATATCCTGTGAAAAACATTTCAAAACCTGGGATGAGCATAAAAAGCACTGTAAGGGTTATGAAAAAAAGAAAGAAAACATTAGTTCATCAAAAAATAATCTTTTTAACATACCTCGTGAAATCATAAGATTTATGAATAACACATAGTAATCATAAATCACAAAGGTAACTTGTGGCATCCATAACTTACTTACATTGTAACTTTCACAGCCACATAGAGAGTTACATTTGGAATACCCATCATAATATATTCCCTAAATCTATTAGGATAATCATTCATGTTTACCTCCTTCATGTTACCCAATTCATTAGAGATCTATCTCAGGCTCACCCGCCCTAAGTTTATCATGGAACCACCTATATGTGTAAACAATTCCCAAGAACCATAACACATTCATAACACATAAAACAAACATATAGGAAAGATAAAATTTCTACATTTCAATCATAATATATCATTTAAATATATTGACATAACAAATCCATTATCAAAATAATTTTCAATACCAAAAGTCGTAAAAGATTATATGGTATTTATTTTCCTTTTAAAAACATTATGGCCTGTTAAGGAATCCAAAGTTCAAATAATACTCGCGGCGGCGGAAAGGTCATTGTCACTGCTTACGTTAGAAAGAAACATTCCCATTTTTCAGTTAGTAATACACTTCATAAAAAAAAGATTATATTTTAATGAAATGAAAAGTCAAAGTTTTTTATACCCTATATAAAATAAAGTCGTATATAAAACAAAATATGCCTCAATGAAAGGATATTGAGACGAATTCCCTTACCTCATGTCTGACTTGAACTGTTCGTTCTTTAATCTCATGAATAATAAACTAAATTTAATTTCAACTTTATTAAGAACCTTTTTCAATTTTATAATTATTTTTATATAACTTATTTCCATGTTATAAATATTATGTAATCATTTAATTTAATAATGGTCATTTTGTCAATATTTGGTACCTAAGTCAAAAATGAACTTCTTATATTTACATGTTGTCCATGTGGTAAAAAGTTAATTATTTCAAAAATTATATGCATGATTTAGATATAATATATATCCAGTATATATATGTATTTATAATAGTACATAAAATTTGGATGTAAGAAATGAAATTCACCGTTCATGGAGACAGTAAGCCATACGTACGCATGAATGCTACTTTCATTTCTATTTCATATTTTTAATGGAATGAAAACAAAATTATAAATATATATTTTATAATTCTATTATAATATCATAAATAATTTAATTAACTCCATCCTTTATACATTCCACATATGGCAAGAATGAGTCATATAACTTTGAGGGCCGGTAGTCCACACTTCCTCAAATGAAATTATCGTGTTTACCCATTATAGAAACCATAAAGGTACGTTATAAATGAAAAATACCGAGGTATAGAGACAATATAAATATAATATATATCATATATAAATATAGTTCCATCATAATTTCCACCATAAGAGTTGGTAGGAGAATATTGAACAATCATCGTTTCATAAGGTAGTAGTTCGTTGTCCACAGAAACAGTATGTTCTTTACCTATTAGATTGAGGTGTGTGTAAGTGTAGTTTGAATACTTCTCATAAAAACAACCTATTATATTTAGGATAATGCTTTTGTTATAAAATAAAGGATTAAAAATATTTTATGGGGTTGGAGAAGTAAAATAAAAGAAAAGAACTTAAAAGAAGACGTTACCTTTAAATTGGGTTACTAGCTTTGGTTTGAACCAAAAGTATTTCTTGGAGTTCCTTATGACTAAGGTAAAGATTCTAGGTGGAATAAAGGGATATTGGGAGCTTATTTTGGAAGATTTTGGATGATTCAAGTGGATTGAGAGGTGTGAGTAATGGGTTATAGGTGAGGGGTTTTTATAAGGGGGAGGAGGGTCTCTTTAAGAAAGTTTGAAAATATTATTTTATTATATAATGGTTTTCAGTTTCTAATGGTACAGAACATATTAAAGTTGGAGATAAGATGACTCTTGTTAGAAATAAAATCATCCAATAAGAATTGGACAGGTTTTGGATATTTTGTAAATTTTTATAATCTTATTTATTTAAATCATTCATTAATGAGGTAAACATTTCATCCTTATTGTGTCATAAATAATTTTATTTATATGTTGTTTAAAAATTATAAATAAAATAAAATGATTTATTAAATTTTTTTAGCTTTATAATGAATATTTATAGTCAAATATATCAATTATATAACCCCACATTAAATTTTTTTTATCAAAACAATACATGTTTATGAATATTTTTATTTTTACTTTAAATAAAAAGTTATTAATATCGTTATGTTACCCAAGTGGCTTTCAAAGGCCAAAAGTATCACCCAAGGATTTTATTTGTCGAAAATTACTCATCCAATAATGTTAGGACAAGTGTTAAGGTAATTTTATATTATTATAATATTGTTTCTACCTTGAATTTCCCTATTTTCCTTTAACTGTGGTAAATAAAAGTCAAAAGTTTCTTTTCACCAAAAAATATTTTCATCTTATTGAACCATATTTTTTTACTAATAACAACCACGTATGTTATATTTTCTAAATTCAATTCATATAAGCGGTAAATTTTCATTTAAATGAAAAAGTTCATTTTTTTAACTACCACTCAGTGTTTTCACTATTCATTAAAAATTGAAGTTTTTCCGAAAAAATACCAAAAATTTATCCTAAGATATATTTTATATCCATAATTAAAAAATGATGTCTATTTTACCAAATTAAAAACATAGAATTTGGATTAATTAATTTAAAATTAATTCCCATTGTCAAAATAAAAAACGTGTTTTTAAGAAATAATAACTATCAAAAGATTGACACTTGTTTATATCCAATTTCAATGTAAAATTACTTCCAATGACCATCATTGGATTAAATAGTAAAAATATAATATAATTACACTTTTAAACCAATTATAAAAATAATCTATCCATATAAATAAATTATATTAAAAGGTATTTTTGAATTAAAATACAGTATTTTCACTATTCATTAAAAATGAATTTTATCAGAAAAATACCAAACATTTACCCAAAGTAAAATTTTCTACCTCAATTCTAAGTAAGAATTTTATTTTTTTCAAATTGAACTTATAAAATTAACCAAAACTAGATTTAAATAGGGTTCCCCATCAAAAGGTAGTAAATTGACCTTTTAATGAATATTAGAGTATTTATGCTTAAAATCGGATTCATTCACATTTTAAGCCTCTAACTTTTATTGGATAAATGTAAAAACATTTCACAAACATGTATAATAATATTTTATTTATTTATATTCACTATCTCTAATGAAAGGTCTAGGCATTAACAACCATTTAAAATAATATTATATTATTATTTTTCAGTAGGACTCAGCATTGTGTGCAACATAAGATTTCAAAGATACTCATTGTTGTGTATCGGGTAAGCCATCGAACATAGCATCCCATTTAAAGTAAAATTATTATTTAATTCACAAATATTAATAAATATGAAAATGTATTATTCTTTATTTACCTGAGATGTTATATATTTCCCATAACATAATGGATCAAGATTCATCTATTATTTTACATAGTGGATAAATCACATTAACTTGATTCCCATATTAGATTAAGAACATCGACATGTTTCCCAAATCTGATCAAGAACATCATCTTGTTTCCCATGATTATATAACTTGATATAAATCTCTACCTAAGGAATTATGGGGAGATATTTTCCCCTATAATCACATAATCCATACATTTTTTCCACATGATCATAAAACATTCATCATATCATAACCCATGGAAAGGAGAACTATTTTATAAAAAATTCCTCATAATATAACCCATGGGAAAGAAATTTATTTCATAAACATTTCTTCATAATAATCCTAAACATAAACCATATAGACAAACAATAAGGATGGTACCATTGGATCACATCCCCAGAAAAATAAAAGAAACACTAATGTTTATTTTATTTGATGAGAAAAAATTCCATAAAAATATCATCAAAACAATCTTAAGTAACATTTTCATTCCATTTTGAAATCACTTATTTTAAATGTAAAAATATACCCAATATTAAGGAAAAAAATTATTTTAAAATAACCTTCAATACTTTTCATATAATATTGAAATAATTTTGAGGTTATCGTGATGTAAAATTCAGTTCATGTCATTCACATTAAAATACAAATTCCTTCCACATTTTTTTGTAAAAAAACAATTGTACCTCGATAAGAAAATGATAAAAATATATCATTAAAACAATTTTAAAAAAATAATAAAAAATGTGAAAAAAATTATATAAAAAATAATTGGATAACGGTAAAAATATTATTTAAAACATTTTTATAAAATATTGACATGGAATAAAAACAATTTTTGAATGAAGAGATAAATAAAGTCCTATTTTGTAAAAATATTATTTGGGACATTTTAATACTTAAGAACAGAAAAATAAAATTAAAAAATTTATCCTCTTTAAGTAACTGGAGTATAATGAAATAAATGGTTTTTATGAGAGGTATACCATAGGATTACATCATTGAAATCTTAATAATAGTAAGTCTTGATAAACAATGAGTTTGTGACATAAAACTTTTACCCCTTGTGTAAATTTGGAATCATAGGCCCAATAAAATAAAGAACAATATATGTATTTTTAAATCACTATAATTTTAATAAGAATCATCATAAAATAAAATCATGGTAATTATAAATACCACATGAAAGAAACAAGTGTTGAATATGGTATATGTCCCATAAAAATAAAAAAGTGAGCTGAAAATCCCATACCAATTTGGAAACTATTGAATAATAAGAACCATTAAAGAATAAAATAAAGTGAAATTTTAAATATAACTGCAAAAAATATATTAATGATATAAATTTAAAAGTGTGAGTATATAAAACACACAAAATAAATCATTAGAAAATATGGAATATGTCTCCCAGAAATAAAAGAGTGACTAAAAATATCATACCTCAAGTATCAAATTTATTTATAAATGTTTGGACAACATATATAATAATTATAGGATTATTATAAATATGTTTCATAACCATAATAATATATATCATACGATATATTTTTTTACTTATGACCTTTTATTACACATTTATTAACAATTCCTTATTAAATTCACCTTCCAAAAAATAACTGCTTCATTTTTCATATATTTTTAGGTTTGGTTATTCCATTCCTTTAACATTGATCATGCTTCATTTTTCATGTATGTTTTTTTTTGTTATTTCATTATTTTAACATTGATCATGCTTCATTTTCCACCCACACCCTTATAATAGGAAACCACTTATCTTATTTTTATTACACTACATGATCACTTTATATCAAATATGTGCTTCCCAAATACCTTCCTATAATTCATACCCATGATCTTTAGTTAATATTTTGATTAAAATTCCATCTATATAATTCTTAATGTGTAATACAAAGTAGGTTGACCAAAGACGAGGTATATCTCTTAACATAATGGTTCATTTTATTTCTTCTTATAATGAAATAAATCACTTGATAATCATGTTGACATAATCCAATAAGTATATCACATATACATATTTTTTTTATTGGTTCAAACTTTATTCATCACCTTTTCTATTAAATTGGAATCAAAAGAATTGTTTATGTGTACATGCAGACTACAGCCACACAAAGCATTGTATTTTGTCTTTATTCATCACCATTCATGGATGGTTATTATGATGGATAAAATATTTATATATGATATTTATTACATATTTATGATTCCATAAATATAATATATCATTTATCTATTTACCTTTATACCCTTTAAAAATGATAACGTCCCTCCTGCATATTTGTGGACAACCACCTGCACAAAGAAATGTGATTCATTTTTAATAACCTCTAATAAATAATGATTATAAATTTGTATATAATTAATATATATGATATTTAAATCATTATTAGAAATATAGAGAGTATATAAACTTGAGAAATATGGAAGGTTGAAAACTATTGAACTGAAACATAAATGAAAAATGAAACAATTAACACTTGTAAATGATGATTTTAATAATGAATTATTAATAAAAAGGGGTTGAAATGTTATAATTGGAAAATAAATTATTTTATAAGTATGGATAAGTTTTTTTTATATAATTAAAATAAATTATGTATGAAGGAAAAACCACTTATGAGACAAGTTAGACCTGAGGAAAGTATTAATTTCACAATAACATCTTTCTTCTAGGTTGTTTATGTTTACTTTTCTATTAGGGTAATTATATGATACTTCGATATTAAACCCCATATATTTTCTTATCATGCTGTTATTTTTTGGAAATTTAAATTTTTAATTCATTTTATTCTCTACGTACTCAATACACTGAATAATTTTTATTAAGGAAAACTGATATTGTTTTTTTTATTTGGTCTAGAAAATTTTACTTTCATGTCCATATTTTCTTTCAAATGATTTAAATAATGTTACTACTATTATGATATGTTTGATAGAATTAATTTATAACCAAGTTTTACTTTGTAAAAAAAATTTAAAGGGAGATATCTTTTCATTTTTGAAGGAGGCACTTTTTACAGAAGGTGTGAACAGAATCATTATTTTAACATAAAAAAAACAAATGGATTTTCCCTCTATCATGAATACTCATGTATGAATAATATTATAGTCATTTCCATGGTTCATTCTAAATAAACTATTATTCTTAATATTTTTGAAATTTTCAAATCCTAAATAAGTAATTTCAAAATTAAAATGATATTTTTCTCATGAACTGTTCCGGTTATATTTGAAAAGTATTTCCATCGATGTCAACATACTTTAATTAATCTTATCATTTAGTGAGGATTTACTCTAATGATACCATCCACCGTATTTCTTTGGATTTCTTATAGTAATTTTTATTAGGTGGTGTAATGAAATTATTTATTCTATTTCTTCCATTATATATAGTTTTTGATTATGAAGTAATATTGACTATGTTGTGTTGCTTATTTATATGGTGAATATATTGGACTTATTACATGATGAAGAGGGACAAGAATTACATTTCCCCTTGATTAATTAGTAGGTCTCATGGGACAAAATATTTTATGTATTTAGAATATTCCATACCCATTTATGTATGACTTCTTGGAATGAGGCTTTGATGGTATGTTTAATATGTCTAAAATTATGAATTATAACATTAAGAAATTAATTATTGATTTTTATGTTATTATTTGAATAGTTACGTTATCCTGCATAGGTTTCAAGGTCATGTGTTTATTTAGATTTCATTATTTTATCATAATTTATTTTTATCATATTATTCATTTCTTATTTAAACATTAATTGAATTTATTTTTCACATTACCTTATAAAAAATATAAGATCACCATTTTATTTTTTTCCCTTTAGATAGTATGATAAGAAGTGTATAATGAATGACAGGAATAGATATACTAGAGGGAATAATAGTGTTTTCAAAGAAGATATTATGGTTTATTTTTTACTTTTATTTTTAATTTTGGAATTACGTATATATCAAGTTTCCCATTGATTATAAACTATTTTATCATGTTAGATGTGATATATCATATCATGTTCTAATATATTATAATGTCCACCACTTCAGTTTTGTTGGAGTCGGGGTTCTATAGACTCTATGTAATAAGAAACAAGTTTAAACCTATTCAAGTAATAAAAAATCTACTATGTAAATAAATTGGATTAATATGATCTTAATGATTATAAAAAATTAAAGACAGTCTCAAAATAGGATCATTTTTCAACTTGAACAATATACCCAAAATGGAAAAGAATAACCCGCAATTTGTAGTTTATTGATAATTGAATTTTTTATCCTTCCTTGATTAATTTGATCGAACATTTATTTTTTATTCAAATAATAAGAGTCATCCAATTCAAGTCAAGGCGGTCTAAAATGATGAATCCCTAACGTGTCCCCAAGTATCACACCAATACATTCCTAGGGTAGAGTCCCCAATCTTGAGAATACCACCAAGGGATCGTTAATGCTACTCCCCTGAGAGAGAGCATCTGTGGCGAAGTTGGCCTACCTAGGAATATTCTGAACCACACATCCATTTCCAATTTCCAAGAAACAACCCGAATAATGTAACTTAAACACCAGGACACCTCACCTTTCCTTTATAGTGCCTGAATCAGTACCTCTAAGTCATATTCCACTTCCGAAACTCGCAATGATAACATTTTTCATATCATAATACCCTCTAACAATGCCCAACCCTCTATTCCCAATGAGCTTCTCGGTCTGTGATATCTACTAAAGGAAGATAACACCGAGCCACTTCTGTCCCACACTAGCCCTCCTCCCCTCATTAGTCCATTCATGCAGGAACCATCCACATTGAGTTTCAAACCATTATCCAGAGGGTCCAATCTCACCTAGCCCCACTTTAACCCCAGACACCCCATTCTTCTGATCACAGAGTTACAGACCATAGTATAGTTCACCCCCTTTCAACAAAGAATTCAATTCATGTAGAAGACCCTTCATTTTCACCATAAGAAGAGATATCGAATACTGGCCATCCCATCTCACTGTATTTTGCGCCTCCCACAGGAACCAAAAATTTGATATAAACATGATGCTACGAATCCGGTTTTCCAGCCCGTTCTATTCCACTCCTGAGAACCAGCCCTCAAAAAATCCTATAAAGAATTGAAATCATCCTTGTACTTACCCTATCTATTCGTCGTAGACAAGAGACAACGCTCCCATTCACCCCTGATGAACATGTGAAGAATCAACTCCGTCTGAGGAAATGCACATCAGTAGCACCGGGATACCAGCTAAATTCCATTCCTCTGAATATTATCATCTATGGGTGGGCTTGCTTCTACACTCTCCATATGAGGAAATTCATCTTTGAGGGAACCTCCTTACACCATAGGCGATCTCCCCACTCATCACGGATCCCCTCTTGTTGTATAAGACCATGATAATCCTGACTGTTAAAACATCATGATTGAGCCTCAATGAAGCATAATTGATCTTTTTATTCATAAAAACCCATTTCTTTGAATACTTCCTTCTGATCCGAGTTAATAATGGCATCTAAGAACCAATTATTTTGGCAGGCCTCTTTCACCGAGATCTCTGTAACTAGTCACCCCGGGAATAACAGCTTCTCCCCAATCCACTTATCTCTCCAAAAATTAATACCCCCATAGCCAACCATCCACCGTGAGGAATCTTGTAGAATCTCTATGTGAGATAACACTTCTTTCCCCAACTTGGATAATTTCCTACCATCCCATTCCTCCCAATACATTCCATATTTTATTCTCATAGTTTTGTCCCACATCAATTCCCCCACAAGAAAGTCCCAAGCCAATCGAGCTTGCATGGTGTGCTTGGATATTGTTAAATCCCTAAGTCCTACCCCTCCTTCCTCATCCGGCTTCACCAACCTAGTCCATGAGGCCCAATGAGACCTTCCCTTGTCATTTTCATACAAAATAAATCTATTAAGAATCATCTCCATAGTAGAAATAGTCCCCTTAGGAGGATAAATGACTGACAATACATGCATCAGGATAGAGGAAAGAACATTATTGATCAACATCACCCGACCTCCAAAAGAAAGAAACCTATTTTCCAGTTATAAATCATCCCAACCATTTTAATAATGAGGTCCTCGAAGAAGGATTTTTTCACCTGGCCATTAGAAATGGGATCCCCCAGATACATCATAGGAAGCTGTTTCTGCTGAAAACCCAGAATTTCCTGGATGCTCTGAACCCTTCTCCTTGAGCATTTATTAGAAATAAATACATTGATCTTCCTTGAATTAACCTATTGGCCACATAGACTAAAAAGATCTCCAAAATCCGCATGAAATAGATCAAGTATGACCTCCTGCCATTCAAAAAAAATAAGCATGTAATCAGAAAACATAATATGAGAATAGGCACTATCTGAAGCTTGAGATAAATAGGGAAGAATCTTCCGGTCCATCATCCCTCTATGCAAGTTTTGAGAAAGGGCCTCCTGAGCAATGATAAACATGGAGAAGGAAATAGGATCCCATTTCCTCACCCCCCCCCCCTCATATTATTGAAGAATCCAAACCCCTTTTCGGGGAGAGAAATATAAATCCACGATGAAGAAATGATGTGGAAACATAAATCGCAAACCCATTCATAGAACCCGAGCTTCCTTATTACCTGAATAATAAAACACTATTCAATCTTATCGTAATCCTTATCCATATCCACCTATATCACAACATTGGACCCCACCACCTTCTTGTTTAAATCCTCCCACAACTCTTGGGCCACTCACACCGCCCCTTGGATCCCTCTGCCATGGATGAACCCATACTGTTGTTGGGAAATAATACTTGGGATGAACCTATTCAACCTCTTCGCTAAAATACTAGAAAAAATCTTATAGGAAAAATTACATAGACATATTGGTCTATACTGGCTGATTGAAGTTGGATCTTTCACCTTTAGAACCAGCACCACCCTAGAAGCACACGTACCCCTATTGAGGGAACCCCCTCGAATGAAGTCTTGAACTTCCTCGATAACCGAAGGTCCAACAAGCTCCCATGTTGCCACATATAAGGCCCCAGGGAAACCATCCGGCCCTGGATCACTCTCCGGAGACAAGTTTCTAACCACCTCCAACACCTCCTCTCCCAATGGTAAATAATTCAAACTCCCATTGTTCCTTCCATCTAGCCTACTGGCAATATTCTGAATGAAGAACTCCTTCCCACTTTGAAAATCATTCCCCCAACGAGCCTCTACCTGATCCCCTGCAAGAAGATTTTTGAAGTGCTCCAACTCCATCATACCTATGAGATTTACATCAGAGGTGAAAGAACCATCTTACAGCCTGATATTTACCTTCAAATTTAGTCACCCCTTCAATCAAGCATATAAGAACCCACTATTCATATCACCTTACCTGAGCCACCTTACTATGGATCTCTATTTGAGTCCCCTCTCTACCTCCAAAAAGTTTTGAGTAAGAAAGTCTTGTTTGTATCCTAAGTGTAAGAACACTGCATCATACCAGTTATGTTAAAGCACCCCTTCCAGCCAGTCAATTTCCTCATAAAGAATATCCACCGAATCAACTAAAGAAGGAATAGTCATGGCCCATCTGCTGATGTCTGATTTGAGCCACATCATATGTCTAGAAAGTCCCACCCAAGATATTCCCTCAATATCCTTCTCCCAGGACTCCTTCACCATTTGCAAGAAACCCTCCCTACTATAACAATCTACTAAATACAAGAATTCCTTACTGACCACACTAACTATATTTAGTTCCACCAGTAGAGGAGAATAATCTGAAAGAGCCCGAGTGAGATGTGATACCAAAGAGTTGGAAAAGGATTCAAGGACCTGAATATTTCCCAAGCATCTATCCAACCTACACCATATCATATTATCTCCTCTTCAGTTATTACACCACCGATATTTACTCCAATGAAACCCCAGATCTATAATCCCCTTAGTGACAATGAAATTACTGAAATCTAGCATACCCTGATTACAGACCCTTGTTCCCTCCTTCTTTTGTGATATGTCAACCATAACATTGAATTCCCTAAATACGAACCAAGGTAACCCATTTTCATCAAAGGATCCAAGGTATTCCCACAAGAACCTCCTTTCCAAACTATTACCACTAACATACACAAAAAAGAACAACACTTCCAAACCTCTGAACTCGATTTTTTCATTGATTCACTATTCAGTCACCTGCACAAGCTCCACTTGAAGATGCTTCTTCCAAAACACCCAATATGCTTGTTCCCTGGATGTCCATGAAAGTGATACCAAAACCTCGACCTCATAGAAAAACCATTTAACTTACGTGGACCATGTTTAGGCTCCAGAACAATCTCCATCGAAGATCAAAATCTTCTCACTTTTGAAGAAATGAAAGAACATTTCGCATTTCACCCTAAACCCTAGGCATTCTAGATAATCACTGATGCCACTATAGAAAGTAACTTCCCGCCCTTCTGCCACTGTTACCTGAATGAGGAACGAACAACTCCAATCCACCAACCTCCTTGGACATCAATCTCATCACCGGTCTAGAAGGACACTCAGAGGAGTAACTTCTCTTTGGAACCAAGACCTTCTTCCTCAATGGACTATCCTCATCTTCTAACAGAGAGAACTGGTTCCCTTCCCTTACGGGTGGAGTCAAAGGTGACACATCCTCCCAAAGCAAGGATACTAGAAAAGGTATCTACGAAGAGTTGTGCAATGTGACTAATTCTTTCTTAACCCCTTCAGAAAGGCCTCTCTTCGACGTGACCACAAGAAAGTTCATAGAGCCATCTATCATTTCTAACAACGACATATTCATTGAACCTAAAGAAATCATTGAAGATACCCATACCTCAGACATGGGAGGAGGAAACCATCAATATAGTCTTGGTATAAAATATTTAATCACCTTTTATTTCCCTTTGGAAGTACGGGGAGAAGCCTCCGAAGGAACCACCTCAAGAGAATCCTGAAACACTGCCACCGGTGCAGCCTCCGTAGGTCCCAATGGTAACAAAGCAGGCGTCACGAAGGACACTGACACCCCTCTGACCACCTTCCCCTTTTCCAAAAAAGCAATCTTTTTATCTGATCCATATCTGGAGAAGTTTTAAACTTCTCCCGTTCTTGTTGAGGTGATGTCACCGATCTCCTCTGGAAAGGAAGGAGATAAAACAACCCCTGTTGCCTTCATCGCTTCCTATCAGACTTGAAATCCATTCGATCCACCTGATATATCCACAGGACCGAAGATTGATTCTGGATGAGGAAACCTCTAAGGGACATCCCAGGTCCAAAGGTTTCTATTCCCTTTCCTATAGAATTCCACTGCATGACCTTAAAACCCACAGGTAGAACAAAAGCTTGGATGAGATTGGAACACCAACTGCTACAACCATGCAAAACCCTAACATATTACATTTTATGAATAAGTGTTTATGAGGGAAATAAATTATATATACATATCGCATAGGAATACGAGATGGATTATCATGTGCTAACTAGTCCACCACTAAATCTAACCTTACCAGCTTGACCATCACAAAGGGAAAGGTATCTGGGTTTCATAAAACCTAAATCCAAACCCATACCCAAATACATGGGGTGGGTATTCATATAAGACCTCATCCTATACATGATTGTGAATGGTAGGGTGTCTAAAAAATCCTAACCACAAAGGAATATAAAAAAGTAGGGTGTCCACTAAGCTAACACATAGACAAAGATACATGGTTTTGTTTATTACCATGTCTTGACAACAATCAAAGATCCAGAATAGAGTTTCCACTCGGACCTTCAAATACTATAAATGAGTAAATCCCATTAGGGTAAATTATAGACAGTACCATACCCTAGATTTTTGGAAACCAATAATGGGAAATGAGTAATATATATTACAGGTATTGAAGGATTATCACATTCCATAGGTTTTCTGATGTGAAATATTGATATCCAACCTCTTACATAGGCTAAATAATCCACTACTATAAGGTATCATATCCATGTCTTAAATCAAAACATATATAATAGATGATCTAAGGATATAATCTCAATAACCAACCTATCTCAGAAGACAAAATATATCATTACATAGTAATTCTAAGAATATGTTTGGTATCACATCTTCATAAAACAAGTGATCTGAGTAGGGTATCACAATATTCATCCTCTTAAACTAGTAAAACCACAACATACCTATATAGGAAACCATGTCTAAACAGATATCCATCTCACTTAACAAGTAATCTAAAGAATAAATCTTCATAGAAAACCTCTCGCACAAGCTAAACCGCACTTCTACTAGGTAGGTCCTATAGATTGTATATATCTCAATGTTACAATAGATACCTAACAAGATAATTATTACAACCAACCAATCACATATGATGAACCAAATTTTCAAAATGTGAGTTTTAAGGATAATCACAATTCCACTAAACCAAATTTGTATGGAATTATATGATCTTAGTTGCACAAATAATATGTGTTAAAAGGAATCATCCATATATCCTCATTTGACAGACCCTTTAAGAAAACCTCCACCACCTAATAATAATATACTGAAACTATTATTATACTTATCTTGATCATAAGGGAACCTACTAGGTTCTCTAAACAAGGCCCATTATATACTCATACTTACCAATATGTACACTTTACCCCATGGAAACTCCTAAAAAAATAGGCCATACCTGACCAAGTCCTTGATAGGATTTGTTGAATCTACTTCAAATTCCACATCACAACTCACTCTCACTAACTTGGGACCATCATGTTCTAATAGAAATTAAGTCCCTTGGAAACCCTATTCCAATTCACCAAAAATATTCCCTCAACCCATTCTTGAGTCGAATCTCATATAACATTTGGAGATATCTTTATCCTATAATCTAAAGGATACCATACTCAATACATTATATCAAGTCCCATAAAATTTAGCATTCTCATAGAACATTTAAAATCCTAAATCCCCTCTCAAAGGGTGTTCCCTATCATGAGTGAGATGAAAAACTATCTCACAAATCATCACTAGGCCTAATACTCTCACACATGTCCCATTTTCCATTGCAATCCTACAGATGCTATCAACACCTTATCTCAAGACCAAGGAATTATCACGACCCTTTCATAACCTCAATCACTATAACCCTGTGATCAAAAACAAATGATACAATATAGAGAGCCACAAGACCTCATACATGCCTCCTTGTTTGAAAGATCATTCTGACTAGTAGTGAGGATCTGAATTCCATAAGTTTGGATACTATATCCATTGGTAATTATAGCCACAAATAATAATAATATAAATGTATCAATCATAATATAAACTTGAAGATTAAATATAATATTTAACATTGGATGTAACATATTTCATATAAATGATTAAACTACGAAACCAGAGTATAATGTGAAAGAGGATAAATAAATAAAACTCTATGGATATCATTTGTACTATATCCTTGAAATTGTTTCCGATGGTTTCCTATCGACCGGTCAAGGTTCTGGTGCTCTGCTAATGTGTATAGCAGCACTCGGGTCGAATCCTCGGTGATGATACTTTTTAATAGTCGATTGTTTTAGTTGATTGTATTCTGATTTGGGGGTTTGTTTGCAGAGCATATGAAATGATTGATTGGTGATGTTTCATTTAAAAAATTGATAAATATTGGGGTGAGTTCATTATTAGGGAGTAAATCTTGTGATATCATTGATCTTTTCTTTATATTTCATTTAAATTAACACCCACTTCACAAGATAATGTTGATTGGAATTCCTAAGTGTTAAGGCTTTAATCCAACCCTTAACTTATCTTAGGGTTCCAATATCAATCATATATTTTTTTTGGTAGTGTATTTATGGTTCCAATAATCCATGGAAACCACATGTTAAACAAAATATTTCATTAATCCATGACATGTTAAGTCCAACATACACAATGTTAAATTAACAAATACTCATCGAGAAAATACTCTGAACCACTTAACATCCCAAAATTTTGACTCACCCAAATGGTAGATTTACTCATCCATTGAGATGATTAGAAATTTGGTTTATAATGATTATAATGATAAATTAATAAGATCAGAAAAATAAAGGGATGAGAAAAGAGTGGTGCGTCAAACACACACACAAACAATGATGATAATTAAAAATAGAATTTCGATTGAATGAGAATGTAAAAGAAGGTAAGGGGATCCAAATTTATTTAAAATATTTTAAGAAAATAAATATTAAACAACAGAAGGTGGATGAGAATAAGATATATTGAATAAGAAACTTTCATTAAAACAGAATTACAAAAAAACACTTACGAAATTACAATTGAAGAACAACACAAAAGTAAATGAAAGAAAGAAAAGAGGAATGGTTTATCAAGTAAAAACTTGAGTATAGAAGATCCTCCCGATCCTTTGGCAGAGACTTGGTTATGCCAACCTATCCTCCTTTGTTCTTAAATGCCAACCTTTTTTGAAAGGAGGGAAGGGGATGTATATATAGCCCAATGTTGTGGGATTTTTGCATTCCAAAACTTCCACTCCAATCGCATCGCCACTTTGATAAATTAGACAGTTGAATCTTGAGATATGACCTTCTTAAAAGTTGTATATAAATATCTCCTCTGTATACTCTGAAAATTTTGTGTCCATTGGACTTAAAGAGCCAATGTTATAGGAGTTTTATTAAAAAAAAATAATCTATCCATTTCAATAAAAACTTTTTGAAGGGCAAAATGTGAATGGGCTTTTTAATAGTAATATGACTTCAAATCTGAATTCTTTCTTCAAAAAAGTAGACCGTATATATCTCCTATTTCACACGAAAACATATCTACTTTTTTTGACGATTACATAATGAGATATTTCATGAATAGTGTCCAAATTTTAATTCCTTGCCAGAATGGTGGGCTAGATTTAAATGAATCAGTTGGTCCCCTTGTCTTAAGATTTGGGCCTTAAAATATTTATCCAAGACTCCTTACATTGTTCTCGGAACATTGTAGAAGAATTAATGAATTTTCACTATTGGATTGATCCCAGTGATTCAATCTTCATGGATGGGCCAGTTTCTTTATAGATTCTATGGGCCTTATTGTGTGATCCATATGACCCTCCAATGGCAGAATTGGACAATTATTCATTCTAATGATATGTGGTAAATTTAATAAAGAATTCTACAAAACAAGAACCACACAATTTTGATCAGTAGGTGGAGAGTAATAAATAAAATAATAAACTAACTCAATTGGACTACTTCTAAAAATGATCAAAAATTATACTTAGTATTAAAACATTAATATTTTACAAAAATTATTCACATTTCATATAAAATTAGTAAATGGAGTATATAATAAGTCATGAAAATATTAATAACATAAAATCCCCCACACTTAGTCTTGTGCATGTCCTCATGTGCAACAAATATAAAAAACAAACATTAAAAAATCATTTTCACTCACCAACAAATATTAAAATTTTGTTTTCCCCAATCAGGGGGGGTTAGACAATATCACTCATCCATATTTAATTACACCAAAATTTGTTACAAAAAAATGCTCCAAAAACAATTCATTTTTTAATGCTCAAATTTAGAAATGTAAAATGGTGGCACACAAAGCTTACTCCTCCCAAGATGATAAAATTAATTTATGGAGCTTCACTCATTCACCAACCAAAAGTGAAAATCTTAGAGTTTTAAAGATCTCTCATCTTACACTCCATATCCTAAAGTGTTCAAAAATTAAGAGTTCTTTTTAAGGGTTTTTCTGTGGCTATGGGATGGTAGGAATATTATATCCAAAAGATAGGAAAAAAGGGGGTAAAACACCAACATGGAAAAAAACAATGCACACTTTTTTTGAATTGAAACATGGAAGGAAATAAAAAAACATATTTAAAAGGGATTTATTTTGTAAATAAATACAAAAAATAGGGAGAAATTTTTAAGGGGGTGAGAATATGAAATATTTACAAAACGAAAAACTTCTCTCAATTACATAATTGTTCTTGTTTTTCTTTTTTCTTCTTCTTTTTTCATTTTTTTCATTTTTAAAAAGTTTTACTTGAAAAATATCTCACACTCATATCCCAAACCATGATTGATCTCCTCAGAACACTAATTTTAATAGTTATAACAATATCAAAGGTTTATGAAGTTTTATTTTTGACCTACACAAGACACAACCCATTTTTTTCCTTTTTTTATTTTTCTTTGAACACTTGTCAATAACATTTTCAAAATTACATAAATAAAAGTACATTACATTCCCAAAAACACACTGAATGACAACCTATCCCCCACACATAAATGGATGCTTGCCCTCAAGCATATGATAACATGGTGAAATCAATAAATGGTACCAAAAATGAAATCCATTCCCCCCCCCCCACACTTAAATTTCAAAAAATTATGCAATGAAAATCCATGTTGATATTGGGTGGGAAAAGGTATTGGGATTGTAATGTGGATAATGGTTTTAATAGGCTTGAAGGGGATTTCAAAAGGAGGATTAATGTATGGTTAATGGGAGGCTATTTGGAGATTATAATTCTCACATGGTTTGGAAAATGACTCTATCATATTAATGCACACTAAAGTAATAAATTCAACTCGAAGGTCCACAAACTCAAGATACAAAAATGGCGGTGAAAAAAACTCATTTTAAAAAGATGGCTATAGGTGGCCTTAGCATGAAAGATAATTTTGTTCCTCACAGTTTGGGAAATTCATTTTAAAAATCAAAAATAAATCATTCAAAATTGGTTAGTTTTGACAGAATATTCTCTATCCAAGTTTATAAAGAAAGAAAAAAATATTTTGAGATTAAAAATTGTCTTTTAACTCCCAAAAATGGATGGAAATATTTTGAAAATTTGGAAGGTGAGTAAGTATGACTCTTGTTTGTTCGTTTTTTTAATTTTTTAGGTTTTTTGTGTTTTTTAATTATACACCCACACAAAAGAGAAAGAGTAAATAACAATGTGATGAGGAAAGTGGTAAAAACATAATTAGAATGAGAGAGGAAGAGTAAAGAGAGATATAAGAGGAGTTAAAAGGAAAGAGGTTCCCCCTGGTTTGGATTTGGTGGGTTTTCATCTCTATCCAGTGGTGGGTCAACTGCAGAAGTTAGCGATCCAATGGAAGTCTATGTGGTTCCAAGATTTTGGGATGTTACCTGAAAAAAAAAACATTATTAATATAATGAAAAACTAAAAAGAAATTAAAATATCATAAAAGTAAAATAGAACGTGGGTTTCCTCCCAAGAAGTGCTGAATTTATTTTTCTACAGCTGGACAGTTTTAGTGGACTACCCATAGTCTGATGGTGGCCATTGTATTTTCTCAACTCCAGTGTGCTTCCAGAAAAACTTTTCCTTTGGGAGGCATGATGATTCATTGGATAATTTCAAACCTTCCTTATTGTTTTTCCTGCAATTAAACAGGTTTGAAAAGAGCATACGACTGTCCTCCCTTTGGTCTTTAATGTGAGGAATTATTTTATCCACCTAGTGATGGTTTTATATGCTTAGAAATTTAGGAAGATGTCTCAATTCTGATGGTTCATTTATGTAAGGTTCAGATAACACAAAACCAGAGTATGAGATCCCGGTTGTTTTTGACTCGTTTATTTTATCACATACCGATGTAGAGTAATGAGGATCATTAGAGTCATAAAGCTGAATAAATTTTTCAATATCCTTTATATCAATTTTTCACCAATGAATGGTCAATTTCAACCCCACCAGTGATCACTTTATTAATTATGGAACAAATCTCACAACCTTTACTCCCATCAGGACAATATAAACATATTGGTTCAAAGTTCACCTCACATATAACAGAATTTTCAAAATCATGGATAGTAAATAATGAATGTTGTATATTCTGATTTGAATCAAAAAATGAACAAGCTTGTTCATTTTCCCCATTACCATCCAAGTTGGAGTAGTGGATGTCAGAGGTTATATGGGATTCCAAAGAGTTTTCAAGATCCTTTAGATCAACGGTATTTTCATTTGTAATGTCAACCTCAACTTCTCCATTTACCTCCACCTCCCTCCAATGGCTCGAAGGCCTTCATTTTTTTATTGATTTTTTATAATCCCCCTTTCAAGGGGTGATGGGGGACCCTTAACAGACATGTAGTCGTAAGTATTTCATGACTCGAAGTCCTTAGAATAATTAATTGCTCATAGGATTCAAACATTACATATAACCCAGACTAAATACTTAGAACTGATCCTCCCTAGCATCTTCATCATGAAATCAACTCTCCACCTTCTCATGGCTATTCGGATAGGCTTTCCTGTGCATGCATAGGCTTGTCCTAATGGAAGGTGTCATACCCTCTCATTCTTGCAATCCGTTTAGCTTTAACTATGGTGAAAACTCCTTGCTCATCCTCCTTCTGGAGATTATTCCTTGTAGTTTGTCTGGTTTTCATATTCACTTAAGGTGGCCTGAAGGCCTTAAGGTGGACCTAAGGCCTTAAAGTGGATTGAAGTCATTGAGGTGGCTCAATGTCCTTACTGACCCAAAGGCCTGGGTGGACCAAAGGCTTTAAAGACTTAGGGACTAAATTGGTGGCCCGAAGGACCAAACGGAGGAATAATACTAGCTAATACAATGCCAAAAAGTACCTCCTATAGTTCCATTACAGTTCCGCTATATTGATGTTACAGTACTGCTATAGTACATAGAAATTATGCCTCCGTTTAGATTTGATCATGAGTTTCCTGGATGCACTTAAGGAGTCCTCACCAACTAGGGTGAGGCTCATGTGCTTGAATTCTCAATTTTATGACTTGGTTAATGAGGATGAAATATTCCTAAACACCTTTATTAGTATAATAGGTGAACATGATGGATTGGGATTCAATACACTCTCAGAGATATTTTCAGAATAATGGATAGAGAATGCAGATTTATTCTCTGATGGGTATCGCATGGATTGAAAAATATTGAACTTGACCAGTTGGTCACCAAATTCCATGGATAAGATGCTAGCATGGAAATCAATTTTGTTTTTATATTCCATGAGGAATGGTCTTCCTAAAATCATAGGATATTGGAAAGAAGTTGTCTCACTTTCCATGTCAGGGACATAAAAGTAAGATGGGAAGATAAGATCATTGACTCAGACAAGGACATCCTGAATTATACCCTCAGGACTAGCAGTGATTTTATTGGATAACTAGATTAAAACACTTGTTGGGTGTAAATGACCTAGACCAATGTTAGAGAATATAGATTTAGGGATTACATTAATTGAGGATTCTAGGTCTATGAGCGCATCATCAAAGTTGGAACTTCCAATTTGGCATGGAACGGTAAAGGTCCCAAGATCTTTTCACTTTATGGGAATAAACTGTTGGGTGGAAACATTTTCAAAGGTCCTACGTTGCCTCTTGTGGGTGAATAATTCCTTAAGAAACTTTTCATACTTAGGGATTTGTTTTGTGGCATCTAAGAGGGGAATTTTTACTTCAACACGTCTAAACCTGTCAAGAATTTCAGGATCAAGTTCGAAGGACTTCTTTAGCTTATAAATGGATTGAGTAAAAGTAATTGGGTTCTTATGTGGAATGTAAGGAGGTGAGGTAATGACTTCAGAATCCTTTTCATGTTTCTTTTTCATTTCATTTTCTATGTCAACATTTAATGGGGTTTGGAGGACTTATCTTGAGGCATAGCAATTTTCTTCCCTTATCTAAGTGAAATTGAACATAAATTACCCTTAGGGTTGCGTAATGGTTGATCTAGGAGTTTGGAATAATTCGATTTTTGTTGCTAGCTCAGGTGGGATGCAATATGACCAATTTGGTTTTCAATGTTTTTGTGGCTAGAATGGTTGAATGAGGCTAGATCTTCTACTGCACTTTCCCATGGCTGTTTGGAAGAAGTGTCTAGTCCCAAATTGGGATTACCTTGATTTTTCTTCTTAAGAAAGTGATTGTATTGATTTTGGAATTGGGAAGCCTCACTAGGATAGTGGAATCTAGGAGGAGGATTGTTCATTTGTTGTTGAGGAACAAAAGGATAAGGTTCTTGGAAGTTACCAACACCTTTACCATATTGAAACTAGTTAGGGTTTTGAGGAGGGAATTGAGGGGGATGAGAGATGAGATTACCATACCTTATTCCTTGGTTATAAGAATAAGAGAAGGGCTTAGTGTGAGGTTGGTTAATGTTTCTAACAAATTGACCTGATAGTTGAGGTTTGGTGTTCTTCTGAGCATAGGCTGCATTGAGCTCCATTGGTCCCGATGAATTATATTGATCCTCTTGAAGTTGTGGACATGTGTCATTTGGATGAGATGTGGATCTACAAATTCCACAGTTCTTGATAGGTCCAGGGAATAGATATTGTGGAGAAGATGAGGTTGGGGCCTTGGATGCCATAGCTAGTTGTCACACAAGACCTGTAAGTTCACTCATCCACTCGGTCATCTTGTTTGGCTCTATAGATTGACTATCTTGTGACTATTTTACTTGAGCATGTAATGACCCAAAGTTTCATTAATGGAAAATCCCTCTTGATCTTATTAAATGTCTCTTTATATAAAAGTTTTTTATAAAATGTCAACTTCATTGGTTTTATGATAAGAATTGTGACCATTACTTTTATAGTCATTGAACCGTGATCACATGATTAATATAAATATAGGGATTTAACACATCCAATTTTACTTAGACAAAGAAAGCGATGGCCTCATTCAGTAGAATTTCCCCATACGAAGCCCATTTATTGGAGCTCAGAAAAAAGGTGGCGTCCTTGGGCTTCTCTCTTGACCAAGCCCAAGCTGAGCTTCACCATGTCAAGCTCGAACGGGACCGTCTACGGGATAAGTGGAAGTTGATAGAAATTACCACTCGAGCGATGTTATCCGAGCCACCCCGAGAGTCTGTCACCATCGCACACCATAACCTTAGGTCTTATGCTGCTGTTTTAAGGGTTTATGTAACTAATATATAGTACTATGTTCATGTACATTATTTTTTTATATAATAATGAATATAATTTCTTGTCATTATTGATACATTGTAAATAGTTTTTAAAGTACAAATGGTGTTTTTAGTTATTATTTAATTAAGAAATCTATTTTATTGAATTAAGGGATTTTTTAATTAAATAATATTTTAATAAAATATTACTATTATTATTATTATATTAATTTTATTATATATAAATGATCATGTAATTGTATGAATACAATTATAATTTTTATTAAGGTTTGAAAGCCATTTTTGTCAAAACCCGTGAATTTTTTATAAATGTATGTTTTTATTTTAAAAGTGAAAATTAACATGTTTAGAAAATTATTTAGATAAAATAAATGTTATTTTTGGAATCAGGATGTCAAAATTATCCAACGGTGAATTTTTCATAATTTTCTGCGACAGTCAAATTTTTGAGTAAAAATTAAATACCTTTTAAATATATAATGTGTTTTATGACATCATAATGACCCAATAGTGATGTAATAAAATACTATAATCTTTATGTTCGTCCAATATATGTTTTTCCATTAAAATAATGTGATTTTGGGTTTGTTTGGATTACTTTTCAAAGCATTAGTGGACCCCTCAAGACTTATTAAACACCTTGTCTTTTTAAATTAATTTCCATGGGAGTGTAACTCACCTCCACATAATAAACCCTAATATTTTAAGAAGTTCAGAATTTGGCCTTATAAAATAATGTTTTCCTCTTCCCTTTTCCAAAAAAAATGGGCAAAACCATGGTATGGTATGTGTTTTGGATTAATTTAATATAAGGGGTCTCAAACCTAAATAATAAAGAATTCCCTCACCTTTCTTATATAAACCCACCCAAGCTCCCACTCCCTCCTCACTCAAAGCCTTTAGAGTTCGTCCAAACTCTGACCTACTCTCTCTATAATCCTCCCAAGGTGCCCCAAGCTCCCAAGAAGCCTCTCACAAGCCTCTCTCTATCCTTTGGAAGCACACTTCCAAGTAAGGGTTTTTTCTTCCTTTCTCATTTTTTTCCAATTTTCTTTAAGTTGTTTTTCCCTTTTAATTTCAATTATAAATGTTGGGGTATGGTTCCATACCTCCCTCATACTGCCATATTTATGTTTGAATGATGGGAGACCATTTCTATCTCATCAAATTCCTCCCATGTACACACGTTACTATGCCGAAATTCTGAAAGTAACTTCTCTCTCCTCTTTTACATTCAAGCAATACTTTTGTATCATGAATATAAACTCCATTACAATTTTTGGGACATGTATCTATATGACCTCATTACTGTCCATTACATGTAAATATGATGAGGAACCCCTTTTTCTCCCATCAACCATTTTTATGAATTCTTATGTCACGCTGTTACGCAGCCGAAATCACACCGATTTTCTAAGACAATGTCATTGTGTAGTGAATACCATGCCCATTTATCCATCAAGGGTATTCACCTTTATCAACATTTACTTATTGATTGTAAAGTTTCATATATGAATTCCACATTCCTTTATCGTGAAATAAATGATTATGTTTTATGATTCCATGTTTTATGATCCATGTGGAACACTTATGCATGAAATGAATTGTTTAAGAAGGGTGCGCCCTTATAGCGCTCCAATGCATTGGGTAAAGTATAGTATCATGATATGTCATGTCCAATGAGTGTTGACTCATGATAATTCAATTTCAATGAGGGTTTACTCGTTCTTTATGTACAATGAGGATTTACTCATGCTCCATGTGCAATGAGCCTTGGCTCATGCTAATTCCATGTTAAGTGTTGTTGACACATTTCCATGTTATGATTATCATGCTTTATCATGCCTTTATGTTCATGTTTTTTCTTATGCTATATTGATATGCCTATTGTTGAACATGTATTGTACTCCTCATGTTATTCCATGTGTACTCCCTTAATGGGCTTTATAGCTCACCATTTTCTTATGCATGTCCTCAGGTTATCCCATGCAATGCTAAGTACGAAGGAATGTAGTGGTCATGTAACGGAAGTTTTCAATAAAGATATTGTATTTTATGTTTTAAGTTTTTATGTAATGATCCTAATCCACAAAGACACTAAACCTCTTGATCTTCTTTATTGTATCAAGTGAAGTTTTTTGTAATAAATCATGTTTAAGTTGTAATAAATCATGTTTAATTTGTAATAAAAAGCAGGGTTGCCACAGTTGGTATCAAAGGATAGGTTTGGTTATTTTTGGGATTAGGATTAGAAAACCCTAGTAAAGCCTTAGATACAAGACTAAGTACAAAAAAAACCTCCCTATGTTTTGGTGAGTATTGATTAAGTGGGTTATCAAGAAAATACATCCCTATCTGGATACGAGTAGGTAGAGGCAGCTCTGGCACAGATGTATCCTAGGGGTAAAACCCGAAAACACTGCTTTGAGCTAGACTCGAACCGGAACTGGTGCACGACAATGGGTCTTGCTTCACTCTTGGTTACGATACTATCGGGGGATATTTTTTGATAAATTCACAAGCTTAGTATGAACCCTTATTAAGGAAATTAAAAAAATACCCCTAATAATATATGTTAGAAAGTAGATCATGAAAAGCCTAGATTGAATCCTATAGACTCATGAGTTAAGGAAATGAAAGTTTATTTATAAGTCATCAACTTTTGTCTTTGGATTACCCTTTATGTGTTACCCCTAACTTTCCTTTTATTCCATCCAATGGTTGGTAATAGGAGGACTCAGGCTAACAACCGTTGTGAAGATCAGTGTGATGACTGTACTAATGAGATGCCCAGTCCAATGGGAGCGGGAATCGCGAACTTTGTCACGCTTCTCTCTAATCTAACTCAAGTTTTGAATAGAAACACAGGTCAAGAGGAACGTCCAAACCCCCCCAAGAAAGAAAAAGTCGCTATCGAGAGCTTCATGAGATAAAGGCCTCCGACTTTTAGTGGGTCATCTGATCCCACGATCGCTGAACAATAGATCAACTCCATTGAAAAGATCTTCTCCATCCTTCAATGTTCTGAACAAGAGAAGGTTCTCCTGGAAGCTTATCGTATGGAGGGTGAAGCTGATCAATGGTGGATGTTGATCAAAAATACAAAGCCTGAGGAGGAGATCGAGGCATTGGAATGGAAGGATTTCTAGAAGATGTTTTTCGATAAATATTTTCCGCACACCCTCTGGATTAATATGGAAAGGGACTTCCTTTCCCTCAAGAAAAAAGACGAAGAATCTGTTGGAGCGTATGAGGAAAACTTCACAAGGCTTGCACGATACGCTTCTGGATTTTTCGTTACCCCCGAATGCAAGGTTGACCACTTCTTTGGTGGGCTGAAGCCTAGCCTGCGAAAATAATTAGTGATCCGTGACTTTGACAGCTATGCGGAAATTGTCTGATGTGCCCTCAAGGTCGAAATGGAGATCGGAGAATCACAAGGGTATCATGGGTATAAGAAGCGTAAGGTGTACTTCAATGCTGGTGGGCCGATGGATAAATCCAATGGTGCTAAGAAGATCCAACACCCCACTTTCCAAAAGTGTGGAAAGAAGCACCCTAGAAATTACCTTAACAGGACGAGGAAATGCTTTAGGTGTGGAAGAGAACAGCACCTAGCTGTTAACTGTTGGCAAGAAAGACCCGCGGATGCGACATAGGAGAAGAACGCTCTGTTCGAACCTCAATGCTTTGTTCAATTCTACAAATGCAAAGAACTGGGTCATTTTTTAAATCAGTTCCCTAATCCAAGGGTTTTCGGAGACAACCAACAACCTCCAAGGCAGCAAGGAAGAGCGTTTTCCATCACTTCTACCGAAGTGAACCCCGACAACGAAGTGGTGACAGGTACTCTAGCTATTCATTCAAGAATAGAAACTTAATTTTTGATTCAGGTTCTACGCATTCTTTTATATCTCAAAAGTTTAGTAGAAAAATCTCAGCACCACCAAAAATCATGGAAGTGAAGATGTTGGTGAGTACGGCAAATGGGGAATCATTGCATCCCATGAATATAAGTCCTCCCCTGTTATAATCTGTGGATTGAATTTCCCAGAGGACCACTTCATACTCCCTCTGGGGGAATTTGATTCAATTCTTGGCATGGATTGGATTTCCTTATATAGAGACAACATAAATTATCGGGAGAGGGAAATCACAATTCATATGGAGAATCGACCCCTGATTCTTTACAAGTGTAAGGAGGAAGATGAATCTCCTTTAGCTCCATCATCTCAAGCGTAGATATTACTGCCTTATGAGAACACGTATTTGGCTCAGATGATTGAGTCCAAGGAAGAAACCATACTTAAATAAATACTTATTCTGAGGGAATTCGCTGAAGTGTTTCCCGAGGAACTGCCTGGTCTTCCTCCTAGAAGAGATGTTGAATTCTCAATTGAACTTATACTCGGGGCTTTAACAATATCCAAGAATCCATATAGAATTGCTGTTGTAGAGCTTGAAGAGGTGAAGAAAGAACTATAGGAGAATCTGGATAAAGGGTTTATACGCCCAAGTGCTTTACCTTGGGGTGCACCAGTCCTCTTCGTCAAGAAGAAGGATGGATCAATGCGTCTTTGCATCGATTATCGTGGACATAAAAAAATCACGATAAAGAACACGTATCCTCTCCCAAGAATTGATGACTTGTTCGATCATCTGCGTGGTGCACAATTCTTCTCCAAGGTAGATTTGCGGCCGGGATATTATCAAGTAAGGGTGAAGAAGGAAGATGTCCCCAAGACTGCTTTTCGTACAAGATACGAGCACTATAAATTCATAGTAATGCCTTTCGGACTCACCAATTCTCCATAAATCTTCATGGAATTGCTGAATAGAGTCTTTAGAGATTACTTAGACAAATTTTTGGTAGTCTTTATAGATGATATTCTAATATACTCTAAAACCAAGGAGGATCATGAGGAGCATTTAAGAACTGTACTAGAGACTTTGCACAAGGATATGCTCTATGCAAAGTAAAGAAATTGTGAGTTCTAGTTGAAGGAGGTATCATTCTTGGTTCATATCATCACAAGCAATGGGATATCTGTGGATCCCTCCAAAACAGATGCAATTGAGGGATGTTCGAGGCCAATATCGGTAACAGATATCCATAGCTTCTTGGGGTTAGCTGGATATTATCGACAATTTGTGAGAAATTTCTCATGATTGACCAACCCTCTTACCAAGATAACTCGAAAGGGAGTAAAGTTTTCTTGGAGTGATGAATGCGAAAAAATCTTCAAGGAGTTGAAAAGGAGGCTTATCACTGTGCCCGTGCTCACTTTACCAACAAGTGGGGAACTTTTTGTGGTATTCAGTGATGCTTCGAAGAAGGTCTTTGGATGTGTGATGATGCAGAATGATAAATTGATATCCTATGCCTTAAGGCAGTTGAAAATCCATCAGCGAAACTATCCAATGCATGATCTGGAGTTGGCGGTGGTGATCTTTGCCTTGAAAATATGGCGGCATTATCTCTATGGAGAGAAATGTGTGATATATACTGACCACAAGAGTCTTAAATATATATTCACACATAAAGAGCTTAATATGCGCCAGAGAAGATGGATAGAGCTCATCAAGGATTTTGACTGTTCAATCCATTACCACCCTGGGAAAGCGAACAAGGTGGCGGATGCCCTAAGTAGAAAGGATCCAGCGATTCTATCAATGATGAGAATTGAGAAGTATCCAATATTTTTAGACTTGATGAAGATGGAAATGGGAATCATAGAGAAGGGAACATCCTCAATCCTTTCAAAAATGATTGCTCAACCGTCTCTTTTGTAAAGGTTAAAGGATGCTCAAAAGGATGATGTGGGAATTAAAGAAAAAGTGGAAGTTATCAAAAAGGGGAAATCCTCGGATTTTAATGTTAATGAAGAAGGAATTGTGCGGTTTGGGAAAAGACTATGTGTTCTATCAAGTCCGGAGCTGAAGAAGGAACTTTTGGATAATGCACATAGTTTAAATTTCACTATTCACCCAGGGAGCATAAAGATGTATCGAGATCTCCGAGAAAACTTTTGGTGGGATAATATGAAGAAGAAGATTGTTGAATATACATCAAAGTGCCTGGTGTGTCAGCAAGTGAATGCAGAGAGGTAGAAGTCTAAGGGGATGATGCAACCATTTCTCATACCAGAATGGAAATGGGAAAACATCACCATGGACTTTGTCACCGGACTTCTGAGGAAATCCAAAGGCAATAATGAAATATGGGTTGTTGTGGATCGTCTTACAAAGACTGCACACTTAATTTCTATTAGGGAGGATTTCTCATTGGATCAACTGGCACTGATATATATCAGGGAAGGGGTAAGGTTGCATGGAGTACCACTATCTATTGTGTCTGACCGAGATCCAAGATTCACCTCTAAGTTTTGGAAGAGTATTCAACATGCTCTGAATACTGAACTGAACTTCAGTATGGCCTATCATCCTCAAACTTATGGCCAATCCGAG